>CM055117.1:683116541-683761444 GCA_029206835.1 Rana muscosa | reverse complement strand
GAGCCCTGCTGCAAAGTATTGCATCAAAAATTGTAATTACATGCCCCTGTTAAACAGGGGCTGAAAAATTGGGCCTTAGGCACTGGTGCTGGTGCCACAACACTGCAACCCCTCACAGATACACTAGTTGGAGTGCAGGAATGAGCCTTGATGTAAAGTATTGCATCAAAAATTTTTATTACACGCCCCTGTTAAACAGGGGCTGAAAAATTGGGCCTTAGCCACTGGTGGCGGTGCCCAGAACCAAAAATGTTCTTACAAGCTATCAGCATGATCATTGAGGAGGAAGAGGATAGTCACTCAGCATAACAGGATAGTCACTGAGCATCAGCATAGGCAGTCTTGAAGGGATCTGACATTTAAAAAAAACTTACTTGGTTACATCAGCATCAGGTGCTTGGTAGCTGGTGGTGATCTAAGACTGATTCATTTTTATGAAGGTCAGTCGATCGACCGAGTCGGTGGACAGGCGCACCCTGTGATCAGGCCAGTAACTCAATTGCATACTGTGCAAGCTCTGGCCAGTGATCCATCCTCAAGACCCAGTAACCCAGAGGATTTTCGGTGGGAAAGGTGTCCAAGTCTGATCTTGCCCCTAGATATTCCTGCATCATGTAAAACAGACGGTGGCGATGGTTGCTGGAACCGATGATACCTTGGGGCGGCGGACTAAAAAATTGTCTCAACGCATCGGTCAGACGGACACCTTCTCCACCGCTCCTTCTTTGACTGACCGAAGCCTCAGCAACACGTTGTCCAGGACAAGGAATTTGTAACCTCCCAGTCACTGGGAACGCGTTGCACAGACCTTTATGCAAGGCCTCCCGAAGATGTTTCATCCTCTGCTCCCTCTGCGATGCCAAGATAAGGTCCGCAACCTTACCCTTGTAACGTGATCAAGGAGGGTTGCCAGCCAGTAATGATCCCTCTCCTTGATAGCACGAATATGAGGATCCTTCCGCAGGCTTTGCAGGATCAAGGAGGCCATGCAGCATAGGTTTGCTGAGGCATCCGGTCCGGAGTCCTCTGGGTCACTCAGGACAACATGATCCGCAGCCACCTTCTCCCAGCCACGTACAAATCCATGGGTTTCTTGAGACTGTAATTGATCCCTTGAAGACTGCTGCTGATGCTGAGTGCTAGGCTCCACCTCCATGCTAACACAATCCTCCTCCTCCTCCTCTTCCTGTGTGATAGGCGGGCCAGCAGGAACACTGTCTGGATAAAGGGGGCCTTGAGAGGTAAGGAAGTCCTCCTCTTCCTCCCTCTGTTCTACCTCAAGTGCCCTGTCCCTTATTCCACGCAGCGTGTGCTCCAACAGGTGGACAAGAGGGACAGTGTCACTGATGCATGCACTGTCACTGCTCACCATCCTCATGGCCTCCTCAAATGGTGACAGGACAGTGCATGCATCCCTGATCATGGCTCACTGGCGTGGGGAAAAAAAACAAGCTCCCCTGACCCTGTCCTGGTGCCATATTGCAAGAGATACTCATTGATGACCCTCTGCTGCGTGTGCAAACGCTGCAGCATGGCCAACGTAGAGTTCCACCTGGTGGGCATGTCACAGATTAGGCGGTTCTTGGGCAGGTTGTATTCCTTTTGGAGGTCAGCCAGCTGAGCACTGGCATTATATGACCGGCGGAAATGCCCGCTGAGTTTCCTGATCTGCTTCAGGACATCCTGTAAGCCCGGGTACCTGCCCAAGAACCGCTTCACCACGAAGTTAAGGACATGAGCCAAACAGGGCACATGGGTCAGTTGTCCCTGTCGAAGGGCGGAGAGGAGGTTGGTGCCATTGTCGCAAACCACCTTTCCTAGGCCTAAGCTGGCGTGGCATCAACCACCTCTGAGCCTGCCCCCGCAGAGCTGACAGAATCTATGCCCCAGTGTGGCTTCTGTCCCCCAAGCACACTAGCTCAAGCACCGCATGGCATCTTTTGGCCTGCGTACTTGTGTAGCCCCTTGAACGCCTACGGAGCACCGCTGGTTCCGAGGACAAAGCACAGGAAGAGGCCATGGAGGAAGAAGTTAGAATCACCAGTAGTAGCATTTTGGAAGCGTGGTGGCAGAACAACCTCCAACACTACTGCACCTTGTCCTGCATCCTTCCCAGCTGCCATCAGAGTCACCCAATGCGCCGTAAAAGATAGTAACGTCCCTGTCCATGCCTGCTGGACCATGAGTCAGCGGTAATATGCACCTTACGGCTGACCGCCCTGTCCAGCGAGGCTAAGACATTGCCTTCCACATGCCGATAGAGAGCCGGAATCGCCTTCCATGAGAAAAAGTGGCGTTTGGGAACCTTCCACTGAGGAACTGCACATTACACAAACTCACGGAAGGGGGCAGAGTCTGCCAACTGAAAAGACAGCAGTTGAAGTGCTAGCAATTTAGCCAAGCTAGCATTCAACCGCTGGGCATGTGGATGGCTGGGAGCTAATTTCTTTTGGCGGAGCAGCAGCTGGGGCAGGGAAATTTGCCTGGTACAATCGGACGTCGGTGTACTGATAGCAGATTGCCCGCAAGTACTTGGCTGTGACACACCCAATTCTACACCTTCATTCCTCTCAGTGCAGGTTTCAGAGAGGACTGAATGTATAGTGGGGTTGGAGATCCCAGCTGATGAGGAGCAAGGAGAGGTCTGCTTTGTTCTTTGGTGTGGGTCTTTTAGGTGTGCTTGCCAACAAACTGTATCACAGGTCGCCATACATCTGATCAAGCATGTGGTGCCCAAGCGGGTGATGTTTTGGCCACGCGAGATACGCCTGAGACATATGTTGCAAATAGCAGCGCTGCGATCTGATGCACTCGTCTCCAAAAAGGCCCACACCAAAGAACTTTTGGAATAACGCGCAGAGACAGCAGCGCCCTGCACATGCAGAGCTCTGCGGTGTGATGCAGTCAATGTGCTGCCCTTAAGCTGGACCCTGGAGGGCATCCTGCCTCGTTGGAGATGTGCCTCCTCCTCCTCTCTTCTATCAGGCACCCACATGGAGTCAGTGACCTCATCATCCCCTCCCTTCTAATCACTGGAGCAAACCTGGCAGTATGCTGCAGCTGAGGGAACATGACTGCCAGATTGCTGTCCTTGTTGGGCACCCCCTCTCTCTGGGCTCACGTTACTACCTCCTCTCTCTAGGCTCACGTTACTGCCTTCCTCTAGCTGGGTTCCATCATCGGAGCCTTCAAAGCACTGGGCATCCTCCTGGAGCATGTACCCAACACTGTGGTCAAACAGTTCGGGGGACTCCTCAGGAGGACATGGTGGGGCTAGGGAAGGAGTGACTGATGCCATTGAGCTGAGGGAAGAGGCCGCATTGGCAGCTGCTTTGCCAGACAAAGTACCCTGAGCCTGGGTGAGAGAGGATGAGGAGGATGAAGACGGCTTGGTCATCCACTCTACCAAGTCTTGGGCATGTTGCGGCTCAACATGGCCAGCTGCAGAAAAGAAGGACAAGCGTGTCCCACGGCCACGTGCTGATGAGGATGCACCGTGTCCACAACCAGCACTGTTGCCTCTAGACACAGAGCCTGCTTGCCCTCTTTTATTGGCTCGTGACTGTCTGCCTCTCCTTGTTTGCCTTCCAGACATACTAATGGCCTGCAGTGAGATGTAGCTGCACAAAGGTGGGATGTATATATATATATATATATATATATATTGTGACAGCAGGAAGGTAAAGTCACCTGGTTGCATCCAGGGGGGTAGATATATTTCGCCCAGATTCAGGCTTTACGCCGACTTATACAACTAGGTGGAGAGTTGTATAAGCCCAGCTGAGGTTAGTGGGCTCATGGATGACTCATACCTCTAGGGAGAGTGCTGGGCGTCGTGAGGCAGGGAGTTGATGAGACCAGCTGAAGCTTGTCAGCTCATTTAGGCCTCTATAAGAACTCCCAGATTCATTAGGTGTTAGCTCATGCCTGGAACCAGACCTGTGTGGACTGTCTAGGGAGAGTGAACCCCTGTGCGGTGAGGCAAAGCCTGTGTGGCTATTTGTTTGGACTTTTACTAAACCAGGGACTTAGGGACTAGGACAGCACCAGGCTGATCCCAGTTGTTAGTTTAGGAAACCTGCATGTTTAGTCAGAGGTCAAACTGACCAGGATTTATTTTGTTTATGTTTCTTTTTGGCTTTGCTGTGTTTTTGTCACTGTACATAGAGAAATAAACCGCACCTTTTGATTTTGAAAACCACAACCTCCGTCTGCTGGCCCTGTTTTTGTGTGGGGAGTCCAACCAGGGGGTCACACACACCCGCTACCGAGTTAACCCCCTCACAGTTGGTGGAGAACCAGTGGCAGTTTTTTTTAAGCCAGCATGGAGGAGATACTGAAACAGCTGGCTCTAGCAAATGCCAATCAACAGCAGACAAATGCAGGTTTGCAAAGGAGCCTTGCAGCCCAGCAGCAAGCTCATCAACAAGCCCAGCAGCAATCTGAGGCCCGCTTCATAGACCTGTTACAGAAGCAAGAGCAGAGACTACAACAAATGGAAGCAGTAATGCAGCAACGTCCGCAGACCAGTGAGGAAAGCTGTCCCACTAATACCGCGTCCTTTGGGGTGAGTCGTTTATTGACAAAAATGACTGGAGAGGATGATCCAGAGTAGGGATGAGCTTCGAGTTCGAGTCGAACTCATGTTCGACTCGAACATTGCCTGTTCGCCCGTTCGCCGAACAGCGAACAAATTGGGGTGTTCGCGGCAAATTCGAAAAATCTATGGGAGAAATCTAAAGTGTTAATTATAAAGGCTAATATGCAAGTTATTGTCCTAAAAAGTGTTTGGGGACCCGGGTCCTGCCCCAGGGGACATGTATCAATGCAAAAAGAAGTTTTAAAAACGGCCGTTTTTTCGGGAGCAGTGATTTTAATAATGCTTAAAATGAAAAAATAAAAGTGAAATATTCCTTTAAATTTCGTACCTGGGGGGTGTGTATGATATGCATGTGAAGTGGCGCATGTTTCCCGTGCTTAGAACTGTCCCTGCAAAAAATGTCATTTTTGAAAGAAAAAAATGCATTTAAAACTGACTCGCGGCTATTAATGAATTGTCGGCTCCCGGCAATACATACAAAAGTCATTGATAAAAAAAAAAAAAAAAGCGTGGGGGTTCCCCAGAATTCAATTACCAGGCCCTTCAGGTCTGGAATGGATATTAAGGGGAACCCCGCCGCAAATAAAAAAAAAATTGACGTGGGGTTCCCCCAAATATCCATTCCAGGCCCTTCAGATCTGGCATGGATTTTAAGGGGAACTCCACCCCAAATTAAAAAAAAAATGGCGTGGAGTCCCCCTAAAAATCCATACCAGACCCCTTATCCGAGCACGCAACCTGGCCGGCCGCAGGGGAAAAGGGGGGGACGAGAGAGCGGCCCCCCCTCCCTCCTGAACCGTACCAAGCCACATGCCCTCAACATGGGGAGGATGTCCCCATGTTGATGGGGACAAGGGCCTCATCCCCACAACCCTTGCCCGGTGGTTGTGGGGGTCTGCGGGCGGGGGGCTTATCGGAATCTGGAAGACCCCTTTAACAAAGAGGACCCCCAGATCCCGGCCCCCCCCTATGTGAATTGGTAAGGGGTACATTGTACCCCTACCATTTCACGAAGAAAGCGTAAAAAAATGTTTAAAAAAACACACAAACACCATGAAAAAGTCCTTTATTTAAAAAAAAAAAAAAACATTCCAGCGGTGAAATCCAGTGTCCCGCGGCGATCCCGATGTCCAGCGCTGTCCGTCATTGGTTGTGCCTGAGCGGACCTGATGGGGAACTCCCTCTCAGTATTTTAAATGTATAGACCCGCCCCTTCTAAAGTTCCCCATCAGGTCCGCTCAGCGGACCAGATGCGGAACATGAGAAGGGGCGGGTCTATACATGTATTACCAAAGTGAGAGCAGTTCCCCATCAGGTCCGCCTCCTCGGTATGTCGGACCCGCCTACGTCATTGGCTTGAGCGGGGAACTTCCTTCACTATGTAAATTTAAATTACACAGTGAAGGAAGTTTCCCGCTCAAGCCAATGACGTAGGCGGGTCTGACATACCGAGGGGGCGGACCTGATGGGGAACTGCTCTCACTTTGGTAATACATGTATAGACCCGCCCCTTCTCATGTTCCGCATCTCGTCCGCTGAGCGGACCTGATGGGGAACTTTAGAAGGGGCGGGTCTATACATTTAAAATACTGAGAGGGAGTTCCCCATCAGGTCCGCTCAGGCACAACCAATGAAGGACAGCGCTGGACATCGGGATCGCCGCGGGACACTGGATTTCACCGCTGGAATGTTTTTTTTTTTTTTTTAAATAAAGGACTTTTTCATGGTGTTTGTGTGTTTTTTTAAACATTTTTTTTATGCTTTCTTCGTGAAATGGTAGGGGTACAATGTACCCGTTACCAATTCACATAGGGGGGGGGCGGGATCTGGGGGTCCCCTTTGTTAAAGGGGTCTTCCAGATTCCGATAAGCCCCCCGCCCGCAGACCCCCACAACCACCGGGCAAGGGTTGTGGGGATGAGGCCCTTGTCCCCATCAACATGGGGACATCCTCCCCATGTTGAGGGCATGTGGCTTGGTACGGTTCAGGAGGGAGGGGGGGCCGCTCTCTCGTCCCCCCCTTTTCCCCTGCGGCCGGCCAGGTTGCGTGCTCGGATAAGGGGTCTGGTATGGATTTTTAGGGGGACTCCACGCCATTTTTTTTTTAAACTTGGGGTGGAGTTCCCCTTAAAATCCATGCCAGATCTGAAGGGCCTGGTAATTGAATTCTGGGGAACCCCCACGCTTTTTTTTTTTTTTTTTTCTCAATGACTTTTGTATGTATTGCCGGGAGCCGACAATTCATTAATAGCCGCGAGTCAGTTTTAAATGCATTTTTTTTCTTTCAAAAATGACATTTTTTGCAGGGACAGTTCTAAGCACGGGAAACATGCGCCACTTCACATGCATATCATACACACCCCCCAGGTACGAAATTTAAAGGAATATTTCACTTTTATTTTTTCATTTTAAGCATTATTAAAATCACTGCTCCCGAAAAAACGGCCGTTTTTAAAACTTCTTTTTGCATTGATACATGTCCCCTGGGGCAGGACCCAGGTCCCCAAACACTTTTTAGGACAATAACTTGCATATTAGCCTTTATAATTAACACTTTAGATTTCGAACGTTCGAGTCCATTGTATTTAATAGGGTTCTAAAGTTTACACGAACATTTTGTCTGTTCGCAGGTTCTGGTGCGAACCGAACAGGGGGGTGTTCGGCTCATCCCTGATCCAGAGGTATTTTTGACCACATTTGAAAGGACTGCTGAAAGAGAAAAGTGGCCTGAGGAGCAGTGGGCTGGACTGGTGGCTCCTCTGTTAACTGGTGAATCGCAGAAGGCTTACTATGACCTAGAGCCTGACCAAGCAAAAGACTATGTGATGCTAAAAGCTGAAATATTGGCAAGGCTGGGTGTCACCCTGGCTGTCCGGGCTCAGCGTGTGCATAACTGGACTTTCCAGCTTGGAAAACCCCCCAGGTCTCAAATGTATGATCTCATTCACCTGAGCAGGAAGTGGCTACAGCCAGAGACTTTGTCCGCACCAGAGATTGTGGAACGTGTTGTAATGGATCGGTTTTTGAGAGCTCTTCCTACTGCCATCCAAAAGTGGGTAAGCCATGGAGACCCAGAGACGGCCGGTGGTCTTGTGGATCGTGTAGAGAAATACTTGGCTACAGAGAACCTGACGGCCTCTTCCAGAGACTCTCGGACTTTCCACCCTAAGACCAGACCATCCCCAGGGGCGGATAAGAGGATTCCAAGGGGTGAGGGTGGAGAGAGTGAGAGGGTGGGAGCTCTACCCAAAGTTTGGCGAGAACAGCCTGGGAAGTCAGGGGCTCAAGAGGCAGCCAAATGGATTGTTTGCTACCGCTGCCGGCAAGCGGGACATATTGCAGCAAATTGCCCGGTTGTGGAGGAACCCATGCAATGTGACTTTCTGATGGACAGACGTCAGTCGCTGTGTGCGACAGTCGCATGCACTGCCATTCGGGGAACTGAGAAACATTTATGCAAAATGTGTATTAATGGTAGAAATGTTGTGGTATTACTGGATTCAGGTAGCCTTGTGACCCTGATAAAGGCTGAATTAGTTAAAACAGAGGTCTCTGGGAATAGCAAGGTAGCTGTTATTTGTGTGCATGGGGACACCCGAGAGTATCCAGTGACTACAGTGTGTTTCGAGACCCCCAAAGGTACCCTCTCTCATCCAGTGGGGTTAGTATCTCAATTACCGCATGATGCCATTGTGGGAAGGGATTTTCCGAAGTTCTGGGAACTGTGGGATGATCCTGAGCCCCCCACTGGTGCCCCTATGTACCAGGAATGTGATAGCCAGAACTCCTCTGAGAGTGGTGAGGACTCTCCAGAATTTCCCTTGTCAGTATTGGCAGGGGAGACTCAAGAAACTGGAGAGGAGCCCACCTCCTCAGACGAAAACCTACCGTCTGTGGAGTTTTCTGATCTGGAGGTTCACAGGGAAAATTTTGCCACAGAACAGTTAAAAGACCCCGCCCTAATAAAGGCACGGGAAAACGTAGTGGAAATAGATGGCGAGTTAGTGAACCCAGATAATACCTGCACTTACCCATACTTCAGCGTAGAGAAGGACCTACTGTATCGGGTGGCAAAAAGGGCAGAAGAAACTGTTGAGCAGCTTGTGGTGCCCAAACCTTACAGGAAGTTGGTGTTGGAGTTGGCCCATGGGCACATTCTTGGAGGTCATCTGGGGACAGAGAAAACCCGAGAGAGGGTATTACAGAGATTCTATTGGCCTGGGGTGATGAAGGACATAGAAAATTATTGTTCCTCCTGCCCTGTGTGTCAGAGGTCGGCCCCGATGCCACATTTCCGTAGCCCGCTGGTCCCTCTACCCATCATTGAGGTCCCGTTTGAGAGAATCGCAATGGATTTGGTAGGTCCTATAATCAAGTCCGCTAGGGGGCACCAGTACATATTGGTTATAATGGACTATGCCACCCGTTATCCAGAAGCGATCCCTCTCAGAAATACCTCGGCCAAAACCATGGCCAAAGAGCTATCTCTTGTTTTTAGCCGGGTGGGTATTTGTAAAGAACTGCTTACGGACCAAGGTACACCCTTTATGTCCCGGGTTATGAAAGAGCTGTGTAAATTGCTCAAAGTGACGCAATTGCGTACATCTGTGTATCACCCCCAAACCGATGGGCTGGTTGAAAGATTCAACAAAACCCTAAAACAAATGTTGAAGAAAGTGGTGGATAGAGATGGAAAGGATTGGGACTGTCTACTTCCTTATTTGATGTTTGCTATTAGGGAGGTGCCCCAATCCTCTACGGGATTCTCCCCCTTTGAGTTACTGTATGGGAGACACCCAAGAGGGCTGTTGGATATTGCCAAGGAAACTTGGGAAAGTGAGAGTTCTCCCCACAGGAGTGTGATTGAGCATGTCGCCCTGATGCAAGATCGAATTGCACAGGTAATGCCCATCGTGAAGGAACATTTGGCCCAAGCGCAGTTGGCACAGCAGAGAGTGTACAACCGTGGAGCAAAGACCCGTACCTTTTCCCCGGGGGATAGGATATTGGTACTTGTCCCTACGGTTGAAAGTAAATTCCTTGCCAAATGGCAAGGCCCCTACGAGATAATGGAAAAAGTGAGCGAAGTGAATTACAAGGTCAGACAACCAGGAAGGCGAAAGCCCGAACAGATATATCACGTTAATCTGTTGAAAGCCTGGAGGGATAGAGAGTCCCTAGTCGCAGAAACTTGGTCACCAGCTCAAACTGGTTGCGTGATTCCGGAGGTTGGAATAGCAGCCACCTTGTCACAACCCCAACAACAGGAGGTTAAGGAGTTTGTGCTTCGCAACAAGGAGGTGTTCTCTGAGCTGCCGGGACAAACATCTGGGGTAGAGCATGATATTATTACCCCGCCCGGTGAAAGGGTGAAGTTAAAACCCTATCGGATCCCAGAGGCCCGACGGGAGGCAATACGGGAGGAAGTACAGAAAATGCTGAACTTAGGGGTGATAGAGGAGTCCCAAAGTGATTGGTCTAGTCCCATTGTGTTGGTGCCTAAACCGGATGGGAGCTGGTGATTTTGTAACGATTTTCGTCAGTTGAACAAAGTTACAAAATTTGACACCTACCCCATGCCACGTATAGATGAGTTGATCGACCGGCTGGGAACAGCCCGATACATGACGACTCTTGACCTCACAAAAGGGTATTGGCAAATTCCCCTGGCCAAGTCGGCCAAAGAGAAAACCGCATTTGTAACCCCAGACGGGGCGTTCCAATATAAGAGAATGCCGTTCGGGTTACAGAATGCGCCGGCCACATTCCAGCGGAAAATGGACCAGATACTGAGGCCCCATCGGAAGTATGCTGCGGCTTACCTGGATGACGTAATTGTCCATAGCACAGATTGGGCCTCACATCTGCCAAAAGTGCAAGCAGTCCTAGACTCTATCCGGGAAGCGGGGTTTACGGCTAACCCCAAGAAGTGTACCATTGGGCAGGAGGAGGCCAAATATCTTGGGTACACCATTGGCAGGGGAGTAATAAAACCCCAACTCAACAAAGTCGAGGCCATCCAGAGTTGGCCACGTCCCAACAGCAAGAAGCAGGTACGAGCCTTTCTGGGAATCGCGGGTTATTATCGGCGCTTCATTCCCCACTTTGCTTCTAAGGCTGTGCCCCTAACCAACCTGACGAAAGGGAAAGGGTCGGTCATGATTAAATGGACCCCCGAGGCGGAGGCAGCATTCCAATTCTTGAAACAAGCCTTATGTAGCCAGCCAGTGTTGTACTCACCCGACTTCTCTAAAGACTTTGTCGTACAAAGTGATGCGTCAGATGTGGGGTTAGGAGCAGTATTGTCCCAGGTCTGGAACGGGGAAGAGCACCCAATCATTTACCTCAGCAGGAAGTTGAAGTCCCATGAGGTAAATTACGCCACGGTTGAAAAGGAGTGTTTAGCGGTGAAGTGGGCTCTAGATTCCCTTCGGTACTATCTGCTAGGTAGGCACTTTGACATGGTTACGGATCACGCTCCGTTAAAGTGGATGGCTCAAAACAAGGAAACAAATAGAAGAGTGAATAGGTGGTTCCTGGCCCTCCAGGAATTCAACTTCACAGTAAAGCATCGCCCTGGCGTTCAAATGGGGAATGTGGATGCTTTGTCTCGAGTACATGAATGCCTGATTGCTGGTGTTCCAGCCCCAAGGTTAAAACAAGAGGGGGGGTATGTGACAGCAGGAAGGTAAAGTCACCTGGTTGCATCCAGGGGGGTAGATATATTTCGCCCAGATTCAGGCTTTACGCCGACTTATACAACTAGGTGGAGAGTTGTATAAGCCCAGCTGAGGTTAGTGGGCTCATGGATGACTCATACCTCTAGGGAGAGTGCTGGGCGTCGTGAGGCAGGGAGTTGATGAGACCAGCTGAAGCTTGTCAGCTCATTTAGGCCTCTATAAGAACTCCCAGATTCATTAGGTGTTAGCTCATGCCTGGAACCAGACCTGTGTGGACTGTCTAGGGAGAGTGAACCCCTGTGCGGTGAGGCAAAGCCTGTGTGGCTATTTGTTTGGACTTTTACTAAACCAGGGACTTAGGGACTAGGACAGCACCAGGCTGATCCCAGTTGTTAGTTTAGGAAACCTGCATGTTTAGTCAGAGGTCAAACTGACCAGGATTTATTTTGTTTATGTTTCTTTTTGGCTTTGCTGTGTTTTTGTCACTGTACATAGAGAAATAAACCGCACCTTTTGATTTTGAAAACCACAACCTCCGTCTGCTGGCCCTGTTTTTGTGTGGGGAGTCCAACCAGGGGGTCACACACACCCGCTACCGAGTTAACCCCCTCACAATATATATATATATATATATATATATATATATCTATACTGATTATGCTGCAGCTAGCAGAATCAACTGCCTGCTGTGGTATTAGTATGAGAACACCACCAATTGTCTTCAGTTAGTTTTAGCTGCACACTGTGCAGAGGACACAGTACACTAACTGAAAATACTTGCAGCTCCCTGCCTGTGGTATTAGTATGAGAACACCACCAATTGTATTCAGGTACCTTTTAGGTGCACGCTGTGCAAAGGACACAGTACACTAAATGAAATAAATGCAGCTCCCTGCCTGTGGTATTAGTATGAGAACACCACCAATTGTATTCAGGTACCATTAGGTGTACGCTGTGCAAAAGACACAGTACACTAAATGAAAATAATGCAGCTCCCTGCCTGTGGTATTAATATGAGAACACCACCAATTGTATTCAGGTACCTTTAGGTGCACACTGTGCAAATGACACAGTACACTAAATGAAAATAACACAGCTCCCTGCCTGTGGTATTAGTATGAGAACACCACCAATTGTATTCAGGTACCTTTAGGTGCACGCTGTGCAAAGGACACAGTACACTAAGTGAAAATACTTGCAGCTCCCTGCCTGTGGTATTAGTATGAGAACACCACCAAATGTATTCAGGTACCTTTAGGTGCACGCTGTGCAAAGGACACAGTACACTAAGTGAAAATAATGCAGGTCCCTGCCTGTGGTATTAGTATGAGAACAGCAATTGTATTCAGGTAACTTTAGGTCCACGCTGTGCAAAGGACACAGTACACTAAGTGAAAATACTGCAGCTAGCACAATCACCTGCCTGCCTGTCAGTATAGAGAATAACAGGAATGGATCTAGCTAAACTGAATACAATGCGTAAATATATATACAACACCTAGGATGCATATATCCTCTACACTCTGTAACTGCAGCTAACTGACTCGTCTGCCTGCTCTATCTAACTCAGATCAAATTACACTCTCTCTCTCTGTCTTCTTCTACGTTAACCAACACCGCAACACACTACACAAGGCCGCCACGCCGGCAGACTTATATAGTGTGGGGCGTGTACCTACTCCTCTGAGCCATGATTGGCCAAAGCCACCCTGGCTTTGGCCAATTACGGCTCTCTGTACTTAGGGCGCTGTGATTGGCCAAGCATGCGGGTCATAGTGCATGCTTGGCCAATCATCAGCCAGCAATGCACAGTGAATTATGGGCCGTGACGCGCCACTCGAATTTGGCGCGAACGGCCCATAATGTTCGAAATTCGGTGAACAGCCGAACAGACGATGTTGGAGTCAAACATGGGTTAGACTCGAACTCACAGCTCATCCCTACTCCACAGACATTACAGCCACACAGTGGCATACCAAGGGGGCGGGGGTGCGGTCCGCTCTGGGTGCCACACATTGAGGGGGGTGCAGCCTGTGCAGTAATTTTTTTTTGTTATTAGCAATCCCCATGGAGCGGGCTGGCAGCTCCGCTCCTTCTTTCTGTGCAGCCGAGCGATGTGCAGGGAGGCAGACAGCCAAGAGAGGACTCCAGCCTGCTATAAAGTGGTAAAGTGGTGTGGGGGGAAAATCTATGGTACCCGGCATCTCCTTTTACACCTCCGGCCAGCAGTGCATACTTTACAGTGGAGGGGAGAGGGCGTCTGACCGGGACAGGCACTGGCTTGTGTACAGTGAGTTGCTCGGCAGAGCTGCTAATTGTTAGTGCAGCAGTGCAGAGGTGTGTGTGTGTGGGGGGGCTTGCAGAAATGTTTAGTGATGTACATGTGCTGTTGGGGGTGCAGAGAGGTGCTGAGACTTACTGAAGGATACAGAGGTGTACAGAACTGCTGGGGGTGCAGATGCTGGGGTGCCGAGGATTGTGGGGAAGATGGAAGTGTGCAGGGGGCTGTGAAGGTGTGCAAAGGTGTGTGGGGGGGTGCAGAGATGATCAAGGGGATACAGAGGTGTCCTGGGGGGTACAAGGATAAAATGTGGATATGCATGTAATATTTGTGGTGGAGTATAATGTAATATTAGTGGTGGAGCATAATGTAATATTTGTGGTGGAGCATAATGTAATATAAGTGGTGGAGCATAATGTAATATTTGTGGTGGAGCATAATAAAATATATGTGGTGGAGCATAATGCAATAATAGTGGTGGAGCATAATGTAATATTAGTGGTGGAGCATAATGTAATATTTGTGGTGGAGCATAATGTAATATTAGTGGTGGAGCATAATGTAATATTTGTGGTGGAGCATAATAAAATATTTGGGGTGGAGCATAATGCAATAATAGTGGTGGAGCATAATGTAATATTAGTGGTGGAGCATAATGTAATATTTGTGGTGGAGCAAAATGTAATATTTGTGGTGGAGCATAATGTAATATTTGGGGGGGAGCTTAAGGTAATATTTGTGGTGGAGCATAATGTAATATTTGGGGCGGAGCATAATGTAATATTTATGGTGGAGCATAATGTAATATTAGTGGTGGAGCATAATGTAATATTTATGGTGGAGCATAATGTAATATTAGTGGTGGAGCATAATGTGGAGCATAATGTAATAATAGTGGTGGAGCATAATGTAATAATAGTGGTGGAGCATAATGTAATATTTGTGGTGGAGCATAATGTAATATTTGTGGTGGAGCATAATGCAATATTAGTGGTGGAGCATAATGTAATATTTGTGCTGGAGCATAATGTAATATTAGTGGTGGAGCATAATGTAATATTTATGGTGGACCATAATGTAATATTTGTGGTGGAGCATAATGTAATATTAGTGACGGAGCATAATGTAATAATAGTGGCGGAACTTAATGTAATATTTGTGGTGGAGCATAATGTAATATTAGTGGCGGAGCATAATGTAATAATAGTGGCGGAACTTAATGTAATATTTGTGGTGGAGCATAATGTAATAATAGTGGTGGAGCATAATGTAATATTTGTGGTGGAGCATAGTGATGAGCCGAACACCCCCGGGTTCGGTTCGCACCAGAACCCGCGAACGGACCGAAAGTTCGCACGAACATTAGAACCCTATTAAATACAATGGATGCGAACGTTCGGATTCTAAAGTGCTAATTATAATGACTATTATCCATGTTATTGTCCTAAACAGAGTTTGGGAACCCGGGTTCTGCACCAGGGGACATGTATCAATGCAAAAAGAAGTTTTAAAAACGGACGTTTTCCGGGAGCAGTCATTTTAATGATGCATAAAGTGAAAAAAAAAAAGTCAAATATTCCTTTAAATATTGTACCTGGGGGTTGTCTAAAGTATGCCTGTGAAGTGCCACGTGTTTCCCGTGTTTAGAACTGTCCCTGCACAAAATAACATTTCTAAAGGAAAAAAAAGCCATTTAAAACTGCTTGCGGCTTTAATGTAATGTCTGGTCCCGGTAATATGGATGAAAATCTTTAAGAAAAATGGCATAGCTACCCCATCACACCCCCCCCACCCCAGCCCATTACCAGCCCCTTTGGGTCTTGTATGGATATTAAGGGGAACCCCGCACACAAAATAAAAAAGGCCCTATATACTCTGAACAGCCGTATACAGGCGGTGCATACAAGACAGGGACTGTAGGTTTGTTCTTATGTAGAATCTGTTTTTAATTTTGAACAGCTACATTGTTTAAGTGTAGCTCCATCCCAAATACCTATTTTTAAGCTTTTTGGAAAACATAGGGAAGGGTTATCACCCCTGTAACATTTGTTTTGCTGTCTGTGCCCCTGTTCAGAACATTTCACCTCACTTTGCGTCCCAATGACAACTGATTTTGAAATGTGGTGTTTTTATTGAAACAAGGATTGGTGATAAAGCATCAGTAGAGAGGAGACACCTTTCTCCCATATTAATTCTTGCAGGAGAGAATTTTCCTTCCAAGGGGTAGATTTCCTGTCACTTCCTGTTGTCTTCTTCTGTTTGCAAGTAGTAGTCGTTTGTAAGTTGGATGTTTGAAAGTAGGGACCTGCCGTATATACTCTGCAGAAATTGGCCCCTTAGGTGTTGGTGTTGGCACAACACTGTAAGCATTCACAGTTACTCTTGGTGGGTGCTGGAGCGCCCTGCTGTCAACTATTATATCAGGAATTGTAATAACATATAATTGTTGAACAGTGGTAGTAAAAATTGGGCCTTTGATGGTGGTGCTGGTGCTACAACACTGTAAGGCCTGACAGTTACTCTTGGTGGGCGCAGCAATGGGCCCTGCTGTGAATTATTAGATCAATAATTATAATTGCATGCCCCTGTTGAACAGGGGCTGAAAAATTGGGCCTTTGGTGGTGGTGGTGGTGGTGGTGGTGGTGGTGGTGTTGACACAACACTGTAAGGCCTGACAGTTACTCTTGGTGGGCGCAGCAATGAGCCCTGCTGTGAATTATTAGATCAATAATTATAATTGCATGCCCCTGTTGAACAGGGGCTGAAAAATTGGGCCTTTGGTGGTGGTGGTGGTGGTGGTGGTGGTGGTGGTGGTGTTGACACAACACTGTAAGGCCTGACAGTTACTCTTGGTGGGCGCAGCAATGGGCCCTGCTGTGAATTATTAGATCAATAATTATAATTGCATGCCCCTGTTGAAGAGGGTCTGAAAAATTGGGCCTTAGGCACTGGTGGCACAACACTGCAACCCCTCACAGATACTGTACTTGGAGCACAGCAATGAGGCCTGTTGCAAAGTATTGCATCAAAAATTGTAATTACACGCCCCTGTTAAACAGGGGCTGAAAAATTGGGCCTTAGCCACTGGTGGCGGCACCCATAAACCAAAATGATCTTCCAAGCTATCATCATTAATCGGATCATTGAGGAGGAGGAGGAGGATAGCTAGTCAACATAACAGCACAGGAACTCAGCATCAGCATCAGTTTTGAAGGGATGTGACATTTTAAAATCAATTAGTCTGTTATATCAGCATCAGGTGTGTGGTAGCTGGTGGTGATCCAAGACTGGTTCATCTTGATGAAAGTCAGTCGATCAAACGAGTCGGTGGACAGGCGCACCCTGTGATCCGTGACAAATCCTCCAGCAGCACTGAATGTGCATTCTGAAAGAACGCTG
The DNA here is from genome assembly GCA_029206835.1 of Rana muscosa. NCBI lineage: Eukaryota > Metazoa > Chordata > Amphibia > Anura > Ranidae > Rana > Rana muscosa. The sequence continues at coordinate 683,744,485 of CM055117.1, read as the reverse complement.
GATGCAGGACAGGCCAGTAGCTCAATTGCATACTGTGCAAGCTCTGGCCAGTGATCCATCCTCAAGACCCAGTAAGCCAGAGGATTTTCGGTGGGGAAGGTGTCCAAGTCTGACCTTGCCCCTAGGTATTCCTGCACCATGTATATCAGACGCTGGCGATGGTTGCTGGAACCGATCATACTTTGGGGCTGCGGACTAAAGAATTGTCTGAACGCATCGGTCAGACGGCCACCTTCCCCACCGCTCCTTCTTTGACTGCCTGAAAGCCTCAGCAACTCGTTGTCCAGGACCAGGAATTTGTAACCTCCCAGTCTCTGGGAACACGTTGCACAGACCTTTCTGCAAGGCCTCCTGGAGTTGTCTCATCCTCTGCTCCCTCTGCAATGGTAACATAAGGTCAGCAACCTTACCCTTGTACCGTGGATCAAGGAGAGTGGCCAGCCAGTAATGGTCCCTCTCCTTGATCCGAAGAATACGAGGATCCTTCCGCAGACTTTGCAGGATCAGGGAGGCCATGCAGCGTAGGTTAGCTGAGGCATTCAGTCCGGAGTCCTCTGGGTCACTAAGGACGACATGATCCACAGCCACCTCCTCCCAGCCACGTACAAGTCCACTGGTTTCTTGGGACTGTAAATCATCCCTAAAAGACTGCTGCTGATGATGCTGAGTGCCAGCCTCCACCTCCATGCTGACACAATCCTCCTCCTCCTCCTCCTCCTCCTCCTCCTCCTCCTGTGCGATGGGTGGGACAGAAGGAACACTGTCTGGGTAAAGGGGGCCTTGAGAGGCAAGGAAGTCCTCCTCTTCCTGCCTCTGTTCTGCCTCAAGTGCCCTGTCCATTATTCCACGCAGCGTGTGCTCCAACAGGTGGACAAGAGGTACAGTGTCACTGATGCATGCACTGTCACTGCTCACCATCCTCGTGGCCTCCTCAAATGGTGTCAGGACAGTGCATGCATCCCTGATCATGCCCCACTGGCGTGGTGAAAAAAACCCGAGCTCCCCTGACCCTGTCCTGGTGCCGTAGTCGCACAGGTACTCATTGATGGCCCTCTGCTGCGTGTGCAGCCACTGCAGCATGGCCAACGTTGAGTTCCACCTGGTGGGCATGTCACATATAAGGCGGTTCTTGGGCAGGTTCAACTCCTTTTGCAGCTCAGCCAGGCGAGCACTGGCATTATAAGATCTGCGGAAATGCACACAGACTTTCCTGGCCTGCCTCAGGACATCCTGTAAGCCCGGGTACCTGCCCAAGAACCGCTGCACCACCAGGTTAAGGACGTGAGCCATACAGGGCAAATGGGTCAGTTGTCCCTGTCGAAGGGCGGAGAGGAGGTTGGTGCCATTGTCGCAAACCACCATTCCTGGCTTAAGCTGGCGTGGCGTCAACCACCTCTCGGCCTGCCCCTGCAGAGCAGACAGGACCTCTGCCCCAGTGTGGCTCCTGTCCCCCAAACACACCAGCGCAAGCACGGCATGGCATCTTTTTGCCTGCGTACTTGCGTAGCCCCTTGAACGCCTACGGAGCACCGCTGGTTCCGAGGACAAACCACAGGAAGAGGCCATGGAGGAAGAAGAAGAGGAGGGGGTGGAGGAGAGAGGTGTGTCACAACCAGTAGTAGCATTTTGGAGGCGTGGCGGTGGAACAACCTCCAACACTACTGCACCTTGTCCTGCATCCTTCCCAGCTGCCAAAAGAGTGACCCAATGGGCCGTGAAAGAAAGGTAACGTCCCTGTCCATGCCTGCTGGACCACGAGTCAGCGGTAATATGCACCTTACCGCTGACCGCCCTGTCCAGCGAGGCCAAGACATTGCCTTCCACATGCCTGTAGAGAGCCGGAATCGCCTTCCGTGAGAAAAAGTGGCGTTTGGGAACCTGCCACTGAGGAACCGCACATTGCACAAACTCACGGAAGGGGGCCGAGTCTACCAACTGAAAAGGCAGCAGTTGAAGCGCTAGCAATTTAGCCAAGCTAGCATTCAACCGCTGGGCATGTGGATGGCTGGGAGTGAACTTCTTTCGACGGTCCAGCAGCTGGGGCAGGGAAATTTGCCTGCTAGAATCGGACGTCGGTGTACTGCTAGCAGAGTGCCCGCAAGTACTTGGCTGTGACACACCTAATTCTACACCTTCATTCCTCTCAGAGCAGGTTTCAGAGAGGACTGAAGGTATAGTGGGGTTGGAGATCCCAGCTAATGCGGTGCAAGAAGAGGTCAGCTTTGTTCTTTGGTGTGGGTCTTTAAGGTAGGCTTGCCAACGAGCTGCATGGCAGGTCAACATATGTCTGATCAAGCATGTGGTGCCCAAGCGGCTGATGTTTTGGCCACGCGATATACGCTTGAGACATATGTTGCAAACAGCAGCTGTGCGATCTGATGCACTCGCCTCAAAAAAGGCCCACACCAAAGAACTTTTTGAATGACGGGCAGAGGCAGCGCCCTGCACAGGCGGAGCTCTGCGGTGTGATTCCGTTGGTGTGCTGCCCATACGCTGGCCACCCAAGGGCATCCTGCCTCGTTGGAGATGTGCCTCCTCCTCATCCTCCTCCTCCTCCTCTCTCCTATTAGGCACCCACGTGGAGTCAGTGACCTCATCATCCCCTCCCTCCTCATCACTGGAGCCAATCTGGCAGTATGCTGCAGCTGCTGGAGCATGACTGCCAGATTGGTGTCCTTCTTGAGCATCCCCTCTCTCTGCTCTCACGCTACTGCCTTCCTCTATCTGGGTATCATCATCAGATCCTTCGAAACGCTGGGCATCCTCCTGGAGCATGTACCCAACACTGTGCTCAAAAAGTTCGGGGGACTCCTCAGGAGGAGGACATGGTGGGTCTAGGGAAGGATTGACTAATGAAGATAATGATACCAGAGAAGAGGACGCTTTGGCAGCTGCTTTGCCAGTACCCTGAGCCTGGGTGAGAGAGGATGAGGAGGATGAGGTGGGCTTGGTCATCCACTCTACCAAATCTTCGGCCTGATGTGGCTCAACATGTCCAGCTGCCGAAAAGAAGGACAAGCATGTCCCATGGCCATGTGCTGATGACAATGCACCGCGTCCACGACCAGCACTGTTGCCCCCAGACACAGAGCCTGCTTGCCCTCTTTTTTTGCCTCCTGACTGTCTGCCTCTCCTTGTTTGCCTTCCAGACATTTTAATGGATGGCCTGCAGGGAGATGGGAAAAACAGCAATAAGGGCTACCTTCAGGTGTATACTGTGCAGGAGGCTTAGCAACAATGACACTGACACTGTCCCCTGCCTATCCTTCTCTGTCCCTAAACACAAGGATTTGCAATATGCTTCAGCAAGATTGGTTTAGCACAGAATAGCACACTGACAGTTTCCCTCACTGTCCTTCTCTGTCCCTACAAACAAGATTTAGCACAGAATAGCACACTGATAGTTTCCACGAGTGTCCTTCTCTGTCCCTAAACTCAAGGATTTCAAATATGGTTCAGCAAGATTGGTTTAGAACAGAATAGCACACTGACACTTTCCCTCACTGTACCTCTCTGTCCCTAAACTCAAGGATTTCAAATATGGTTCAGCAAGATTGGTTTAGAACAGAATAGCACACTGTCAGTTTCACTCACTGTCCTTCTCTGTCCCTACAAACAAGATTTAGCACAGAATAGCACACTGATAGTTTCCACGAGTGTCCTTCTCTGTCCCTAAACTCAAGGATTTCAAATATGGTTCAGCAAGATTGGTTTAGAACAGAATAGCTCACTGACACTTTCCCTCACTGTACCTCTCTGTCCCTAAACTCAAGGATTTCAAATATGGTTCAGCAAGATTGGTTTAGAACAGAATAGCACACTGTCAGTTTCACTCACTGTCCTTCTCTGTCCCTACAAACAAGATTTAGCACAGAATAGCACACTGATAGTTTCCACGAGTGTCCTTCTCTGTCCCTAAACTCAAGGATTTCAAATATGGTTCAGCAAGATTGGTTTAGAACAGAATAGCTCACTGACACTTTCCCTCACTGTACCTCTCTGTCCCTAAACTCAAGGATTTCAAATATGGTTCAGCAAGATTGGTTTAGAACAGAATAGCACACTGTCAGTTTCACTCACTGTCCTTCTCTGTCCCTACAAACAAGATTTAGCACAGAATAGCACACTGATAGTTTCCACGAGTGTCCTTCTCTGTCCCTAAACTCAAGGATTTCAAATATGGTTCAGCAAGATTGGTTTAGAACAGAATAGCTCACTGACACTTTCCCTCACTGTACCTCTCTGTCCCTAAACTCAAGGATTTCAAATATGGTTCAGCAAGATTGGTTTAGAACAGAATAGCACACTGTTAGTTTCACTCACTGTCCTTCTCTGTCCCTACAAACAAGATTTAGCACAGAATAGCACACTGATAGTTTCCACGAGTGTCCTTCTCTGTCCCTAAACTCAAGGATTTCAAATATGGTACAGCAAGATTGGTTTAGAACAGAATAGCACACTGACACTTTCCCTCACTGTACCTCTCTGTCCCTAAACTCAAGGATTTCAAATATGGTTCAGCAAGATTGGTTTAGAACAGAATAGCACACTGTCAGTTTCACTCACTGTCCTTCTCTGTCCCTACAAACAAGATTTAGCACAGAATAGCACACTGATAGTTTCCACGAGTGTCCTTCTCTGTCCCTAAACTCAAGGATTTCAAATATGGTTCAGCAAGATTGGTTTAGAACAGAATAGCTCACTGACACTTTCCCTCACTGTACCTCTCTGTCCCTAAACTCAAGGATTTCAAATATGGTTCAGCAAGATTGGTTTAGAACAGAATAGCACACTGTCAGTTTGTTTCACTCACTGTCCTTCTCTGTCCCTACAAACAAGATTTAGCACAGAATAGCACACTGATAGTTTCCACGAGTGTCCTTCTCTGTCCCTAAACTCAAGGATTTCAAATATGGTTCAGCAAGATTGGTTTAGAACAGAATAGCTCACTGACACTTTCCCTCACTGTACCTCTCTGTCCCTAAACTCAAGGATTTCAAATATGGTTCAGCAAGATTGGTTTAGAACAGAATAGCACACTGTCAGTTTCACTCACTGTCCTTCTCTGTCCCTACAAACAAGATTTAGCACAGAATAGCACACTGATAGTTTCCACGAGTGTCCTTCTCTGTCCCTAAACTCAAGGATTTCAAATATGGTACAGCAAGATTGGTTTAGAACAGAATAGCACACTGACACTTTCCCTCACTGTTCCTCTCTGTCCCTAAACTCAAGGATTTCAAATATGGTTCAGCAAGATTGGTTTAGAACAGAATAGCACACTGGCAGTTTCACTCACTGTCCTTCTCTGTCCCTACAAACAAGATTTAGCACAGAATAGCACACTAATAGTTTCCACGAGTGTCCTTCTCTGTCCCTAAACTCAAGGATTTCAAATATGGTTCAGCAAGATTGGTTTAGAACAGAATAGCTCACTGACACTTTCCCTCACTGTACCTCTCTGTCCCTAAACTCAAGGATTTCAAATATGGTTCAGCAAGATTGGTTTAGAACAGAATAGCACACTGTCAGTTTCACTCACTGTCCTTCTCTGTCCCTACAAACAAGATTTAGCACAGAATAGCACACTGATAGTTTCCACGAGTGTCCTTCTCTGTCCCTAAACTCAAGGATTTCAAATATGGTTCAGCAAGATTGGTTTAGAACAGAATAGCTCACTGACACTTTCCCTCACTGTACCTCTCTGTCCCTAAACTCAAGGATTTCAAATATGGTTCAGCAATTTGGTTTAGAACAGAATAGCACACTGTCAGTTTCACTCACTGTCCTTCTCTGTCCCTACAAACAAGATTTAGCACAGAATAGCACACTGATAGTTTCCACGAGTGTCCTTCTCTGTCCCTAAACTCAAGGATTTCAAATATGGTACAGCAAGATTGGTTTAGAACAGAATAGCACACTGACACTTTCCCTCACTGTACCTCTCTGTCCCTAAACTCAAGGATTTCAAATATGGTTCAGCAAGATTGGTTTAGAACAGAATAGCACACTGTCAGTTTCACTCACTGTCCTTCTCTGTCCCTACAAACAAGATTTAGCACAGAATAGCACACTTATAGTTTCCACAAGTGTCCTTCTCTGTCCCTAAACTCAAGGATTTCAAATATGGTTCAGCAAGATTGGTTTAGAACAGAATAGCTCACTGACACTTTCCCTCACTGTACCTCTCTGTCCCTAAACTCAAGGATTTCAAATATGGTTCAGCAAGATTGGTTTAGAACAGAATAGCACACTGTCAGTTTCACTCACTGTCCTTCTCTGTCCCTACAAACAAGATTTAGCACAGAATAGCACATTGATAGTTTCCACGAGTGTCCTTCTCTGTCCCTAAACTCAAGGATTTCAAATATGGTACAGCAAGATTGGTTTAGAACAGAATAGCTCACTGACACTTTCCCTCACTGTACCTCTCTGTCCCTAAACTCAAGGATTTCAAATATGGTTCAGCAAGATTGGTTTAGAACAGAATAGCACACTGACACTTTCCCTCACTGTACCTCTCTGTCCCTAAACTCAAGGATTTCAAATATGGTTCAGCAAGATTGGTTTAGAACAGAATAGCTCACTGACACTTTCCCTCACTGTACCTCTCTGTCCCTAAACTCAAGGATTTCAAATATGGTTCAGCAAGATTGGTTTAGAACAGAATAGCACACTGTCAGTTTCACTCACTGTCCTTCTCTGTCCCTACAAACAAGATTTAGCACAGAATAGCACACTGATAGTTTCCACGAGTGTCCTTCTCTGTCCCTAAACTCAAGGATTTCAAATATGGTACAGCAAGATTGGTTTAGAACAGAATAGCACACTGACACTTTCCCTCACTGTACCTCTCTGTCCCTAAACTCAAGGATTTCAAATATGGTTCAGCAAGATTGGTTTAGAACAGTATAGCACACTGTCAGTTTCACTCACTGTCCTTCTCTGTCCCTACAAACAAGATTTAGCACAGAATAGCACACTGATAGTTTCCACGAGTGTCCTTCTCTGTCCCTAAACTCAAGGATTTCAAATATGGTTCAGCAAGATTGGTTTAGAACAGAATAGCTCACTGACACTTTCCCTCACTGTACCTCTCTGTCCCTAAACTCAAGGATTTCAAATATGGTTCAGCAATTTGGTTTAGAACAGAATAGCACACTGTCAGTTTCACTCACTGTCCTTCTCTGTCCCTACAAACAAGATTTAGCACAGAATAGCACACTGATAGTTTCCACGAGTGTCCTTCTCTGTCCCTAAACTCAAGGATTTCAAATATGGTACAGCAAGATTGGTTTAGAACAGAATAGCACACTGACGCTTTCCCTCACTGTACCTCTCTGTCCCTAAACTCAAGGATTTCAAATATGGTTCAGCAAGATTGGTTTAGAACAGAATAGCACACTGTCAGTTTCACTCACTGTCCTTCTCTGTCCCTACAAACAAGATTTAGCACAGAATAGCACACTTATAGTTTCCACAAGTGTCCTTCTCTGTCCCTAAACTCAAGGATTTCAAATATGGTTCAGCAAGATTGGTTTAGAACAGAATAGCTCACTGACACTTTCCCTCACTGTACCTCTCTGTCCCTAAACTCAAGGATTTCAAATATGGTTCAGCAAGATTGGTTTAGAACAGAATAGCACACTGTCAGTTTCACTCACTGTCCTTCTCTGTCCCTACAAACAAGATTTAGCACAGAATAGCACATTGATAGTTTCCACGAGTGTCCTTCTCTGTCCCTAAACTCAAGGATTTCAAATATGGTACAGCAAGATTGGTTTAGAACAGAATAGCTCACTGACACTTTCCCTCACTGTACCTCTCTGTCCCTAAACTCAAGGATTTCAAATATGGTTCAGCAAGATTGGTTTAGAACAGAATAGCACACTGACACTTTCCCTCACTGTACCTCTCTGTCCCTAAACTCAAGGATTTCAAATATGGTTCAGCAAGATTGGTTTAGAACAGAATAGCTCACTGACACTTTCCCTCACTGTACCTCTCTGTCCCTAAACTCAAGGATTTCAAATATGGTTCAGCAAGATTGGTTTAGAACAGAATAGCACACTGTCAGTTTCACTCACTGTCCTTCTCTGTCCCTACAAACAAGATTTAGCACAGAATAGCACACTGATAGTTTCCACGAGTGTCCTTCTCTGTCCCTAAACTCAAGGATTTCAAATATGGTACAGCAAGATTGGTTTAGAACAGAATAGCACACTGACACTTTCCCTCACTGTACCTCTCTGTCCCTAAACTCAAGGATTTCAAATATGGTTCAGCAAGATTGGTTTAGAACAGTATAGCACACTGTCAGTTTCACTCACTGTCCTTCTCTGTCCCTACAAACAAGATTTAGCACAGAATAGCACACTGATAGTTTCCACGAGTGTCCTTCTCTGTCCCTAAACTCAAGGATTTCAAATATGGTTCAGCAAGATTGGTTTAGAACAGAATAGCTCACTGACACTTTCCCTCACTGTACCTCTCTGTCCCTAAACTCAAGGATTTCAAATATGGTTCAGCAAGATTGGTTTAGAACAGAATAGCACACTGTCAGTTTCACTCACTGTCCTTCTCTGTCCCTACAAACAAGATTTAGCACAGAATAGCACACTGATAGTTTCCACGAGTGTCCTTCTCTGTCCCTAAACTCAAGGATTTCAAATATGGTTCAGCAAGATTGGTTTAGAACAGAATAGCTCACTGACACTTTCCCTCACTGTACCTCTCTGTCCCTAAACTCAAGGATTTCAAATATGGTTCAGCAATTTGGTTTAGAACAGAATAGCACACTGTCAGTTTCACTCACTGTCCTTCTCTGTCCCTACAAACAAGATTTAGCACAGAATAGCACACTGATAGTTTCCACGAGTGTCCTTCTCTGTCCCTAAACTCAAGGATTTCAAATATGGTACAGCAAGATTGGTTTAGAACAGAATAGCACACTGACACTTTCCCTCACTGTACCTCTCTGTCCCTAAACTCAAGGATTTCAAATATGGTTCAGCAAGATTGGTTTAGAACAGAATAGCACACTGTCAGTTTCACTCACTGTCCTTCTCTGTCCCTACAAACAAGATTTAGCACAGAATAGCACACTGATAGTTTCCACGAGTGTCCTTCTCTGTCCCTAAACTCAAGGATTTCAAATATGGTTCAGCAAGATTGGTTTAGAACAGAATAGCTCACTGACACTTTCCCTCACTGTACCTCTCTGTCCCTAAACTCAAGGATTTCAAATATGGTTCAGCAAGATTGGTTTAGAACAGAATAGCACACTGACACTTTCCCTCACTGTACCTCTCTGTCCCTAAACTCAAGGATTTCAAATATGGTTCAGCAAGATTGGTTTAGAACAGAATAGCTCACTGACACTTTCCCTCACTGTACCTCTCTGTCCCTAAACTCAAGGATTTCAAATATGGTTCAGCAAGATTGGTTTAGAACAGAATAGCACACTGTCAGTTTCACTCACTGTCCTTCTCTGTCCCTACAAACAAGATTTAGCACAGAATAGCACACTGATAGTTTCCACGAGTGTCCTTCTCTGTCCCTAAACTCAAGGATTTCAAATATGGTACAGCAAGATTGGTTTAGAACAGAATAGCACACTGACACTTTCCCTCACTGTACCTCTCTGTCCCTAAACTCAAGGATTTCAAATATGGTTCAGCAAGATTGGTTTAGAACAGTATAGCACACTGTCAGTTTCACTCACTGTCCTTCTCTGTCCCTACAAACAAGATTTAGCACAGAATAGCACACTGATAGTTTCCACGAGTGTCCTTCTCTGTCCCTAAACTCAAGGATTTCAAATATGGTTCAGCAAGATTGGTTTAGAACAGAATAGCTCACTGACACTTTCCCTCACTGTACCTCTCTGTCCCTAAACTCAAGGATTTCAAATATGGTTCAGCAAGATTGGTTTAGAACAGAATAGCACACTGTCAGTTTCACTCACTGTCCTTCTCTGTCCCTACAAACAAGATTTAGCACAGAATAGCACACTGATAGTTTCCACGAGTGTCCTTCTCTGTCCCTAAACTCAAGGATTTCAAATATGGTTCAGCAAGATTGGTTTAGAACAGAATAGCTCACTGACACTTTCCCTCACTGTACCTCTCTGTCCCTAGACTCAAGGATTTCAAATATGGTTCAGCAATTTGGTTTAGAACAGAATAGCACACTGTCAGTTTCACTCACTGTCCTTCTCTGTCCCTACAAACAAGATTTAGCACAGAATAGCACACTGATAGTTTCCACGAGTGTCCTTCTCTGTCCCTAAACTCAAGGATTTCAAATATGGTACAGCAAGATTGGTTTAGAACAGAATAGCACACTGACACTTTCCCTCACTGTACCTCTCTGTCCCTAAACTCAAGGATTTCAAATATGGTTCAGCAAGATTGGTTTAGAACAGAATAGCACACTGTCAGTTTCACTCACTGTCCTTCTCTGTCCCTACAAACAAGATTTAGCACAGAATAGCACACTGATAGTTTCCACGAGTGTCCTTCTCTGTCCCTAAACTCAAGGATTTCAAATATGGTTCAGCAAGATTGGTTTAGAACAGAATAGCTCACTGACACTTTCCCTCACTGTACCTCTCTGTCCCTAAACTCAAGGATTTCAAATATGGTTCAGCAAGATTGGTTTAGAACAGAATAGCACACTGTCAGTTTCACTCACTGTCCTTCTCTGTCCCTACAAACAAGATTTAGCACAGAATAGCACATTGATAGTTTCCACGAGTGTCCTTCTCTGTCCCTAAACTCAAGGATTTCAAATATGGTACAGCAAGATTGGTTTAGAACAGAATAGCTCACTGACACTTTCCCTCACTGTACCTCTCTGTCCCTAAACTCAAGGATTTCAAATATGGTTCAGCAAGATTGGTTTAGAACAGAATAGCACACTGACACTTTCCCTCACTGTACCTCTCTGTCCCTAAACTCAAGAATTTCAAATATGGTTCAGCAAGATTGGTTTAGAACAGAATAGCACACTGACACTTTCCCTCACTGTACCTCTCTGTCCCTAAACTCAAGGATTTCAAATATGGTTCAGCAAGATTGGTTTAGAACAGAAGAGCACACTGACACTTTCCCTCACTGTCCTTCTCTGTCCCTACAAACAAGGTTTAGTACAGAATAACACACTGACACTCTCCCTATCTATCCTTATTTGTCCCTAAACACAAGGAATCCAGGATTAGTAAAGGAAAAAAATGACACTGTCCCTGCCTATGCTTCTCTTTCCCTGCTACGGAACACACTACACAAGGCCGCCGCGCTGGCGGCCTTTTATAGTGTGGGGCGTGTACTAAACCTCCTCAGCAATAATTGGCCACAGGCATCCTGCCTGTGGCCAATCATTGCTCTCCTCGCTGCCGGCGCTGTGATTGGCCAAGCATGCGGGGTCACAGTGCATGCTTGGCCAATCACAGCGCCTGGATGACACTGCGATGGCGTAGTGCATTGTGGGCCGTTCGCGTCACTCGAATTAGGCACGAACGGCCCAAATCGTTCGATCTTCGTCGAACGATCGAACAGCCGATGTTCGAGTCGAACGTATGTTCGACTCGAACACGAAGCTCATCCCTAGTGGAGCATAATGTAATATTTGTGGTGGAGCATAATGTAATATTTAGGGTGGAGCATAATGTAAAATTTGTGGTGGAGAATAATGTAATAATAGTGGTGGAGCATACTGTAATATTTGGGGTGGAGCATACTGTAATATTAGTGGTGGAGCATAATGTAATAATAGTGGTGGAGCCTAATGTAATAATAGTGGTGGAGCTTAATGTAATATTTGTGGTGGAGCATAATGTAATATTAGTGGTGGAATATAATGTAATATTTGTGGTGGAGCATAATGTAATATTTGTGGTGGATCATAATGTAATATTAGTGGCGGAGCATAATGTAATATTTGGGGTGGAGCTTAATGTAATATTTGTGGTGGAGCATAATGTAATATTAGTGGTGGAGCATAATGTAATATTTGGAGTGGAGCATAATGTAATAATAGTGGCGGAGCATAATGTAATATTTGTGGTGGAACATAATGTAATATTAGTGGTGGAGCATAATGTGGAGCATAATGTAATATTTATGGTGGAGCATAATGTAATAATAGTGGTGGAGCATAATGTAATATTTGTGGTGGAGCATAATGTAATATTAGTGGTGGAGCATAATGTAATATTTGTGCTGGAGCATAATGTAATATTAGTGGTGGAGCATAATGTAATATTTATGGTGGACCATAATGTAATATTAGTGGTGGCGCATAATGTAATATTTGTGGTGGAGCATAATGTAATAATAGTGGCGGAACATAATGTAATATTTGTGGTGGAGCATAATGTAATATTAGTGGTGGAGCATAATGTAATAATAGTGGTGGAGCATAATGTAATATTTGTGGTGGAGCATAATGTAATATTTGTGGTGGAGCATAATGTAATATTTGGGGTGGAGCATAATGTAAAATTTGTGGTGGAGCATACTGTAATATTTGGGGTGGAGCATACTGTAATATTAGTGGTGGAGCATAATGTAATAATAGTGGTGGAGCCTAATGTAATAATAGTGGTGGAGCTTAATGTAATATTTGTGGTGGAGCATAATGTAATATTAGTGGTGGAACATAATGTAATAATAGTGGTGGAGCATAATGTAATATTTGTGGTGGAGCATAATGTAATATTAGTGGTGGAGCATAATGTAATAATAGTGGTGGAGCATAATGTAATATTTGTGGTGAAGCATAATGTAATAATAGTGGTGGAGCATAATGTAATATTAGTGGTGAAGCATAATGTAATATTTGGGGTGGAGCATAATGTAATAATAGTATCGGAGCATAATGTAATATTTGTGGTGGAGCATAATGTAATAATAGTGGTGGAGCATAATGTAATATTAGTGGTGGAGCATAATGTAATATTTGTGGTGGAGCATAATGTAATATTTGGGGTGGAGCATAATGTAATAATAGTGGTGGAGCATAATGTAATATTTGGGGTGGAGCATAATGTAATATTTGTGGTGGAGCATAATGTAATATTTGGGGTGAAGCATAATGTAATATTTATGGTGGAGCATAATGTAATATTAGTGGTGGAGCATAATGTAATATTTGTGGTGGAGCATAATGTAATATTTGGGGTGGAGCATAATGTAAAATTTGTGGTGGAGCATAATGTAATATTTATGGTGGAGCATAATGTAATATTAGTGGTGGAGCATAATGTAATATTAGTGGTGGAGCATAATGTAATATTTGTGCTGGAGCATAATGTAATATTAGTGGTGGAGCATAATGTAATATTTATGGTGGACCATAATGTAATATTAGTGGTGGCGCATAATGTAATATTTGTGGTGGAGCATAATGTAATAATAGTGGCGGAACATAATGTAATATTTGTGGTGGAGCATAATGTAATATTAGTGGTGGAGCATAATGTAATAATAGTGGTGGAGCATAATGTAATATTTGTGGTGGAGCATAATGTAATATTTGTGGTGGAGCATAATGTAATATTTGGGGTGGAGCATAATGTAAAATTTGTGGTGGAGCATACTGTAATATTTGGGGTGGAGCATACTGTAATATTAGTGGTGGAGCATAATGTAATAATAGTGGTGGAGCCTAATGTAATAATAGTGGTGGAGCTTAATGTAATATTTGTGGTGGAGCATAATGTAATATTAGTGGTGGAACATAATGTAATAATAGTGGTGGAGCATAATGTAATATTTGTGGTGGAGCATAATGTAATATTAGTGGTGGAGCATAATGTAATAATAGTGGTGGAGCATAATGTAATATTTGTGGTGAAGCATAATGTAATAATAGTGGTGGAGCATAATGTAATATTAGTGGTGAAGCATAATGTAATATTTGGGGTGGAGCATAATGTAATAATAGTATCGGAGCATAATGTAATATTTGTGGTGGAGCATAATGTAATAATAGTGGTGGAGCATAATGTAATATTAGTGGTTGAGCATAATGTAATATTTGGGGTGGAGCATAATGTAATAATAGTGGTGGAGCATAATGTAATATTTGGGGTGGAGCATAATGTAATATTTGTGGTGGAGCATAATGTAATATTTGGGGTGAAGCATAATGTAATATTTATGGTGGAGCATAATGTAATATTAGTGGTGGAGCATAATGTAATATTTGTGGTGGAGCATAATGTAATATTTGGGGTGGAGCATAATGTAAAATTTGTGGTGGAGCATAATGTAATATTTATGGTGGAGCATAATGTAATATTAGTGGTGGAGCATAATGTAATATTAGTGGTGGAGCATAATGTAATATTAGTGGTGGTGCATAATGTAATATTTGTGGTGGAGCATAATGTAATATTAGTGGTGGAGCATAATGTAATATTTGGGGTGGAGCATAATGTAATATTTGGGGTGGAGCATAATGTAATAATAGTGGTGGAGCATAATGTAATATTAGTGGTGGCGCATAATGTAATATTTATGGTGGAGCATAATGTAATAATAGTGGTGGAGCATAATGTAATATTAGTGGTGGAGCATAGTGTAATATTAGTGGTGGAGCATAATGTAATAATAGTGGCGGAGCATAATGTAATATTAGTGGTGAGGCATAATGTAATATTAGTGGTGGAGCATAATGTAATATTTGGGGTGGAGCATAATATAATAATAGTGGTGGAGCATAATGTAATATTTGTGGTGGAGCATAATGTAATAATAGTGGTGGAGCATAATGTAATATTTGGGGTGAAGCATAATGTAATATTTATGGTGGAGCATAATGTAATAATAGTGGTGGAGCATAATGTAATATTTGGGGTGAAGCATAATGTAATATTTATGGTGGAGCATAATGTAATAATAGTGGCGGAGCATAATGTAATATTAGTGGTGAGGCATAATGTAATATTAGTGGTGGAGCATAATGTAATATTTGGGGTGGAGCATAATATAATAATAGTGGTGGAGCATAATGTAATATTTGTGGTGGAGCATAATGTAATAATAGTGGTGGAGCATAATGTAATATTTGGGGTGAAGCATAATGTAATATTTATGGTGGAGCATAATGTAATAATAGTGGTGGAGCATAATGTAATATTAGTGGTGGAGCATAATGTAATATTTGGGGTGAAGCATAATGTAATATTTATGGTGGAGCATAATGTAATAATAGTGGTGGAGCATAATGTAATATTAGTGGTGGAGCATAATGTAATATTTGGGGTGAAGCATAATGTAATATTTGTGGTGGAGCATAATGTAATAATAGTGGTGGAGCATAATGTAATATTAGTGGTGGAGCATAATGTAATATTTGGGGTAGAGCTTAACCACTTAAGAACCGCCTTGCGCCGATATACGTCGGCAGAATGGCACAGCTGGGCACATCCACGTACAGGTACATTGCCGTTTAAGAGCCAAGCCGTGGGTCACGCGTGTGCCGCCGGTGGCGCGCTCGCGACCCAGTCCTGAGCTCCGTGACCGCGCCAGTTTTTGTTTTTTTTTTAAATATTTTTTTCATTTTGGGGAGAAAAAAAAATTCAGGGTGGAACTCCACTTTAAATAGTCCTCTCTCTATCCCTGGCCCCTGCTATTGAACTGATGCGGCCCAGGAAACATTTGTTTAAATGCTGGGAGTCACAGCGTACGGGATTACTGCGCATGAGCCCAAAGGTATTTAAAGAGTCCATTCTCTGCCCCCTGGCCTTCTGCTGAACATATAGGGCCCAGGTCCAGTGCGGTAGGGCTGGCTCTGCCCACTATCGGCGGCCCTGAGTGGGTATGTGCTGATAGTTTCTGATGTTAAATACCTGAATTTGCTGGGAGGTAAGCATTTATTTTTTTACCACAGGTTTACGTTAAACTGATTTACATATGGTACAAACAAATACCGTAACTACTGCCACCACCTATAACTGGCATTTGTAGCAAGAAGCACATGGAAGGGCGACACATGTCAAACAAATCCAAAGAAAAAAAAAATCTTGTCTGATCACACTGAGGTGCGGCCCTAGTACACTACAGCATCTGGTGGGGGGCCCCGGGTTGGGGGGCACGGGGGGCGGGGACACCCTGTCTTCTGGCACAGTATGATCCCATTAGGGGTGCCGGAGGGGAGGCGGTTCCCCCTAATCCTCGGGTCCTACCTGGTTCTGGTTCTGGCCCTTCCCTGTAACCCCGGAACCTATATCCCTGGGCAGCTTCCTCAGCCCAGGAGGGTATACGCACAAGAAAGTTTTTGCACTTTATAGTTTGATAGTCAATTTCTCGCTTTACTCAGACTGTTAAGCCGTGTACACACGATCGGTTTTACCGATGAAAACAGTCCGATGGATTTTTTTCATCGGACAAACCGATCGTGTATGGGACCCATCAGTCTTTTTTCCATCGGTGTCAAAAAATAGAACATGTTTTAAATTTTTCCGATGGATAAAAAACCGATAGCAAATTCCGATCGTCTATGGGCAAGTCCATCGGTTAAAAAACCCATGCATGCTCAGAATCAAGTCAACGCATACTCAGAAGCATTGAACTTCATTTTTCTCGGCTCATCGGAGTGTTTTACGTCACCGCGTTTGGAACGGTCGGTTTTTTGACTGATGGTGTATAGGAAAGATTGATGGAAGTCAGCTTCATCGGTTTTCCGATGGAAAAATCCATCGGTTTAAAAACCATAGGAAATCCGATTGTGTGTACAGGGCTTAAGACAAGTTTCTGTTATATTGTGATTTCTAGTACCACTTGTTTTCCGCCCAACTTATCCCTATTGTATACTCAATGTTTCTTTTTCTTTTTTTGCCATTTGTGAGAGTTTCTCTGCTCTGTCTTTTTCGGAAAATAAAATATTTTGAAAGTAAAAAAAAATCTTGCCTGACAAGTTTTCGTCTGAACTGCAAACAACGGCCTAGTTAAAGTTGTCTAAACTTTTAAAATATAGCAACATTCTAAGCACCCTATGCATGTTGGGGACAAGTATCATACGGATCCTGACAGCAATCTTAACAAGGCATGCTGATATGTAAGTACCCATTTTTCTCCGTCCATCTGTAGCAGTCCTCAGATGCTAGTAATTTCTGTATAGATTCATGTACATTTCAAGCTTCCCCTGCATAGACCTGATATCACTCTGTAACACCCAAACACCTTTTAATTGAATCTTTTGAATGTGGATACAAAACAGTGAAAATTTAAACAGCCACAGGCCCCAAGGGCATTGCGACACATTATTTTACATTGAATAAAGTTAGCATTACACTATGCCACAATACACTTTCAATTACCTAAAACAATAATGAGCAGGAAGAATCTGAAAATTGTGACATGAATTAGTATATGTTTTATACATCGAGAAATCCATACATGCATATTCTAGGTTCCTCTTTGACTGAAATACATGTTTTTCTGCACAAAAATTCTCCACTATATTAGAATTAAACTTATGTCATAAGGTAAGGTGACCAGATTTTTAAAATGAAATCTGGGGACATATTATTTTTTTTTACTAGTAATGGCGGCAATCAGCGACTCTCTGACCATCGCCGCCCGCCTCACAGCCTGTCAATTCTAAAGCCTCGTACACACGGTCGGACTTTTGGCCAACAAACTTCATTTTGAGCAAGTTGGACCAACAATCCGACCGTGTGTACGCTCCATCGGACAAACTTTTTTTGCTTTTTTATTGTTTTCATCGGACAAAAGTTGGGTCTGCAAACGGACAAACTTTTGCCCAACAAAAGTCCGATGGAGCAAAGTCCGACCGTGTGTACAGAAAACCATCGGACTTTTGTCCGATGGACAAAACAACTAATGTTAAAATCAACCAACAATAGCAGAAGTTGACCTAAGGGTGGCGGTAAAGAGCAGAAAAGAGCAGAAAAACCACGTGATGTTGCAAAAAGTTTTGGGAAAGTTTGCAGAAAAGTCCGAGCGTGTGTATGCTATGGGTGTTCCCGACCAACTCCGTTCGGACAAAAAAACACGGAAAAGTCCGATGGAAGTCCGACCGTGTGTATGGGGCTTTAAGGCCCGTACACACGGTCTGACTTTTTGCCAACAAACTTCAAAATGAGCAAGTTTTCCAAAAAATCCGACCGTGTGTACGCTCCATCGGACAAACTTTTTCGGTTTTCATCGGACAAAAGTTCGCTCTGAAAATGGACAAACTTTTCAGCAAAAAAAGTCAGATGGTGCAAAGTCCGACCGTGTGTACAGAAATCCATCAGACTTTTGTCCGAAGTACAAATACGCATGCCCAGAACCAATGTTAAAATCAACCAACAATAGCAGAAGTTGACCAAAGGGTGGCGGTAAAGAGCAGAAAAACCACATGATGTTGGGAAAGTTTTGGGAAAGTTTGCAGAAAAGTCCTGCCGTGTGTATGCTATGGGTGTTCCCGGCCAACTCCCTTCGGACAAAAATCCATGGAAAAGTTTGTTTGAAGTCCGACCGTGTGTACGAGGCTTTACGCCCCATGTACACGTGACGCTGCTAAACGGACATTCAGAGGCCGTTGGAGACACTTTTTTCAACTGCCCCTGAACTCATTCAATGTTATCTTATGTGTACATGTACACAGGTTCGTTTACTACCGTTTTTAGGCAGTTGCGTTTATAGGCTTTTTTTTAAGGCAAAAAAAATTAGTTCAGACGCCAAATTTTCTGACGTTTTCAGACGCCAAAACGTGGCATGTAAACGCGGCAAAATGGACGTTTTAAACGTGAGTTACTATCTGTCAAGTTAAATCGTTCAGGAGAGGTTGTAAAAATGTCCCGTGTACATGAAGCCTAACTCTCCAGGCCCACGGCTACTACTGGGTGGGGAGTGGAGTAAGATCACTCCACCAGGGAAGGCAAGGAGATAAGCAGGCAGGCGGCTGGCCGAGACTTGAGCCAAGGCAGAAGAACATGTGAGCGGAGCTGAATGGGCATGCACCCGAAACTGAAAAAAGGGGCACAGATAATGGAAAAAAATACACCCCCCTAAACTAGTAGGAGCGGCGAAGCGGGGGGGGTGTAATTCAGAATTATTATTTTTTTAATTCTGCACTGCCTGTCTTTAAAATTGCCCCAGCCCCTGTTCAAATCCAATCCGGGGACAAAACCGGGGACAGACTTGGTCCGGGGACAGTGTCCTCAATCCGGGTGTATTTTTTTCCATTATCTGTGCCCCTTTCTGATGATCATGTGCTGGTCGGAGCGGAGGGAATATTTCTTCAGTTTCGGGCGCCCATTCAGCTCCGCACGCATGTTCTTCTGCCTTGGATCAAGTCCCGGCCAGCCGCCTGCCTGCTTATCTCCTTACCTTCCCTGGTGGAGTGATCTTCCTCATCTCCCCACCCAGTAGTAGCCGGGGCCTGGAGAGTAAAACTTGACAGGCTTTGAGGCGGGCGGTGGCGATGGGCAGAGAGTCCCTGATTGCCGACATTAGTAGTAAAAAAAAAAAAAAGTATGTCCCCGGATTTCATTTAAAAAAATCTGGTCACCTTATCCTAGAGTGAGAGCTCAGCCCCTCCCTGCAAGTGCAACCAATCAGACAGCTCACAGCACACTGACACTCAAGAACTGTTTTAAGTTTGTATCCAGTTCTTGAGTCAGGAGTACACAGTACACCGAGTTAAAGAATCATACGAGTTACTGAGTCAAAGAATCATACGAGTTGTTAGGACACAGTACACTGAAAGAATCGTGAGTCACAACCAGTAGAACAATACACTAAATCAATGATCAGGTAGCAGCAGTGATAAGGTGGTACAGACAGCTTGAGGCCCTTTCACACTTGTGTGACTTGCCCTGCGACTTGGGACCGCAAAGTCGCATGACAAGTCATACCCCATGATTTCAAACAAGTTGCTTTAAGTAATGCCTATGTATTCTGGAGGTCTATGGACCTCAAGTCACATCAAAGTGGGACCAAAGTAGAGCAGGGAATACTTTGAAGTCGCTGTGACTTGAAGTCGCACAGATATGAATGGTTCTCATTGGAAATCATGGGGTACGACTTGTCATGCAACTTTGCAGTTCCAAGTCGCAGGACTAGTTGCACAAGTGGAAACGGAGCCTAAATGAAAAGCAGGTTTTTGTGCATGTAAACTGCATTCTGATGGGCCAACTTCACAATTAACATTGCTAGCCATCAGATTTGTGGAAACCTAGGCTCAGGGCCGGTTCACACTGCTGCGTGGTGCAAAATCGCATGTGTTTTGCACCGCACTGCAAATCACATGCAATGTCCGTGCGATGCGATTTCAGCCATACAGATAGTATGGCTGAAATCGTATTGCATTCTGACTAAACTCGCACAGGACCCTTTTTTTGCGATCCCATGCGATCCAATTAATGTCCGGACTGATAGTTCGCAGTGTGAAATGCGAGCTGAAATGGGGGTGTCGGTAACATTGTATGACACTCCCTAGCAGTTCACATACAGTGTGAACTGCCGTGCGAGTCGGGTGCGATGCAGGAACCCGCAGTGGAATCGCAAGGTTCCCGCATCGCACTAGTGTGAACCCAGCCTAACACAGCTGTTTGTGTGTCACCAAAATTCATGACGCTGGCTAATCTGACAAATTGTGGTCTGACAATAGACTTGTGCTCTGAGCCAATGAACTAAATCAAAGTAAACGTCCCCAGGACCTGCCAACCTTCTTTGTGAATCAGTCTTCTGATTCTAATCATTTAATATTGTTTGAGTGAGAGATTTGGTTCACTTGCTTGTCAGCAGACTCAACAAGTGAACCGAAGAACCGAAAAATCGATTTATTGAATCGGTTCATTTCAGTGAGTAGTTTGAAATGAACCGATTCACTTTAAAGATCCGGACTTCCCATCACTACTTTGCAGAAGGGTACTTCCTGCTTCCTGTCAGCAGTACTGGAAGATTCCTGTACACTAATGCCGCGTACACACGATCGGAATTTCCGACAACAAATGTTCGATGTGAGCTTTTGGTCGGATATTCCGACCGTGTGTAGGCTCCATCGGACATTTGCTGTCGGAATTTCTGACAACAAATGTTTGAGAGCTGGTTCTCAATTTTTCCGACAAAAAAAGTTGTTGTTGGAAATTCCGATCGTGTGTATCCAATTCCGACGCACAAAAATTCTGCGCATGCTCGGAATCAATTCAGCGCATGCTCGGAATCATTGTACTTCTTTTTTCTCGGCTCGTCGTAGTGTTGTACGTCACTGCGTTCTTGACGATCGGAATTTCCGAGCAACATTTGTGCGACCGTGTGTATGCAAGACAAGTTTAAGCCAACATCCGTCGGAAAAAAAAAAACACGTTTTTTTTGTCGGAAATTTCAATCGTGTGTACGCGGCATTACAATTTTACTTTTTCGCTTGACTAGTGCAACAATTCTCATTTTGTTTCTTCCTCCCTCTGTAGCATGGTCCCAGGCCTCCTTTGATCTATTGAGAAGCTCCAGGGCCAGGGATAGCTGACATCCTTCTGTATGTAGTGGGTTGTGAGGCATGGTGGGTGTTATTGGGCGCTAGACACTTCTTGAATGCAAAATAAAGTTTATTTCTCTTAAACTTTTTGGGGGAGAGAGAGTTAGGGCCAGGACATACTTGGGTAGGTGAAAGATTAATTGGCAGACTCCAAGACTTCAATAGGAGGACAGCCATGCAGGGAAAAGCATCTAGCAAGATGCCACATCTGCATGTGCAGGAATGTTGTCTCCTATGGCAACAGTCTTTAACAGTTCCTAACACAAAGCTTAACAGTTCCTTCACTTTCACTACAATCGCTCCTTGTAGTTCTTCAGCACACTGAGCTTCCGGTCTCTCACTAGACCCACTGATTCACTGCCACTGAATCCCTAGAGATCCTCCAATCTTCACAGTTGTATCTTCCTCAAACATCACCCCCGCTTTTCTGCTGGGTCCTTAGCTTGGCACGCTAGATAGCTCTCAAGCTTCATCCCCGCTGGCCTGCTGGGTCCCTGGCTTGACACACAAAGCTGCTCTGCAAGTGTCACCTCGGCTGGCTGGGTCCCTGGCTTTATACCCACTGAAGTTTCCTGATTCCTCACTGACCCCGGTTGGTGAGAATGCTGCTCCGGTACTTGCTTCAGCTACTCACTGTGGTCCCTGGTAATTAGGCGGAAAGTCCTTTACTGGCGACAGCTTCCCCTCTACCTCTGACCACGACAGGTTCTCTGGCCAGTAGAACTGTCACTTTTGGTTGGACTGCAAGTCGCAGTACCAACCCTGCACTGCTCTCTTGCTTCTGGATAGGCCCTCAGACAGTCTAGCAGCCAGATGTGCCGGATAGGCCCCATCTCCGGCCTAGCAGCCCGGGCAATACGTCACACGTCCACCCAAACAGCTGTCCATGTGGCACAGAACATAGATCACCTGACTCCACCCCAATATATAGGCTCTCCCAGCAGGCCAAGGGATCCTAGAAAACCCCTGCCCATTGGCTGAGACACCCCATATACCCATAACCTGACCTTGAGTTGCCATTCTCATATATAGTACCATCAAGTACCCGGCCACCTAGTGGTAGAAGAGAAAGGTGCAACAAGGCCAAACATAGGGAAAAATCAATAGGACTCTACCAATCAACCAGGACAACTACTGCTGGCAAGTAAATTTGTGAGGAGCAACCCTGCCTAAACTCCAGGGTGCTACACCTCTATATTATCCTGAGCTCTGGAGTGATAGCATGCCCACAAAGTGAGGGGTTTTGGTCACGTAAGCCTAGTACACATGGGTCAAATGTTGGGCGACATCGGCCAGTTCAATAAAAACCGGCTGACATTCTGCCCGTGGATATGGCAGCTGATCTGACTAGCTTCTGTCGGACGAGCATGCTGGAAAACCGGCAGCCGACCGACTACCGATCAGTGCTCCCAGCCAATGGCTAAGAGCGCTGACCGGAGTATTCTGGCGGTGGAGCTCAGTGGGGGAGATCTCTGTACTATCATCGGATTATTGGTAAAGTGGCTCTGACCTAAGCTGGTAGTTATTTTTCGTTCTACCCGCTGGGTTGAATGAAAAAAATAAACATATGGTGTGTACTAGGCATTACTCTATCTACAGCACAAAGCAAATGGAGATGGCACATAAAGTTAGGGTAGACATATAATTAAATCTCATCACACACAAAGCCAGAACAGACACACATACATACACAAATGCAGTTTGAGCACACACACAGTTTTGGCAGACATGCGCACACACAAACAGGGCAGATACACACACAGTCTGGAGAAACAAATGTAGGAGTCTGCTACCCTCAATTTTCTGTAAGTGAGTTTGCTGCTTTATGTTCACGGAAATTATGTACATTACTTCCTGTTTCTGTTTTTCTGGGAGGAAGAAATCCCAGAAGGAGGAAATGGAGAGAGAGAGACAGAACTGAGCCACGTGTCCTTATAGACACAGGAGCTGCTACTGCTGCTGTATTTTCACTCAGACCAGAAGCAGAGACTATTTGCAAGTATTCCTATGTTCTAATAGTTTACCTGCAGCTGCCAATAGCTTCTTGAGTGTGTATCTAAATCCTTGTGACAGACTTATCTTTGTCCTACTGTAATTAGCTCATGTGCACAATACCAGAAAGCTAGGTCTGTGCTAGTGTATGTGTGTAGTGGTCACCTTCCAGTATATTAGTAGGTAAACCTGTTATTGCAATAGAGCAGGGGTAGGCAAGGTTTTCAAAGAAAATGAGCGTGCCGATTTTATAACAAAATTATTTCAACTTCACACTCTCAATCATGATTTTTTTTTTATAAAGTAAATACTAACGACTTCAGTAGTGAGAAATTAACATCCTGCACTCTCACGCCTCAGATCAACCCCAATTCCTGCAACTCCACACCTCAGATCACTGTCCCCCCTCCTCATCTGCCCCACCACTGTAACCCCCTGCACATCTGCCCCACCACTGTAACCCCCTGTACATCTGCAACCACCACTGTACTCCCCTGCTCATCTGCCCCACCACTGTAACCCCCCTGCTCATCTGCCCCACCACTGTAACCCCCCTGCTCATCTGCCCCACCACTGTACCACCCTGCTCATCTGCCCCACCAATATACCCCCTTTCTCATCTGCCCCACCACTGTACCCCCCTGCTCATCTGTCCCACCACTGTAACCCCCCTTCTCATTTGCCCCACCACTGTACCACCCTGCTCATCTGTCCCACCAATGTACCCCATTTCTCATCTGCCCCACCACTGTAACCTCCTGCACATCTGCCTCACCACTGTAACCCACTATACTACCCTGCACATCTGCCCCACCTCTGTACCCCCCTGCTTATCTGTACCACCACTGTAACCCCCTGTACATCTGCCCCAACACTGTACCACCCTGCTCTTCTGTCCTACCACTGTAACCCCCTGCTCATCTCCTCCACCACTGTACCACCATGCACATCTGCTCCACCACTGAACCATCTTCTCATCTGTCCTAACACTGAACATATGTGCTCATCTGCCCCACCACTGTAACCCCCTTTCTCATCTGCCCCACGACTGTACCTCCTGCACCTCTGTCCCACCTCTGTTCCCCCTGCTCATGTGTTCCACCGATGTACCTCCTTTCTCCTCTGCACCCCTCTGCACATCTGTGCCACCTCTGTTCCCCCTGTTCTCCTGCCCCACCTCTGTTTGCCCTGCTCTCCTGCCCCACCTCTGTTCCCCCTGCTCATGTGTTCCACCGATGTACCTCCTTTCTCCTCTGCACCCCTCTGCACATCTGCGCCACCTCTGTTCCCCCTGCTCTCCTGCCCCACCTCTGTTTGCCCTGCTCTCCTGCCCCACCTCTGTTCCCCCTGCTCTCCTGCCCCACCACTGTAACCCCCTGCTCATCTGCCCCACCAATACACCTCCTTTCACATCTGCCCCACTTCTCTACACCCTGCTCATCTGGCCCAACACTGGACTCCCCTGCTCATCTGGCCCAACATTGTACCCCCTGCTCATCTGGCCCAACACTGAACCCCCTTCTCGTCTCTTCCACCACTATACCTCCCTTCACATCTGCCCCACCGCTGTACCCTCCTGCTCTTCTGTTCCACCTCTAAACCCCTCTTGCTTATTTTTCTCACCTCTGTACCCTCCTGCTCATCTGCTCCACCGCTGTACCCTCTTCTCATCTATAATATGCGTGATATGCAGAGTGATGAAAGGAAGCAGAGATGAGACATATCTCCCTGTCCTGGCACACTCATCCTTCTGATCCACCTCTCACATCCAGCCCACATGCTTGTATGTGATGTATGGGATGTATGTGATGTCACATACAAGCATATGGAATGGATGCGCAATGATGAGCTCAGGTCAGGGGCATTTTCTGAGTGCAGTATACTGCTGGCTTCTTTATTCACCTATGGGCCTCGCCTGCTCTACTGTGGATTTATATCTTTTTCCCTTCTATTGCTTCTTGGGTTACTTCTCTGTTTGCTTCCCTATATATAAACATGCTCAGTGCAGTGCCCCTTGCCTGAGCAAATTCACAGTTCTCTGAGCTGTTTGCTACTTCTCGTGTATCCCATGTCTAACTACCCATGTACCGATCCCAGCTTCATCTACCGTCTGTTCTTGCCTGCTGCCCGTCCTGACCTTTGCTTGTCTCAGCTGGGCATACCTGGTGGCCGTGACCTGGTTCCAGCTTGCTGCAAATCCATCCCCACTATCATCGGCCCTGGTGAAGAAGCAGGCTGGAGCTTAGACTTCGTGCCCTGGGGAGCCCCAAGTTGGCAATCCACAAGGGCTCACTACTACTTGACACTTGGAGGGGGTTGTGTGCTGCAGCACTTTCTATACATAACAGAGATGTGCCTCTTCACAGGCAGTATTAGGACACCCTCTAGGCATGCTATTTAAAGGAATTGGACATTTTTAATGTTTCACTTTAATCATTTAAAGAATCACTTCTCCTGGTCAAATGGATTTGTTTACCATTTTTTTGCACTGCCCATGAACCTATGCTGTTTTTTATACCCCTTTGCCTACTAACCCAGAAAATGGGCATTTTTAATTTGACAGATCTGCCTGTCATTGATTTCAATGGGGTTCAGGTTCAGCATCCAAAATTCCAGGGCAGTTTGGCTCATCACTATTTACAGCAATATTCAGGAGATGAGGACAACCTTCTGAAAAACCTGCAGCATGTATCCTTCACATACAAGTAGAATAAAAAAAGTCTTTAACCACTTCTATACCGCGCCATAGTAAAATGACGCAGGCAGGAACACTCTCCCATCTTGGACGGGTGTCATATGACGTCCTCCCATTCTCGCCGCTCTTGCGGGCCCCTAGGGGGCCTGCAGCGAGGCGATCGGGGGTGAGGCATGTCAGGTACAGGTACGTCCCTTTGCGCAGCCATGCCATTCTGCCGATGTAAATGTAAAGGCGGCGGTCGGCAAGTGGTTAACAAAATGGCAACATTTAGTCCTCCTAAATGTGTAGGCTGTTACCACTGGTTACACAAGCAATAAAGTGTATCTAAACCCTGGCAGCTGTATGCTCCAAACAGTATGAGACAAGCCAGTTCTGAATTATATAGTATGGATAAGAGGCATGGGACAGCACAAAGCACTTATTACTAATTTAAATAAATAAAACACACACCAAGCTTTATTTGGCTAATAATTGGCCACAACGTTTATTAAGGGGTTACCCAAATATAAACAATCACCAGTAACATAAAATATAATCTTAAAATTTATAACCAATAAATTATTAAATTTATTAATAACACGTAGTCCATCCAGAACTGAACTGGATGACAAACCCCACTAACAAACGTCATGACAGTACAAAACATTTTATTCATAAGGGAGGGGGGGTGGGAGCAGCACGGTTCCTGCTTCTGCGGCGTCCCCTCAGGCTGTGACACAAAGCGGGAAAGCTGCCGGCTTTTAAAACCACTGCCCAGCTCAATCCCGCCCGAATCAGCCAATCAGGAGCCGTTGCTATGCCGCTCCGAATCCTGCCATCACCCGGAGCAACCCAATTCACCATAAACAGGGGGGGAGCCCGGAAGACGTCAGGAACCACAGCAACACTCTGTACTGTCCCATGTAGCCCCGCATGAACGCTAGGGGCTTGTTCATGGGACAGCACAAAGCACTTATTACTAATTTAAATAAATAAAACACACACCAAGCTTTATTTGGCTAATAATTGGCCACAACGTTTATTAAGGGGTTACCCAAATATAAACAATCACCAGTAACATAAAATATAATCTTAAAATTTATAACCAATAAATTATTTAATTTATTAATAACACGTAGTCCATCCAGAACTGAACTGGATGACAAACCCCACCAGCTGAAAGCCGCTCAGCAACTGAGCGGCTGAAGCCCCCCAAACGCCGTGGCCTGCTCAATCATATTTTGTAGACCCAGGATGAAAATGTCTAAACCAACATCCGAAAGGTGTACAAAATCCACTCTATAAAAACCAGGAAGAAAACCTTCCAAATCTGAGTGGCGGTAAGCAAAACCACCTTGTGAAATCACTAAATTACGTATGGTTCTGTTTACCCGTTTCCTAATTTTATCTAAATAATGCAGATTACTGGACGCTGACCAAAGGAGTCTCGATATCATCTCCGAGAAAACTATCACCG
This sequence comes from Rana muscosa, assembly GCA_029206835.1. Taxonomy (NCBI): domain Eukaryota; kingdom Metazoa; phylum Chordata; class Amphibia; order Anura; family Ranidae; genus Rana; species Rana muscosa. The sequence continues at coordinate 683,716,844 of CM055117.1, read as the reverse complement.
TAAAAGGAAACAATAACTTGAAAGAAGATAAATCTCTCTTCATTTCACAAATCAAATCCCAAGTTTTAACCCTGCCCAGGTCATTAGCCCCGGCATGAATGATAAGAACATCCGGCGAAGGCCATTGTCCTGTCAAGAAAATCAACTGCTCCTTTAAATTCCCCCATCTCAAACCTCTTACACCCCACCATAAAACCTGAAAACGTCCTTTATCCAAACCAAGATTGGTTTCGAAATTCTTGATGGAAGTTCTCCTTTTGGCCCAAAAAATAAAGGAATGTCCTATTATCCAAACGACATGCTTGGAAAGACCTAGAAAAATCAAATAATAATACGATCAGGGCGGACATACAACTTAAATCTATCACTATCCCAACGCCCCAATTGTTTAAGACCTTCATTAGAAAAACCAAGAAGACTGGCCTCAGTAGCCGCACCTATCCTAAAGGAATGCAAGGAAAAGTGAAAAACAGAAAGATTAAGTTTTTTAAGGCAAGAAGACAGGACAGATGAAAACTGGAATCTTGTCAGAGGAGGCAAATTATTGTGAACAAAAAAACGAACCTGGATAAACGGGGCGAATGGAAAGATATTGCGAGACTCTGAAAACTGGACAAATGCTCTGAACAGGAGCTCTATGAAGGGTTATCCAGTGACCCTTCCCTAATTGGTCCATCTTAGATCTACGGAGAAAAATCTTAATCGAACCTTTGTTAACAGAAATATCTGAAAACTCTAAAAAAGATGATGAAAGCTTATTAGGTGCAGTAAGCTCACCCACTCTAAAAGCACCAAAGAATGCTATAACAAAAACCGCTCTGAACAAAGAAATCTCATATGGAGAAAAACACACTAATTCCAACGTGGACATCAGTTTAAGCAATAATTCAGAAGAAATGGGCCGTCTATTGTCAACAGCTGGCACAGACCTTCTGAAACCCTTCATTGCTTGCTTAACTGGAAAAAAGGAAGAGAGAGCAGGCAAACCAGACATTTTTAGAGAAAATGAAACACCGGCTAAAATCTTATGCACTGTAGCCGGGCTAAGATTATCCTTAATTAAGGAAGAAACAAAGCATAGAGCAGTATATGCATCCACCGAACCAACTGAACAATCAGCTTTTGTACAGAAGTTTCACCACCTAGACCATGATTGAGAATATTCTTCCCAAGTCTTAGGGGCAACAGAATTCCTTATGTTCACCTCAATTAATTCCAGATCAGGTCCCAGAGAAAAACTGGGCATGACAATCCTTCTTGATCCGCATCTGGAGCGAGTAACCGAAACCTCTGGAACTGCGAACGAGATAAAGAATCGGCAATCTCATTAGTAAGACCAGGAATATGTTTTGCCTTTAGCCAGATATTAAAAATCATGCATTGCAACACCAAAAAACGAAGTAACTTTATAACTAATTCGGATTTTGATGAAAGGCAATTAATAGCAAAAAACACACCTTTATTATCCGTGTGAAGGATTACCCGCCTATTCTCCAAATGTTTATGCCAAATAGTAATAGCCACCACCACCGGGAATAATTCCAGCAAGACTAGGTTATGGATAATATCTGGCGACCTCCAGGATTCCGGCCATTTATCAGCGCACCAATGACCGTCCAAAAAAGCGCCAAAACCAACTGAACCTGATGCATCAGTAAACAAGCGGATATCTAGGTCATCCACAAAATCACTCTGCCAAACCATACTACCATTAAAATGTAACAGAAATTGGTCCCAGACCTTCAAATCCTTCTTAATAGGACGTGTAATAGAAACATGTGAAAGAGGATTTTTTAACTCTTTAGTGGCCAGAGCGAATCTGCGAGAAAAAACTCTGGCCACTGGGATTACCTTAGACGCAAAAGCGAAAAGTCCCAGTAAAGACTGAACCTCGCGCAAAAGCACTTTTCTCCTAGTCAAAAAATTAGCAATGAGTACTCTCATTCTCAAAATTTTTGACATTGGAAGACGGAATTCCATAGCAACTGAATCAATTGTTATGCCCAGGAATTCAATCACTGTCACCGGACCCATTGTTTTTTCATGGGCTATAGGGATCCCGAATGATCTGCAGATGTTGAAAAAACAAACCATCATTTCAGAACAAACTTGAACTCCAGGTGGGCCAATAAACAAAAAATCGTCCAAATAGTGGATGACTCCACCTTGAGGGGAATTTTGTGATAAAACCCACTGTATAAATGTTGAAAAAGCCTCAAAATAACTACATGACTTGGAAAACCCCATGGGCAAACACTTATCAAAATAAAAGTGATCTTTAAAATAAAAGCCCAGAGAGTTAAAACCTGTTGGATGGACCGGTAAAAGACGAAATGCAGATTTTATGTCTGCCTTTGCCATAAGAGATGCTTTGCCAAATTGTTTTAACAAAGCTAAAGCTTCATCAAAAGATGAATAAGACACAGAAGATTCCAAATCTGATATTTCGTCGTTCAAGGAATTACCATGAGGAAAGGATAAATGGTGGATTAAACGAAAAGAGCCTGTCTCTTTTTTGGGGACCAGGCCTAACGGAGATAAACGAAAATTCAAAAATGGGGGGATGAAAAAGGACCGGCTATTCTATCTTCATGCAGCTCCTTCAAAATTTTTTCCCTCACTATATCTGGGTTTAACAGAACTGAACGAAGATTTCTAACCGGGGTGCAACCTTGACCTAAAAAGGAAGGGACCAAAAAAACAAATTTGAACCCTTCATATAGAAGGACCGCCATCTTGCAGTCTGGGTATTGATCTAGCCAAAACTGCATTTCTGACAGTCTCACTGGCGTCCATGCCCTTTGCATTAGTGTCCCTTGACTGGACTGCAGAAGCTGATTTTTTGAAACAACGAGATGCTGAGTGTGCACCCGCGCAGAATGAGCATTCGTGCTTATACCTGCAATTGGATAAGAATCTACATTGGGAGTCATTAAATGCGAAACATACTCCTTTACGAAAATTAGCCTGAGAACTATTTGTAGTTTGAGGCCTCTGAGTGTATTGCTGCCTTTGTGGCAGCATCAAATTTAGCCACAAACCTACATCTTTGACCCCCCAACGGAGGGAAGGATGGACTGAAAGCTTCTGCCTGAAGCTCTCATCATAGCTGAACCAGGAGATGCCTCCAAAATGACGGTAAGCCTCCGCCACTATATCTAGATGTTGGAATAATCCTGAGCACTTGTCAGGGAAACGCTCACCAATTACTGAGGAAAAAATACAAAAGGCTTGAAGCCAATTCTGAAAAGTCCTAGGAATTGCCCTTCTCCTATCTTCCTCAGACCTATCATCTAATCTTTTCTCAGATTTCAATAAGAATTCTTTAGAGGAAGGAAGCAATGATAGTATATCTATAAAATCCCCCCGCCAAATTTTTTCCTTCACAGCCACAGTCAAATGAAAACCCAGGGGGGACAGTTCACAAGGAAGGGCCTCTTTAAGGCATGTTTCAGACACTAAAGATTTTACAGGTAAAGAGTTCAGTGAAGAAGAAGAAGGCAAAGAAAAAACTGTATTAAAGTCATTCACAGGTAATTTCTCAATCATAGAGACCCTTGTATTCAAAGGGTTAACACTTACTGGAATTGTGGGGTTAAGCTGTGAAAAAACAGTATTATCAGACATATGCACACCGCTAGAGCCACCGCTATTCCATACAGTACCAATATTGGATTCATTTATCTTAGCAAGTACATTGGCTAAAGAACCAACTACTTTACCTAATTCAGTTAAATTTAAATCATTTCTCTCACCATGGCTGCGGTCCACGCTGACAGGCTGCCCAGACACTGTCACCTCACTAGAACAGCCCGCACCTGCTGGCTGAGGTGATCCAATTCTGGCTCTGTTGCAGGAGCGTGACCTTGCCTGCTTCACATTCACCTTTTCAGGAGAAGAGGGAGAATCTTCACTTCTCAACCTCTTTCCCCTGCTACCTTTCTGAACTCTTTTTTGAACAGCAGGGGGAGCAGCTTCTGGCTCAGACTGAGCCTGCTCTACCCCCGCAGACACAGCCAATGGAGGGACAGCTTCATCCTCCAAACACCTCCGCAGCCACTCTGCCCCTCCATGGCTCTCAGCTTTAGCAATGAGGTGACGCAGCAGTTCTTCCATAATGGCAGGTAACTTCAGCAGCACGGTTCCTGCTTCTGCGGCGTCCCCTCAGGCTGTGACACAAAGGCGGGAAAGCTGCCGGCTTTTAAAACCACTGCCCAGCTCAATCCCGCCCGAATCAGCCAATCAGGAGCCGTTGCTATGCCGCTCCGAATCCTGCCATCACCCGGAGCAACCCAATTCACCATAAACAGGGGGGGGGAGCCCGGAAGACGTCAGGAACCACAGCAGCATGCTGTACTGTCCCATGTAGCCCCGCATGAACGCTAGGGGCTTGTTCATTCTGCAGCTGCAGATTTTTTTTGCCTAGGCTCACATTTTTATTCATTGCAGAGTAACTTTGTGAGATCTTCCTGCTTCTAGAACCTTCCCCCTGATGACACCATCAATGTAATTCAATGATCAGAAGCAGAAGTGGGCAGAAAGAGTGCTAAGGCACTGTCACATGTGAAGAAAAGATCTGTTTATTATAATTAAGAAATAGGCACATTTTAAATTATTTTTTTCACTGCTTTGTTTCAATAAATGATGGTTATGAATTTCTGTTAGCCAAACTTTGGATTGTAAGTATATTGAAAAAAAAAAAAAAGCAAAGGGCTATGAGAAGAGATTCATGTATGTCACTGGTTTACGAGGGTTCATGCTTCTATAGCATGATAATATTATTATAGATTGCTGTAAAGAACAATTGGTCTTTTAGAATGTTAACAGTGCATAAGCACTTCATTCATACCTTTCCTTGCCATCATAGTACACATCTATTTATTTTTTCTTTTATTTCAAGATAGAACCTTAACATGTACATTCCTTTCTACATCTTGTAAAAATGTAAGGCACAAAGCAGCCTTTTTAGAAAGTTTTAACAACGCTGGTCACTTGAAATTAAATGTAGGCATTGAATATGAGTGTGCGTTTCAGCAGAACAGTAAGGGGATCACAATCATTGGGTGTATGTATATCTCTGCAGTCATGCAAGCCTATATTGCATGCATACTAATTTTCATTATCTGAATTTTTGTTTGATTTTGTGCAGTTTTTTTTTTTAGGTAAGTTATTCCTACAGAGTTTTAAAAACAGACATTTTTTTTTAGCAGTGCTGAAAAGTAATCATGCAAATCATGTGAAAAGGAGACTAGAGTGCCACCTGTTTTGTTATTAGAAAACTGCATAATATAAATAATTTATATTTCACACACACCTTGCTGGAAAAAAATAAAAACATTTTAACAGAAAGAAATAATGTACAAGCTCCTTCCTGTACACTAATTTCAAGCTTTAACTGCACTTGTTAGCCACGATTAAAAAAACATTTTTAGCCATTTCTTTTTACCACATACTAACGTTTTCTAACTGCTAAATAATTATTCTTGCAAAATATTCTATCTGGTATAAAAAAACAAAAAAACAAAACAAAATGAATGTAATATAAAAACAACCACATAGCTTCTTTTTTTTTTTTTATATAAAACATGCTTTATTAGTTTACATGTATGCTTATATTTTATATATTTTTATTTCCCAGAACACATTGAGCAAATGTACTATTTTTTATTACAATGACATAGTGTTTAATGTTTAAATGTATTTATTTTCTGTGATAATGTATTTTTAAAGAACAAAATGGGATTTAGCATAAAATTGTGATTCTTGCTACCTATACATGAAGGTAACCTTTCAATCTTCCCTCCCTAATTTATAGATCCATGTACCGCATGGTTTGTTTGAACAATTGTGTCAGCTATATTTTAGTTTACTTTATGAAAAGTTTCAGAATTTAATTAAGGGTCAAGTACTGGCAGTACATAAATGCAACAGCTAAAACATATTTCTGATCACTCTGAAGACTGCAATCATGAAAATTATTATCATTGAATAAAACTGGTCTCAGTGATGGGGACTGGGAGATGGAATCTGTGTTAGTCAGCCATAATTTACATAATAATGAGTTCCTAGCTTTCATCAGCACCTTTTGTTTGTACAGTGCTTTCTGCTACAGTAAACTGTCAAAATGTCAATCCTCTCCAATCAGCTAGAAAATATCAACAGTAAACAAGGCTCATGGAAAAATTCTCAGAATGAAACAGCTAAAGGAGAAAAAGGGTTGGATATGTTTGGAACCATTTTTATGTTTTTCTTAACCCTTAATGTTGTTATAGAGCAGCAATTGCTCATGCGTTAAATATACATCTAGTTAAATGGATGTCAACCTACCTAGATTGTTTTAATATATTACTATTGTTAATACATTTTGTAAAAATAAATTGAAATCCATTGAGTAATTATAGATCCAATGTATTTTTTGTCATAACTGATAAGAGATAGATATGACGAAAAGTTACCTTTTTGGCACATTTTTACAACATAATAATTACTTATTTAATAAATAATAAATAAATAATGTTTTCCATTATAATGCCAGTGATTGTTCCCTCAGTAAGGAAACTGAGAGTTTTTACCTCCTCAGCATTCTGTTAAAAACCATACGATTTCTGCTAAATTTCAATGTTCTAGTGAAATGCACTGGAATCAATATGGAAAGAGAACATAAGATAGTTTTGGTATTTTTTTTTTAGGTGCAATGGACTTTAAATGACTTCTGATGATTACAGAAGCTCATTTCAACTATCCTGGAATTGTTCTTTTGACAATAATCTCATTAGTCTAATTGTTTTAGGATTTTTTCACAGAAATAAAAAAAACTGTAAATAATAATACATTTTTTCACAGTACACAAATAAAAAAACCCCCCACAAATGCCAAGAAAACAAAAAAACTACCATACAGCCCCCCTCCCCCCCAAAAAAAATTAAAAAATAAATTGAGCATATTTTGAACAAATGTAATCAAAATTAAAGGCCAATGAGGAAAATGGTTAATTTCCGCTTTGACTTAACCACTTAAGCCCCGGACCATTTGGTAGCTAAAGGACCAGAGGTGAATTCAGAATTTTGCACTGCGCTGCTTTAACTGTAAATTGTGCGGACATGCAATGTTGTACCCAAACGAAATTTGCGTCCTTTTCTTCCCACAAATAGAGCTTTATTTTAATGGTATTTGATTGCCTCTGCGATTTTTATTTTTTGCGATATAAACGGAAAAAGACCGAAAATTTCGAAAAAAAATTATATTTTCTAGTTTTTGTTATAAGAAAAATCGAATAAACTCAATTTTAGTCATACATTTAGGCCAAAATGTATTCAGCCACATGTTTTTAGTAAAAAAAATGTCAATAAGCGTATATTTATTGGTTTGCGCAAAAGTTATAGAGTTTACAAACTAGGGTACATTTTCTGAAATTTACACAGCTTTAAATTTATGACTGCCTATCTCATTTCTTGAGGTGCTAAAATGACAGGGCAGTACAAAACCCCCCCAAATGACCCCATTTTGGAAAGTAGACACCCGAAGGAAATTGCTGAGAGGCATGTTGAGCCCATTGAATTTTTTTTTGTCTTAAGTGATTGAATAATGACAAAAAAAATTAAAAAAAAAATTACAAAAAGTTGTGACTAAATGATATATTGCTCACACATGCCATGGTTATATGTGGTATTGCACCCCAAAATACATTTTGCTGCTTCTCCTGAGTACGGGGATACCACATGTGTGGGACTTTTTGGGAGCCTAGCTGCGTACGGGACCCCGGAAACCAAGCACCGCCTTCAGGATTTCTAAGGGCGCAAATTTTTGATTTCACTCCTCACTACCTATCACAGTTTCGAAAGCCATAAAATGCCAAAATAGCACAAAACCCCCCCAAATGACCCCATTTTAGAAAGTAGACACCCCAAGGAAATTGCTGAGAGGCCTGTTGAGCCCATTGAATATTTTTTTTTGTCCCAAGTGATTGAATAATGACAAAAAAATAAAAAATTACAAATAGTTGTGACTAAATGATATATTGCTCACACATGCCATGGTTATATGTGGAATTGCACCCCAAAATACATTTTGCTGCTTCTCCTGAGTATGGGGATACCACATGTGTGGGACTTTTTGGGAGCCTAGCTGCGTACGGGACCCCGGAAACCAAGCACCGCCTTCAGGATTTCTAAGGGCGCAAATTTTTGATTTCACTCCTCACTACCTATCACAGTTTCGAAGGCAATAAAATGCCAAAATAGCACCCCAAGCTATTTGCTGAGAGGCATGGCGAGTATTTTACAGCTCTCATTTGTTTTTGAAAATGAAGAAAGAAAATATATATATATATATTTTTTTTTTTTCAATTTTCAAAACTTTGTGACAAAAAGCGAGATCTGCAAAATACTCACAATACCTCTCAGCAAATAGCTTGGGGTGTCTACTTTCCAAAATGGGGTCATTTGGGGGGGTTTTGTGCCATCTGGGCATTCCATGGCCTCCGAAACTGTGATAGGCAGTGAGAAGTGAAATCAAAAATTGACACCCTTAGAAAGCCTGAAGGCGGTGCTTGGTTTTTGGGGTCCCGTACGCGGCTAGGCTCCCAAAAAGTCTCACACATGTGGTATCCCCGTACTCAGGAGAAGCAACAGAATGTATTTTGGGGTGTAATTCCACATATGCCCATGGCATGTTTGAGCAATATATCATTTAGTGACAACTTTGTGCAAAAAAAATAAAAAATTGTCGTTTTTTCCGCAACTATTCCATGGACTCGACATGCCTCTCAGTATATAGCTTGGGGTGTCTACTTTCCAAAATGGGGTCATTTGGGGGGGTTTTGAACTGTTCTGGCATTTTATACACAGCATTAGGAAGCTTACATCCACTCTTCTAACCACTTGAAGACAAAGCCCTTTTTGACACTTTTTGTTTACATGAAAACATTTTTTTTTTTGCAAGAAAATTATGTTGAACCCCCAAACATTATATATATTTTTAAAGCAAAGGCCCTACAGATTAAAATGGTGGGTGTTGCATTTTTTTTTCTACACAGTATTTGCGCAGCGATTTTTCAAACGCATTTTTTGGGGAAAAAATACACTTTTTTTAATTTTAATGCACTAAAACACACTATGTTGCCCACATGTTTGATGAAATAAAAAAGATGATCTTAGGCCGAGTACATAGATACCAAACACGACATGCTTTAAAATTTCGCACAAACGCGCATTGGCGACAAACTACATACATTTTTAAAAGCCTTTAAAAGCCTTTACAGGTTACCCCAGTAGATTTACAGAGGAGGTCTACTGCTAAAATGACTGCCCTCGATTTGACCTTCGCAGTGATACCTCACATGCATGGTGCAATTGCTGTTTACATATGACACCAGACCGGCGCTTGCGTTCGCCATTGGGCAAGAGCAGGGCAGGACAGGGGTGCTTTTTTTTTTTTTTTTTTTATTATTCATTTTGCTTTTTTTTTTTTTTTTAATTGTTCCTTCCAAGTATTTTTTTTTAATCATTTTTATTGTTATCTCAGGGAATGTAAATATCCCCTATGATAGCAATAGGTAGTGACAGGTGCTCTTTTTTTGAAAAAACTGGGGTCTAGACCCTAGATCTTTCCTCTGCCCTCAAAGCATGTGACCACACCAAGATCGGTGTGATAAAATGCTTTCCCAATTTCCCAATGGCGCTTTTTATATCCAGGGGGGGCATTCCCTCCCACTGCTTGTAAAAGCAGTCCAGAGGCTAATTAGCTGCTAGGATTGCTTTTACATGAAAGCCGGCCGCAGGCTGAAAAGAATGATACCAAGATGATACCTAAACCCGCAGGCATCATTCTGGTATAAACATTCAAAGTCCAGCAACATACCAGTACGTTGCTGGTCCTTGTTGGACATGTATTGTAATCTTTTTTTTTCATGCAGCCAGTTGGCTGAACGAAAAAAGAGATTGATCGGTGGGTATGCCCACCATTAGAATACCTCCCTTCATCCACCCACTTCCAATGATGGGCATACATGCACCATTTATATATGCCGAAGCATGGGGGCATCCTCCCGCAAAAAAGTTATGCGCACACACATGGTCGGACTTTTCCACGGGCAAGCCTCCGTCGGAATTTCGACCGTATGTACGCGGCATTAGGAGCAAAATCACTCCTCCGCTCCTGCTGCCCCAATGCTTCGGCATATATGCTTTTTTTATTTAACTGTGGTGGTGAAATCACCTCCTACAGCACTGGAGTCGCAGGGATCAGGCCTGTCTCTGCGAACGCTGCAGTTATGTGTGTTTTTGTTTTGTAAGTGACAGTGATCGATCGATACTGCACTTGGGTGGCCTGGGCTGGACGGAGGAGCAAAACGCAGGTGCCAGCAGGTATCTGGGCTGATCCCGGTAACACTGCATTTTTGGGAACCCTAAACTGCTGGGGACGCTAGTATAGATCTGATCAGATCAGATATTGATCTGTTCAGATACTATACCACTAAGGGGGGTGTATGCTTCACGCGTGGGTGTTAGCATTACTGGCACTAACCTGACGCTGCCTGGGGTGTGACGCAGACCCTCTCAGACGCTAAAACCTAATTGATATCACCCGCCGGGCGATCAGGGGGTTAAACCTTTATTGGGTTATATACGGCGGGTGCCCTGACACTATAAAAAGCAAACTAACTAACCAGCGTCACCCGTAACACTTATATGGTGATCACTGGTGAAAGGGTTAACTAGGGGCAATCAGGGGGTTAAAACCTTTATTAGATAATATATGGGGGTACCTGACGCTATAAAAACCTGCGGCGAACCTAAAAAAAATTACTGGCTACCGATCTGCATCACCGACACTAAGACAGCGTTTAGAAAAACGATCGCTTAGCGACAGTGGTGATAGGGGGTGAAAGGGTTACCTGGGGGGCGATCAAGGGGGTTAAACCTTTACTAGATAATATATTGGGGTACCTGACGCTATAAAAACCTGCGGCAAACCTAAAAAAAATTACTGGCTACCGATCTGCATCACCGACACTAAGACAGCGTTTAGAAAAACGATCGCTTAGCGACAGTGGTGATAGGGGGTGAAAGGGTTACCTGGGGGCGATCAAGGGGGTTAAACCTTTATTAGATAATATATTGGGGTACCTGACGCTATAAAAACCTGCGGCGAACCTAAAAAAAATTACCAGCTACCGATCTGCATCACCGACACTAAGACGTTTAGAAAAACGATCGCTTAGCGGCAGTGGTGATAGGGGGTGAAAGGGTTACCTGGGGGGTGATCAGGGGGGTTAAACCTTTATTAGATAATATATTGGGGTACCTGACGCTATAAAAACATGCGGCGAACCTAAAAAAAATTACTGGCTACCGATCTGCATCACCGACGCTAAGACAGCGTTTAGAAAAACGATCGCTTAGCGACAGTGGTGATAGGGGGTGAAAGGGTTACCTGGGGGGCGATCAAGGGGGTTAAACCTTTATTAGATAATATATTGGGGTACCTGACGCTATAAAAACCTGCGGCGAACCTAAAAAAAATTACCGGCTACCGATCTGCATCACCGACACTAAGACAGTGTTTAGAAAAACGATCGCTTAGCGACAGTGGTGATAGGGGGTGAAAGGGTTATCTGGGGGGTGATCAGGGGGTTAAACCTTTATTAGGGGGGTTAGGGGGCTACACTGGACCTAAAACTGAATGTACTGACACTTTTACAGTCACAAATGTCACTGATTGCAGTGATCAGTAAATAAATGGTCACTGCAATCAGTGACACTGTGACTGGGGGCTGGGGGGTGATCTGGGGGGTGATCTGGGGGGGCCTGGGGGGGCGATTTATGTCCCTATGTGTCCTGGTGTCAGTGTAGTGTTGTGTGCACTGACCTGATGTCTTCTCTTGTACGGCGCTCGGTATATGTGAGCGCCGCACCACAGATGACATCACTTCCTCCTGCTTCCTCTGCCTGACACAGACAGAGGGGGCATTTCCATTCGCCGGGAGCGATCGCGAGGGGGTGGCCGGAAACGAATGGCTGCCCCCTCATCCCGGAACGCTCCCGGACACTTAGCCACCGCTCACTGTATAGGAGGGGGGTCCGATTGGACCCCCCAACTATACAAAGGCAATCACGTACACTCTACGTGATTGTGCCTGTCGGTGCCATTCTGCCGACGTATATATACAGTGAGCGGTCGTTAAGTGGTTAACCAGTTTCGCCAAAATCACTGGATGGATCAGCAACGTTTCAAAGCATCCGCTTCTTCGTTAGATCTGAATGGCTATAGATCACTAGCCATTTAGATCTGATGAAGAAGCAAATGCTTTGAAACGTTATCGCCATGTTCTGACGTCACTTCCGATGCGGCTCCGAGTGTGTTCCATGCTGGTTATGAGACAACAAGACGGATGTCCGGCTGGGATGTTCCTCTCCCCTCCTCTCCTCCCATGTTAACATCTACATACCACCATTATATTATACTGTTATATGCTTATTGATCTTTATATTAGTGTTAGTAGCCATTTGGCTGATTTTTATTAAATATACTGTGCATCTTGTTTTTCTCCCATTTTGCATGGTAGCCATCTCTTGATTCAATGTTCAAATGACAGGCAAAAAGTCAGTTGCATTTCTCAGAATTTGCATTATCAGCACTACAATGTCATCACCAGAAGTACACAGTGATTAATCAATTAACCAAGTAAAAACTAATATGATGGCTAAGCATAATAATGTCTGAAACAATATAAAGGTTATGAAATAAGTAAACATGGGTGTACTTCACTCATGTTTGCATATATACATTATTATACACAGAATTATGCACATCTATTGTGCCACATCTTTTACCAATTACCGATCTTAAACTGTGCAATGATAAATTGCCCCAGCAGAGTACAGAAATTTTGTAAGTCACAATTGGATGATGTGCAGATAAAGAAAAATCTATTCCACCTGCAATTTTCCTACCAGCTTGTGATGTGTCCGATTTTAAACTATTGGTTTATAGACATGTGCATTCGTTTTCGTCCGAATGCATTTTCGTCCGAATTTCAGGTATTTTCGTTATCGTTTTAACAAACGAAAACGAAAGCACAGAATCTGAAAACCAAAAGATCCGACATAAAAAATGCTTTATTTTCGTTTTCGTTGTGACAACAGTTCGATATAGATAGGAGATTCGACGTGACGCTGACAATAACAATCTGTGTCTATCGAACCTGTCGTCGAATGTGCCTAACCTTAACTCTATTAGTCCAAGATTATTCTACATAGAGAGAAAAGATTCGAAATAGAGAGAAAAGATTCGACATGATAGAGAGAAAAGATTCGACATTATAGAGAGAAAATATTCGACATTATAGAGAGAAAAGATTCGACATAGAGAGAAAAGATTTGACATAGAGAGAAAAGATTCGACATAGAGAGAAAAGATTTGACATGGAGAGAAAAGATTCGACATGGAGAGAAAAGATTCGACATGGAGAGAAAAGATTCGACATTATATAGAGAAAGGATTCAACATTATAGAGAGAAAAGATTCGACATAGAGAGAAAAGATCACTGCTGGAATTGGGTGGGGGAAGTAAAATAAAAATAATGATGATAATGAATGTTATTGGCTGATTGTAACCAAAGAGGAGGAGCAGTAAAATAGCTAGAATGACGAAGATTCGACAAAGCATTGAAAAACATACAAACGTTGAATCTGTCATTGAAGGCTTATGGTGTCTGTCGAAAGTTAGAAGATTCGACGGTGCAGCTAAACTGTACGACGCTGCAATCGTACATTTCTGGTCAAATGCATCTGCCCATAGGCTATAGAAGAATTCTAATGTTGGTTGACTAGTAATAGTAATTAATAAATATAATTATTACTAGTCATACAACATTAGAATTCTACTATAGCTTGTAGGCGGAACAAATTTATGATTGCAGAGTCGTACAGTTTCGATGCTCCGTCGAATCTTCTTTGAACATTCGACAGACACCATAAGCCTTCAATGACAGATTTGACCTTAATTAATTCAGATTTTCGGATGAATGCACTAACGAAAAATGAAATAAATAAAAACGAATTTCTGGAGTAACTAAATAAATTTATTTTTCGGACGAAAACGAAATTCCGAAACGAAATATTTTGCACATGTCTATTATTAATATTTGATACCATTTTATATTTTTCATTTTTAAATTAACCACTTAAGGACCAGACCATTATGCAGCTTAAAGACGTGGCCACTTTTTGCGATTCAGCACTGCGTCGCTTTAACAATTGCGCGGTCGTGCGACGTGGCTCCCAAACAAAATTGGTGTCCTTTTTTTCCCACAAATAGAGATTTCTTTTGGTGGTATTTGATCACCTCTACGATTTTTATTTTTTGCGCTATAAACAAAAATAGAGCGACAATTTTGAAAAAAATATAATATTTTTTACTTTTTGCTATAATAAATATCCCCAAAAAATATATATATTTTTTTTCCTCAGTTTAGGCCGATACATATTCTTCCACATAGTTTTGGTAAAAAAAATCGCAATAAGCGTTTATTGATTGGTTTGCGCAAAATTTATGGCGTCTACAATATAGGGGATCGTTTTATTGCATTTTTATTAATAATTTTTTTTCTAGTAATGGCGGCGATCAGTGATTTTTATCATGACTGCGACATTATGACAGACATATCGGATACTTTTGACACTATTTTGGGACCATTGTCATTTTTACAGCGATCGGCGCTATAAAAATGCACTGATTACTGTAAAAATTACACTGGCAGTGAAGGGGTTAACCAGGAGGGGGCGCTGTAGGGGTTAAGTGTGCCCTGATGTGTGTTTCTTACTGTGGGGGACGTGGCTTAGCGCGCGACGTCACTGATCGTCGTTCCCTATGACAGAGAACAGACGATCAGTGACAGGCTCACAAGGAAGCACGGGGAGAGGTTTGTTTACACTTACCTCTCCCCGTTCTTCCTCTCTGTGACCCGATCGCGGGACACCGGCGGCGATCAGGTCCGCTGTTTCCGCGGGGACAGTCACGGAGAAGAGGACCGGGTCGCGAGCACTACCCACAGCTGGGATCTTAAAGGGGACGTACCTGTACGCTCTTGTGCCCAGCCGTGCCATTCTGCCGACGTACATCGGCGTGCGGCGGTCCTTAAGTGGTTAAAAGTTTCATAAAAAATTAAAATAATGCTCAGTCATCCTTATAAAATATGTCAGTCAGTTTGCCTTTAGGCAACAGGTGGGTACATCAAGGTACATGATGTCTTAATGAAGGTATGTCCTTTTTCAAAGCACCATCCCAGTTCCAATGTACACAGGCCCTTCTGTACTTCTTGCCCCTATGAACCACAGAGCAGAGGTTGTTAAAAACACACACACTAACAAAGGTTTTTTTTTTTTTTTTTAATCAAGTAACATAGTTACCCTTTTACTTATGTTACATTATATTTACCAATATAAAAGGCATATTGCAGATCCATGTGATTTTTCATCCATCCAACTCTGAAAAAAGATCAGGCTTTCAGTTTGGGAAAACAACATTCTCCTGTGGCATACATTAAACTGAACTCCAGGCTGTGCCCCTGGTGACTGGTGATGAGTGATGGAGGAATACTAAATCATCAGCAGAAGAGGCGAAGAAAGCACAGTTCTACAGAATGAATGAAGCAGATGCAAAGAGATCCTTACACTGCACCTCCTCTAGTAAGTAGAACAGTTAATAACACACTGGTGACAACCTCAAATTTGGTTATATTTTACCTTAGATCTTACACTGCAAATGGCACACTCACATACCTGAAAGCCCACTGCTATCTTTCCAGAGACATTCAAGACAATGGGTAAAATTTTAGCGAACTGCCTTGCAACACTTTTACAATGCATAGATGTTCCCTATAGCATTGCACATTTTAATTTTTGAGTTCAGAGCCATTTTAGGATTAATGTTATGTGATGTTCCTCTGGAATTTCTGTAAGGCTATACTATGTATTTACTTTTCTAATTAAATTATCTTACTCATATGTCCCTGGTTGGCTGAGTGCTGGAAATGTTTTATATTGTTTATTTACATGAATTACTCTACCCACTGTAACCTTTCCGCTGCTAGTTTGGCTGTGATAATTGAAATGAAACCCACCTTTGGACCCGCCAGACAGTAAGCCTACCTCTGGTCTATGACAGAATCAAATGGGGGGGGGGGGTTCTGCTTTTAAAGTTGTTGTAAAGGCAGAAGTTTTTTTTTACCTAAGTGAATTCTGTGCAGTAAGGTAAAAAGCCTTCTGCATTCAGGTCCCCCCACAGCCCCTTCTAAATACATACCTGAGCTTGATCTTGATCCAGCGATGAGCACAAGAGCCGAGGCTCTCTCGGCTCTCCCTCCCCTCTTTAGTTCAGATACAGCAGAGGGAGCCATTGGTTTCTGCGGCTTTCAATCATAACTAGTGATGAGGAAGCAGGGGGAAGGGCTAATAAAGCCTTTTAAAACATTTTTACACTATTAAAAATGTCCTTTTCTTTTTATTTGTATGAGTATAAGCAGGGATTTTTTTTCAGGAGGAATGGGGAGGGATGCAGTTTATGCACCTTAAAGTGGAAGTAAACCCTCCTATCATTTTTAGGCAAGGAAGCTGCCATCTTGGCCTCTGTTTAATCTTCAACTGCCATGATGCTGCACATGTGATCAGTTATGACACCAGCCATTGGATGGTTTGACAGTTTGGTTGAGAGCACAACCAATGTGACAGTTGGCATTCCCGGCATGCCGGGAATGTAACTGCTTTTTGAAACTGTTAAATCGATGAGTTTACTTCCGCTTTAAGCACTGAATGTTTGTAATGACAAGGGGTGTTGGGGTGTGCTGGAGGGTCTAATAATACTGACTGCTGGGGGATCTATTGGGGGTAAATCTGTTTTTGCTAGAGAGGTCTGTTGTTGCTGGGGAGGGCTATTGTTACTGGTGAGAGATCTATTGTTTCTGGGTGAAGTTTTCCTATGTTGCAGGGGGTTAATTGTTACTCAGAGGGCTGAGGGCTCTACTGTTGAGGGAGGGGTCTATTGATGATGACTGATGAGAGATCTAATGTTGCTGGTGAGTGTCTATTGTTTCTAGGGTGGATCTATTGTTGTTGGGGGAGGTAATTTGTTGGAGGGTATCTATTGTTTCTGGGGGGGGGGTCTATTATTGCTGGCTGCAGGGGACCTTTTTTGTTATTGATAACAAATTCTCAAGATGATAATTGGTTCTGTATTCTCTAAAAGGGGCGGTGCTGGGAGATAGGTAAGGGTGGAACCAAGGGATGGTTCTCAGAGGTGGTTAGGGGGCGTAAAGGAGGCATGGCTTGGAACGGGGAGTACCTGCACCTAGTCTTTGAGAAAAAAAATTGAGCTTACTTGTTTGGAGTCTGCAGAAAATTAAATTTGTGCCACCTGCAGTATATCATAAGTGGGAGTATAATGGGATTTTGGTGGATTATTTAGATACTTTGAATCTGATGTGTTAACACATTACCAAGAACATTTAGATTTTTTTTTTCACATGAGGTCCAGCTAGCTAGTCATTCACACTTTTCTACTTGTGAGTGGAGATCAGATTTGTTTGCAATTTGATTTTCATAAAGGAGCATACAAATTTGATTGAAGCACCACACCAACTTGGAAACTGTAGCAGAACAGTAGAAGTACTGCATTATCAGATAACTTGGCTAATGTGGGTCCTTGAACTACCTGGAGTTGGCTTTACTCCTCCATCTGTGTATGTGTGAGTATATGCGAGTATATGTGAGTTTAGTGAGTCAGTTCCACCATTATAGAGGTAAATTACAGCAGTGTTCTACACCATTCTGATTATCTGGCAAAACATAATTAGCTTGTAACACTAGTTTCCTGGTTAAATACTTGTTACCTAAATAAAATGCATGTGTGAACTGTATCAATTAGGCTTAGAAATGGAACTACAACTGCAGGGTCCTTATGTCATATACATTGTGGACATGAATGTTGATAATAAAGGCTTTCTAATACTCTTTGGGGCTTATTTACTAAAAGCAAAGAGACTGTTCATTTTTCAAGAGAGTTTTCATTTTGCAGGGGGATATTCCCTTAGCTTCTGTTGAAAATTCACTATGCAAAGAATACCCAAACATGTACAAGGAAAAGAAAAACAAACAGTATCTTTGCTTGCACATGAATGGATGATGGAAATCAGCAGTGCTCCACCTTGTTGACCAAGGTAAGGCAAAGTGAACAGCCTATTTATCTTTAGTAAATCAACCCGTATTTTGAAGTACAATGGCTGAATGTCTAGGTAGACATCAACTTCTGCTAAATAAATGGAGTTTTATTTTAGCGAATATTATAGCAAGATGTTACAGCTAAAAATACTTACTGGCTATACCTTTATACATGATAAATACTTGAACAAAATATAGCATAATGATGCATATGACATTTTTGAAATGCAAAACAGCATTATTTTAAGTAGATGAATTTGAATACACAAAACCATGCCCATGTAATTATAAACAATGTGGTAAAAATCTATTTCTCATGCTCATTATAAAAAGCTGGGTCATTGGGCCATAATCATTAGCTATATTAATATGCCCATAGCTGATCTTAAAGTGGAGCAAAAAAGAAAAAGAAAATGCATTTTACTAAGGAAAACACTTGGCAGAAAATTAGTCTTATAAAAGTGATAAATGTAGATTTTATATAGATTTTAAAAGTTGCAAGTCCTCAGCAATGTTGAATAGACTGTAGAAAGACAACCTCACTAAAATCTACAAGGATCCTAAAAGGATAGTAAATGCAAACAGGGATACTATAATGTACGCAATTTCATTTATAATTTACTTAGTAGCTTTTTTTTTCTAGTAATAATGACTAGGGTTCCTTAATTGTCAATTTTATATTTTTTTTAGTACAAGATAGCTGGAAATAGCTATCTAGTTCTCCAATGCAGATTGTACCATTCTTTTGCCTACAGGACCTAGTTCAATGCTTCTGTAAGGGATTGAAGGTTTTGTTGCACTGACTCTGAGAAGCCCAGTTTACAAAAGTTAGTAGATAATATTGCAGTAGACATGGGCCGAACGACCAGGGCCGATCCTAGGATCACAGACGCCTGGGTGCAGAAATATTTCTGGCGCCCCCACATGGGCGTTGTCATCTTACTAACCCCTCCCCTTTACAAATATTTCTATGGCAATGACTCAAACACAGAGATGCTCCTCTAAGAAGTCTTCGTTACCCTGGGATCCTCCCATGATCTTTTAACAATAAACAAAATACAGGAAGAGAATACACTAATGGGACGTGGAGGGGGTCTCTCTAATGGACACAGAGAGGGCTTCTGTTAGAGAGTCTGTTAGAAAGAGCCCCAAGACATAGTACAGGAGATAGTCAGAGACTGCAGACATACTACCGGAGATGGTCACAGACTGCAGACATGATACAAGAGATGGTCAGAGACTGCAGACATGATACAAGAGATGGTCAGAGACTGCAGACATGATACAAGAGATGGTCAGAGACTGCAGACATGATACTGGAGATGGTCAGAGACTGCAGACATGATACTAGAGATGGTCAGAGACTGCAGCCATGATACAGGAGAAGGTCAGAGACTGCAGACATGATACAGTACAGGGGGAGGGTAAGCAGACACATTACAGGGGTCAGGGGAGTACAGTAAAGGGGCAGTAATGTATTATACAGATAGGGTCTCCTCAAGCAGAGCTGCTCAGGGAAGTTGCTGTTACAGATCCCACCTATTCTGGCAGGCTGTCACTGGGCTAAATAAAAATCAAAATGACATCTCCCCCTCTACCTTCCCCTGCAGAGTTTCTGGGTCTCTTCTGGCACTTTGCGGGGGTTAAGGAAGAACCCAGAGGTGGAGCATCTTATTACTGCTGCTGCTTGTGTGGGTGGGATGTGTACTGCACCAATCACATGGGATGACTAGGAGAGGGGGATGAGCAGGGATTGGTGCAGTACACATCCCACACAAGCAGCAGCAGTAATAAGATCCTCCACCTTGGGGTTCTTCCTTAACCCCTGAAAAAAAATGGGGGGTGGGTGGGAACAATGGGGTAGGGGAGAACCAAGAGTGGGTAAAAAGAAGGAAGTGGGTAAGAGATGGGGGGTGGGTAGAGGAGAATTGGCGTGAAACTGGGGGATCTGGGGGATCCTGGTCTGTATAGGGATACAGAAGGAGGAGGATTTGTGCTAGCATGAGGGAAGGGGGGAGGAGAGGCAAATAAATGGAGGTGAAGGGGCTGGAGAGGGATGGATTCTGGCCATTTGCAATGTTTGTGTATGGGGGGAGGGGGGTGAAGGTGAAGTGCCTCCAGAGAAGAAGACTGGGAGGGGGAGGGGAGTGATAGAACTAGTGAGGGACTATTGTTGGGAAGGTGTTAGAAAGAGAATTCCAGGGAAGAGACTATATATTAGCATGGCTGCTAAATGTTGGAAAACTGGCTGGGAGAAGGTAGCAAGGGTTAACAAGGCTGAGAGGAAAGCAGTGTGACCGGCAGAGATGGATGGATCTGTGTGAGGATGAAAGGAAAGTGGCTGAGGCTGGGATGAGAGAGCAGAGTCTAAAGATATGAGAGACGGATAAGGTGACTGACCTGACATGCAAAAGAGCCGACCACGGACAATGAGGCAGATCAGTGTGGTGTGACAAGTACAGGGACGAACGATGCCCTGTGTGTCTCTCCCTCCCGCATTCAGGATCAGGAGAGAGACACACAGGGCATCCTTCCTGTACTTGTCACACCACACTGATCTGCCTCATTGTCCGGGTCCTCCCCTATCAGCGTCCCTGGTGACGCCACCGCACACAAGAAGAGGAGGAAGGAGGGGAAGCACTTTGGCACTTCAGCGCCCCCCCCCCCCTCTGCAGCACTCGGGTGCGGAGCACCCCGTGCACCCCGTCCAGGATCGGCCCTGCGAACGCCCCCCATCCAGTTCATGGCAGAACTTTCGAACATCGCAAAAGTTCTGAACTGAATAACGCACCCCATTGAAGTCTATGGGACCCGAACTGTAAAAAATCAAAAGTGCCCATTTTGAAGGCTTATATGCAAGTAATTGGGCATACAAAGGGTATGAGGGTCTGGGTACAGTCCTGGGGGATATGTATCAATTAACCACTTCCCTACCCAGCCATAGTCAAATGACGTCCACAGATGTGATCTCCCATCCTGGGTGGACGTCATATGACGTCCTGGGTTTGAAGGGGGATATCTGAATGATGCCTGCAGCTAGAGGCATCATTCAGATATCCTTTTGACGTGCCGGCGATTCTGTGCACCATAAGAACGATCATAGCGGCGGTTCCGCTGCTTGATCGTTCTTATACGCGGCGGGAGGGGACATCCCCCCCCCGCCACCATCCGGTGCTTCTCCGGGCTCTCCCGTGCGATCGAGGACCCGGAGAGAATCTTCCGGCGCCGGTGGTGGGTCACGTGACGAGCATAGAGATGACTGGTGACCAGATGGTCACCAGTCATCTCTATGATCGTCGGAGGCCCGGGCGCGATGTGATGACGTCACGCCCGGGTCCTCAAATGTAAACAAAGCCGCCATTGCGGCTAGTAAGTATGAGATCAGTGAAAAAATGTTCACTGATCTCATGATTTCCAGCCTGGAGGAGAGTCTTATTGACCCCGCATCTCTCAATAAAGAGGACCTGTCACACACATTCCTATTACAAGGGATGTTTACATTCCTTGTAATAGGAATAAAAGTGATCAAAAAAAAAATTGTAAAATAAGTGTAAAAAAATTAATAAATAAGTAAAAAAATAAAAAATAATTAAAAAAATAAATAAAACGCCCCTGTTCCCGGTAGCTCGCGATCAGAAGCGAATGCACACATAAGTCGCCCACATATGTAAACGCTGTTCAAACCACATATGTGAGGTATCGCCGCGTGTGTTAGAGCGCGTGCAACAATTCTAGCACTAGACCTCCTCTGTAATTCTAACCTCGTAACCTGTAAAAAAAATTAAAGCGTCGCCTATGGAGATTTTTAAGTACCGAAGTTTGCCGCCATTCCATAAGTGTGCGCAATTTTAAAGCGTGACATGTTAGGTATCTATTTACTCGGCGTAACATCATCTTTCATATTTTCCCCAAAAATTTGGCTAACTTTACAGTTTTGTTATTTTTTAATTCATGAAACCATTTTTTTTTTTAAAGGCGTTTGAAAAATTATTGCGCAAATACCGTGCAAGAAAAAAAGTTGCAATGACCATCATTTTATTCCCTAGGGTGTCTGCTAAAAAAACATATATAATATTTCGGGGTTCTGAGTAAATTTCTAGCAAAAGAATGATGATTTGTACATGTAGGAGAGAAGTGCTAGAATAGGCCCGGTATGGAAGTGGTATAAAAAGCCCTGTATTGAAGTGGTTAAAAAAAATTGTAAAAATTCCTTTAACTATAGTGCCTGGGGGTCCCCTTAGTCTGCCTGCTGCAGCAATTATGACATTTATAAAGCCAAAAAAATGAAATGTTCCCTGCAAGCTTTATTTAGTAAACAACGGCTTGGGGAGCCAGTCTGTATGATGAGGCCACAAATTAGTGCACTCAGAACAAGATTCAAGTTTTTTGGATACATTCTGGTGTCTCTTTCTCAGACTTCGGATAGAATTAACAGGTGCAGAAAAATTGGGCTTCGGGGGTTGGTGGTGTCTGCACACCATAACCCTATAGAGGTACTCTTGATTAGAGTTGAGCGGACACCTGGATGTTCGGGTTCGACGGGTTCGGCCGAACTTCAGAAAAAAGTTCGGGTTTGGGACCGAACTTTAACCGAACCCGAACCCGAACCCCATTGAAGTCAATGGGGACCCGGACTTCTAAGGACTAAAAAGGCTCTAAAAAAGTAATGGAAAGGGCTAGAGGGCTGCAAATGGCAGCAAAATGTTTTTAAGAGCATGGCAAGTGCTCTGCAAACAAATGTGGATAGGGAAATAACTTAAAATAACATAAAAAAAATAAAAAAATAAAAAAATATGCTGGAGGCCCCCTTTTCAGCAGAAGAGGTACGGGAAGTCATTAAGAACCTCAGAAACTCAACGGCACGATGCCACACATATGGTGGGAATGCCCCAGAATACGCCCTTTCTGGAATAAATTATTAAATTTAATGGATAAGCTAGTGGGAAAATAAAATACTTTAAAATAAAAATGTAGCGGGGTGCTAAATTTAAGGGAAGTGTTTGAGTGGTAAATAGGCTCAAACACCCTAATTCTGTAGGATTCATGGACCATTTTGTCCTCGGGGGACAGTATTGGTGTGCAGTTCCCTGCGGCCTACAGGGGGCGCTGCCATGGTAGGCTAGGGTTGAACCGCCGATACAGTGCTGTGCCTTTTGTGTCCCCTCTTGGCAGTAGTACAGCGGGGCGGGGAACCTGCTGTGCATGCCGGGAGAGCATATAAAAGGGCAGACCTTTGGCCTGGGGGCTGATGTCCAGTGGGGTCCACGCCCAGGTGCCTTCGGCCTGGGTGCATGTGTTCCTGTTCCATCTCGGGTACCTTTAGCCCGGGGTGAGGTACTATCCTGGAGTTCCTGCTGCCCTGGGTATGGAGGCCTAGGTGCGGGAGTAAAGCCTGGAGTCCAGAGCCTTCGTCTGGAGTCTGCTAAGGGTCGAGGAGTCTTAGGGTGCCGCCTCGTGTAGGGGACCATGTTCCAGGGAAGAGAGGATCATTCTGATGGACCGATGCGGGAGTCACGGTGAAGGAAGGGTCTGTTGACTCCCTGGAGAGATGTCTTCCCCTTGATATGGGCTAGGTTCATAGAAGGAGGAGCTCAAGGTCATCTTGACTGTATCAGAGGCCTTATTCACCCGGCCCGTGGCAGGGGCCTTATACACCCTGGTCTGTGGCAGAGACCAAAGTTCTCCAGGTCCGTGGCAGGGGCCTTGTACACCCTGTCTGTGGCAGAGACCAACCTCAAGGTCTGTGGCAGAGACCGTGCACCTAAAACTGTTTGAGAAACCTAAGCAGTGAAGTGAATGTGCTACGTTTGTGCCTGGACCTCCTCCACACCTTAAGCTGTCCTGTTTCTTTGCTCTAACCTTTTCTATCCGAGTAGAGTTCATTTTGCCATGAGAGAATAAGAGTTGTAATTTCAGCTGGTGTGGACATTGACTTTACTGGGAATTAAAGGACTTGCCTCTACCTACAGTAGAGGTGAGAATCATCCTCTGGAGGAGTTTTGACTCCGGCTGTGGACACGGCCCGTCAAGTACACCGCTCAACCTCATTATATAGGAGGGTACGGGATGGTAGTGCGGTGTGCCTTTCTCCCTCCTGCGAGGAGCCAACAACATAAAGGCAGGTAAGGGGGAAAGGATCTGTGCGCTACAAAAAAATAAAATAAAAATTATAATCTTGACCTAGGAGGACGAGGTCCATATGGAGTAGGAGGTTGAGGTGGCGGTGGATGTGGCTGTGTAGGTGGAAGCGGCGGTGGAGGAGGACGAGGTAGCCAACACTGGTTCAAAAATACAACAATGGCTGGGTAAGGCCGGTGATGTGTCAAATTCTGTCCCCCGTCAAATAGTGTCCACCCTGTACTGCGCTTGCTCAGTATGTAGGACAAGGGGATTTCGAAAATCTCCCAAGACGAACGGCGCCTGCGTGGTGAGTTCAGGTGAAGGCCACACCATCCGTGGTTCAAGCCGAGCCAAGTGAGGCCGTGCCCGAAGCGCGGCGATCGAACCAAGCCCGTGAGGGGCCCTGTTACTATGTGCTACCGTATGTCCACTTGGATGGTGGGGCTTGAACCTGCACTCACGGCGCAGGCGCCATTCATCTTTGGAGATTTTGTGAATCTCCTTGTCCTCTGTACTGCGCAAGCGCTGCGCCTTCGCAGTATGGGCCAGACACAATCCGATGGCCGGACAGTTTTTGTCACAACATCGGTATACATGTCTATTCTGCAGAAGGTACAGACAAGTCCTGTGGGATCCATGCCTGGTTCATTTTAATGAACGTGAGCTTGTCCACATTGGCTCTGGACAGGCGGCTGCGCTTGTCTGTGATAACGCCCCCTGCCGTGCTAAATACACGTTCAGATAATACACTGGCTGCAGGGCAGGCCAGCACCTCCAAGGCATAAAGGGCAAGCTCAGGCCATGTGCCCAATTTGGAGACCCAGAAGTTAAAGGGGGCAGACCCGTCATCCAGTACGTGTAGGCCTGTGGACACATACTGCTCAACCATGTTGTTTTTTTAGTATAGCACAGTAGAAGACAAATATATAGAAATGGTTTATTTCACACGCCTCCACATATGTATAACACACTGCAAAATATTTTTTGTGGCCCTAAATGGCGTTTTTTGGAAGACCACAACACACCCACAGTACGTAACCGCTGAATCGCACAGCTACAGAACTGCAGAAAATGCTATTCAAAAAAAATGTTGTTTTTTTAGTATAGCACAGTAGAAGACAAATATATAGAAATGGTTTATTTCACACGCCTCCACATATGTATAACACACTGCAAAATATTTTTTGTGGCCCTAAATGGCGTTTTTTGGAAGACCACAACACACCCACAGTACGTAACCGCTGAATCGCACAGCTACAGAACTGCAGAAAATGCTATTAAAAAAAAATGTTTTTTTTTTAGTATAGCACAGTAGAAGACAAATATATAGAAATGGTTTATTTCACACGCCTCCACATATGTATAACACACTGCAAAATATTTTTTGTGTCCCTAAATGGCGTTTTTTTGAAGACCACAACACACCCACAGTACGTAACCGCTGAATCGCACAGCTACAGAACTGCAGAAAATGCTATTCAAAAAAAAAATTGTTTTTTTAGTATAGCACAGTAGAAGACAAATATATAGAAATGGTTTATTTCACACGCCTCCACATATGTATAACACACTGCAAAATATTTTTTGTGGCCCTAAATGGCGTTTTTTGGAAGACCACAACACACCCACAGTATGTAACCGCTGAATCGCACAGCTACAGAACTGCAGAAAATGCTATTCCAAAAAAATTTAGTTTTTTTAGTATAGCACAGTAGAAGACAAATATATAGAAATGGTTTATTTCACATGCCTCCCCATATGTATAACACACTGCAAAATATTTTTTGTGGCCCTAAATGGCGTTTTTTTGAAGACCACAACACACCCACAGTACATAACCGCTGAATCGCACAGCTACAGAACTGCAGAAAATGCTATTCAAAAAAAATGTTGTTTTTTTAGTATAGCACAGTAGAAGACAAATATATAGAAATGGTTTATTTCACACGCCTCCACATATGTATAACACACTGCAAAATATTTTTTGTGGCCCTAAATGGGTCTTTTTGCAAGCGTACATTAAAGTGCAATTTTTTTTTTTGCCCTAAACGGGTCTTTTTTTGCACGAGCAAAAAAAAATGCCAATTTTTTTTTGGTTTTTGCCCTTAATGGGTCTTTTGGAAAATAGCACAATAAAGTACCTTTTTTTTTGCCCTAAATGGATGTTTTTCCAAGAGCAGAATACACCCACAGTATGGAAACGGTGTATCTCTCAACGTAATATATGCAGTGCTGGTGCACTGAGCTTGCAGATAAAAGGTAGATTTTCTCTGACACTGGGCTCATGGCAGTGTAAAAAGACTGCACTGCAACACAAACAGGTAAACCTATGCAGATCGCTGATTTATATCTCTGAATCTGGACTCCTATTCCTATATAATATATCTCTCTCCCTAAAAGCAAAAAACAGGAACCTGGCCCTACACTACACTGTCTCTCTATCTTTTCCCTCAGATTCCAGAATCAGGACTAACTCATGTATTTTTCAATCTCTCCCTAAAAGCAGCAGCAGCAGACAAGATCCTCTCCCTATCTATTCTGAAGCAGAGTGACGTGTGTGCTGTGTGCCTCTAGCTTATATAGAAGCTGGGTCACATGTTGCACTGACCAATCACAGCCATGCCATTAGTAGGCATAGCTATGATGGCTTCTAAGGGCACACCAGCTAATCAAAAGGTGATTGGCTGGCCCCTGAAGCATTTCTAACTGCGTAATTAGATTGCCGAACCCGAACCCGAACCCGGACTTTTGCGCAAAGTCCGGGTTCGGGTTCGGGAAAAAGCTAAAGTTCGGTACGGACCCGAACTTTACAGTTCGGGTTCGCTCAGCCCTACTCTTGATGAAAGCAAGAATTGGCCTTGCTATTAATTGTGCTCATGAAACCTACACATTTTTTTTTCTTTCAGATGAAATCAGCACCCACAAAACTAGGCAACCTAGACAGTCTAAGAAAAACAGTGATAAGACAAAGGAATGTCTCCAAAAAGATAGCAATTATGAGGATCAACCACGGTGTATCAAAAAATGAAAAAAACTTTATTAATGTATCAACAATGGTATACGTATATAGTATTGCTCCCATTTACTCCTCCCACGCTCGTCTCCAGGACATCTCCAGAGCCACTACCATCTGCTGGAATTCTATACTCCATTCCATCTGGGTATCTCCTACTCTATCCTTTTTTAGGCAATCTCAGAAAGCTCTTCTCTTCAGGGAAGCCTATTCTGCCTTCAGCTCACAACCGAGTCCTTTATTTCTCCCATCAGCTTTTTCCTCACAGTTATTACCTTTTATTCCTCCCTAATAGATTGTAAGTTCTCAGGAGCAGAATTCAATTCTTGTATTGAATTATATTATAACGGTACTGTCTCCCTTTATAATGTAAAACGCTGTGCAAACTGTTGAGCTATATAAATCCTGCATACTAATAATAATAATATCCAAGGCCACTATATTTCCTTTAAAGAAGAACCTTATCTTAACATTTACAACAAAGTCACCTTTAAAAATAGAAAACAGATATTTAGAGATAATTGCAAGCTTTTATTCTTTGCACACCCCCATTTCTTTCACAGTGTCCATTTTCACTAAGGGCAAATTAATCCTTGAACTCCCTGCTGGAACATGCTACAGTTGTGTATGATCTAAAGTGAAAGGCACTGGTGATATAATCTTTCCAGGTTGCATCTCTGAGGCCAGGGTTACATCACCAGTGCCTCACTCAACCAGGAAGTGGAAAAGCATTAGTTGTGAATATAAACAAAAAATTCAACTAGTGAATGTACAGTGATTTTTTATCAGCACTCAGAACTATATGCTCAAACGATTATTAATGAAAGGAAAAACGTCTGCTTTGGGTGTGAGGCAAGCCCTTTCTCATTTCTGAGAAAACAGAAGAACCGGAGCATTGAAGAAATGGCAGGACAGTACAATTCTCCATGTTCTACAACACATCAAAATGTGTTTTTCAGGTTTAAAAGTGAAAGTAATGTTTATAAAATGTGTGAGCTTATGCCAAATTAAAAGCCACAAGATTTTTTGACGTGTACCAGTTGTTTCCCTTGAGCATATAAATGAACGTATATTATTGTGTAACGTGTGCAACATTCCATATTTATTTTTAAATACTGCCACTATTACTAAACATAATTTAAAATCCAGAAGATGCTGGAATTGAATCTTTCATCTTTTATTGAGGCAAAGAATAAGTTTTATGCTGAATGAGAGCTCAGCCTGTTTTACGACTATTAGATTTGTAAACTTTCTGGAAATGAAAAGCTTTCAAATTTCTTTGAAATCAAAAAGAATTATTTGGCTTGGAGCCAATTCACTAAAGCATCTCTAGTGCAGAAACATTTGGCTTGCTTAAGATTTCATTTATTTTTATGGAATGACAACTTACATAAATATATGCTTAGAGAGGAGCCTAGAATATGAGGCAAAAATCTTTTGATTTAAGCCAAAAGAGTTAATACATTTAAAGATCATAAAACAACCAAATAAAACAATAAACTTCTACCCAGTGGCATCTGCAAATATAAACTTTATAAATACCAGTGAAATATAACCATGAAGTTAGGTTTAGTCCAAGAAAAAGGTTTCAAATGTTGTTTTATACTGTCTACTAGTTATTTAAAAAATATGCAAAGGGCAATAACACATTTAAAACAGCAGGGGTTCTTTTTAATGCTTGTTATTGCTTATGCTTAGTGATTTTTTTCTATTTTTCTTTTTTTTAGATTCTTTACAAAATAGCATTTCCAGAATGTAGGTAGTGTATGTCACCTTTAAAACAGCATACTTATTATGGCATCATTATAACTGACCTGAGGAAGTATAGTACCAAATTCCACTAGCACGTATGGCTGCTGGTGAAAACTGAAGTCATTGTTCCTTTTTATGGATAATCTGAGACGTGTAATGAGCTCTGTGTGGCTACACATATTTTACATATCAAAATATTTCCCGAAAACAAAATATTTTTGAACTGGACTATTTTATATACTCTCTGTACTGGAAATTCTGATTTCTCTGTGTAAAGGCTTGCCAAAGGGTACCTCTGCCCTTGACTTAATCCTTTTCCTGCAGCCACATCACCTAGTGACATTGCGTCAACATCACACATTCATATTTATGTTAGTTTGAATTTGAACACTTGAGCTCTTATCTGCAGAATGGATGAATATGGGAAGAGATGCTGCTTATTAACAACAGGTTGGCTGTGAATGGACTTCAGTGGAAAAGCAGTTGCAGAAACATAGCTATAGAAGCACTAATCATTTCAGTGGACCTTTTCAACAAGGTGACCAGTGTAGGATTACATTTACTCATCTCCCCATGATACCTATCTCAGATCTCAAATTATTTTAACCACTTGCACACACATTTTTTTTATTAGTATGCTGTTTGTTTTTATATTTATGCATATTTAAAACATGCGCAAAGTGTATCTGTGCTAACATGTTTTAAGGAAAGCCAAAATTGAAATTGAAATTTCTTTGGATCCCAGAAACCTTATAGTTTCCCAATATGGTAAAAATGTAAGTAACTAAGCAGACTGTATAATGAAAATTCAACCTGGTACTTCTGAGCATGGGGCCCTGATAGATGTTCCCCAAATTATAGATCTAACAGTGTAGTATGCAGAGGCCCAAACATTGAATCTTATGTTCAACCCAAAAATTGTTTTTGCCTTAACTTTGGCCTATCAGGAGACTGTAGACTGTGAGAGTAGCAGTACCCAAAGAACTTTGGCATTCTGGCTCTTCCTTATCCCATTCTGTATTTGTACCTTTAGATCTATCCTGCAAAACCATGAATACCCCAAATCTCAGCATGCTTTTTAATTAAATTTCTTAGAAAAGTTAAGAGTTGAACTGTACCTTCCCACTTATACTATTGTCAAAGTCTGAGGTCAGGCGCAACGACCAGTAGCTATATCATCAAAGAGGATTCCACTGACCAGCAAGATAAATACATCAGCAGATCACCCTGACAGATGACGCAGGCTCACCTGAGGTGTAGAGTCTAAGCACTAACCGGTGTTCACCAGAGTTCCTGATGGTGGAGATGGGTTTTGCTGCGTGTTAATACCAGGTCACAGTCCTCAGGATCACCCTACCTGGAGGTGAGCAAGCCGGTTCAGTAGCAGATGTAGCAGGTAGGAATAAAGCAGAAGCATAGTCAGTAAACAAGTTAAAGTTCAGTAACAAGTGGTCGCAGGTTGGCATCAAGCAGAAGCGTAGTTGTGGAATGAGCCAAAGGTTGGTACTCAGTGGTAGCAAAGATACAGACAGCAGCAAGAGAGACAAGAGTGAAATATGGGCTGGAGTGAGCACAATAATCTAGTAAACAGGAAGTGCAAAGGCATGATGTTCATGGGAGGAGCAAAGGGTTAAAAAGAAACAAAGTTCAAAGCAGGATAATTCACGGAATTGTCCAGGGAGCTGTCCAGCATCCCAGGTGGCTCAGCAAGAAGAGAATTGGGTTGCAGGTTCAGACCTGCGTCCTGATGCCTATTTTCCTATTGGCAAGTGTGTCTGCTTATCATAACGATAGACCAATATAAAGGTATATAAGGCAGACCAGCTGTCAACATTAACATAAAGTGTAAAGAATTGAATCTTACAGAACAGTGGGATTGCTAAAGTAAATGTGTAAATGTATGGACAGCCACTGCTGGATGTTTGCATTTCAACCTGTTCAATACCTTTAGTGCACAGACCTTTAAAAGAAGTGGACTTTCACTTTAACATTAAACGATATATTCTGTGTTTTCTTTTTACTATGTCTTTATTAAAATGTGCCCTAGTGGGAACCGTCTCCAAAACAACATTGCTCTGAAGAGGCAATTGGATCATAAATGAAAAGAAATACAGCAGATCACTGACAATTATCCAGACTGACACCCCATGCAGTGCAGACTTTGTTCTAAAAGGCAAAGAAGTTGGTGTTTTTCTGTGTAAATGCTTCAGTGCCTGAGTACATTAGAAATTTTAAGTGAGGAGCTAAGGTGGATGCTTGCCGTTCAGAATTTTATTACTAACTTCAAAAACACTACTGAGAAAATTTTAGATGTAAACTAATTCATGATACTAAGCAAACAATAAAATGAAAAAAAAATAAAAATAAATAAAAGCAGAAAGAAACCTGTGCTGCCCACATGATAGGGTGCCACACTTAAATTGAAAATCCACATAAAATAATGTGCATGAAATAGCACATAGTGGAGGAAACAACAGCTAAAAGGCAACTAGTTAGCAGCTGTCTCTATGACCTTTAACTGCATCCATGGTAACTGGGATAAAGATGGTGTTGCATTTTATTATTCTCACACCCACAACGTTAAGCCTGTGAAACCCATTGCAATTTAATGGCTGAAATCAGAAGGCAGATCTGTGTTCATTGGACTAGTGCCGACATCCTCTTAGCTAATGAGTGCAATAAACATTTTCATGCCAGGAAACTAGTGCAAGTGGAAATATTATGCCATGCTGAAATATACATATACAGCATACACCAGCAAAACAAAACAAATGAAAGATAGCACTGTTGCAAAATGTTACTGTAAATTAAATAATGTTATTATCATCATTATTGAGCAAATAGAAATTCACACTTAAAATATGTAGATGGATACTAGGGAATTTTCTGAATTGAGCAAAAGCTTTGATGGTTTTATAAAACATGTTACTTTTATGCCGCGTACACACAATAGTTTTTTCTGATGAAAAAAGACCGATGGACTTTTTTCATCAGACAAACCGATCGTGTGTGGGCCCCATCGGTCTTTTTTCCATCGGTATAAAAAAATAGAACATATTTTAAATTTTACAGATGGAAAAAAAAACGATAGCAAATTCCGATCGTCTGTATG
This sequence comes from Rana muscosa, assembly GCA_029206835.1. Lineage (NCBI taxonomy): Eukaryota > Metazoa > Chordata > Amphibia > Anura > Ranidae > Rana > Rana muscosa. The sequence continues at coordinate 683,684,631 of CM055117.1, read as the reverse complement.
GAACTCCATCTGAGAAAAAACCCACGCATGCTCAGAATCAAGTCAACACATGCTCAGAAGCATTGAACTTCATTTTTCTCGGCTCTTCGGAGTGTTTTACGTCACGGCGTTTGGGACGGTCGGATTTTTGACTGATGGTGTGTAGGCAAGACTGATGGAAATCTTCATCGGATTTCCGATGGAAAAATCCATAGGATTTTATTCCATTGGAAATCCGATCATGTGTACAGGGCTTTACTGTATATATTCTGCTTAGAATATATCCTTTTTATTTTTTTATAGAAATAGTAAGGAAGTAATCACAAAACCCTTCTGAACTATTGATATTTATTTATATATGTATCATTACTATTGATATTATCTAGTAAGGCCTAGATAAAAATTAAAAGTACTATGGTAGGCTGTGTTATAATTTTTTGCATGCATGCGCAGCTCAGCATGCTTTCCCAGCACACTCTGGCTTTACCTGAATGACTTACTTCCAGGTGCATGCATAGGATGCCCTCATCCCCCACTGCTCAATCAAAAGGCCGAAAACGTGGGACCCGGCAGTAAAATATGATAGCTCACAGTGGAAGGGGGAGTCAGCAGCAGAGACAAAGCCATCAATTCAGAAATCAGAAGGCAGGGCTGGGTGTAACCAGTTGCTGATTGACAAGCTAAAGGCTTGTGAATCGTCAGATTCTTATTTTACTGTAGTAAAAACAATCACAGGTGCAGCCTTGTTGACAACTCTTCTCTGAATTCAGGAGCAGTTCAGCAACATTGTCACCCCATCGCAGGAAACTGCAAAAGATCAGCCTTACTGGCAGGATCAGCAGTTATTTGTGATTCTTTTTAGGGGGACTAACGGAAGATGATGATTATGATCCAATAGCTTCACTACTTTCTGGGGCACTGACCTGGAACAAGTATGCAAACCTTTGTTTTGATATCCTTCTGGTTATTAAATGATTGTTGCAGATGATGCAGAAAACAGTGGAACCAGATACAACAGAGCAACTAATATTTTTTGAAGGAGGTCAGCAATAGCAACCCTTGCGTTTCTCTCTCTAAAAGTTTATTTTAACTGGACAAATATAGAGGAAAGGTTTCAGGGTCACGTCTATTAATATCACAAGCGGATAGAGATATAACACTGCTGATGCCACACGGCCTGTTTGGTTTTTGTAGGCATTTACTTATATATATTTTCAACAATTTAAGAAAAAAAAAAGGACCTGCTCCAGTTCCTAAACATTTAAAGCCCCAAACAAGAAATTAAAAAGGCAAGACAACTTAAAGTGGTTGTAAAGGCAGAAGTTTTTTTTAAATCTTAATGCATTCTATGCATTAGAATAAAAAACCTTCTGTGTGCAGCGGCCCCCCTCGGCCCTCCTAATACTTAACAGAGCCCATCACTATCCAGCGATGTTGCACAAGAGGCTCGACTGTCCGGGACTCCCTCTCCTCATTGGCTAAGACAGCAGCGGGATGCCATTGGCTGCAGCTGCTGTCAATCAAAGTGAGTGTGCCAATGAGGAGGGAGAGGGGTGGGGCTGGGCCAGGCCGCAGCTCCATGTCTGAATAGACACACAAAGCAGAAGCTCGGCTCGGGTGCCCCAATAGCAAGCTGCTTGCTGTGGGGGCACTCAGCAGGAGGAAGAGGCCAGGAGTGTCGGCGAGGGACCCGAGAAGAAGAGGATCGGAGCTGCTCTGTACAAAACCACTGCACAGGGGAGGTAAGTATAACATGTTTGTTATTTTTAAACAAACATAAATAAAAATTGACTTTAGTTTCACTTTAACCACTTAACGACCGCCCACCGCCGATTTACGTCGGCAGAATGGCACGGACAGGCAGAATCACGTAGATCTACGTGATCGCCTTTGTGCAGTTGGGGGGTCCACCCGGACCCCCCTTCACTGCAGTGAGCGGCCGTTAAGTGTTCGGGAGTGATCAGGCATGAGGGGGCGGCCGCTCGATTCCGCCCCCCCCTCGCGATCGCTCCCGGCCAATGAAATTGCTTCCTCCGCCATGTGATGTAAACACAGGCTGGAGGAAGTGATGTCATCTCCCTCGCCGCGGTCTTTTCGTTCCCGGCGCCGAGGAGTGAAGACAGAGGTTAGTGCTCCAACAGTCCACTGACACGTAGGTACACATAGGCACACAAATCACCCCCCAGTCACCCCCAGATCACCCCCCAGGTCACCCCAAAGCCCCCAATCACAGTGTCACTGATTGCAGTGATCATTTATTTTACTGATCACTGCATTTAGTGTCATCTGTGATTGTAAAAAGTTGCAAGGCAGTTAGGATTAGGCCCCTTTAGGTCCAGGGTAGCCCCCTAACCCCTCCTAATAAAGGTTTAACCCCTTGATCACCCCCCAGGTAACCCTTTCACCCCCTAACTTCAGCGTCACTAAGCGATTGTTTTTCCGATCGCTGTAGTCGTGTCGCTGGTGTTTTAGATAGGCAGTTATTTTTTTTTTAGGTTCGCCGCAGGTTTTTATTGGTGTCAGGTACCCCCATATTTAACCTAATAAAGGTTTTAACCCCCTGATTGCCCCTAGTTAACCCTTTCACCAGTGATCACCATATAAAGGTTACGGGTGACGCTGGTTGATTAGTTTGCTTTTTATAGCATCAGGGCACCCGCCGTATATAACCCAATAAAGGTTTAACCCCCCTGATCGCCCGGCGGGTGAGATCAATTAGGTTTTAGCGCCAGAGAGGGTCTGCGTCGCCCCAGGCAGTGTTAGGTTAGTGCCAGTAACGCTAACACCCACGCGCAAAGCATACACCCCCCTTAGTGGTATAGTATCTGATCAGATCTATACTAGCATCCCCAGCGGTTTAGGGTTCCCAAAAACGCAGTGTTAGCGGGATCAGCCCAGATACCTGCTAGCGCCTGCGTTTAGCCCCTCCGCCCAGCCCAGCCCACCCAAGTGCAGTATCGATCGATCACTGTCACTTACCAAACACAACACACATAACTGCAGCTTTCGCAGAGACAGGCCTGATCCCTGCGATCGCTAACAGTTTTTTTGTAGCGTTTGATATATTTGCTGACGACAGTCAGGTGCTTTTTTTCCTGTGAATCTTACTAGTGTACCCCTAAATTTAGAGCCCAAAATGGCAAGACGAAGGTACACTAGTAAAGAGGCCTACGAGATTCTGAGCATGACAGATAGTGAAGAGGAGGTCACGTATCTGTCAGATTCAGGCTCAGAATATCTTCCCGTAGAAGACAGTGACGTCAGCGGCCCCACGTCAGATAGCTCTGACGACGAAGTTGAGGTCCCTGCTAAGGTCAGGCGTACCCGATCCCGATCTTCTGAGGTTGTTGAGGAGCAAGAACCGCAGGTCTCTCGTATCATGGAGCAGAGTAGTACTAGCGCCGCTATTCCTTCTGGTGAACTGGCAAGCACCAGCGGCCTAGTACAGCCTGGACGTACATCCAGCACTGCAGTAACACTTGGTGACGTGGCGAGTCCCATAAGTGCAGTTCAAGCTGGCGAGGTGGCAAGCACAAGTAGTGTCCCGCTGCCACCAAGAAGACAAAGGCAGGCCCGTCGTGCCCATACTGCCCTTCCTGCAGAATTTGCCTATCCTGATTGGGTCCCCACCACTTCTGCAGAACCCGTACTTCCCCCATTCACTGCCCAACCCGGTATTCAGGTGGAAACAGCTGATTTTATGCCAATCGATTTTTATTCGCTGTTTTTCACGGAAGATCTCTATAGATCTATTGTGGACCAGAGTAATTTATATGCTGGTCAATTTATCGCCGCTAACCCCCAGTTGCCTAAAATTGCCAGAAATTGGAAACCAATTACGGTTTCCGAATTTAAGACCTTTCTGGGCCTTTCCCTCAACATGGGCACACATACATTTCCGTCATTGCGTGCTTATTGGTCCACGCACCCAATTGACCACATGCCCGTGTTCTCTGCCTCCATGTCCAGGGCACGATACGAGCAGATTTTGCGGTTCATGCACTTCAACGACAATGAACTTTGTCGTCCACGTGGGGACCCTGAATACGACCGGCTCTATAAAATTCGGCCCCTCATAAACCACTTCAACGAACATTTTGCAGCCTTGTTTACTCCCGATCAAGTTGTCTGCGTTGATGAGTCCCTGATTAAATTTTCTGGCCGCTTGTCTTTCAAGCAGTACCTTCCCAGCAAGCGTGCCAGATACGGGGTCAAGCTCTACAAGTTCTGTGACAGGGCAACAGGCTATGTAGTGAACTTTACGGTTTATGAGGGAAAAGACAGTCAGATTGAGTCGGTCAACTGCCCGGATTACATAGGGAGCGCTGGCAAGATAGTGTGGAACTTGGTGTCACCCTTATTCGGAAAGGGGTACCACTTGTATGTGGACAATTATTACACGAGCGTGCCACTGTTTAGTCACTTGTTTGATCATAAGATTGGAGCATGTGGCACCGTGCGACCTAATCGCCGGGGCTTTTCCCAGCGGCTTGTAGATGCCCGTCTTAGGCTGGGGGAGAGAGCCTGCTTGAAGTGTAATAACTTGCTCGCTATGAAGTGGAGGGACAATAAGAATGTTTTCCTTCTTACCTCCCTTCATGCAGACACGACAGTCCAAATTCGTACGGCGACTGGTGTTGTGGAGAAACCCCTCTGTGTCCACGAATATAACCAAAATATGGGAGGGGTGGACCTCAACGACCAGTTGATGGCGCCGTATCTAATTGACCGTAAGGCGAGACGCTGGTACAAAAAAGTGTCTCTATCATTATTCCAATTGGCTTTGCTGAACGCTCATGTGCTATACAGAGCTTCAGGCGGGACGTTATCTCTTCTAAAATTCCAGAATGAGATAGTCACAGAACTCCTGTATCCAGGCGGTTCTGCACCTCACCATCCCCAACCAAATGCAGTAAGCCGGCTGCATGAGAGGCATTATTCGTATGTCCTCCCGAGTACCCCTACCCAAAGCCACCCCCAAAAAAGATGTCGTGTCTGTAGCAAGCGCGGATTTAGGCGTGACACCCGTAGTTTTTGTCCACTCTGTCCTGACAAGCCTGGTCTTTGCCAAGGTGAATGTTTTGAACGCTACCACTCAAAAGTGAAGTTTTAGCGTAGGGTACAGCATTTCACAGACTAGGACACACTTACACAGGGTCTCCCAAGATGCCATTACATTTTGAGAGACCCGAACCATTACAGTTGTAAAGTTACAAAAAAAAGTGTAAAAAAGAAAAAAAAAAACGTAAAAAACAAAACACAAAAAAAATATAAAATAAAAAAACCAAAAATAGTTGTCGTTTTATTGTTCTCTCTCTCTCTATTTTCTCTCTATTGTTCTGCTCTTTTTTACTGTATTCTATTCTGCAATGTTTTATCATGCTTGCTTTTCAGGTATGTAATTTTTTGTTTTCAGGTGCGCCATTCAACTGCAGCGCGGAATTATTTATCTTGACAGCAACAGCGTTTGCTCCCACGATACATAAAGCCGTGACTCCAGTGCTGTAGGAGGTGATTTCACCACCACAGTTAAAAAAAGAGCATATATGCCGAAGCATGGGGGCAGCAGGGGCGGAGGAGCGATTTTGCTCCTAATGCCGCGTACATACGGTCGAAATTCCGACCGTGTGTACGCGGCATAACTTTTTTGCGGGAGGATGCCCCCATGCTTCGGCATATATATATTTTAGGCACAGGTTGCGTTAAAACATTTTTTTATTTTTTACTAGGTTTTGTTTTGGTATTTGCTTTGCAGGTATGGCATGGTAAGGTCTTACTGTTGTACTGTAATGTTACTTTGTTTTAATGTTAACCACCATTTGCTTAGCAGGTACGCCATTCAGTTGCAGCGCGGATCTATTTATCTTGACAGCAACAGCGTTTGCTCCCACGATACATAAAGCCGTGACTCCAACGCTGTAGGAGGTGATTTCACCACCACAGTTAAAAAAAAAGAGCATATATGCCGAAGCATGGGGGCAGCAGGGGCGGAGGAGCGATTTTGCTCCTAATGCCGCGTACATACGGTCGAAATTCCGACCGTGTGTACGCGGCATAACTTTTTTGCGGGAGGATGCCCCCATGCTTCGGCATATATATATTTTAGGCACAGGTTGCGTTAAAACATTTTTTTATTTTTTACTAGGTTTTGTTTTGGTATTTGCTTTGCAGGTATGGCATGGTAAGGTCCTACTGTTGTACTGTAATGTTACTTTGTTTTAATGTTAACCACCATTTGCTTAGCAGGTACGCCATTCAGTTGCAGCGCGGATCTATTTATCTTGACAGCAACAGCGTTTGCTCCCACGATACATAAAGCCGTGACTCCAACGCTGTAGGAGGTGATTTCACCACCACAGTTAAAAAAAAGAGCATATATGCCAAAGCATGGGGGCAGCAGGGGCGGAGGAGCGATTTTGCTCCTAATGCCGCGTATATACGGTCGAAATTCCAACGGAGGCTTATCCGTGGAAAAGTCCGACCGTGTGTACGCGGCATAACCTTTTATGCCGCGTACATACGGTCGAAATTCCGACGAAGGCTTGACCGTGTGTACGCGGCATAACTTTTTTGCGGGAGGATGCCCCCATGCTTCGGCATATATGCCCATCATTAGAAGTGGGTGGATGAAGGGAGGTATTCTAATGGTGGGCATACCCACCAATCAATCTCTTTTTTTCGTTCAGCCAATAGGCTGTATGAAAAAAAAGATTACAATACATGTCCAACAAGGACCAGCAACGTACTGGTATGTTGCTGGACTTTGAATGTTTATACCAGAATGATACCTGCGGGTTTAGGTATCATCTTGGTATCATTCTTTTCAGCCAGCAGCCGGCTTTCATGTAAAAGCAATTCTAGCAGATAATTAGCCTCTAGACTGCTTTTACAAGCAGTGGGAGGGAATGTCCCCCCCCGGATATAAAAAGCGCCATTGGGAAATTGGGAAAGCATTTTATCACACCGATCTTGGTGTGGTCAGATGCTTTGAGGGCAGAGGAAAGATCTAGGGTCTAACCCCCCAATTTTTTTCAAAAAAAGAGTACCTGTCACTACCTATTGCTATCATAGGGGATATTTACATTCCCTGAGATAACGATAAAAATGGTAAAAAAATAAAATATGGAAGGCACAGTTTAAAAATAAAATAAAAAAGCCAAATAAATAATAAAAAAAAAAAAAAAAAAAAAAAGCACCGCTGTCCCCCCCTGCTATTGCGCAAAGGCGAACGCAAGCGTCGGTCTAGCGTCATATGTAAACAGCAATTGCATCATGCATGTGAGGTATCACCGCGAAGGTCAGATCGAGGGCAGTCATTTTAGCAGTAGACCTCCTCTGTAAATCTAACGTGGTAACCTGTAAAGGCTTTTAAATGCTTTTAAAAATGAATGTAGTTTTGTCGCCGCTGCGCGTTTGTGCGCAATTTTAAAGCATGTCATGTTTGGTATCCATGTACTCGGCCTATGATCATCTTTTTTATTTCATCAAACATTTGGGCAATATAGTGTTTTTTAGTGCATTAAAAATAAAAAAAGTGTGTTTTTTCCCCCAAAAAATGCGTTTGAAAAATCGCTGCGCAAATACTGTGTGGAAAAAAAAAATGCAACACCCACTATTTTAATCTGTAGGGCCTTTGCTTTAAAAAAATATATAATGTTTGGGGGTTCAACATAATTTTCTTGCAAAAAAAAATTTTCTTTCATGTAAACAAAAAGTGTCAGAAAGGGCTTTGTCTTCAAGTGGTTAGAAGAGTGGATGATGTGTGACATAAGCTTCCTAATGTTGTGCATAAAATGCCAGGACAGTTCAAAACCCCCCAAATTACCCCATTTTGTAAAGTAGACACCTCAAGCTATTTGCTGAGAGGCATGTTGAGCCCATTGAATATTTTTTTTTTTTTGTCCCAAGTGATTGAATAATGACCAAAAAAAAAAAAAAAATGTACAAAAAGTTGTCACTAAATTATATATTGCTCAAACATGCCATGGGCATATGTGGAATTACACCCCAAAATACATTCTGTTGCTTCTCCTGAGTACGGGGATACCACATGTGTGGGACTTTTTGGGAGCCTAGTCGCGTACGGGACCCCAAAAACCAAGCACCGCCTTCAGGATTTCTATGGGTGTAAATTTTTGATTTCACTCCTCACTGCCTATCACAGTTTCGGAGGCCATGGAATGCCCAGATGGCACAAAACCCCCCCAAATGACCCCATTTTGGAAAGTAGACACCCCAAGCTATTTGCTGAGAGGTATGTTGAGTATTTTGCAGATCTCGCTTTTTGTCACAAAGTTTTGAAAATGTAAAAAAAGAAAAAAAAAAAGAAAAAAAAAAAATGTCTTTCTTAATTTTCAAAAACAAATGAGAGCTGTAAAATACTCACCATGCCTCTCAGCAAATAGCTTGGGGTGTCTACTTTCCAAAATGGGGTCATTTGTGGGGGTTTTGGGCTATTTTGACATTTTATGGCCTTCAAAACTGTGATAGGTAGTGAGGAGTGAAATCAAAAATTTATGCCCTTAGAAACCTTGAAGGCGGTGCTTGGTTTTTGGGGTCCCGTACGCGGCTAGGCTCCCAAAAAGTCCCACACATGTGGTATCCCCGTACTCAGGAGAAGCAGCAGAATGTATTTTGGGGTGTAATTTCACATATAACCATGGCATGTGTGAGCAATATATCATTTAGTGACAACTTTTTGTACATTTTTTTTTTCTTTTTGTCATTATTCAATCATTTGGGACAAAAAAAAAATATTCAATGGGCTCAACATGCCTCTCAGCAAATAGCTTGGGGTGTCTACTTTCCAAAATGGGGTCATTTGGGGGGGTTTTGTGCCATCTTGGCATTTTATGGCCTTCAAAACTGTGATAGGTAGTGAGGAGCGAAATCAAAAATTTATGCCCTTAGAAACCTTGAAGGCGGTGCTTGGTTTTTGGGGTCCCGTACGCGGCTAGGCTCCCAAAAAGTCCCACACATGTGGTATCCCCGTACTCAGGAGAAGCAGCAGAATGTATTTTGGGGTGTAATTTCACATATGCCCATGGCATGTGTGAGCAATATATCATTTAGTGACAACTTTGTGCAAAAAAAAACAGTTTGTCATATTCCCGCAACCTGTGGCAAAATATAAAATATTCCATGGACTCAACATGCCTCTCAGCAAATAGCTTGGGGTGTCTACTTTCCAAAATGGGGTAATTTGGGGGGGTTTCGTGCTATTTTGGCATTTTATGGCCTTCGAAACTGTGATAGGTAGTGAGGAGTGAAATCAAAAATTTACGCCCTTAGAAATCCTGAAGGCGGTGCTTGGTTTTTGGGGCCCTGTACGCGGCTAGGCTCCCAAAAAGTCCCACACATGTGGTATCCCCATACTCAGGAAAAGCAGCAGAATGTATTTTGGGGTGCAATTCCACATATAACCATGGCATGTGTGAGCAATATATAATTTAGTGACAACTTTTTGTACATTTTTTTTTTCTTTTTGTCATTATTCAATCATTTGGGACAAAAAAAAAAATATTCAATGGGGTCAACATGCCTCTCAGCAAATAGCTTGGGGTGTCTACTTTCCAAAATGGGGTCATTTGGGGGGTTTTGTGCCATCTTGGCATTTTATGGCCTTCAAAACTGTGATAGGTAGTGAGGAGTGAAATCAAAAATTTATGCCCTTAGAAACCTTGAAGGCGGTGCTTGGTTTTTGGGGTCCCGTACGCGGCTAGGCTCCCAAAAAGTCCCACACATGTGGTATCCCCGTACTCAGGAGAAGCAGCAGAATGTATTTTGGGGTGTAATTTCACATATGCCCATGGCATGTGTGAGCAATATATCATTTAGTGACAACTTTGTGCAAAAAAAAAAAAGTTTGTCATATTCCCGCAACTTGTGGCAAAATATAAAATATTCCATGGACTGAACATGCCTCTCAGTAAATAGCTTGGGGTGTCTACTTTCCAAAATGGGGTCATTTGGGGGGGTTTTGTGCTATTTTGGCATTTTATGGCCTTCGAAACTGTGATAGGTAGTGAGGAGTGAAATCAAAAATTTGCGCCCTTAGAAATCCTGAAGGCGGTGCTTGGTTTCCGGGGTCCCGTACGTGGCTAGGCTCCTAAAAAGTCCCACACATGTGGTATCCCCGTACTCAGGAGAAGCAGCAGAATGTATTTTGGGGTGCAATTCCACATATAACCATGGCATGTGTGAGCAATATATCATTTAGTGACAACTTTTTGTAATTTTTTTTTTTTTGTCATTATTCAATCACTTGGGACAAAAAAAAAATATTCAATGGGCTCAACATGCCTCTCAGCAATTTCCTTGGGGTGTCTACTTTCCAAAATGGGGTCATTTGGGGGGGTTTTGTACTGCCCTGCCATTTTAGCACCTCAAGAAATGAGATAGGCAGTCATAAATTTAAAGCTGTGTAAATTTCAGAAAATGTACCCTAGTTTGTAAACGCTATAACTTTTGCGCAAACCAATAAATATACGCTTATTGACATTTTTTTTACTAAAGACATGTGGCTGAATACATTTTGGCCTAAATGTATGACTAAAATTGAGTTTATTCGATTTTTCTTATAACAAAAAGTAGAAAATATCATTTTTTTTCAAAATTTTCGGTCTTTTTCTGTTTATATCGCAAAAAATAAAAATCGCAGAGGCAATCAAATACCATTAAAAGAAAGCTCTATTTGTGGGAAGAAAAGTACGCAAATTTCATTTGGGTACAACATTGCATGTCCGCACAATTTACAGTTAAAGCAGCGCAGTGCCGAATCCCAAAAACAGGCTTGGTCCTAATGGCCCGAAATGGTCCGGGGCTTAAGTGGTTAAATAAAAAAAAAAGCAAGGGGCTTATTTAACCATGAAACTCATATTTACCCAAATTTCTTATTTAAACCTCAGTAGCCTTTAAAGAAAAAATATTTTTTACTGTCTAAAAAGCAAATGTTGATAAAACATCAGAATCGCTCATGTTTCACCAGACAGACCAGTTGCTGGATTCCGAGGGTAGGTATCTTTTTCTAAAGGGCATCTGGAAAGACAAGCCGATAACGCTAGCGAACATATACTGCCCCAACTCCAAGAGGGTGACCTTCCTAAAAGAGACCTTCCTGAAACTAACTTCCTTTCAGTCAGGCCTACTGATACTAGGGGGTGATTTCAATATGGCCCTGGATCCCTTGTTAGATACCTCTACGGGCACCTCCTCCCTCCCGTTCTCAGCGCTACGGCAAGTGAAGCTCCAACTAGCCTCTCTTACTCTACACGATACCTGGCGCACTCTTAATCCAGGAGAGAGGGATTATACATTCTTCTCATCGCCCCACAATCGATACACGAGGCTGGACTACCTTTTCATCCACCAATCTGAGCTGCAATATCTTGCAGATGCGACCATCGAGAATATGGTCCTTTCCGACCATCACCCGATTACCCTAACTTTGCGATTCCCACAAAAAATTCAATCCACCAAGACGTGGAGATTGGATGCCTCCATTCTCGCTGAACCTGGAGACCAAGCAGACATCCAGCAGGCTCTTACCGAGTATTTCTCCCAGAATGACACACCTGAGGTGTCTCCCATGGTTCAATGGGAGGCGCATAAATGCGTAATACGAGGACATCTCCTCGCTATAGCGGCTAGGAAAAAGAAAGCCCATCAAGCACTGATCACATCTCTCTCCAAGAAAATAGCTAGGCTGGAAGCTCAACACAAGCGTGCCCAGGCTCTCCAAGTAGCTACAGAGCTAGCAGACACGCAAGCCCAGTTGGTGGAGGAACTATTTAGGAAAGCGCGCAAAGGTCTAGTTCTGTCGCATAAACTGTTCTATGAACAAAGCAATAAGCCAGGTAGGCTTCTGGCCAGGCTCGCACAGAAACGCGCACAGACCCATACAGTGCACCATGTGACTGACTCGTCTGGAACAGTTTTTTCCAAGAGTGAAGAGATTGCACATCAATTTCTTCGCTTTTATAGCAAACTTTACAATCTCAAGGGTTCAAACCAGACTCTGAATCCTACTGCTGCTGAAAACCGCTCACGGATGATAAAAGACTTCCTCACTACTTACGGCCCCACAGCCCTCTCAGAGACGGATCGGACCGCGTTGGAAGCCCCTCTGTCCCTGGAGGAGTGGACGGCTGCACTAAAAGCCATGAAACCTGGCAAATGTCCGGGACCAGATGGCTTTTCGGTGCAATATTATAAATGCTTCTCAGACCTTCTAGCTCCACGCTCCCTAAAAGCCTTTAACACGCTGGCCAATACCTCCTATCCCTCAGAATCCTTACGAGAAGCCTATATTACCGTGATTTCCAAAGAAAATAAAGATCCGTCCAATGTAGCTAACTATCGGCCAATTTCACTCTTAAATGTAGATGTCAAACTTTTTGCTAAAGCCCTGGCCAATCGCCTTGTCTTCCATGTGCCGGCCTGGGTGGGCCTGGACCAAGTGGGTTTTGTTCCTGGCAGAGAAGCCAGGGACAATACCATAAAAGCTTTGAATCTGCACCACTGGCTCACCTCATCTCAGCAGGAGGGATTTTTCTTGGCAATGGATGCGGAGAAGGCGTTCGATCGCGTGGCCTGGGACTATATGGAAGCTACACTAGCGGCTCTGGGCCTGGGGAATAGTATGCGTGCCTTCATAGGCTCCCTTTATGTAAACCCAAGAGCTAGAGTCCGTGTCAATGGCCACCTTTCGGAAGCCTTCCCCATACACAATGGCACCAGGCAGGGCTGCCCTCTCTCTCCCATACTCTATATCCTGACCCTAGAACCTCTGCTACGCTGAATTCGAGGAAATTCAAATATAAAAGGAATCACTGTTCGCCACAAGGAATACAAAATTGCAGCTTTTGCGGACGACATCCTGCTCTTTTTGTCCACGCCCCTGTTGTCCCTACCTAACCTTATGCCGATCTTGGACCTCTTCCAGCGTATCTCGAATCTTAAAATCAATTTGTCCAAATCGTCCGCGTTAAATGTCACACTACCGGATGCTCTGGTGCAACAATTTACAGGCAAACTTCCCATTTAGGTGGGAGAGAGAGGCCATCACCTACTTAGGTATCCAGCTACCAGCTACGCTAAAAGCACTGTATTCTAAAAACTTCCTAGCCGAACTAAAACGCATACAACAAGATCTCTCAAGGTGGGATGTGCCCACCCTATCCTGGTTCGGACGAGCTTCTATCCTTAAGATGACAGTCTTACCTCGTATATTATACAAAATGCAGACTATCCCGATACACTTACCTCCCGCATTTTTTGTGGCTTACAGGAAAATGTGTAGAGCCTTTTTATGGGGTGCTAAATCAGCTCGTATCGGATGGGCAAAGCTAGTCCTACCCATGGAAAAAGGAGGGATTGGTCTCCCGGACATACAGCGCTATTATTGGGCTGTCCACATGACCAGGGTGGTAGATTGGAGAATTCATGCCCGGTGTAAAAGCTGGGTGTACCTTGAAAAATTAATTGCAGAAACTGATCTGGGCGCGATTCCTTGGATCCCTAAGAAATTGAGACCTCCTCAGCCCCACAAGCATCCTTTGACCGGAGCGACTCTCCAAGCTTTTGACAGAGCATGTAAAGCCCATGCACTGTCTGCCGCGGACTGCCCTATAACCCCCGTTAGAGGTAATCCAGACTTCCCCCCGGGTTTATCGCCATCCTATCTTTTTAAGGAATGGCCATACCCACAGATGCAGGCCAAGCACTTCTTTCGCAATGGCAAGGTTCTAAAGCTACAAGAGCTTGCTGCATTGTCTAACACTAAGTCCTTCCCCTCCTGGTCTTATGTGCAATTAAAACACTTTCTAGATGTGCCAGCGAAAATAGTCAAATTCACGAGCCCGCCCACAGTGTTCGAATCCCTATGTTCGAGATCTTCACCCCAGAGTCACGTCATTTCGGCCTTGTACGCGTCCATGTTTGGAGATTCGTACTCCTCTTTACAAACAGACCATACGTTTTGGGAGACAGCCTTAGACAGAGAGATAGGAGACGCTAGTTGGGACCAGATCCATTTATACATACACAAAGGCTCACTTAATGTCAATACGCAAGAGAACGGGTACAAATTCAAAACTAGATGGTACAAGACCCCTCAAGTGCTCCATAAGATTTTCCCGACGGTACCTGATTACTGTTGGCGATGTGAATCAGAAATAGGCACCTTTCTCCATGTCTGGTGGTCCTGCCCTCGAATCCAGCCATACTGGCGTAAGATACATGAAGTGACTACAACAATCTCTTCGCTCCCACTGGAGTTTACACCCGGACAATAACTACTACACCTATCCACAATCCCTAAAAGACAATATTTCAAATCAATAGCTATGCATTTAATAAACGTTGCTAGGCTCTGCATACCGGTACATTGGAGGTCCACGCGGCCGCCTTCGCTAAAAGAATGGACACTACGTGTCGACCGTATTGCAATGATGGAGGAACTGATTCTCACCTCACAAGACAAAATCTCGAGCTTCTCAGCTATTTGGGAAGCGTGGATCGAGTACAAAAACTCCCATTCATATCAGGTATTGATACAACTAGACGTATAAGCTATTGCCATAATACAAATTTATCGTGGATGGTTCTCCCCGGGGATCCGGGAGACTCAGTGATTGTAGCGTATGGACGGTGGACGGAGAGGGTAGAAGGTGGGTTTCCGCCCCCTCTCCGCATTTCCTCCCCCCCTTTTTGTTCTTTTCTTTTCTCTTTTGTTTTTTCTTCCCCCCCTCCCCTATTCTTTTCTTTCCAAAAAAATTTCTGAGTTGGGTAGCAGGTTGGACACAGAGCTCGGGGCGGACGAGATTGTCCGAGTCTGAGCCCTGGGTCCATGCCCTTAGATAAGAACAATTGGACACGGTTGAGTGATTTTGTCAATGCCCTGGCAGGTGGTTCCGAGAATCTCATGAAAGAGTAGTTAATCAATTCAAGAATAGTCGCATGATACCCTAGAAGGCATAAAGCCTAGGATATTGCCACTTTATTCGATGTCAATGAGCCTCCGAGCATTTACTATGCTCGCTCTAGATGTTTTCTGTACTCTTACCGGTTATTTACTGCTTGGAACACTGCATATGGATCCTGTTGCCCAATTTGTTAAATTGTTGTACTGCTACGATGTGCTGTATACTTTTTCTTTGTGTACTTTGTGTACTTCTTTCACATATACAATAAAATCTTTGTGGAAAAAAAAAAAAAAAACATCAGAATCAAACCATTTTTTGATCAGCACCTTTTGGGCTGACAATTAGTGATTACTAATAACGTGTGTTGAACAGTAGTTGGGACTTTGATTCTCAGTTAAAAATATCTTTATTTGCTAAAACATAAAAGTACGAAGGCTAATGTACTTCATTTGCTATCTGGTCTTATTAATTGCAACATAGCAAAACCATGGGTCTAATAATTTATAAAACATCTAAGGAAACATAAACCACACTCGGTATATCTACTAGACATGTGCACACTGAAATATTTCGTTTCGGAATTTAGTTTTCGTTCGAAAAATAAATTTATTTAGTTACTCCCGAAATTCGTTTTTATTTATTTAGTTTTTCGTTAAAAATTGCATTCGTCCGAAAATCCGAAATAATTAAGGTCGAATCTGTCATTGAAGGCTTATATGGTGTGTGTGTGTTCTAAGGAGATTCGACGGAGCAGCTAAACTATTCGACGCAGCAATCGTACATTTCCGGTCGAATGTTCCGCCTACAAGCTAGCTATAGTAGAATTCTAATGTTGTATGACTAGTAATAATTATATTTATTAATTATTATTACTAGTCATTCAACATTAGAATTTTTCTATAGCCCATGAGCGGATGCATTTAACCGGAAATGTACGATTGCAGGCAGCATCGTACAGTGAGTTTAACTGCACCGTCGAATCAACTTAGAACTTTTGACAGACACCATAAGCCACAGATTCGACGTTTGTATGTTTTTCGATGCTTTGTCGAATCTTCGTCGAATCTTCGTCGTTCATGTTGAATGGATGGTCTATCCCAACAGTCAGCCAACTACTTTCACATTCGTTTGTGCACGGCCTCCGACGTTGTGTCAGTGTCGGAAAATATGGCGACCCATTTCGACCACATGGAGGACGTTCCTGGGTCTTCTATGGAGGCAGCAGCAGCAACATCTCCATCATCCAAAAAGCGGCGCTTGGGGACACAAGCTGCAACCAGCAGGAAGCGTAACCTTATGTGGACTCACATTGAGTCCCAGGTCCTTGTAAAGGAAACGCTTCCTTACTGGATACAGCTGTGTGGCCCCCGCTCCAGGGATACCACTCAGGAGTGGAAGCGGGAGAAGTGGGAGGAGATCTCCAAAAAAGTTGAAGGGATGTATCGCCATCGGCGTGACCTGACTGCCTGTCGAAAAAAATTCAGCGACATTAAGCGGTAAGTAACATGTCTGATTATTATTTTTTTTACATTTTAACCACTTCAGCCCCGGAGGATTTGGCTGCCAAATGACCAGGCCACTTTTTGCGATTCGGCACTGCGTTCTTTTTTTCCCCACAAAAAGAGATTTCTTTTGGTGGTATTTGATAATCTCTGCGTTTTTTTTTTGCGCTATAAACAAAAAAAGAGCGACAATTGTGAAAAAAAACACAATTATTTTTTTACTTTTTGCTATAATAAATATCCCCAAAAAAATATAAAAAAACAATTTTTTTCCTCAGTTTAGGCCGATACGTATTCTTCTACATATTTTTGGTAACAAAAATTGCAATAAGCGTTTATTGATTGGTTTGCGCAAAAGTTATAGCGTCTACAAAATAGGGATAGTTTTATAGCATTTTTATTATTATTATTTTTTACTAGTAATGGCGACGATCAGCGATTTTTATCGTGACTGCGACATGATGGCGGACACATCGGACACTTTTGATGCCATTTTGTGACCATTGTCATTTATAGAACAATCAGTGCTCTAAAAATGTACTGATTTTACACCATACACAGTTCACACAAGCGCATAATTAGAAAGGTGGACTGGACATCTATATTTTATCGGCACAATCCCAATCCTTTCTTTTATATTTTATTGTGCACCAAAAAAGCATACGTTTTTCTTAAAATAAATTTGGTTAATAAAAAAATGTGCAAATCTTGTGCTACGTGAAAAAATGCGCCTAATCCAAAAATTCCATTTGCATAGTTTCATTCTACGGGTTCATTCTACATTTGTTTCATGTGTTGATGTCATTTTCAGATTACAATTGTAGTTTAATTATGGAACCTGTTTCTCTTCTCTTTTTGTTTTGCAGTTCCATAGCGAGTAAACGCCGGCAGTTGGGGCGCAGAGGGAAGCAGGTGCCTCTCCTCCCCCATGGGGCAGAGCTTTCAGCGGGTATAGGGGAGGATGAGATCACCCATCTCCTGGCTCATCAGGGTTGGTGTCAGCATTGCATTGTGCAGGACATTTTTTTTGTCAAGCATCCGACATTTACCATATTGTGTTTGATTTTATTTAAAGATCGCATCCAGTCCCAGCGCCGCCGGAGGTGGAGGGCGGAGGAGCAGGAGTCCTCCATGTCATCAACGCCCAGTAAGTAGTGTAGTAGTGACACTAATACAGTGGGTCCTTTTCCATTTGTCCAGCCTTCCATTGTCGATTCCAGTGTCATTGCTTCTCGCTCAAGCAGTGACAGGTAGAGCCTCTGCAACCTTCTGTCAGGTAACGCAACCGCTTGCGTAACTTACGCAATCTGACAGAACGTCGCTGCTCTGAACTGAGGCACCTGATCAGTGGCGGTGCACCTAGAACTCGCCGCTGGAACCAGGACAGGTAAGTGCCTCGTTTTTTTTTTTTTAGAGATTTTTTCTAAATGGTTGAATGCATGTCCCTGCCTTGTAGATAAACGTTAGTGACCTGACCTGTATTGCCATGCTAATGGATAATTAATTTTATCTATATACAGTATTTATTTATAGTAATTTGAAGCTTGAACATTTTAACGTTCATCATTTCTCCTTTATATTAAATAGGTGTCATCCAATCAGAGGGGGAGACTCAGGAGGAGGAGGCTGAGGCGGCAACGCCCACATGTAAGTTAGTATAATCTTGCTGGTGTCTGCTGAGTGATCATACATGTTTCAATGTTCTTGTACTAATGTGTGAGATTGTTGTACACTGCAGATTGTAATGTTCTTTTCTATATTAATCATAATCAACAGCTGCTGAGGCTGAGCAGGAGGTGGAGGAGACCTGCCCTGTAGAGGCTGCTGGGGATGCGGAAGATGGTGAACAGCCAGACGCGGCAGATCCAGGGAGTAAGTATAACTTTTTTTGTATTTTCCAGGCAAATATAGTATTTTAAATATGAAATGCTGATGGCAAACCTTGTCTAGAAATGGTTGTGATTTATTCTCCAAGGCTTCGGTTTAGCTGGAATTATTAATTATTAGTCCCCCTTTGCAGCTGATTCCAGTCTTCCCGTTAGCGTGACCTGTGCTTGTTATTTCCTCAATGTCACTTCCCTGATCACGCCAGCTTCTTGCTGCAGTTCAGGTTCCCAGTCTGAGCCAATCACTGTTAATCATCGTGAATAACACAGCAGGCTGGAAGGGGTGTGTCAGACAAGAATCTCCAGCTATTGGCTGGCAGTCCCTGGACATGGTCAATCTCTGGCATGCCCCTAATTCATGCATTAACACTTTCCTCATGATGTCTGGTGCCTCCTCTTTGGCATCATCTAAAGCAGGGGTCTCCAAACTGCGGCCCGAGGGCCAGATGTGGCCCTTTGGTAGCTTTTATCCGGCCCTTGGGGCACTAATTCTCCCACTCACACCAACAATGGGGCATTTTTTTCTTCTATGGATACTAATGATGGGATACTATTCCTCCTACTAATAGGGGCACCACTCCTATTGACCACCAACCCTGTGGCCATATTTATTCTCACTGATGATGGGCCCATGACATTTTCTGCCCCTGTTGGCCACAATCCGGCCCCCCTAGAGTCCGAAGGAAAATAAACTGGCCCTTTGTTTGAAAAGTTTGGAGACCCCTGATATAAAGCAAAAAATTGTAAATGACCTCGTAGATCTTTTTGCAGGCAAATATCTATAAGAAGTTGAGTCTTGCATAGGTCTTGAAGGCTCAGGGAGAGACCAGACCACTGCAGTAGCAGAGGGGAGCAGATAAAGCACCGGATATCGAAGGTTCAGTAATTGTAAATTCTCTGTTATACCTCCTAGCCTAGACCAGGAGTGAGTAACCTACCTAGCCTAGAACAGAAGTGGGGCTTATTCAATCAGTGGCTATATAAAATTATCAACTTTAAAAAGTAGCCTGCTATATTTTATTAAACAACTTTTTGTTAGGTCATCCCTAATGCAATGGCTTGAATGGCTTCTCTTTGGTGAGTGTAATGTTAATAGCTGGTATAGCTGATATGTTTTTCTGCAAGTGCAACTGATTTTCCATATTTGCGACAGTCAATCAGTCTGGATAAGGTAGAGTAGTTAGTGGTCAGTGTGACGGATCTCAGATACCCCAGGTGGGAACATCCGCCAGACCTGTGTCTCCTGTCCTCCAAATGCACCTGCAGCCTGCAGATTCGCCATAACCAGCCCTTAACCCCTCAATCACGAGACAATCCACACAGGTGTTGAGGGTTAAACATGCAGAGCATCAACAGTTTATTAAATCCAAAACATACACTTTTACACACAATTTGGGACACTCCCCTTAGCCTTGTCATAGAGGGGGGGTAGGGGACAAGGAAGAACTAATGGGAACTGAACATTGAAACAGAGACTACAGTTAAACATAAAGGGATTATGGTAAGCAGGCAGCCCTTCAATACACATCCCCTGCGGAGAGATGTCTGCAGTCCAGACCATTGTCTATGTGCCATGAACCAACACATTTAAGCACAGCAACAAGAGAGGGGGATGGGGGGTTGGGAGAAGGGATGTAGCATTACATTACATTTTCTCAATACCAGCTTTCCCCAAGTCTCTCAGTCTCTTCTGGGCCATAATCTGTGGGTAAGAGGCCAGCCCTCAGTCCCTTCCAAAACACACAGTGACAGTGGGTTCTGTCACAGTCAGCACTTAGGCATCCATTACACCTTAAGATTTTCTCCAGCCGGCCGTGCGACCAAGCGGATAAAATCTTCGGGAGATTCTCCTTTACATTGCTCGATGTGTAGAGGGGAATCCCTTTGTACTCTGGCCGGGGAGGACACTCAGCTCCGCCCCGGTCAGAGTACAGTAAAGTACTACACCTTCCTGCACAGCTCAGCAAACCTGGGATGACGCAGCAAATTGACACAGACACCACTATCTCCTACACACAAATTGATTAGGTGCATCTCACTGAATATCAAAAATGGAAAACTGGTATGTAGAAGTGAAAACATCTCAAGATGTTACATGATTGTCTACAAGCGTTTTGAGATAATTGTCTTTATATAATGTTAGGGTGAAGAAGTGTGTATTGTATTATCTATCTAATGTATTTTATTTTCTTCACAGGTGAAGTCTTCATCCTTCACCTCCACCCGGTGGACGAAGGCCTGGACCTGCCCGCGTCTGGTGATTGTCCTTCCTCCCCAGCGGTTTCTCCGGCGCATGTTCTCCTCCACCCTTCACTATCCCCCCACCTGGACACACCCATTAGTGCCTCCTCCCCAGTGCGTCCTGGTGAGGATTCTCCAGCCGCTCCAGTACACATCCCCCCTCCAGAGCCACATGTGAATGCGTATCTGCGACGCATTGTGGAGGTCCAAGAGAGACAATATGCCGAAACCAGGAGGCTATGTCACTCTTTGGCCCTCCACAATCGCCGGCAGCTCCGTCACTATGTGGCTCTGGAGAGGTACCAACGCAGCCTTAGAAGCCAACTGGAGGCTACTAGGTACCTCAGTGAACAGATGGCTGGCATCAATATGTCCCTACAGCGACTGGTCACCAGGTTGGGGGAGAATATTTTTTCATAATTTATTTTATTTTATTTTTTATTTATGTTAAAAATAAAAATGTTTTTGTTCAGAACTAATTGTTTTCTTGAATCTTGCTTTCCTTGTTAGGTTCATTAATCATTATGTGATCTTTATCTAAATGAACTAGTCCATTTATTGTTACTAACTTACTAGAGGCCTTATAATTGTCTTTTCTACATTTAACCATCAGGCTGAACTTAGAAAATTTAAGAGATTTCTTTCTACACTATTTCAATGTGCAAAGGGTAATTCCATTTATCTTGTGTCCAGTCACACCATTCAGCTTTCCCCCCACCAGAATACTAGGGATGAGCCGAACACCCTCCCGGTTCGGTTCGCACCAGAACCCGCGAACGGACCGAAAGTTCGCACGAACGTTAGAACCCTATTAAATACAATGGATGCGAACGTTCTAAATCTAAAGTGCTAATTATAATGACTAATATGCATGTTATTGTCCTAAAAAGGGGCTGGGAACCCGGGTTCTCCCCCAGGGGACATGTATCAATGGAAAACGAAGTTTTAAAAACGGCCGTTTTTCGGGAGCAGTCATTTTAATGATGCATAAAGTGAAAAAAAAAAGTCAAATATTCCTTTATATATCGTACCTGGGGGGTGTCTAAAGTATGCCTGTGAAGTGGCATGTGTTTCCCATGTTTAGAACTGTCCCTGCACAAAATGACATTTAAAACTGCTTGCGGCTTTAATGTAATGTCTGGTCCCGGTAATATGGATGAAAATCTTTAAGAAAAATGGCATGGCTACCCCATCACCCCTACCCCAGCCCATTACCAGTCCCTTTGGGTCTTGTATGGATATTAAGGGGAACCCCGCACACAAAATAAAAAAGGCCCTATATACTCTGAACAAGTAGAATCTGTTTGTAATTTTGAACAGTATTATTATAGAACAGCAATGACGGGTATATACAGGTGTATACTGTGCCACTAACTCCTGCAGATGCCTGTATTTGAGAACAGCAATGACGGATATACAGGTGTATACTGTGCAGAAGGCTCAGCAAAAATGACACTGACACTGTCCCCTGCCTATACTTCTTTGTTCCTGTATACCAACACACTGTAAATGCACAAGGTTTAGCAAAGAATATCACTGACACTGTCCCTGCCTATCCTTCTCTCTCCCTGCACGCCAACACACTACACAAGGCCGCCGCGCTGGCAGGCTTTTATAGTGTGGGGCGTGTACTAAACCCCCCTGAGCTATAATTGGCCACAGGCATCCTGCCTGTGGCCAATTATGGCTCTCCTCGCTGCCGGCGCTGTGATTGGCCAAGCATGTGGGGTCACAGTGCATGCTTGGCCAATCACAGCGCCGGGATTGCACTGCGATGGCGCAGTGTATTGTGGGCCGTTCGCGTCACTCGAATTTGTCGCGAACGGCCCAAAACGTTCTATCTTCGGCGAACGATCGAACAGCCGATGTTCGAGTCAAACGTATGTTCGACTCGAACACGAAGCTCATCCCTACAGAATACACAGCAGATAGTAACAGCAGGGGTTAACCATACAGTCCTCAACAGTTCACAGGGCATAGGTTGCAGGCTTGCAATCATGAGGGCAACAGTTAACCGGACAGAGGTTCCCAGGCGAGCGCAATCACAAGGGGCAACAGTTCAAAGGGCAGTCATCATTTCCAGGGCTTGAGTAACATGGCAGCAGGGTAGATTACTCACACTGGTGACTTCGGACAATTGCAGATGGTCATGAAACAGGTGGAGGATCAGAGAGGGCCCTGGTGTCCCCAGGGTCAGAGATGGCAAATGGGAGGGGTCCTGGGCATCTGGATGCAGTTCAGCAGTGACCAACTAGTCTATCTTGCATAGAATCACGTTTCCAGCTGTATGCTTCTTTGTTCTATGTTGTGTTGGTAACAAATTCTGATCCTTGAGTTGACAGTCTCTCCATCAAGAGGAACTGTCATGCTGTTGAGGTCATCTTTAATCATTGTCTCTTATTTCCAGACCATCATACAAAAATGGTTAAATTAGCACACGTTGCTATTTGTATTTACAAAGACAGCAACACGTGAGCAGTAGTGCCACGTCAAGGCTTCAACCCTTGCTACTGTCCATTCACACAACATTCATTCATACAATCACGCACACTCTAGTCACTCTACACAACACTCATTACAAAAAAGGGTGATGGAAGGAATAAAGGGGAAAATTTGGATTGCTTAAAACAATATAATTCTATTTAAATCTTGGGGTCACACTAAAGACAACTGCTATTGTCAAGTGGTAAGAATTTTTATTTTTATTTTCCTCAACATTTGGATGGTTCTTCTGAGTCCCATCTATCTTCACATGGTGATAATGATTCAGGTCTCACAAGTTAAGGGTAGGGTAACCAAGCTTGGGGAGGTTAAATTTCAGGAAAGTTATTTGTTCGATCAAATGGGGTGTCAGTTGTGCACGGTGTGGATTAAGGATGTTCCCAGTAATAGAGAAAACTCTCTCACTTTGCACAGTGGTTGGAGGACAGGATAGTAGTTGCTGGGCAACCAGACAAAGACCAGGCCACAAACTTTTCTTACTATCCCAATAGGTCAAAGGGTCCTCTGAAGGAAGCAAAGGTGCTTCATATAGGTAGGCCCTGACCATTTCAGAGGCACTGCTCTCTTCTCGATTACCTGCTGCTTGACCTGCATCCACCAGATTGTCAAGTGCCTCTACCCAACATGCAGATGCTCCACTTGGTTGTTTTTGAGTGATGGTGCCAGGTCTTGGAATAGCAGACATGGCAGGTGAATCTTCCAAACTGGCCTCATCCGGCAAACATCTCTGCTGCTGCAAATTACGGACCCTTTCAATCAATTTTTCTTTCCAGTAGGAGAGGCTGTTGTCTCTGAGTGCCAGTTTACCTTTGATCCTGGGATCACATAGGGAAGCCAGCATGAGTTCAGGGCTTTTGCGGACACTATCATTTAGCCGATCTTTTAAGTTGGCTTGTAGTTTTCTGATGAAAGAAGCTACATCGGCATGAAGTGGGCTGCCACAAAGAGGCTCACTGTTTTCTAGGAACGATCAAATCTTATCTAGGAGATAGGTAAACAAGGGTATGACCTGTCCTAGGCTGGCATTGCTCTGACTCAAGTTTTCCGTCACATTCCGAAAGGGTTTTAAGTAGACATGTGCACACTGAAATATTTCGTTTCGGAATTTCGTTTTCGTCCAAAAAATAAATTTATTTAGTTACTCCCGAAATTAGTTTTTATTTATTTCGTTTTTCGTTAGAAATTGCATTCGTCCGAAAATCTGAATTAATTAAGGTCGAATCTGTCATTGAAGGCTTATGGTGTCTGTCGAATGTTCAAAGAAGATTCGACGGAGCAGCGAAACTGTACGACTCTGCAATCATACATTTCCGGTCGAATGTTCCGCCCACAAGCAGTGATCTTTTCTCTCTATGTCGAATCTTTTCTCTCTATAATGTCGAATCTTTTCTCTCTATAATGTCGAATCTTTTCTCTCTATAATGTCGAATCTTTTCTCTCCTATGTCGAATCTTTTCTCTCTATAATGTCAAATCTTTTCTCTCCTATGTCGAATCTTTTCTCTCCTATGTCGAATCTTTCCTCTCCTATGTCGAATCTTTCCTCTCTATAATGTCAAATCTTTTCTCTCCTATGTCGAATCTTTTCTCTCCTATGTCGAATCTTTCCTCTCCTATGTCGAATCTTTCCTCTCCTATGTCGAATCTTTCCTCTCCTATGTCGAATCTTTCCTCTCCTATGTCGACTCTTTTCTCTCCTATGTCGAATCTTTTCTCTCTATAATGTCAAATCTTTTCTCTCCTATGTCGAATCTTTTCTCTCCTATGTCGAATCTTTCCTCTCCTATGTCGAATCTTTCCTCTCCTATGTCGAATCTTTCCTCTCCTATGTCGAATCTTTCCTCTCCTATGTCGAATCTTTCCTCTCTATAATGTCAAATCTTTTCTCTCCTATGTCGAATCTTTTCTCTCCTATGTCGAATCTTTCCTCTCCTATGTCGAATCTTTCCTCTCCTATGT
Source organism: Rana muscosa (assembly GCA_029206835.1). Classification (NCBI taxonomy): domain Eukaryota; kingdom Metazoa; phylum Chordata; class Amphibia; order Anura; family Ranidae; genus Rana; species Rana muscosa. Next base: position 683,659,639 of record CM055117.1, on the reverse strand, counting down.
CGAATCTTTCCTCTCCTATGTCGAATCTTTCCTCTCCTATGTCGAATCTTTCCTCTCCTATGTCGAATCTTTTCTCTCCTATGTCGAATCTTTTCTCTCTATAATGCATTCGTCCGAAAATCTGAATTAATTAAGGTCGAATCTGTCATTGAAGGCTTATGGTGTCTGTCGAATGTTCAAAGAAGATTCGACGGAGCAGCGAAACTGTACGACTCTGCAATCATACATTTCCGGTCGAATGTTCCGCCCACAAGCAGTGATCTTTTCTCTCTATGTCGAATCTTTTCTCTCTATAATGTCGAATCTTTTCTCTCTATAATGTCGAATCTTTTCTCTCCTATGTCGAATCTTTTCTCTCTATAATGTCAAATCTTTTCTCTCCTATGTCGAATCTTTTCTCTCCTATGTCGAATCTTTCCTCTCCTATGTCGAATCTTTCCTCTCTATAATGTCAAATCTTTTCTCTCCTATGTCGAATCTTTTCTCTCCTATGTCGAATCTTTCCTCTCCTATGTCGAATCTTTCCTCTCCTATGTCGAATCTTTCCTCTCCTATGTCGAATCTTTCCTCTCCTATGTCGAATCTTTCCTCTCCTATGTCGAATCTTTCCTCTCCTATGTCGAATCTTTTCTCTCTATAATGTCAAATCTTTTCTCTCCTATGTAAAATAATCTTGGACTAATAGAGTTAAGGTTAGGCACATTCGACCACAGGTTCGATAGACACAGATTGTTATTGTCAGCGTCACGTCGAATCTCCTATCTATATCGAACTGTTGTAGCAACGAAAACGAAAATAAAGCATTTGTTTATGTCGGATCTTTCGGTTTTCGGATTCTGTGCTTTCGTTTTCGTTTGTTAAAACGATAACGAAAATAGCTGAAATTCGGACGAAAATGCATTCGGACGAAAACGAATGCACATGTCTAGTTTTAAGACAGAAACGAGCTGCCCAATTATACACCAGTCATCACGTCCCAGTGTGGAATCAATCCCAATGCTGTGGCGGGATGATAGATTGTGGATGGCTGTCTTTTGCTCCAAAATGCGTTCCAGCATTTCCAGGGTATAGTTCCACCGGGTGCTGACATCTTGTTTCAGTCGATGTATGGGGAGCCCTGATTGTTCTTGCTCCTCCCTCAACAGTTGACTAGCCCCTACACTGCGGTGGAAATGCCCTGCAATCTTCCTGCAAAGGTCCAAGATTTGAGCAATCTTGTTGTTTTTCTCCACTGGGATTGCACCCTTAACCACTAAATGCAGTATGTGTGCAGAACAGCGGACACCGACAAAAGATCCATCTTGGAGCGCTTTAACCATGTTTGAACCTCCGTCTGTCACTATGAACCCAACAGAAACATTGGTGACTGCCAGCTCTCCAAACCAATTGGCCAACATTGATCTAATTGCTCGCAATATGTTGGCAGAGCTGTGTTTGTCATCACAGACTTCTGTGTGGAGCAGGAAAGCTTGATAACCCTGCTGGTCTTGCGCTGCAGACCGTCCTGATGAAGTTTGAACACTTACACTAGTGCCACCACCAACAGGCACAGTGGCCTGCCACCAGTGTGCAGTCAAAGACAGGAAAGCGTGTTGACCGCTGGGAGCTGTCCACAAATCAGTGGTCAAATGAATTGTCTGACCCTCAGCTTTGGCCATTTTTTCCTTCAGTACTGCAACGCACGAATGGTATAGTGCTGGAATAATCTTTCTGCTGAAAGTTGTTCGTGCAGGAACAACGTATCGTGGAGCAAGGGCATGCATGAGCTGTTTAAACGGCTCCCCTTCAATCATGCGAAAAGAGGCTCCTCCAACAGCAATGAATTGGCCAATGAGGCGGGTGATCTTGTTGGCCTGCTGTTTTGACATGCCCTTGGAACTAAAGCCAACAAAACTATCTAGGGTAGGCTGATGATGTCCTTGGGAGGATGAGGAGCCTGATTGGGTCTGCAGTGGAACTACTGCACGTGGACGGCTTGTCTTAAACGAACCCTCTCTATTGGCTGTGCTCTGAGTAAGTGGTGTGGTTGAAGAGGTACCACCAGTACAGTCAGAGTCCGTTATGCTGCTTCCTGCGCTACCATCTTCTTTTTCTGCCTCTGCCCGCAGTAAAGTAGAGTGGTGGTAATTTTTAATGTGTAGGTTCATACCAGCATTGGTTAAATGTCCCAACTTTTTACCCCTACTCACTTGCTTCCCACACAATTTGCACTTTGCAAAGAACCCGCCTTCCAATGTTTGAAAGTATTTCCAAACGTTGCTGCGGCGGGATGAAGCCCCTTGACCCTGTTGATCTCTAGTATGGGCTGATATAGCTGCAGCAGGTAGCACACCAGTGGTGGAAGCTGTTGCCTACAGTTACACTTGGTGAACTAGTGCTAATGGCAGGGGTGCTGGGGAGGTCGGTGTTATCATCACAGGATTCTTCCTCTATAATAACAGAGGGAGAAGGGGAGTTAGCAGCAGATGAAAAAAGTGAACTGCTCCCTGTCCTACTCCTCACAGAAAATCCCTCTTGCACTTTCTCTAAGTCATGCTGTAACTCTTGTGGGGTAAGACTGTATAAAACGTCTGCAGTGGTTGGGGAAAGAGGAGCATCACATTCAAAATCATTCTCTTGGGGCAATGAAGAAAACGTCTCACACTCTGTCTCTGCTGATGTCTCCCTCAATTGCTTCTTTGGGGAGCTGGGCAGTGGCACTGGCAGTGTCATTGGTGGTGGTGATTGTATCGGCAACTCCACTTGTTTTATACTATGTTTCTTGCCTATCCCATAAAAATAGGAAGCCATGACACCTGTAGAAGAAGGCGCTGCACTGGCAGTGGAAGCGGCAGCAGATGTTGGTGGTCTGGCAGGAGGAAAACTAATAGTAGAACTGGTGGTGGTGGAACTAGCTTTGCTGGTGGCAGTGGTGGTGACATCCACTGTTGTGGATAGCATGTTTGTGGCGGCAGAAGTGTCAGAGACACTAGTAGCAGAGACCTTGCCACTTTTTTTAGCAAGGCGTCCACCACGACCACGACCATTACCTCTACCTGCCTTCACTTTTCTCATAGAATGGTACATTGCTGTTGCTGTATATAGTTCAAATAGAAAATGGACTGGTGATAGTGATCACTGATCAGACAGGTAACAAGATAGGGTATATAGAACTTATATAGAATCTCAATCTATAATATAGAATCTATAATAATAAACCCCCTCCCCCTCCACAACACGGGCAGCCTCTGAGGCTATCACAATACTAGCAAGTTCACTAGTAGTTCACAACACTAACACAATAGCAGCAGATTATTATGAAAAAGTGAACTTGATCTGTAGTTTGTGCTTATGCTTAATTGCTAATAATTCAGGTTCTCTGAAAAACGGACCAGCAAGATTAACTGTCTTTTGAAATGATTCAGCGTGTGTGTCTCTCTCTGCTAGCAATCGTAAGTGAGTTGGGAATTTTTGTTTGCTTGTTTTTTTACATATATCACCCTTCAACTTGCACCTTGCTGCAAGTGGTGAATTGATGAGGGGATGCACTGGATACCTTCGCTCTCACTGAGATTTTGCTGGGTTAACAGTGCATCCCTATACTGTACCTTTAAATGATTTTTATAGTGCTCAAACAAATTTATAAGATATGCAAATAGACAGCATCAATACAGTCAGTGACAGATAATCCGTAAATACCTTCTTCAAAACTATTGAGTACTTGTAGATATTACCAATACTAAAGGGGAACCCCAGGCCAAACTAATAACCTTTAACTCTAATGAGAGGTCTGACTTAAAGGTAAAGGTTTAAGGGCCCTTATAGCAGCAATGACAATAATGTCCCTGTTGCAGATCTGATGGTCTTCACCGACTTTTATCCAATAGGGTGTAGTAGCAAGCAATAGGTTTCTTGAAATGAGGAAAGCTAAAGGTGTCTATGCACAGTGTTCAAAGAAAGTTCAGTAAAGTATTCCTAAGGTAGAGATGTCTGTGCAAAGTGTCCCAGTGAAACCTTAAGAAAGGATTTGTAAAGGTGGGTGACTGACCTCTCACCAACAACCATGTAGATTCGATGCCTCCTGGACAGTAGCTCATGTAGTGACGCTTGTGCATCGGATCCGCCATATCGATCTCCCTATGTGAAGTTCAGTACACAGGTTGACAGGCGTCTGCAGTAGTGCTAGATGGATGTGAGATGAACAGCAAGCAGAGCTAGGCCCCTCTCATCCGGGTTGGAATGTGGTATACTGCGTGGTAGGCCGCAATCCCCCTCTTACAGCGACGGGATGGCATCCACATGAGGGGACCCAGGAAGCAAAGAGACTTGGGCCTAGTCTTCCCTGTACTTTTATAGTCTCTCCCACAATTCTCTTGACTCTCTACAGTGCAGCCTGGGATTTTGCAGTCCTGTCACCTTAAAAGTCAGTCAGGCTGCTTTGTGCTGGGACTTCATATCCCACAGTTCTCTGCTGCTGCTCCCTGATAATTGGCTTTCAGTCTTTGCCATTAGTGAGGCAGGGGAAAGAGCAGAGTGGGCGTATACCTGTGTGTGAGCATCGCTCTGCGCAATGAGGAAACAAGGGGGAGAAAGCCCGCCCAGGGGCTGACAGGCGCGTCAATGCCTGTGTCAGTGTCTGCCTGGTGGCCACCGGCGGGGATAACAGGAGGTGTGGGAGCCGCGGCTGGCAGAGCACTCCCCCCACGAAGAACCTTTGGACCTCCGAAGGATGCAGAAAGTCTGTGACTTGTTACATGCTTTTTATATACAAGCGGGGAGAATCAGGTTAGTGTGCACAGGAAATTGGACAGTTTGCATCTTAATAAAACCCTGGCAGAGGAACTTCCCACCAATTAGCAGAGGAGAGGAAGTTGTCCTGCCTACAGGCCACCTGAATTGGTATGGCCCAACTAGATGTGCCAGGGGGTGAGTTGGGGTTGTCCTCCAGCAAATCTGTGGTGAAAGAACCAGGTGCCTCAAGAGTCCTTTTTGAAGTGAAAACAGCTTCCTCAGAGCTTTCACCCAGAGGAGCATAGCTCAGTCTCTTAGGTGTGTGAATAGCTATTCACTCTCTCTGTTCTTTAGGCTCCAGAGTTACAGGGACACTGATCTCTGCTTCATCCACAGCTTTTTCTTTTTTCTGCATATGAGCCTCAGCTTCCTTTTGAGGATAAGGTTGGGAAGTCTTTGGGGTTTGCTGTCAGCATAGAAGATTGACGGTCTTCCAACACTTCAAAAGGTGGACTCTGAGACAGGAACTCAAGGGCTTCTGGCCTGAGTGTCCCGTTGTCAATCCCTTTGGGAGGTGAAGAAGTGGGAGTGGCAGGCCCTAGAATTTGGGATGGCCACAGCCAATCCATTCCCATCTCTTCATCCTCACTATTCTCATCCTCTTCAGTAAGAGGCATCAACTGAGACCTAGTCACTGGTCTGGATCTCTGAGAGGCTATGGATGTGGACTGTGAATCTGCCCATGGTGGCACACGAACTGCTTCCGACAGAGGCAACAGATGGTTGCAGTGCCAAGTCTTCAGCTGGCCTGTGCTCCCTTCTGGACAGATTTGATATACTGGGAGTCCTGGTAGCTGTTTGCAAACAACATAGGGCTGTGACTTCCAGCGGTCAGCCAACTTGTGCTTTCCCGGGACACCCAGGTTTTGCAGTAGTACTCTGTCACCTGGTTGCAAGTCCTGGACTCGTACCCTGAGTTTAAAGTTTATTTTGTTCCTCAGGCCTCTGGCATCTGAGGCAGCGTGGGCCTTATCATAGGCGGTCTTCAGACTTTTCCGTAAGCGGTCCACATACCCTCTGTGGGAGGTTGTCGAGGTACGGTCTGAGGACGTGTCAAAGGCCAAGTCTACTGGCAGCTGGGCCTCCCGTCTAAACATCAGACGATAGGGAGAGTATCCTGTGGCATCATTTGCAGTGCTATTATAAGCATGCCAGATAGCAGCTATACGCTTGCTCCAGTGCTGCTTTTGTTCGGAATTCAAAGTCCAAAGCATATCCAGGAGGGGTCGGTTGAACCTCTCTAAAAAAAGGAAAACACACAATGGGAGAGTCCTTGAAGGGGGCTGCGCAACCCAGTAACATACAAAAACAAGGAAGGTTCCCCAGGCGTTTTTCAAAGGCAGCAAGAAGTTATATAAAGAGTAATAATATAAAAAATATATTTTATTGATCCAAACAAAAAAATTAATGAAGTGGAGATATACAATAAATACATCTTACATACTCTGGTTGAGAGCACACATGACATCATACAGCATCACTTAGGGCAAAGAACATCCCAGATAAAAACATGGTTTGACAATTAAAATATACAATATTGATATCCACAGAATACCCCAATGCATTTCGACCATTAAGTCTTCTTCAGGGGTTTTACGTTCTAGGGGAATATATCAGAACATCAAAAATAAGACATTTGTCAGTATACAGAACATTGGTAAAACATTCCGAATTGTGCAAAATTATATGCATGTTCACAAGGTGTATTTACCATTAAGTGGATGAAAGAATGAGGGTGTGTTGCAAAAACCAGATGGCTGTGGGTGCCTTCACCCTGGTAGATCCACTGTGGCCGCATTCCCCCCCCCCGGGGGGTGGGCGGGCGCATAGTCCAAATAGCTTGCAGGGGGCCACATATGTGGGCCCAGATGGGAGGGGAGGACAGGGGTCAGGGCACCTATAAAAGGACATGCAGAATTGTCAGTAAACGATCATCAAGAATTATAGGAGTGTCAAGAAGTGCATTGGAACACTGGCTGATAATAAATCAATTAGTAAATACATATGAAATTAAAACTATCTTATTCATTGGGTTCTATAATGAGATTCTGATGATGATAATAGGTGTTAAAAGTAAACTTGTGAAAATTATAAAGGTGAGTAGGGATATAAATCTACAATTGATCAAATTAGAATGAATGGTGTAAAGGGGTATTAGTGGGGGAATAGGTGCATGGGAAATGCAACAAAGTGCTAAGAAAATGGTGTGCTCAACCATAGAAATGTGAAGGGTGTGTGCATTAATGAATTATATAGCATAGGGTGATAGATTAAACCAATTATGGGGTAGACTAAAGTGAGTAAAACCATTTTGAAGGATAAAATGCGGTAATTATGTGATAGGGTGTGGTGCCAGACAATTAAATGTGTGGCACTATAATAAAAGTGTAAAGTGTTACAGACCTAAATCTATTGCAAAAAGCAATTGTATGGGTAAAGTAGTATTGGATTAAATTAGGAATAGGTTGTATTAAATGAAATCCCAAGGAAAGGGCATAGACAATATAAGCCAGTTTGATGGGTTCCAAGCATGGTACTTACTTCAGTCTTGTAGTAGTATATGGCAGCTCTCCAGAGATCATCAGAGGAGTCCTGGAGGCTGTCGGTTTTTAAAGTGTGTGCAATAATGTCCATGATTCACAGGTGTGAAGCCCCTCCCCATCCACCCTCACATGGGTCAACGCCGCCAATAGGGGCGGCGTTTACGTGGTCCCATCGGCGTTCCGGAAGGCAGTGCCCCTCTCTGGCTGAGGATCCCCTTGAGGCTGGTACAGGGTGGTTCTGGACTTCTTAATGCCTAACGAATGCACCTAATGCAGGAGTGGCAGTAACCCTCAACTTCAGCCCGCATGCAGGGCCAGTAGAATCAGTCCCTCACCAGGTGGAAAGTTATTTTGGGTCCTAAGTGGCCATGAATGTTGTGCAGGGCCATTAATACTTTCTCCCTGTGTTTTTCTGGCAGGAACAACTGCCATCTTTCTTCGAGATCATCAGAGGGGCCCCTTTGGTAGTCCATCCCTTGATGCATCTGCAAATGATTCCACTCTCGGTGCAGTAGAGGGTCCTCCTTTGGGGAGTCAGTGAGGAGCAAGTCAGGGCGCTGACTCGCCAAGGCCTTCAATGCCAAGCTACAGAGAGGGTCTTCCAACTGGTCCCTTCGCAAGTCCATTTTAATTCACTTCTCTTTATTTAGAAAAAAGAATATTTTTTTCTTACAGTGCAAACACTTTTTACATTTTATCCAGTGAAACATTATACATTTTTCTTTTCTTTCTCTCCTTGTTTTCATTCCTAGTTCCTTTAAGTGCCTATCCATATATAAATACTACCATAGCCCTTTACTATGTTCTCTTTTTCCCTTTAACCCATCCCCCTCCCCCCCTCCGCTACATCTTTACCCCTTACCGCCTTGCATCTGATCTTCTCAACACATTTCCTCCACCGTTAACGCTATTCATTTCCTTTCCTCTTTCCTCCCTTTTTCCCTATCTTCCTTTCCCCCTTTCTTTTCCCCCCTTGCTAATGCCACTCTAGCCCTCTCTTCCCCTCCCTCCTCCCTTACCACCCCTTTGGTTCTTATATCTGGAGTCTTTCCACAACCAGTTGAGGTGGCGCGAGGTTAGCGTCCCCCAGCCATGTTTTCCATATAGCATCGAATTTGCCCACTTCTCACCTTCCACTGTACGACAACCGCTCCCTTAAGAGCGTTGAGTTTACAGCTGAGATCCACTGCTTCCCCGAGGGCACCTCTGGGGCCATCCAGTATTTTGCAATGAGTTTTCTAGCCATGTACATTAGTCTGGTCAGCATACAGTATGTTCCTCTTTGGAACATTTCTGTATCAATGGCTCCCAGCAAATATACTAGGGGATTTAGGGGAACAGGTACCTGGGCTACTCTCATAATACATTGGGAGACTTCCTCCCAATACCTATGGAGTTTTGGGCATTTCCATATTAGGTGTATAAAATCCCCCCTATGTACTTTGCATTTCGGGCACAGAGGGGAGTCTCTTCCTCCCCATCTATATAACTGCTCTGTTGTTCTATATGCTCTATGCAGAATAAATAATTGTGATAGTCTCTGTGATGTTGATACCTATACCACTGGGATGGAGTTAAGTGCCATTTCCCACTGATTCCCATCTATGTCCCCGATGTCTTCTACCCATTTACTTCGGCTTCTCAAGGAGGTGTGGTCCTGGACAGAGGACAGCAATTCCCCATATATTTTAGAAATTAGTCCCTTCCGGGTATCTGCTCCAAGGACTTCCCACAGCCTAGGTGATGTTTCCGCTATCATAGATTGTGTTGTTTGTTGTATCTGTAAGGCATGGCGTAACTGAAGGTATTGATAAAAGCCCTTTGGGCTTAACTGAAATTCCTGACACAGCTGTTCATAAGTCTTCAGCTCCCCCCCTTCATATAATTGTGTGAAGAACCGGATCCCTCTCTCTCTCCATGGGGTAAATCCCTGCAGTTTCTGTACCTCTGGGTATCTTTGATTGTGCCAAATCGGGGTAAAGGGCAACACACCTTTTATCTTCATGGCTTTTCGGGTCTCCCCCCGCACTCTTTTAAGGAGGACACATATGGGTGCCGAGTCCGGTATACTCGGCAAATCCATTTCCATATGGGAGGCCGCTACCAGTGTTGGATTCAAGGCAGTCACCATTTTGCTAATCGGGTCTTCCCTCCCCTCCCATCCCCATCCTGTCAACTGCTGGAGCTGTGAGGCCAGGAAATACATTTTGGAGTGGGGTATTGCCAGCCCTCCTCTATCCTTCCCGTATTGCGGGGTAGCTAAGCTAATCCTGGCTGTTTTTTTTTTCCATATTAGCTCCCTCATCAATGTATCGATCTTTTTGAACCACTTATTAGTGATCCACATGGGAGAGTTGTGAAATACATACAATAACTACGGGGCCCACACCATTTTTATTAAATTTGCCCGTCCCACCACTGACAGTGGAAGCTTACACCAACTGTTACATTTCACTTTCTGTCTTTCCAACAGTGGGCCCAAATTTAACTGAATATACTCCGCTGGTTCCGATGTTACTACCACTCCCAGGTATTTAAAACTTTTTGCTATGACTATTTGTTCCGCCCCCTCTGGTAACTGCTCCACCCCCTGATCTACAGGCATTAAAATTGACTTTGACCAATTGATGGTGAACCCTGAGAAGCCTCCAAAGTCCTTGATTGTCCGCATCGCTGCCCGCAACGATGCGGCAGGATCGCCTAAATATATAAGCGCATCGTCCGCATATAAGGATATTTTTTCTTCCCTCTGACCCCTGCGGAATCCTACCACTTCCGGATCATTGCGGATCAATATAGCCAAAGGTTCTACCGCCAAGGCAAACAGCAGTGGGGACAATGGGCACCCCTGACGAGTGCCTCTATCTAACTCAAATGGAGAGGATATTTTGTTATTAATTCGGATTCTGGCCCTGGGTCTGGAATATAGCACCCTTACCCATTTTATGAACCCATCCCCCAATCCAAATCTGTCCAGGATCTCCAGGAGGTAGGGCCATTCCACACTGTCAAACGCCTTTGCTGCGTCCAGTGACAGAATGGCCCTGCCCCCTGGGTTGTCCACCGGCACCTGTAAATTCATATATAGTCGCCTGATGTTATCCGCGGTGGAGCGTGTGGGTATAAAGCCAGACTGGTCATGATGTACCAGTTTGTCAATTACCAGGGATAGCCTCTTGGCCAAAATACCGGCCAAAAGTTTCACATCTACATTCAATAAAGAGATTGGACGGTATGAGTCCAGCAAAAGCTTATACTTCCCTGGTTTTGGAAGTACTATTATTGTTGCCTCCTGCATACTGTCAGGCAAGGAACCTACTTCCATCGCCTCCTCTAACGCTTGTAGCAGAGGAGGGAGAAGTTCTTCCCCATAATGTAGGTACACCTCGGCCGGCAACCCGTCCGTTCCTGGAGACTTATGGTGTGGTGCCCCCTGCAATACCTCCGAGAGTTCTTTCAATGTTATTGGGGAGTTTAACATTTCCCTGTCGACCTCAGATAGCTGTGGAAATGGGCATGTTTGCAAAAACATGGCCAGGTCTGATGGGGTATAGCTAGTTTTAGAGGAGTATAAGTCCTTGTAGAACCTCTGGAAGTTATCTAGGATATCGGTACTAAGAGTATGTATCTCCCCGGCTTCTGTTTTTATCGCTAAAATACTGAAAGACTCTCGTTGCTCCCTCGCTATAAGAGCTAGGAGTCGACCAGTATTTTCCCCCTCTTCAAAAAAACTCTGTTGCTGAAAATAACTCCTTTTCTCCACTGCGGTCAATAGGACCGAGTTATACATAGATTGCGCCTCTTTCCAGGAATCCTGATTAGACTGAGATGGGTCCGCTATCAGGGCCCATTCTCTCCTTTGCATTTCTTCCCGTACCCTATTTTCCCATTCCCTCGCGCGTGATTTAATTCCCGTTATCTCTGCAATTAGGCACCCTCTTAGAAAGGCCTTAAGTGCATCCCATACCATCGCTGCGCTAGCCGACCCCCTATTAAAGTCCAAAAATTCCCGTATTGCCCTCTTAGCTTTATCCGGGGAAGGGATCAGAGTTAGCCAAAAAGGGTTCACTTTCCACGGTAAACGGTCCGACATAACCATATCGTCCTGTCGGACCCAGAATGGGGAGTGGTCCGATAGTACACGTGGCTCGTATGCTGAATCCCTTACCCGTTGCATAAGTGCCTCATTCCCTAGGCCCATATCAATACGTGAGAGTCCGTCATGTGTGGCTGAGTAGCATGAATAGCTTCTATCCTCTGCATGCCTCTCTCGCCAGACATCACGGAGTCCCAGCTCCGAGAGCAGCGAGGCAAAGGCCGTCCCTCCAGTCATCCGCCTCGCCCCTCTCGGGGTCAAGGACATTCTGTCCAGGGATATATCCAGCGTATTATTAAAATCCCCCAACGCTAGTACCGGGACATCCGGAAACAGGGCCATGAATTGCGCCAAACTTCTAAGAGGAGTTGCCGAGAACGGTGGAGGAACGTAGATCGAGGCAATAATACACACTAACCCATTAAGCTTACAGAGCAGAAAAACGTACCTACCCTCTCCGTCCACCCTCTGCTGGATACATTCAAAAGAGATATCCGCAGAGACTATTACACTTACTCCCCTGGAGTATGAAGTGTACATAGAGTGGAATTGTATCGGGTATCTGCGTGACTGCAGAAGATGGACGGAGTCAGGTCGCATATGCGTTTCCTGCAAACAAACTATCTGGGGTTTCATTCTATCAAAGTATTTAAACATTGCATTTCTTTTAGTCTTTTCCCCCAGACCCCTGACATTCCAGGTCATTAAAACTATACCCTTTTTGTTCATATTAACCTTTGTGTATACATAGTTAAAAGATAAACATATATATATATATAGAAAATAAAAGGAAATAATACCAATAATTCCCACTTCATTTTACCCTTCTAATTTTGGTCTATCCCTAATGAAATACCGATAATCTACCTAGTGCCTGGGCATACTTCAAAGTGTACTTCTGTAAAAATTCCCTTATCTTTGTGAGGTTTATGTAGTGGATCTTGTGTTTGTGATCTTTTTTGTGTTATTTTTTGTGATATTTTCCCATATTCCTGTATGAATTAGCTCCCTCTCCCTCCCCTCCCCTTCTTCCCTTTACCCCCCCCTCCCTAACCCCCCTCCTACCCTCCCACCCCTCCCTTCCCGCCCCCCCCCCTTCCTGCCCAACTGGGCCTACCCCTGGGGTTTTGCCTATGGCCTCTTCTCTACACTCATCCCCTCTCATCACCCCTCTTTCATACATCTCTCTATGCCCCTACTCTACTACTCTCACACCCCCCCTCAAACTTTTTTTATCTTTCTCCCTTTTCTTTTAATATTTCTGTTATATTTTTCCCCCAGTGTTTAAGTGTTTGTGCCCTTTGTTGTGTTAAGTTTAACCAAACTACCTCGTTTCATCCTAATAAATATTCTCCCTTCTCTTTCCCTTCCCCTCTCCTCCCCCTCCCATTGACTGGTGTTTTTACTAGTGCCTTCTCTCTCCCCTCTCATATTCCCTATCTAGGTACCAAAAAAAACAACAGAAAAACAATAAAACAATGAAAAAAAAAAAGGGGGAGGGGAGGGTGAGAGGGATAAAAAAAAAACCCTCAGCGTCCCCTTAGTCTCTTATTTCTTGTCCTGTCGTCTTCTGTGGGGGTTTCCCTTTATCTTCCAGCCACTTCTCAACGCTCATCGGAGAATCAAAGAAATGTATGCCATTCTGCGCCGATACCCGCAAGCGGGCAGGGTATAGAAGTGCATAGTCCAAATTATTTTCCCGCAATGTACGCTTAATCGGCATAAATGCCGCCCGCTTCCTTTGAAGTTCTGGGGAGAAGTCTTGATAGGATGAGATTCTTGTCCCCATGTATTGGACTTCCCCCATTTCTCTGGCCTTCCGAAGTATGATCTCTTTATCCCTGTAGTTGATAATTTTTAGAATTCGTGGTCTAGGTCTTGGGCGCTCACTTCCCTGGTGGGGTTTAAAGGGGACTCGATGGGCGCGTTCGATGCCAAAAAAAGATGAAAAAGAAGTCGCCCCAAATGTCTCCCTAAACCACCCCTCCAGGAATGCTACGGGGTCAGCTCCCTCACTTCGTTCGGGCATGCCTATTATTCTGATGTTACTTCTCCGATTCCTGTTTTCTAATTCATCAATTTTGGTGGCCTGCATGTCCATTTGTTTTTTCATCCCCACGAGGTCTTGCCTAAGCGGGCTAGTACGTCTTCGACTGCACTTAGCCTTTCTTCTAATTCTTTTAATTGTTTCTTTTAACTTGCTCCCCATTGCGACCAGCTCCCCTTTTTTATTCCTTTCATTTGTACCTCCAGACCAGTTACTGACTCCCTACAGGCATTAATAGCATGCAGAAGGTCTCTCATTGTGGGCTCTGCCTCACTCCCTCCAGTGCCTTCCACCATATTCAGCTCTACTGTATTAGTATTGCTTACTGCCATCGCTGCTACGGTTGTCACATTTACCTTTCCTGTCCCCTGCCCTTTGTTACTAGTTGTTTTTGTATTTAATGTTGCTGCCTGATTTGCTGGTATCGGTGCCTGGCCGTTGCCTAGACATTTCCTGGCCGCCGAGGTTCCTGCTAGGGCTGACTGTTGGGGCTTTGCTGGTGAGACAGTGTTTCGCGCAAATCGCTCCAGTTTTGCTGCTGCTGCTGCCGCCGCTGCAGCCTTTGCTTGATTCGCTTGGCTCTTTGCAGAGCGTGTGACCTGAGCTCCTTCCTGCGATATCTGCTGTTGGTTTGTCTGCTCCTCTACTCCCCGTTTTCCGGACATAGTAGAATGTCCCAACTTTCGGATTGCTGGGTGAGAGATTGACCCTTAAACCTGTTGGGCCCACAGCCCTACTCAAAGGCCACCTCTGGGGTTACGCTCAAAGAAAAATTTACCTTTGCTCGTGTCCCCAGGAAGGGGAGAGGAGAAAAAAAAATCTTTATAGGATTTATCCCCACCCCAAGGTGGTAACTGATCACTGACGACTGGAAAACCGCCCTGAATTTGCAATTTGCAATTTGTCAGTTTGGATGTTGCCCACTCTTTACCTCTTACGTTTTTCTATTTTGCCATCCCCCGGCACCGCCAGCTGTATTAACCCAATTATGTTAGGTTATGCTGACTCCAGTTAAATAAAACAGTAAGGCTATTTCAGGCATTCAAATATGTGAGCAAGAATAGAAGGAGTTGTTTGGTAGATTTTATCAGGCTTCCAGCTTGTTAATACTGCTAATATTGTCCCAACATATTCCAGCTATCACAGCTCTGCATACCAAACAAAACAAGTCAAGTCTAATCAGGGTAACCTAAATGCCAGCGCATAGGCAGCGCATATGGAACCCCCTTTTCCTTTGATAAGAGGAAAAGAAAAAAAAAAGAAAAAAACAAGGAAGTTCATAGGAGCAAATTTTCCAATGCCTCGGCTGTTCAATTCCTATAAAACATTCTTGTGATACAAGGTAAACTCCCGTTCCACTACTACTGCTTGCCCCATTGCACCATTCAGCTCTCGCCTGTTTACACCCCCCAGTTCATTAGCTAAGCATTTTAGGCTGCACAGTGCACATACCCTTAAACAGTCCCCGCTTGTTGTTTCGGGGGTGTCTTCCAAGTAATCTAGGCAATCCCGGTTTCCTTGTGGGTCCCCTCCGATACTGCAACTTCAGGCTTCAGGCTTCAGGCTTGTATACACGCTCCTTTCCTCCTTTCCTCTCCACTCTCCCCTCCTTCTCAGTTCGCTCCTCTCACTGGGCTGTTCCTCTTTCACTCCCGCACACAGTCTCGCGAGGCTTCGCGGCTCTGGGGATCCCGGCTGCTGATCTCCCCCTCACAGCGCGTCAGCAACACAACGAGTGCCAGTGAAGGTAAGGAAGATGAGGGGGGGCGGAGCAAGGTCACACAAGGCTATACAAATACGGAGGCACTACAAAGGCAGCGGGGATAGCAGGGCTCCCTATGGTTTAAATCAACTGGGCATGATTTCAGTGTGGGGGGGGTATGGAGCGGAGCTTCACACGCTCACAAGCTCAAACGCTCTCTCTCCCTCCTGCATCCGGCCACGCCCACTTTTCATTTCCGCAAGTCCATTTTAAAAAGCTTTGGCAGACCTTCATCCCCGACCTGGGTGACATTGCAGTAACTTCTGGGGACACCAGCAGCTGATACTCTAATGCAGTGGTTCTCAACTCCTGTCCTCAGGGCCCACTAACAGGCCAGATTTTAAGTATTGCCTTGTGGAGATGCAGACTAGAATACTGCAATCACTGAGCAGCAAATGATATCACCTGTGATGTATTTCAGTTATCTTGCAAACCTGGCCTGTTAGTGGGTCCTGAGGACAGGAGTTGAGAACCACTGCTCTAATGTCTTCAGCCCTGGATCCGCCTCCAGCTTGGCGTTCTACTCCTTGACATAAGGCACATACCCCTTCAGGTGTCAGCTGGGCCCATTCTTCTGGAGGGTCCCTGGAGCAATGGGGCCTTCTTGACAGAGCATCCACATCTTTGTTCCCGACCCCGGTCGATACTTCGGGCTGAAAGTAAACCCTGATAGGGTAACCAACCATCTGTGACCCGTGGCATCCAACTTGGTGGTAGTGAAGATGTAGGTGAGAGGATTATTGTTGGTCTTAATCACGAACTCCAATCCATATAGATAATCCCTCAGTTTATCCACAACTACCCACTTCAAGTACAGAAACGCGAGATTGTGTGTGGGTTAGTTCTTCTCAGTGGGTGCCAAGCTCTGACTCATATAGGCAACAGGCTGTAAGTGGCCGTCGTGCTCTTGATGCAGCACCCCGCCTAACCCATCTCGATTGGCGTCAATGTGTAGTTCATATGGCTTAGTTGGATCTGCATAGGCCAGGACTGGAGCAGTTGTTAGGCTCCATTTCAGCTGCCTAAAGGCCTCTTCACATTGGGTAGTCCATTGTTCCTGGATGGACTCTCTGGGCCCTCCAGCTGGTCTGACAGGCATTGTCTTCCTCTTCACTTTTCAGTAGCTCATTGAGTGGGCGAGCTATATTAGCAAATCCCTCGACAAATCTTCTGTAATAGAAAAAGAATCCCAGAAATGACCTGAGCTTGGTCACATTAGTAGGCCTCGGCCCAGAGGTGATGGCTTCCAGCTTCTGGGGGTCAGTGGCCACTCCGTCGGCAGACACAATGTGACCAAGGTAGTTGACTGAGGGTTAATAAAACTGTCACTTCTCCAGAGACAGCTTCAACCCCTCATCATGGAGTCCCTTGAGGACATTCTCCAGATGCTCTTCATGCTCCCTTAAGGTCTTCACGAAGACAATGATGTTGTCTAGATACACCAACACTTCTATCAGGTTCATGTCACCCACCGTCTTCTCCATGAGCCTTTGGAACGTGACTGGGGCACCGGACAAGCCCTAAGGCATACGGTCAAATTCAATGAACCTCACCCGGGCAATGAAAACGGTCTTCTCCCGATCCTCAGGATACATGAGGATTTGATAGTACCCGCTCTTCAGGTCCAGCACGCTGATTCATTTTGCCCCTGACAGGCTCTGCAAGGCATCTTCTATCCATGGGGTGGTGTACTGGTCGGGAATGGTCCTTCTGTTCAGCGTTCTGTAGTCAATACACAGCCTCAGCGACCCATTCTTTTTCCGTACCACCACTATCGGAGAAGCGTATGGACTCCGGGTTTCTTGGATGATACTTGCTCTCTTCAATTCTGCCAATTGTTCACACAGGTCTTCCAAGTCTCCCAAAGGAATCCGCCGGACGGCTTATCCTCCTGAATACGGATCCGTTGGTTGGCACTCCTTGCACATCCCACATGGAATTCACTCTTTGAGAATGCAGCCTGCCACCTCAGGAGCAGAGTCTTGGCTCTTTCTTTCCATTCGGGTGAGAGAGGAGTGTTCATTAGGATAGAACTCCTCGACAGGGATTCCATCCATTTCTCCCCCCACCAAATCAGATGGTGGGACTGGGGTAGCCGGATTTACTTGTCCCAGCAACATCTTCACTGGCAAGGCCGTTATGTTGCAGACATTGACCGAGATCCTCCTGTGACTTCTTTGCAATGCTTTGGTTGAAACCACTTTGGGAATCATCTCCACTCCCATGTCTTTTCTCTGTCTGTCTGCTTCAAGGACAATTAAAGGGCCTGATTGTTTCCAATTTAGCTTGACAGATGCCTGTAAACAGGCCACTTCACCAGGCTGTAACACCTTCTCACTTCAGTCCAAGCGCCAGATCTTTCACACTCCTTCAGCTGGGACCTTCTGTTCTTGTACCAGGGGCTTGTCTCAACATGGGGTGCACACTTGTAGTTGAAGTGTCTGGCTCTTGGACAAGAGGTCTGAACAGTCTTCTGACAAGATCAGTATTAGTCCCAATGATGAGAGAATTCTTACTGGCCCCTGGTGGGCGAGGCCAGACCACTGCCAAAGTGTCAAAGGTCTCAGCTTTCCCAGCTACTGAGAGATCGAAAGGTCAGCTTGACTAGTAGATAGCCATCATAGGGGAAGTTCTGAGTCCCAATGCCCCATATCTCTAGCTCTACCAACTTCTGCAATGGCAGGTGTTTGAGGTGCCTATCATAGAAGTCTCTGTAGAGGAGGGTCACTTGAGCTCCAGTATCCAGGATGGCCTTGGTGTAGATTCCCTCTACTTGGATGGGGACAACAGGAGAAGGTCCCACCACCTTGTTAGGGAGCTTGGAGGCAGTGGTGGCCTTGGCCTGTTCAGTGGTTTGTATCCGCGCTTCCTTCTTGAGTTCTGAGACGCTTGAGTCTCCGTTGAGCTCTGGGAGTCTGGTGTGCATTGACTCTCCGACGCTGGGTAGCATGCGTCAAAGGGAGCGGGACACTGGAGGCAACAACAGGAGCCCACTGCAAGGGTTTGGACTTCCGCTGCGGTCTCTTTGCGTCATTGGTTTTTCTAGAGCTAGCTAATGTAGATGACTCCTTCACTGGGGCCCTCTGGAGTTTCCCACTGGCTTTTGGTGCTGTGCTTCAGGATTCACTGGGCTTGGGCATACTCGTCGATACTCCTCAGTTGAAGCAGATTTGCTGGCTTCTCCACCTGAGCAACCGTAGAGCTTGAGGACTTCTTGGGCACTGAAACTTCGTCGCTGGGTAGAACAGTGGGCTTGGCGGTCAACCGGGCCATCATCAGCTGCGACACCTGGGTCTTAAGACCTCAGGGTCGCCATAAGTTGCCCTGGCCACCTTGACCCCAACAACAGATTCTGACCTCTGACTCTTTTTTTTTGTTTTCCAGCATGGCCTCCTCTTCCCGCACAATCCGGATCAAATCTGGATACTTCCAGGTTCTAAACAAGAGGGTGATGGGGTCCAAGGGTTGGGCACCCCTCAAGACTTGCTGGGCACAGACCTCATCCACCTTCCAGGGGTCAAGACCCTTCTTCAACAAGATCTGGTGCATCATTTTGTCCAAACGTCTCACGTACTGCGACAGCTTCTCTCCCTCATTTTGGTAAGTGTGCTCCAACTGGTACATGAGATCATAAACCTCCTCTGTGTGCCCAAACACATCCAGCAGAATGTTCAGGTAGTCCTGGGCAACGCAATCTTGCTTGCTGAGCTTTAAATTGCGGATGGCTTCTGAGGCAGGCCCTCTTAAACTCTCCATGACCCTCTGTTTCTTGTGGTTCTCAGGAATGTCCCATTTATCCAAGGCTTGTGTGGCCTGGTTAAACCACTCTTCAAAGTTGTCCTCCTCTGTAGGCACTGCCTTTGATATGGTTGGCCACCCATTCCCTTCTCCAAAAACTTTACTCCTTTGGACTCCGTGACTGTATTTTGAACCTGTTGGTTCTCATACTACCTATCCCACTGCCCCTTCAGTGTCACTTACAATTCTACTTCCACCTCTCTTCTACATTTCTCCTTCAGGCCCCACAAGGTTCTGTTTTTGGACCTCTCTCTTTCTCGATCTATACCTCCTCCCTGGCTCAGATGGTAGCCTCCCATGGCTTTCAATATCATTTCTACACTGACGAAACCCAAATCTATCTCTCTACCCCTCAACCCACTCCATCAGTCTCCTCACCCAGCACTAACTTACTGATTGACATATCAGTCCAGATGTCACACCAATTCCTGAAACTCAATCTATCTGAAACTGATCTCATAATATTTCCTCCCCATGTGCCCCTTTCCCTGACTTCTCTGTTAAGATCAATGGCACAACCATCACCCTTTCTCCCCATGCCAAAGTACTAGGTGTAATCCTGCACTCTGAATTTTCCTTTTGGTCCCACATCCAATCACTGTCCAAATCTTGCTGCCTCAACCTCCACAACATCTCCAAAATGTAACCCTTCCTATCCAATGACATCACAAATCTTCTAATTCATTCTCTGGTCATCTCTTGCCTTGACTACTGCAACTCTCTCCTCATTGGATTACCTTTACATGTTGTAAGCTATCTCTACTTCAGTCCATCATGAATGCTGCTGCCAGACTCATCCACCTTACCAACCATTCAGTTTCTGATACCCCTCTCTGCCAGTCCCTTCATTGGCTGTCACTCATCCAACAAATTAAATTCAAAATACTAGCAATAACTTACAAAGCCATCCAGAATTTGGCCCGGAGCTACTTTACTAACCTTGTCTCAAAATACCGACCAAATTGTTTCCTTCATTCCTCCCAAGACCACCTGCTCTCTAAATCCCTTGTCACCTCCTCCCATGTTTACCTTCAGGACTTTTTTTTTATTTAAATATTTTTTTATTTTTTTTTCAATCAAGCATCAAAACAAGTTACAACATGGTAAAAGTTTTTGTGTATTGACATACGGTGCTTTAAGACAAATCTTGCTTTATCATCCCTTGCCCTCCCTCCCGCATGTCAGGAACCATGAATCAGACTGAGACAGAAGTACAGTTAAATCACACTTGTTTAATAATAAAAATTAAAAGGGAGAGTAAGCGTAGTAAAACAACCCAGGGTTCAGTAACCGGAGCAGGTAGTCAGCCAAGCCAATGTCCAAGAGCCAGGGATAAAGGTAGTGTCCAGCAAGCAGGATCTGTAGCCAGAGGGAACGTAGACAAGCAGGTCTTCAACTGGAACGCAGGAGAAAGTCTGTATTGATGTTAACACAGGTGAAGGCGAAGAGCAAATGAACTGGAAGTCCTTAAGTAGGCAGCTAACGAGCGGATCATCAACAGGTGGATCACTGGAGAGATGGAAGCTGGCAATTAGCTGACAACTGAGCTACCAGCACATAGAAGGAAGGGCAGCCCTGACAGTACCCCCTCCTCAATGACTCCTCCCCCACGGAGGACCACTGGGCTTGAGGGGAAAACGTCTATGTAAATCATGGAGAAGGACAGGGGCATGTATGTCCGAGGATGGGACCCAAGAGCGTTCCTCTGGACCATACCCCCTCCAATGCACCAGGTACTGTATGCGCCCACGGAACCTACGGGAGTCAACAATGGACTGTACTTCATACTCCTCATGGTTCTCAACCTGTATAGGGTGAGGACGTGGCACCGAGGTGGTAAAACGGTTGCAGACCAAGGGTTTCAATAAGGAGACATGAAACACATTAGATATGCGCATATTAGAAGGAAGGTCCAACACGTAAGCCACTGGATTTATCCTGCAAAGGATACGGAAAGGCCCAATAAACCGAGGTGCAAACTTAAGAGAAGGAACATGAAGTCAGATGTTGCGAGATGACAGCCAAACCCTATTTCCGACCTGGTAGGAAGGCGCAGGCAGGCGTCTGCGGTCAGCATGGAGTCTGTACCTCTCGTTAGCCTGTCACAAAGCCTCCTAAGCTTGTACCCAAGTGGAACGAAGACCACGGAGATGTTCCTCTAACGCAGGGATACTCTGAGGAACAAACGAGTCAGGCAACATGGAAGGTTGGAAACCATAATTTGCCATAAACGGGGACAAACAGGAAGCAGAATTCAGAGCGCTATTGTGAGCAAACTCTGCCCATGGTAAGAGGTCTGACCAGTTGTTGTGATAGTCAGAAATATAGCAATGCAGGAATTGCTCCAAGGACTGATTGGCTCGTTCTACGGCCCCATTAGACTGCGGGTGATACGCAGAGGAGAAAGCAAGCTGAATTCCCAACTGTGCACAAAAAGCTCACCAGAACCGGGACACAAACTGACTTCCCCTGTCTGAGATAATGACCTTGGGTAGGCCATGTAAGTGAAATATCTCCCGAGCAAAAATGGAAGCCAGTTCCTTAGATGTAGGCAACGTCTTAAGTGGAATACAGTGGGACATTTTCGAGAACCGGTCTACCACCATAAGGATAACTGTGTTGCCCTGGGAGTTGGGTAAGTCAACAATGAAATCCATAGACAGGTGGGTCCAGGGCCTCTCTCCATTGGGTATGGGTTGTAGGAGGCCAACTGGAAGGTGTCGTGGAGTCTTACTCTGAGCACATATGGAATAGGCAGCTATGAAGGCGGTTACATCAGCACATAGACTAGGACACCAGAATTGTTGGGAAATAGCCCAACAGAGTTGATTCTTCCCAGGGTGGCCAGCAGCCTTGGGAGAATGATAAGTCTGGAGCATGGCAGTACGGAGACTCTCAGGTACAAAGCAGCGATCACATGGTTTCTCAGGAGGAGCATCGACCTGAGCAGCCAGAATTTTGTCTCCCAAAGGAGAAGCGAGACTGGTGTGAACCGTAGCCAGAATACGATCAGGAGGAATCACAGGAACCGGAACCGACTCCATCTTGGAAGTGGAGGAAAATTGTCGTGACAAGGCGTCAGCCCTTACATTCTTAGTACCGGGTAAGAATGAGACAATGTAATTGAAACTCGACAAGAAAAGAGCCCATCGTGCCCTTCTGGGAGAAAGGCGCTTAGCCTCAGATAAGAATGTGAGATTCTTATCGTCAGTAAGAATGAGAACCGGCACAGTGGTACCTTCGAGGAGATGTCTTCATTCTTTCAGGGCTAAAATGATTGCCAAAAGCTCCCTGTCACCAATCTCGTAATTGCACTCCGCAGGTGACAATTTCTTGGAAAAGTAGTCACACGGATGCATAGCGCTGTCAGAGCTAGGACGCTGAGACAGAAGAGCGCCAACTAGACATGTGCACTGCCAAAAAATTCGTTAGTTTTCGTTTTCGTTTCATTCGTTTTTGTTTTTTTTTCGTTTTTCGGGTCATTCGTTATGATCGCAATTCGTAAATTCGTAAATTTGTACATTCGTAAATTTATACATTCGTAAATTTGTACATTCGTAAATTTGTACATTCATAAATTTGTACATTCGTAAATTTATACATTCGTAAATTTATACATTCGTAATTTCGGAAATTTGGAAATTCGATATTTTCGAAAACCCGAAAATTTGAAAATCTGAAAAAATAACTATTAAATTATAGGTATTGTAATTTCCTTTCAAATTTGGCTGTTAGCGAACGTAACAAATACAAATTTATCTGAAGTTACGCATAACCTGAAATAACAAATGCCGCATCTAAACAAATGGAACGGAACAAATTAATAATAATAATAATAATAAAACGTTTTTATTATTATTATTGTTATTTATTATTATTATTAATTCATTACGTTCCATTCGTTTAGATACGGCATTCATTATGTCGGAAAACAATTCGTAACTTTGTTAAGTTCACTAACAGCCAAATTTGAAAGGAAATTACAATACCTATAATTGAATAGTTAGTAATAGTTAAGTTATTAGTTAATTATTATTTCAGATTTCCGAATTTACTAATTTACGATTGTACAAATGTACAAATTTACGAATGTACGAATATTCGGAAATTCGTAAATTCAAATTTACGAATTTCCGGATAGTTGTACATTCGTAAATTCATGCATTGGTAAATTCGTATATTCGTAAATTCGTACATTCGTAAATTTGAATTTACGAATATTCGTTAAAATTCGTTAAATGAGTTTTCGTTAATTCGGATATTTCCGAATTAACGAATTTGTCGAAATTCGTTAAAAAACGAATTCGGAACGAAACGAATTGCACATGTCTAGCACCAACTCCAGTCTCAGAAGCATCAACTTCAAGGATAAAAGGCAACGTAGGATCAGGATGTGCCAACACAGGAGCAGAAACAAAGGTAGTTTTAAGACTCTCAAAAGCCTTAATGGGTTCTGGAGACCAAGTCTGTGGGTTACCGTCCTTTCTGGTCATATCAGTCAGGGACTTGACCAGAGACGAGAAGTTACGAATAAACTTCAGATAATAGTTGGCAAAGCCAAGAAAACGCTGCAGAGGACGTAAATCCACGGGTCGAGGCCACTGTAGGACAGCAGAAAGTTTCTCTGGGTCCATCAAAAAACCAGCCGTGGAAATGACATAACCCAGGAATTTGACCTGTTTCCGATGGAATTCACACTTCTCCAGCTTACAATAGATATTGTTCTTGCTTAGTTTTTGTAGCACTCGACAGACATCTGTGTGCTGGCTCTCCAGGGACTTGGAAAATATGAGGATGTCATCGAGATAGACCACCACACATAATTGCAACAAATCTCGAAGGACATCGTTAATAAACTCCTGGAAAACTGCCGGAGCATTACAGAGGCCAAAAGGCATTATGAGGTACTCATAATGACCTGTTCTGGTATTAAACGCAGTTTTCCACTCGTCGCCCTGCTTAATCCTGACGAGATTGTATGCCCCTCTCAAATCAAGCTTTGTGAAGACCGTTGCTCCCTTGAGGCAGTCAAATAACTCCGTAATCAACGGGATCAGATAGGCATTCTTAATGGTGAAACGATTGAGACCCCTATAATCGATACAAGGTCTCAGTTCACCACTCTTCTTCTTTACAAAAAAGAAACCAGCACCGGCAGGAGATGAGGATTTGCGGATGAAACCTCGAGAAAGTGCGTCTGCAACATACTCCTCCATGGTTTTATCCTCCAAGACCGAAAAAGGGTAAACCCGGCCACGAGGGGGTATGGAACCAGGTTGAAGGTCAATTGCGCAATCATACAACCGGTGTGGAGGCAACGTACTGGCTTGACCCTTGTCAAAGACATTGCTAAAATCGCAATACTCCTCTGGGAGGGAGGAGAGTGAAGAGATGCACAGAGCCTTAGCTACCTTCTGGAAGCATCTCTCACTGCACTGTGGCGACCAGGACAGAACCTCAGCACGGAGCCAATCAAAAGACGGGTTGTGCCTCTGTAACCAAGGATAACCAATAACCAGCTGTAACTTAGGTGAGAAAATAACTTGGAATTGGATTATCTCATGGTGAAGAGCCCCTATGGCCATGGACAACGGAACCGTCTCATGAGTCACATGGGCAGGCTGTGGAGGTCTCCCGTCAAGAGCCTCAATGGCAAGTGGAGTGTCACGCAGCTGCAGCGGAATCAAGTGCTTAGACACAAAGGCAGCATCAATGAACAGGCCTGCAGCCCCGGAGTCGATTAGAGCCTGTATCTCGACGGACGACTCAGCCCACGACAGGATAACCAAAACCAGGGGCTTATCCTTCTGGGCAACTGGAGACGAAACAACGCCACCTAGGGCTCTCTCATCCGCAGAGAGACGCGTGAAGCCCAAGTGCATGGGTTCATCTTCACAGACTGACTCTGTACCAGGAGGCATGGGAGGTGAGGGAGGCAAGGGTGGGACTGCAAAGCTCGGAGACAAACGTACAGGAGGCTTCCGCAAGCGCTCCTTAAGAGAGAGTCGCTCTCTGAGTCTGGAGTCAATGAGGATGGCAAATGAAATGTGATCAACCTCTCCAGCTCGGTGGGTATATCTCAGGCTGCTATCTCATCTTTGATGTTATCCGAGAGACCATGAGAAAACGCAGCTACGAGGGCCTCATTGTTCCACGCAACCTCTGCTGCCAGAGTATGGAATTCAATGGCGTAACCGGCAACAGTTCTCGTACTCTGTTTGATGGACATGAGGCACTTGGCAGCAGAAGCGGAGCGTGCGGGAACGTCAAATACCCTTTTGAAGGAAGCCACAAATTCTGGATAACCCAGGACCACGGGTTTTTGCGTCTCCCATAGAGGGTTTGCCCAGGCCAAGGCTCTCTCAGAAAGCAAAGATATTACAAAACCTACTTTGCTTCTGTCCGTGGGAAACGCCTGGGGCAGCATCTCAAAATATATCTCAAGCTGGTTGAGAAAACCTCTGCATTGGACTGGATCACCCCCAAATCACTGGGGAAGCAGAGCAGAACCAGACATACCTCTTAAAGAGGAAATACTCGAGGCGGGTGCCTGCACAGAGGCTGGAGCAGCAGCAGAGTCTGCCTGCACAGGGACTACCGGAGCGGCCACAGTGGGAGACGCTAAATGAGCCGTGCAACTTAGGAGCGTCCTTATCGCTGTGGCAACTTGATCCATGCGGTGATCCTGGTCATCCAATCTGGAAAAAACATTATCAACAAGTGGATTGGCTGTACCTTCTGAAGTCATGGCCTTCGCCTACTGTCAGGAACCATGAATCAGACTGAGACAGAAGTACAGTTAAATCACACTTGTTTAATAATAAAAATAAAAAGGCAAACAGAGTAAGGCATAGTAAAACAAGCCAGGGTTCAGTAACCGGAGCGGGTAGTCAGCCAAGCCAATGTCTAAGAGCCAGGGATAAAGGTAGAGTCCAGCAAGCAGGATCTGTAGCCAGAGGGAACGTAGACAAGCAGGTCTTCAACTGGAACGCAGGAGAAAGTCTATAGTGATGTTAACACAGGTGAAGGCGAACAGCAAATGAACTGGAAGTCCTTAAGTAGGCAGCTGACGAGCGGATCATCAACAGGTGGATCACTCGAGAGATGGAAGCTGGCAATTAGCTGACAGCTGAGCTACCAGCACATAGAAGAAAGGGCTGAACGCAGTCCTGACACCGCACACCACATTTGGACCTAATTTATATGTGTGTTGCTGTTTAATTGCAAAGTGTCAAGGGAGAAAGAGTAGGGAGACACCCCTAGGGGTGGCTATATACTAGAAAAGAAATGGAAATGGGGGGACTCAAAGCAGGGGGGGGCGAGGATCGGGGAGAGGATTCCCTTCTGCTCAGCGCCATCCCCTATGGGGGGCACCCCATTTCCTCCAACCATGGCCTCCACATTCTCTCAAATTTTCCATAATTGCCCTGTCTAATGAATGCCACTCTCTCACTCCAAATCATTGAGTTAATAGTCTCAACCCAGTTTTCCACAGACGGGGGGATCTGTGCCTGCCATTTCCATGCGATTAGCTTTCGCGCTTGAAATAAGCATCTCAGCACTGCTTCCATAGTGCCTGACGGGACTTTACTGTCCTCCATGCTCCCTAAAAGGCAAGTTCTGGCCACTGGTTCTAACGTGGTCCTGAAGATTTTATTTACCCTTTCTATTACCTCCAATATCTAAATAGCTTTGGGCACTTCCAAACCATGTGTATAAAATCTCCTGTCGCCTTACACCTGGGGCAGTCATCATTTGTCTCCACCCGAGTTTAAACATTTTTTTAGGGGTGTGGTAGACTCTATGTATTAAAAACAGATGAGATAATTTCTGCGCCTGAGAGATCGAGACCAGTTGCCCTCGTTCTAAGATCTTGTCCCATTGTTCGATAGTTATTGTCCCCACGTCTCTTTCCCATCCTGCTCTGCTCCTAGAGGGTCCAGCTCTACTTATTACTCTAGCCCCTAGTCTAGTATACATCTCAGAGATTAGACCTTTAGGTGTATTTGTCGTAATTATTTTTAGGAGAATGGGGATCTGAATCCATTCAATTATTTGTGACCTGAACTGTGCTTGAATGGCGTGCCTAATCTGGAGGTATTTATAGAACGTTTTATTTGATATATTGAATTCACGTCTTAGATTTGGGAACGTTTTCATGAAGTTACCATCATATAGGTGGATTAGTCGATTAATACCCTGTCTCTCCCATTCCCTGGACTTCTCTATACCCCTTACTTCCGTCAAGTTTTTATTGCAATGTCTTTGTTATCTGCCATACTTTACTGTCTAGTTTTGTAGTCGGGCATCTAGGGATGAATGAGTCTGCCTCTAAAGCCTCCACTAGTATGTTATGTGGGGCCCCTGTTACCAACATTCTGCCACTGGAGTTCCCTCCCGCTGAGGTTCTGCAACCCGCTAGATGTTTCAGCTGGGATGCCAAGAAGTATGATCTTGGATGCGGGACCGCCATGCCCCCCTCTTTGCCTGGGAGTTGCATAGTTTGCAAGCTAATCCTGGATTGGCCTCCCTTCCACATTAATTCCCTAAAAAGGGATTCTATTCTCTTCTTAAACCACTTTTGGCCTATCCAGATAGGGGAATTATGGAACAGGTATAATATCTGCGGTAACCATATCATCTTTATTAAATTGCACCGCCCTACTACAGATAAAGGGAGTCGTTTCCAAATGTTTCCTTTTTGTTTTAGTTTAAGTAGTAATAGAGCTATATTATCATTGGCGTCGCTCGTAATCCAGACCCCCAGGTATTTCAGTTTTGTAACTACTTTTAGTTAGGAGGTTCCAGGTGATGTTCGGGCCCCAAGTGGGTCAACCGGTAGCAGGGCCGATTTTTCCCAGTTGATAACCAGGCCCGAAAATCGTCCAAACTCCCCAACCATTTGCATCACTGTAGTTAATGAAGATTTAACGTCTCCTAAAAAGAACAGGACATCGTCCGCAAACAATGCTATCCTGTCCTCCTCTGTCTGCCTTTGGAACCCTTGTATATCTGTCCTTGATCTAGCCATGATTGCCAGTGGCTCCATAGCGAGGGCAAACAGTAAGGGGGAGAGGGGCCAACCCTGTCTCGTCCCTCTCTCCAACTGGAACAGGTCTGAAAGCTCATTGTTTATTTTTATTTTTGCGCGTGGTTCGCTATATAGTAATTTGACCCAACTTATAAAAGAGGGGCCGAATCCAAATCTTTCTAACACCCTCCATAGATATTCCCACTCTAGGCTGTCAAATGCCTTTGCGGTATCTAAGGCCAGCACCGCTCTAGAGCCTTCATTGTCTGTTGGAATCTGCATGTTTAGAAAAACTCTTCTAATGTTAATGCTTGTTGACCTATTTGGAATAAAGCCCAACTGGTTGGGGTGTATAAGATTCTGGATACATCTATTTAAGCAAATTGCAAGCACTTTAGCCCAAATTTTTACATCAGTGTATAATAATGAGATTGGACGATAAGAAGAAGCATCCAATTGATCTTTCCCCTCCTTATGGATGACAATGATAGTAGCTTCCGACATTGAGGTGGGGAGTCTCCCATTGGTTAATACCCACTCTAATGTCTTCAGCAATTCTGGGAGCAGTGTCTCGCCGTATTGTTTATATATTTCTATTGGGAGCCCATCTGGGCCTGGTTATTTTTGGCTGGACATCACGGCCACTGCCTACTGCATTTCCTCTAGAGGAACTGGTGACTCCAAGTCTAATTTATCCTTTTCAGACAGGGTCAGGACTGTTATTTTCTGAAAAAAAGCATCCATACCTCCACTCCCTCTTAGATTTGTATAAAGATTTAGAAATTTCACTGAATGTGTGCATTATCTCTGACGCATCAGTAGAGATCTCTCCACTCAATGTTCTAATCGCCGCAACGTTAGAGGAGGGTGTATTGGATCTGATCAAGAGGGACAACATGCGGCCCACTCTCTCTCCTTCTCCAAATTGGCTCTGCCTCTGGAATATTCGTCTATTCTCTGTCCTTCTTATAGTGGCCATTCTATAAACTCATTGCTTGTCAAGCCATTCCCTCTGCCTAGTCAGAGTTGGGTCCTCGATGTAACGCTTCTCTGCCTGCATCACCTCGGTTCTAATATCTCTTTCCCACTCTCTGGACTCCCCTTTTACTCTTTCCACCTGTTGGATCAAAAGGCCCCTTAAATAGACTTTCAAAGAGTCCCAGACCACTCCAGCCGGCGCCGAACCTGTATTAATTTGTACAAAATTGTTTAATCTATTCACCAGTTCTCCAGAATTACCAATCAATTCGAGCCAACCAGGACTGATTTTCCATGCTCTTTGATAGGCTTTGTCCCCAGTCTTTATTGTCAGCACTAGCGGGGAGTGGTCTGAGACTCCTCTTGGGCCATACTCGATCCTCTTTACCAGTGCTATCGCTTCCTCATTACCCAGTGCCATATCGATTCTGGAAAGAGTGAGGTGAGAACTGGAGAAGCAGGAGTATTGCCGTTCCTGTGGATAGCGAGTTCGCCATATATCCCTCAACCACATTTCCTCCAAGAATAGGGCCAACCGACACTCACTTGATGTATTTGGCCTGTTCCCCGAAGGGAATCTATCCAGGCTCCTATCTAAGACTTCATTGTAGTCTCCTACCGATATTACTGGGGTTCCTATTTTGTCCAGTGTAAACTCTAGCAGTTTGTATAGGGCCTCAAAATTAAATGGGGGGGGGATGTAAATGTTAGCCAACACATATGGTCTGTTCTCGATAGAGCAAAACAAGAAAATATACTGGCCATGCTCATCAATGCAGCTTTCTCTGCAGGAGAACGCCACTCCTCTCCCAACCATTATGCTCACTCCCCTTGAATAGGAGGAGTGGACCGAATGGTATTGGGATTGAAACTTTCAGCTACTTAGCTGAGCCACATTGTCCTTAGTCATATGCGTCTCCTGCAGGCAGAGCAGCCCAGGCCCCCTCCCCTCCAGTGCCGACATAACCGTCGCTCTTTTAATTGGGTCCCCTAGGCCTCGTACATTCCACAATCTAATACTGAATGTCTTCTCTTGCATAGGAAAGTGTAAGGAAAAATAAAAACAAAGCAAGAAACATAAAAATAGCCAATCTGACAGTGGCACTCTCTTCCCTCCTCACCAAGTACCTTCTCCAGCCTGTGTCTCTCTCCCTACCCTCTTCGCCTTCCCTATTCTCCATTTGTGGCATCTGTGTTGCTAATATTCGTGATGTGTCCTCTTTACCCCTCTCCATTATCCCAATCCAAACCCTGCAACCCCTTCCCCCCTCCCATCCCTCCCCACCCCTGCCCGACTGGGCTCCCCCATTGGGCTTCACCTGTGACCTCCCCATACCCCCCACGCCATCCCCCCTCACATTCCAAATCAGTGACAATGACCACATTAGTGCATACTGTAGCTGGTGTGGGAGCCCCATATGCTCCCTGTTAGTCACTTTTACATTCATCAACCTTTCCCAGTCAAAATAAAATAAAATAGTGTGTCCCCCCTCCCTCGCCCCCTTAATTAAGATCGCCCCACTCTCCTATTAATTTAACAACATTGTTATAGTGCAAAAAAATCATATAGTATACCATCTAGTGTTAGCGCCCATGAGCAGGCTAATTAAGTGACATTATTATAGTGTTATTATAACGATCAAGGAAAAGAAAAAAAAAATCCTTAAAAAAGAAAAAAAAAAAGACAAACAGACAAGTGGGGGGAGGAAAGGGGCGGAGGAAAAAGCAAAAACAGCCCCAAAGGAGAGCAAAGTCCCCCTGTACTGTTCCCTCTCCTCCTCCCCCCCCCCCCTCCATAGTCAAGACAGTCCCACTCTAATTTATTCTACAGTTCTTTTCTATTGTCTTCCAGCCATTGCGCCGCTTCGGCCGGTGTGCTAAAGAAGAAAATCCTGCCCAATGCTGTCACCCGCAAACAGGCCATATACAGCAGAGCATATACAACTTTGTGTTTCTGCAGGATGCGTTTGATTGGTACAAATTCGGCTCTGCGCTTCTGTAGATATGGCAAGAAGTCAGGATATAGTGAGACTCTAACCCCATTGTATATAATGTCCCCCATGTCTCTAGCTTTTTGGAGCAGAAACACCTTGTCATTGTAATTAAGGAGCTTCAGGAGTAGCGGCCTAGGATGCCCGCCTGCTTGTGGGGCTTTAAAGGGAACTCTATGGGCTCTTTCAATTGAAAAAAAGTGATGTAAAAGTGCTGGGCCCAAAGATTTCCCTAAACCACCCCTCCAGAAATGCTATGGGGTTGGAGCCCTCGCTCCGCTCTGGGAGGCCAATCATTCTCACATAGTTTCTACAGAGTCTATTCTCCATTTCATCAAGCTTGGCCGCCTGTGTGCCTGTTTGCTCCTGTAGCCCCTTAAGTTCTTGTCTTAACGGGTATAGAATATCCTCAACTGCACTTAATCTCTCTTCCAAGGCAGTAGTCCTTTCCACAGTTTTGAGCAGTTCATGGATCATTGAGAGTAATTCCTCCTTGATGCTCTTTAACTAGTTATCAAGATTAATGATTGAGTCCTTACAAGCGTTAAATGCACTTAGTACATCTCTCAATGTGGGCTCCTCCTTACATACAGGGCCAGCCACAATGGCGGTCCCAGACATCACAGGTGATACAGATACAGTTTCAGACACTTCACACACAGGCCCTTTAGTACTCACTGTTTTGGCGCCAGTTGTCTCAGTTGAGTTTGAAGCTGCCGGGCCCTGGCTCTTTCTGTCTGATGTAGACCCCATCTGGATCTTAGCCTGGGTCTTGGCTTGTGTCGCTGTCTGTGGGTGAGCCCCCTTTGCAGGTGACTGGGATGTTGTATGCGCAAAGCATTCCAACTTGGCCGCCGCTGCCACCTGTTTTCCCTTCTCCTTCTCCTTCTCTTTAGCAGAGCGGGTTACTTGGGTTCCCTCCTGGAGTGGCTGCTCCTCAGCACCTCACTTTTTAGACATGGTGGATGTTCAAAAACTTTTCCTTCCTTCCTTTTTCTCTCCTCTCCCTCCTGCTGTTTCTTTTCTTTTCCTTTTGCTAGAATTGTTGTTGAAAAGGGAGGGGGGGAGGGTTAGAGCCCTCTGACGAATTGCTCTATTTCTCCTATAATCCACTGTGCCCCCTTTCCCTCTCCCTTCCAGCACCCAGCCGCTTTACCTCAGTGCAGTGCACTCAAATGCCGCGCCAACCAGAACTGTATTGTCTGTTTTGAAATATCGCGCCAGAGAAAGCAAGCTGTGTTGTTTATTTTGAGATCTTGCGGTCCCGCAGGATCTCGCAAAATTTCAGGATGGTCCGTGGCTTCACGGCTTTCGGTTCTCCGCTCGGTCTGCCCGGTCTAAGGGGGAAAAGGCTCCACCAACCGCAAGCCCCGAACCTCCTCCAGCCACCCCGCTGCACAGCTCCCAGGGAATCAGGGGATCCGCCGTCCACCGTCCATCAATTGAGTCTCGCCGCGGCTTTAAACTACAGGCACAGTGAGTATTTTGAGGTAACGAAAACAGCAGGGAGTGGAGGGGAGACACCTTGCACGCTCTCACTCACTCACACACCTCCCCCGGATCCGGTCACGCCCCTTACCTTCAGGACTTTACATGAGCCGTTCCCATCCTATGGAACTCCCTACCCCAATCTCTCCAGCTATCTCCTACTCTGTAGACATTTAGGCCTTCCCTGAAAACCCTTCTCTTCAGAGAAGTCTATCTCACCTCCTCCTAACAACGGTATTGCCACTATTTCCATCAGCTCATCCCCCACATTTATTGGCTTTTGTATTATTTGAACCTCTCTTTTAAATTGTAAGCTCTAACGAGCAGGGCCCTCTGATTCTTCCTGTATTGAATTGTATTGTAACTGTACTGTCTGCCCTCATGTTGTAAAGCACTGCACAAACTGTTGGTGCTATATAAATCCTGAATATTAATAATAATTCCCATTTATTGCCATTGTTGAGTCCAGGTCCAAGGCAGGTCGTCACTGGAAACGGTAATTGTTTTATTTTCTGAACAGGGAAAACTGATCCAAAACCTTTTTTTTCATTCCTAGATTTAACAAGAAATAAAGCTAATCACTTTTCTTGCATTAACATAGATTTACAGGGTTTCTCCTCATGCAATCCACAAATTAAATTTATGATGATGCCACTGATATCTGCAAAATGAAATGTTATTAAAATAATTGTTTTCATAATCCCCTTGTCCTTCCATTAATTGTAGGCACTTTATTAAATTTTTTTATTTTTTTGTATTATTCTTTATTTAACCACTTAAGGACCGGGCCTATTTTTCAAACTTGTTGTTTACAAGTTAAAATAATTTTTTTTTGCTAGAAAATTACTTAGAACCCCCAAACATTATATATATATTTTTCTAAAACCCTAGAGAATAAAATAGCGGTCATTGCAATACTTTTTGTCACACCATATTTGCGCAGCAGTCTTACAAGCGCACTTTTTTTGGAAAAAATTTACTTTTTTTAATTGTAAAATAAGACAACAGTAAAGTTAGCCCAATTTGTTTTTATATTGTGAAAGATGATGTTACGGTGAGTAAACTGATACCCAGCATGTCACGCTTCAAAGTTGTGCCCGCTCGTGGAATGGCGACAAACTTTTACCCTTAAAAATCTCCTTATGCAATGTTTAAAAAATTCTACAGGTTGCATATTTTGAGTTACAGGGGAGTTCTAGGGATAGTATTATTGCTCTTGCTTTAACGATCGCGGTGATACCTCACATGTGTGGTTTGAACACCGTTTTCATATGCGGGCGCTACTCATGTATGCATTCGCTTCTGCACGCGAGCTCAGCGGGATGGGGCGCATTTAAAAAAATTAATAATAATTCTTATTCATTTTACCTTTTATTTTTAATTTTTACACTGTTCTTTTTATAAAAAAAAATGGTGTCACTTTTATTCCTATTACAAGGAATGTAAACATCCCTTGTAATAGAAAAAATGCATGACAGGACCTCTTAAATATGAGATCTCTGTCATATGAAAAAAAGTTTTAAAAAAATGTCCCTTTAAGAGCTATGGACAGAAGTGACGTCTTGACGTTGCTTCCGCCCTGCAATGATATGGAGATGGATGGGGGCCATCTTCCCCTCACTTATCTCCATATCAAGCCAGGGAGAGGACGCGATCGCCTCCGCCGGTAAGCGGTGGAGGGCACCGGAGAGTGGCGGGAGGGGGGTGGCCTTCTTCCACCACCGATAAAAGTAATCTCGCTGCGAATCTGCCGCAGAGACCACTTTTATCTGAAAGCGGACCGCCCGCTGAAGAAGAAGATCCCGGGTTATGATAGCTAGCTGGTGCCATAACAACAATATCCCTCTTCAAACAGCCGGCGTATAACAACGGTGGGCAGTCCGTAAGTGGTTAAAGTGGTTGCAAACCCAATTTTTCAACTTGCACCTACAGGTAAGCCTAGATTAAGGCTTACCTGTAGGTGCAAGAAATATCTCCTAAACCTACACGGTTTAGGAGATATTTACTAAAATGACAGGCGCCGCTGTCTACGGCGCATGCGCGCCGTAGATAATGGCGCATTCATGGGGTTAATCCCATTCACAAACTCGGCTACTTCCCAGCAATAGCTGGGCGTAGCCGAATGGGACGCCTCCCGCGCGCATGCGCAGAGTGAGCGGCGCTGTGATTGGCTGGTGCGGCGATACCCGGAAGTAACATTCCGGCTATCGCCGCAGAGATGGCTGCGGCTCAAGACAGGGACATGGACGGCTTCGGGGCCCCGATCTAAGGTAAGTGGTACATAATGAGCTAGTATGCTAGTCATACTAGCTCATTATGCCTTTCTCTTGCAGGTGTTGTAAAAAAAAAAAAATGAGTAGTGGGTTTACAACCACTTTAAGGTATGCGGTTGAACAAAAGGGTATGGCATTGCATATCATTGTCAATTAAATCCATTAATAGACATTAATACCACCAAGTCAAAGAGTCAATAGATATCAACAAAATAACAGGCAAGGTTCCAATACAGCAATATGAGGTATCTGTAAACTGTGGGCAATAGCCTCTACAACAAATATAACCTGTTTTTAAACCTATAGTGTAGTGTTAACCCCAAAAAATAGCTTTATTTGTCATACACATACTAGTAGGAAAAAACAAATGGGAAGAACCCTAACTAGCAGGTACCGAGCCATTGTGAGGTAGGAAGCTAAATGTGGATAGTGTACAAAATACGTCTCTCAGCCCCATCTTTGCGGAAACGGTACCCATTGATCAACGCATACGGGGAGATTTTTTTCTGGGTAGTAGAGAAAGGGGACAACACCATAGGTGTCAAGAAGGGAAGTAAGAAGGAAAGGAGACAGTAGAAAGGGAGTAAGAAAGGATGCTGGGTAAAGAGCTTCAGTGGGGTTAACGGCCTATGGCTTCAAACTCCCGTTAAGGAAGCTGCTCAAGCATATGTCAAGTATTCATCTGAGAACTGGAACATATCCCAATATAGCCAGCGTATGTCGTGTTCCTCCATTCTGTCCCTAATGCCCTGTACACACGATCGGAATTCCGATGGGCTAAAATCTGATGGAATTTTTCGTCAGAATTCCATTCAAAGCTGTCTTGCATACACACCATCAGATCAGATTCCGACCGTCCAAAACGCGGTGACGCACAACATGTACAACGTCACTATAAAGGGGAAGTTCAAATCCAACGGCGCCACCTTTTGGGCTTCTTTTGCTGATTTCGTGTTACTGCGTGTTAGCATAAGTTTGGTGTTAGCCGATTCGCGCTAAAAATAAATATTAAGATATTTTGGAGACCTGGCTTTAAAATAAAATACGAAGATTCACTAGATTACAAGAAACGAAGAAATAAGTTTGTCAGAACTCGGTGTGAATATCCGCAGCGAAAAATTAAATTTGTTCTAGCATTAGAAAGAAGAAAAGAAAGTGCTACATTTAACGATGCCTTAATTTGCAGCATGACGAATGTGCTATCTCCTTTACAAACGCTAGTTTTACCAGAACGAGCACTCCCGTCTCCTAATTTAGTCTAAGCATGCGTGGATTTTTCTCCGATGGAGTTCCACACAGAATTTCCTATCGTTTTTTTTTCTATCGGAAAAATTTAAAACATGTTCTATTTTTTTACACCGATGGAAAAAAGTCAGACGGGGCTCACACACGATTGGAATTTCCGATGAAACAAGTCCATCAGACGTGTGTACAGGGCATTAGGGTAGCTGTCAGGTGTTCCATCTGCTGAATATCGTTCACCCTGGCAAACCACTGTGACACCAAAAGTGGAGATTGTTGTTTCCACATGCTAGGCACACATGCCCTGGCTGCATTCAGAAGTTGTTTCAGTAAGGATTTACAATATCGCTTACTGGACATAGGGGTCAAATTTAGGAGCACTGGTGCCGGGTTGTCATAGAGGGAAACATCAGTAAACTTGTGTATGATCTACAGGACCTGCTGCCAAAAAGAGGCCAGCTTTTGAAAATCCCAGAAGATGTAGAGTAGTGTGCCATTCTGGGTTCCACACGTCTTCACGCTTCTATGCCGAGACCACGCCCCCCACTTTATTATAATAAAAAAAAATACTAGTAATATTTAAATCTAAGATTTGGGCTCAGTGGAATCTCCAAATAAAAATAATTGTTATCTATTAACTGCTTGGACCAAACCCCTAATGCACAGCATTCACTGTGTAATGGTACAGAGAACATCACTGACTTTATTAGACCAGCACCGCTATCTGCATCTGTGTAAACCACCAAGCCCAGAAAAATGGCGAAGAGGAAGAGAAAATTTTAACATAACTTACCTGAAGAGTTTGAAAAAAATAATTATAAAAGAGTAGTAAAACAAACAACTTGGGTGCCTTTAAATGAATGAAGGGAAATGTCGAGCCTAGAGTTGTACTTTAAATAATTATTTAATAAAATGTTGCTTGATCACTTACATCCAGTCTGAAGCCTCATACACACGGTCGGACTTCCATCTGACTTTTCCGTGGATTTTTGTTCGAACGGAGTTGGCCGGGCACACCCATAGCATACACACGCTCGGACTTTTCTGCAAACTTTCCTAAAACTTTTCCAACTTCACATGGTTTTTCTGCTCTTTACCGCCACCCTTTGGTCAACTTCTGCAATTGTTGGTTGATTTTAACATTGGTTCTGGGCATGCTTATATGTCCATCGGACAAAAGTCCTATGGTTTTCTGTACACACGGTCGGACTTTGCTCCATCTGACTTTTGTTGGCGAAAAGTTTGTCCGTTTGCAGACCGAACATTTGTCCAATGAAAACCAAAAAAGTTTGTCCGATGGAGCGTTCACACGGTCAGATTTTTTGAGCAACTTGCTCAAAATGAAGTTTGTTGGCAAAAAGTCCGACCGTGTGTACGGGGCTTATGTCTTCCCACTATATTATTATCATGCATGTTTGCAAGGGGGAGTATAGATCTATCAAGGAAGCAAAGTGATATATAAGCACTTACCTTCCTCCACAATGTAAAACTCAGTGAAAATAAGGATTGTTGAATGTTGTTCTTAAGTAGAGATAGTAAATAATCAATGTTCTTCATAGCTGGTAAAGTTAAACAACCGACCAAATTACTGGAGGTTGCTCTTGCTCAGCCTTTCTATCAGCTGTTATATGTCCATAGATATTATTGAAGTATGGTGTTGCAAGTCAGCAAATACAAATGGTCTGGAGGAAGTAAACATTAGTGGTTGTCTCCATATATATTTCTAGGTCTAGTGGGTTATCACCTGCGGCATAATGCTGGTCTTTATTTTCCTGAGCAGATGGTATGCTCGCTCAGCAGAATGTGGTGCCATTTTTTTTTCAGAACAGAACAAGAATATGCTAAGCATATGTATACGTACCAGTCTGGGGATGCCAGAAATGTCGTATTTTGCATTGTTATCATTCATATATGTCAGTGAGACTCTGCTGTTACACTGTCATCTGCCACTGTCTACTTCCTTATAGCCAGCACACAAAGTCCTCTTATTAATTGGATCCATTATATTTCTTAATATCACAGTGATTCAATTTTTTTTAGTAAACTGCAGCTAGATCTGACTTACTAGCTAATGTACCATAGACTTACATTAAAGCGGAGGTGCAGCTGTGTACATTTTTTTGTAAAAGTCAGCAGCTACAAACACTGTAGCTGCTGACTTTTAATAGGCACACTTACCTGTCCAGGGTGCCCGCGATGTTGGCCGCCCGAGGCCGATCCGTCCTTCAGATCGTGTGACGGCGCCACCATCCTCACTAAGGGAAATAGGCAGTGAAGCCTTGCGGCTTCACTGCCCATTTCCTACTGCGCATGCGCGAGTCGCGCGGCACTTTGTGAATGTCTTCTGGGACACACACAGGTCCCAGAACACAGCGCGCCCCATTTCCCAGGAGGCAATGCGAGGAGGAAAATAGAGAAGATCACAGCGGAATAGGAAGTGGCAGATTAGGACGATCTGCCTAGCAACAGCCATTTTTGGTAAGTATAAATCATTTTTAAAAAAAAACACATTTATTGGAGCCTTTTTGGCAATTTTTTTTTTTTTTTTTAGGGTGGACCTCCGCTTTAATTTGGTAGACAGTCTATTTGAATATAATTACTGCAATTTAATTAGTCTCCTTCAGGAAGCTTATGACATGGGTCTTAAAGTTTATGCAAAGTAAACACTTATTTTTTTTGTTTTGGAAAGATTGGGAAAGGTGTAAACCAACTATTAGGCTGGGTTCACACCATCACCGAGTCTGTAGCACAGCAGGGGTCCGCTACGTGCTGGTTCACCGTTTAAGGTCAGATTTCAGCCCAAATTTGTGGCTGAATTCGGACCTGAAACGGACAAAAAAAGGTACACGTTTTTTCAGCAAATCGAACCGGACTTGCTGCAGAGATTTGTGAACCAGCTCCATAGAGAGCCAGTCACATTCTCCTGCTATGTGAATTGGATGTGGAAAAACACACATCCAATTCGCATAGGTGTGAACCCAGCCTTAAACTTTAATGGTGTCTTTGTTTGCTATTGACCACAGAGACAAAATTTGAGGGGAAATGCAAATTCTTAGAGCTGTCACCAGAACAAAAAATAAAGGTAAATGCTTTAATGGGGACACCTTATTCAGTGACAAATATACAGAATCTGTAATCTTGTGATAAGATATGCCTTTGTCTTTTGTAGGATTAGATTATGTTGCTTCACCTTCAGATATGCCTTCTACACCTATAAAATAATTTTCTGCATGTTTTGATACACATTCTACATCTATGTCTAATGCATCTGTGGCACCAGATCCTTTGTCTAGTGCAACTACTAAATTAAACTTTATGAATGCAAACTCTATCCAGCCATCATCAAATGCTGCTAATATGGTACCTTTTCAAGGGCATATAGCCCAATTCTGCCCTGTGCCTGATGCATGCTCAAATGAAAGAAAATGAGGTTAGACACAACCCTTCCATTCATGGGATTACGGTGGGGAGTCTCGAACATAAATACGCTGCTTATGCAGATGACATTCTATTTTACATACGACAACCTTTAATATCTCTCCCAAACCTTATGTCGGCATTCTCTGCGTTTAGTGATATCTCTAACTTTAAAATCAAAATGTCAAAATCTGAAATCCTGAATGTCTCGGTCCCAGGTACCCTTGTGTCTCACCTGACACGGTCCTTCCCCTTTGCGTGGCAGACACGTAAGATGAAGTAGGCATTTATCTCACTCCCAACCCTGCCTCTTTGTTTCATACCAACTTCTTACCCTTACTGAACGCGATCAGGTCAGATCTGCAAAGGTGGTCTACAATTGCCTATTCCTGGTTAGGGAAAGTCAGTGTTGTGAAGATGAATTTCCTACCTAGATTACTGTTTTACTGCAAATGATCCCATATAAAATCCCTGTAGGTTTTTATGCTTTAGTCAGGTCTCTTATTGGCAGATATGTATGGAACAGAAGGCGTCCCAGACTTGCCAGGTCCCTCCTTATCAGACCAAAAAGGGAAGGAGGTTTGGCTCTGCCAGACCTTAAGAAGTATTTCATAGCAGTCATATTGAATAGACTCTCTGATTGGAAGTATCACAAAGACTCTAAGCTGTGGGTAAATTTGGAAATAGAGCTCAGTGGGACTGACCTTTTTTCACAAATTTGGATCCCCAGAAAACATAGAACTCTAGCCTTGACTGATTCACTGCTTACATGCTCTACCCTCATGGCATGGGACTCACTATGCAAAAAACAGGATTGGAAGCATAATTCATCCCTTTTGCCTTTAATGGGACACAACTTTTTCCCACCGGGGAACACAGGTCCCAATATTCGGGTCTGGGAACTTGGATCTGCCACTCTTTTGCATCATGTGACTACCCCCTCAGGTATTGCTACTGCAACACCCATGGACCACTGGCGATACCGTCAACTTGCGGCCTTTGTCCGCTCACTACCAAAACCTCTGCGGTCCATCTCAGATTTGACTCCCATTGAAATGGCTTTTGCAGAGGACAAACCTGTGGATAAACCTATCTCATATTTTTACCAAGCTTTGCAAGCTCTAGCCTCCACGGAGGAACCCACCTTTCTCCGCAAATGGGAAGAGGATCTCCATAAAGAACTCTCAGCAACTCAACGAGGCTCCATCCTCTTAATGGCTCACACCTCCTCCATAGCCTACAAGATGGCAGAGGTAAATTATAAACTGTTGACGAGGTGGCATTACACTCCAGTGGCGCTTCATAAATCTTTTCCGCAAACGTCACCTTTATGTTGGCGAGGCTGTGGCGAACAAGCAACACATGCTCATATTTGGTGGCTCTGCCCCCTGATACACCCTTATTGGATGACTGTTTTACACTGGGCTAATGTGATTCAAGGTTTTGACATCCCTGATGATCCTTGGGTGATCTTACTCCATTGTACAGGAAATCAGTGGGAACATACAAGAAATCTTTAACACCCCACCTGCTTAACGCCGCATAAGCGCTTATTCCACGCTATTGGAAACAATCCAATATCCCAACACTGCGCCAATGGCTGCTAGAAGTTGACCATATATACCATATGGAAGACCTCACACTTTCTCTCAGAAATAAATCTGATTTGGCAAAGAAAATCTGGTCCTGCTGGTTTGCCTTTAAGTATACAACTGATTATGCAGAACTTGTCTAGGCCTGATTAATGTTTGATTGTTGACATAATGAATGTTACGGAGCTGGACCGAGGCGGACTCCCCCCCTCCCCCCTCGCTCTCCCTCCCGTTCCTCCCCTCCCCCCCTTCTTTTCTCTCTATTTCTGCTTTTTTTTTTCTAATCTTCTTTGTTTTTATGTTGGGTGTAAGACGTGGCGGAGAGATTTTTGTCATTTCCGCTTCGTGCAACTCCTAACAGACGAGAAATACCACTATGTGACTAGCCGGTGAGATTAGACGGTTTTGTATTATGTAGATCTCTCTATGTCTTGCACATTTTATTTGTCTTGTTTTTGTTTTGTCCTTTATTATTCAGATTTTTTCCAATAAAAACGAATTAAACCAAAAAAAATGAAAGAAAATGGCTTTTAATTTTGTGTAGAAACCAAAGAATTGTTTTGCTCAGCTGGAATGTCTTTCCATACTAACAGACAGACATGTCATGTAAAATGAGGATTTTGCACAACATCAGGCCGTGGAAAAGGCATATCTGTCTGCAGAAAACAGGATAGATATTGCAACTCAGCTATTCATTTTTATAGTTAAATACACAGATGGAATAATGTGCTACAAATACAAGCAGTACACTTCTGGAGCATTCCATTGATGCTGCAAATCAAAACCTTTTAGCTACCAGCCTATACCTTTGAGAAAGACCATTGGGGTGTGGCACAGAGCTGGAATCCATTTATTTACTGTGCCATTGGTCATTATTTTCTTAATACTTAGCAACACTTGCCCGACCAATTACTGGGTATCTAATTTTCCCATCAACTTTTTTTTTTTTTTTGCTGTTATATATACATCTCGGATTTTATTCACTGAAATCAGGTAGATCATTGTTTTCAACGTGTTTAATTTTCTTTGCAACCTTTAAACCTTTACTTTGTGGTTAGTGGCTTTCAACAGCCAATACTGTTATAAAACTTCCTTGAAACTCAAGCTGCTGTAGTGAAACCTGTTGAATGTGTGTTTTGGCTACAAACTGTATTTTCTTCTGATGCTTGTCTTTTAACTGAAAGCACAAAAAAGAACATCTATAATTCACTGATCAAATATGAACCCCACACACATCCCTTGAAAGCCAATTGCCAATTGCCACAGGCCAGGAGCTAAATGGCAGCCACAAATTCATAAAAAGCACTGTCATAATTACATAGTTACATAGTAGGTGAGGTTGAAAAAAAGTCCATCAAGTCCAACCTATGTGTGTGCTTATATGTCAGTATTACATTGTATATCCCTGTATGTTGTGGTCGTTCAGGTGCTTATCTAAAAAAAAAATTAAACTACCGATGCTCCCCGGTGAAACCACCGCCTGTTGAAGGGAATTCCACATTCTTGCCGCTCTTACAGTAAATAACTCTCTACGCAGTTTAAGGTTAAATCTCATTTCTACTAATTTTAATGAGTGTGTCAGGGTCACCTGTGGCCAGGTGACAGATGCACACCGTAGGGGGACAGGAGTGCACCGCGAGGTAGTGAACCCTATGGCTGGCTTCTGTGGATAGGAAACTGGGTGGTTGTGGAAAGCGGGACCAGAGGAGCACAACCGGGATCCCAACGGAAGCGAGAGCCAAGATTCCCCAGGGCGCGGAGTCTAAGACCCAGCTGGTCTTCTCCAGGGCCTCTAGTGGTGAGGATGTTACGCTGCAGGCTGGGACCAGGTCGCGGCCCCTGGAGTTTCCTAGCTCACGCCCCGTAGGATAAGGGGAAGCAGCAGCACACGATAGAGAGAACCGAATAACAAGCCGAAGGTCAGGGGCCACAAGCAGACAAGGATAACGAAGAACGAGCCGAAGGTCAAGGGTCACGAGCAGACAGGGATGGTCGGGGACAAGCCAATAACGTAACAGAGAGACAGACGTAGCACACGGCAGGCAGGAACCCAAACACACAATGCCTAACAAACACGTTGATCAGCAAAGCAGGCTTGCAGTGCACAGGTTAATATAGTGTTCAGTGATAGGGCCTGGGGTGGAGTCAGGCTGGGAGGAGATTATAAAGGAAGCCAGGTGAAGGAGGTCTGGTCTCTAGATGAACACATGAGGAGGAAGGTAAGATGGCAGACAGACATTAATGCATATCCATGACAGTACCCTCCCTCTTACGAGGCCTCCCCCTTCCCCGCCTGGGCCCAGGTTTAGAGGGAAACTTCAGATGAAACTCCTTTAACAGACGAGGTGCAAAGACCTCAGATGCAGTGATCCAAGACCTCTCCTCAGGACCAAACCCTTTCCAATGAACGAGGTACTGAAGAACGCCTTTACAGAGTCGGGAGTCCAGAATTTGACTGATCTCGTACTCCTGATTATCCTCAGAGACAGGCGCCACGGTAGGAAGAGGACGAGAGAATTTATTGAGGACTAAAGGCTTTAGAAGAGCAACATGAAAGGAGTTAGTGATTTTAAGGCTCTTAGGAATCTGGAGTTTGAAACAAACCGGATTCAGTTTAGCAGTTACCGTGTATGGACCGATGAATCGTGGAGCAAACTTCAGAGAAGGAACTCGGAGCTTGATGTTCCTGGTAGAGAGCCAGACTTTGTCCCCTGGCTGAAGAGAAGGCGGTTTACGCCTGCGGCGGTCGGCAAAGCCTTTGAATTTTTCAGCAGCTGCCCGGAGGGAATCATGAACGTGACCCCAAACGGAATTGAGAGACTCCTGAACCGAAGCCAAAGCTGGAATGTCTGGAGAACAGATCATAGGAAGAGGAAGTTGAGGGTGTTTTCCATAAACTGTGAAAAAGGGTGTCTTCTGCGAACTGGTATTCACATGATTGTTATGGGAGAATTCT
The DNA here is from genome assembly GCA_029206835.1 of Rana muscosa. NCBI lineage: Eukaryota > Metazoa > Chordata > Amphibia > Anura > Ranidae > Rana > Rana muscosa. The sequence goes on along the minus strand of CM055117.1, from coordinate 683,615,655 downwards.
GCCCACGGGAGTAGAGAGGACCAATCGTCATGGTGAGAAGACACAAAGGTGCGAAGAAAGACCTCTAACTCCTGATTAACCCTCTCAGTCTGTCCATTGGATTGGGGATGGTAAGAAGAAGAAAAATCCAAGACAATATTGAGGGATTTGCAAAAGGCTCTCCAAAAACGAGACGTGAATTGGACTCCCCTGTCGGAAACAATATGAGAAGGGACCCCATGTAGGCGGAGAATTTCTCGAATGAAAATGGGAACCAAGGCAGGGGCAGAAGGAAGACCAGGAAGAGGAACAAAATGAGCCATCTTGGAGAATCGATCGATTACCACCCAAATGACTGTATTATTCTCAGACAGTGGGAGATCGGTGATAAAATCCATGGCAATATGGGCCCAGGGTTCCTTAGGAATAGGCAAGGGCATGAGGAGACCAGCAGGAGCTTGTGTGGAGGATTTGGACTGAGCACAGACATGACAAGCTTTAACGTAGTCTTTGACGTCTGAGCGGAGATTAGGCCACCAGTAGTGACGACTGATGAGTAGGAAGGATCGGAGGAATCCAGAATGCCCTGCCACCTTGGAATCATGTCCCCAACGAAGGATCTTAGCTCTTAGCTCAGTGGGGACAAAGGTCTTACCAGGCGGAATTTTAGACTTCAGGGTGGTAGAGTGGGCAACAATGCATGAGGTGGGAATGATCGGCTCAGGTTCAGGGGCGGACTCCTCGTCCAAAGTGTCAAATGACCTAGAGAGCGCATCAGCCCGACCGTTGCAGGAACCAGGTTTGTAGGTAATCGTGAAATTAAAACGGGCAAAGAAGAGACTCCACCTGGCCTGTCTAGGATTCAGACGTTTAGCATTCTGTAGATACTGTAAATTCTTGTGATCGGTAAAGATCGTTATGGAGTGAGGGGAACCCTCCAAGAGATGACGCCACTCCTCTAACGCCAATTTAATTGTGAGAAGTTCCCGATCACCGATGGCATAATTCCTCTCTGCCTGAGAAAATTTTTTGGAGAAGAACGCACATGGTTGGCGTCTCTTCTCAAAGATTTGAAGAAGCACAGCTCCCACCCCCATTGAGGAAGCGTCCACTTCAATAAAAAATGCATTCCCAGGATTTGGTCTCCTCAAGAGGGGGCCAGAAACAAAGGCCTGTTTCAGGTTGTGAAATGCAGAGACAGCTTCGGGAGGCCAGTCTCTGGCATTCACACCCTTCTTGGTCAAAGCGATAATAGGCGCGGCAATGGAAGAGTAATTCCTTATGAACTGCCTATAATAATTAGTGAAGCCAAGAAAGCGCTGTGTGGCCTTGAGGCTAGCAGGAAGAGGCCAGTTGGTGATAGCCAAGACCTTCCCAGGGTCCATACGAAGCCCCGAACATGAGACAAAGCACCCCAAAAACAGGACCTCAGAACATTCAAAGGAACATTTCTCCAGCTTGGCATAGAGATTGTTCTCTCTAAGACGTTGAAGTACAGTGCGGACATGGTTTCTGTGGACGAGCAGATTTTCAGAAAAGATCAGAATGTCATCCAGATAGATGACAACAAACTGGTACAGCAGATCTCTGAAGATTTCATTGACAAAGTTTTGAAACACGGCTGGAGCATTACACAGACCAAAAGGCATCACCAGATATTCGTAATGCCCGTCTCTAGTGTTAAATGCAGTCTTCCATTCGTCACCCTCCCGTATTCGAATGAGATTGTACGCGCCTCTGAGATCCAACTTGGTGAAAATGGAGGCACCCTTCAACCTATCGAATAGCTCAGATATTAAGGGTAAGGGGTATCGATTTTTAATAGTAACCGCATTTAAACCCCGATAATCGATGCAGGGTCTTAAGGTACCATCCTTTTTGGCAACAAAAAAGAACCCTGCCCCTGCAGGCGATGAGGATTTCCGGATGAACCCTCTCTCCAGATTCTCTGCTACATACTCCGACATGGCCTGGGTCTCTGGGATGGACAGAGGGTAGGTACGACCCCTGGGTAGAGTTGCTCCGGGGACAAGATCAATAGCACAGTCAAAAGACCTGTGGGGAGGAAGCACCTCAGCTGATTTTTTACAGAACACATCCCGGTAATCGCTGTATGCGGCGGGAAGATCAGAAGAAACAGAAGTGGCAGCAACCGGAAGACTCTCCTTGGGGGTCACCTTGAGAAGACACGACGAGAAACATGAGGAACCCCAGGCCAGGATCTGCCCAGAGACCCAGTCCACATGTGGAGAGTGGAGCTGTAGCCAAGGGAGGCCCAATACAACTGGGGTAGAGGCCTTGGGTAGAATAAGAAAGGATATCCACTCCTGGTGGAGAATCCCTACCGACATCCTAATGGGTAGCGTCTGGAAGCGAATAGGGCCCCCTGGGAGAACAGTGCCATCAATTGCCGAGACTACCAATGGGGTAGTGAGAGGTGAAAGGGTAAGCTTCATAGAAGAAGCAGTTCTCCAATCCATGAAATTGCCGGCAGCCCCGGAATCCAGGTATGCAAGGGTTGACTGAGGAGAAGTGCCTACATGAAGGGACACCGGCAAGAGCAGGCGAGAAGGTGATGTTTCTGGGTCCAATACTCCACCTTCCAAATGTATTAGACCCGAGCGTTTCCCGGACGAAGCGAGCAGGAGTCACGAAAATGACCCTTGCCCCCACAATAGAGGCACAAGCCCAGAGTTCTGCGCCTAGCACGTTCTTCGGGGGTTAGTCTGGTCCGGCCCAGCTGCATAGGTTCTTCCGCAGGTAGAGGATGCTCCACGGAATGAAGGGAGGGGAGCTCAGACTGGCTAGGACCCAGAGAGTGCTGGCGTCTTTTTTCTAAGGACCTCTCTTGAAAACGAATGTCGATCTGGTTGCATAATGAAATTACATCGTCCAGACCGACGGGAATGGCTCTTCCCGCTAATTCGTCTTTCACTCGGTCAGAGAGGCCATGTAAAAAGGTAGCGACCAGGGCCTCATTATTCCAGCTCAATTCAGCTGTGTGGATACGGAACTGAAGAGCATATTGCCCCACTGAACTAGATTCTTGGCGAAGACGTAAGACAGCACTAGCCGCTGAAGAAGCCCGAGCCGGCTCTTCGAAGATATTACGAAAGAGCTTCAAGAATTCGGACAGACTGGAAACCACCGGATCGTTCCTCTCCCACAGGGGGGCAGCCCAGGCCAAAGCTTCACCGGAGAGGAGGGAAATGATATAGGCTACCTTAGCCCGGTCAGATAGGAAGCTTTGAGGCTGAAGCTCAAAATGAATAGTGCATTGGCTGAGAAACCCCCTGCAGGCCTTGGAGTCCCCAGAGAAACGGAACGGAGCTGGCAATCTTAGTGAGTGTGAGGCTGCGACTGGTGCGATAGGTACAGCCGCTGGTTGTACTTGGGGTTGCGGATTCGGGGTTCCCAAGGAGACCTGAAGCTGCTCGAATCGAGAAGCCAGATCCTGGAGGAATCGCATCACCTGGGTCTGATTTGATTCCTGGGTCTCAAGTCTGCGAACTATGCCCTGCAATGGATCATCCGCGGGAAGCGGGATGTCAGCCGGGTTCATGGCTGATCAAACTGTCAGGGTCACCTGTGGCCAGGTGACAGATGCACACCGTAGGGGGACAGGAGTGCACCGCGAGGTAGTGAACCCTATGGCTGGCTTCTGTGGATAGGAAACTGGGTGGTTGTGGAAAGCGGGACCAGAGGAGCACAACCGGGATCCCAACGGAAGCGAGAGCCAAGATTCCCCAGGGCGCGGAGTCTAAGACCCAGCTGGTCTTCTCCAGGGCCTCTAGTGGTGAGGATGTTACGCTGCAGGCTGGGACCAGGTCGCGGCCCCTGGAGTTTCCTAGCTCACGCCCCGTAGGATAAGGGGAAGCAGCAGCACACGATAGAGAGAACCGAATAACAAGCCGAAGGTCAGGGGCCACAAGCAGACAAGGATAACGAAGAACGAGCCGAAGGTCAAGGGTCACGAGCAGACAGGGATGGTCGGGGACAAGCCAATAACGTAACAGAGAGACAGACGTAGCACACGGCAGGCAGGAACCCAAACACACAATGCCTAACAAACACGTTGATCAGCAAAGCAGGCTTGCAGTGCACAGGTTAATATAGTGTTCAGTGATAGGGCCTGGGGTGGAGTCAGGCTGGGAGGAGATTATAAAGGAAGCCAGGTGAAGGAGGTCTGGTCTCTAGATGAACACATGAGGAGGAAGGTAAGATGGCAGACAGACATTAATGCATATCCATGACAGAGTGGCTTCATGTCTTATTAAACTCCCTTCCGCGGAAAAGTTTTATCCCTATTGTGGGGTCACCAGTGTGGTATTTGTAAATTGAAATCATACCCCCTCTCAAGCGTCTCTTCTCCAGAGAGAATAAGTTCAGTGCTCGCAACCTTTCTTCATAACTAATATCCTCCAGACACTTTATTAGCATTGTTGCCCTTCTCTGTACTCGCTCCATTTCCAGTACATCCTTCCTGAGGACTGGTGCCCAGAACTGGACAGCATACTCTAGATGTGGCCGTACCAGAGTCTTGTAGAGTGGGAGAATTATAGGAAGCATTAATTACAATTAATTACAATTTCAACTTACAAAATCTTTGTAAATATCTAGACGTAACAGGAGAAAAATTTAATTTAAATGGTCTCAAAAATATTTAGTAGTCTTTAAATGTTATTGCTAACTTAGTTGTAGGAATCTCACCTGATTCATATGGACCAAAGATTCAGACAGTATCTTGAGTTTACTGGTTTTGGCCTTCCCAGCAAAATCCCTTGGAAAGTTGTCCCTACTGGAGAATTGCATCTTACCACCTATTCTAATAGCAATAATATTATTTTAGATCTCTCATCACTTTCTCCCTCAGTAGCAATGGTCATTAAGACCAATAGAGGGGTGAAACTTCCCAGCAGAGTCACAAACAAAAAATAAATATCTGTCAAAGGTTCTAACTTATCCACCCTCTAGCCAAAACAAAAGAAAAAAAAATTCTGTATATACTGTATATCAGTCTCTGTGCTGACCCAACTCCTCCACTCCTACCTTCACCTGCCTACAGTACGTTACTCTATAAACTTTATATAGCTGCTAGGGGAGGAGCCAATGGGAGCCCACACAGGGAGCATCCGGTGTTGCATTTGCTCATCCTGTTCTTTGGGACAAAGCATCAGTGTGGTGGGAGGCTGTTGGCCACTTTCAATTGTATTGAACTTGCTAGTTGACTAACCAATGAAGCAGAGTGTTTTTCCTCCCATTGACCACCAGCACTTAGCACTTTTCCTTTATCCCACTGACCATGCACCCCAGGGCATTTTTTTTTCCTTTCAATCATTAGAAATCTAAGGGGCACTATTAAATAATCGTAAACACTGCAATATTTATATTGTGCTGTATGTTACATATTTATATTGTGCTGTATGTTACACTGACCTAAGTGTTTATTGTTTCAACAGTTACTGGTTATTAAGTATCCTGGTACTAGTACAAGAACTGCAGCAAACATGCGCAGTGTATACTTTGCGTAGAGATGTCTCTATTTAACTACTTTTCCTACTTTAAACCATGCACAATGTTCAGCCCTATGTAGCCATGTCCACTATTTGCTGCTGTGGGCTGATTTATCACCTTATCCAGGCTACCCTTCTTTATGAAAGTCTAGCATTGAGAGGCATGCTAATGCAGTTACTGACACTAATGTTGGGAACTATTATTGCAGTTACTGACACCAATGCTTAGGGTTATTATTGCAGACACTGATCAATGCTGGGGGTTAATATTGCAGAATTTGGCTTATAGCACCACAATTTACTTGCTAAATAATCCTTTTCTTGATTGAGAATGTGAAGCAGAGTTTTTGTTTTATATATCTGGCTCTCTCAATTTCTTACATACTTTTTTGTCACATTATGCTCAAAAGGTTGACTACCCATGTAATACCATAATTAAAGTGTGGTATGAGTCTTTTTATCCATCTATTTATGTACAGAATGTTCTGTATCTATTTTTTTTCTCAGCAATACTCATGCTGTACAAAAATTTTACTTTATGAGAAAAACAGCATAGATTTATTAAAAGAGAAGTTATTCACATATTATTAGTGCCAGCACAATTGCAAAGTTCGGGATTTATTCCTTATATAAGGATATTGTCAGACCATACAAATAGTTATTTTATATCCCACTAACCAATTGTGTATCTAGTACTGCTGGTGTATAGCACAGAAGGAACTTATTTTTATACAACTGTTTATTATAGAAATTTAGCATGCTTTTTTTTTTACTGAAAATAAAATAGAAGTGAAATGACTGCATATACAGTATACTAAATTCTGATGTACTTTTCTAATAATTAGATAAGGCTCCAGAACCATCTGTGCATTATGGAACACATGTTGTTATTGTAGGTTCTCTTCATTCTTAATGGCAACCCAATGTACCTTGCTAATGCATGAGGGTTTCAGTGCACTAAAATACATGGCAACTTATTATACTAAAAAAAAAAGAACTTCTTTTGGTGGGATTGTGAATGCAAATGAATAGGCTACCCTAACACAATACATGATAATGTGTGTCAAACCAAGCAGTAACGCATATGCATTGCCACATCATAAAGATGTGAACCTAACCTTAATAAAAAAAAATATATACAAATACTTACACTGCACAACTAAATTTTTACTTTCTAAGCTTTTCATGATTGAAATAAAAATATCATCATGGTCGTTCAACACAACATAGCTAGATAATAGCTTAGCAACATAATAGATAGATATATAACTCCCTATTCCGAATATAATGAATGTAAGGACATTAAAAAATGTCCATTATCTAGCACTGACTAAATGTTGATGTTTTATTGTTTTGTTAATATATGTGAATTGCTACACTCTTGTGAAGCCCTCTAGATTTGCTTCAGGCAATAGTCACACTTAAGCAGAATTGTAGCTAGAGTGGGGGTACAATTTCCATGTATCTGACCCACTTGTCAATCAGAAAACTGAGTTTACAATATTAAATAGTTTGCCATAAGCTATCCATGGTTTCATACTAGGCTACCATGGCTTGTGACAGCTGTCCACCATACTAAAAACAATAAATTAACTGTAAAAATGCTGTGGTTGAATTTATCTATCTATCTATCTAGCGTTGTTTTGGTACATGTATTCTGTTCCTATTTATCTGTAGTGAATTTGAAGATTTTTTAAAGACATCATTCTGCCTGTGTACCTCTTTTTAAAGGGTATCTGTACTTTCATAGTGCACCAAAGCCACTCTCCGCATAATAAAAAGGTATTTGTAATACAGATCTCAGATGCAGACTTGAGTTATGTTGCCCTGCCCATGCCTACGCAATGCAGGCACTGTTTTGATCCTCAAGCTGGTCACCTCTGTTCTAGTTTACATTTTGATAATGGAGGGTTTTATTTGCTTTTTTTTAAATAAAAATATGAGCTTGTTGTAAGATATTAGAGCCAATGAATCAGACCACAGTGATAAATTAGGCAGATCGCTGGCTGAGTGATTTTTGAATGTTTCACTTATCACTTTTCAGGAGGATTCTACTTTTTTCTGCAATTTCCTGATGCATCCATGCGGATTCCCTGGTGTACATAAGAACAGGAGGTAGCTGAAGGCCAAGAAGTAAAGTGAGAATCCCTTCACATGACATCCCCATAAAGCATCATCTAAAACAATTAGAATATAATGTCTTTTTTATATTGAACATTAATATATATATATATATATATATATAAAATCTTTTACAGTAATTTTTATCTATTTTTTGGTAACTTTTTATAAAGACATTTCATTATATACAAGTAAAAAATATAATAATAATTTTATTTCAAGAAAACAAAATATTATTTCAGCACTGAAAGACAACATAGACACTTTTCCTGTGAATGTCCACACAGTTTTCTCCTCATTTCTAAAGCAGATCACTGTCTGAGTTGTCTTGAAAGTGGAATGCATTTGCTTGTGTTATAAACATGCACTCCTAAGTATAAAGGTCAAAGACAAATTCACTCATAATTATTTTCTATTAGGTCAATTTTTATCTTCTCTGTAACATTTTGGACTACAAAGAGAAAGTAAATGGAATATCCATTGTAGCTATCACATGTCTCCTCATTAAAATACAGGTGATTAGTTTTACAAAAAGCTTTGTTCTCTTTTATTCATATATTTCTTTTTTTTAAACAATGATTGGAAATAGCACAAAAGCTTGCCGCTGAATCTTCTCAGTTACATGCAGCATTAATCTGTCTTAATCAAAGCAAAAAAGTTAACTTCCTCTTTTGAAAATTGTTTAATTTGTATAACTTTGTAATTTAAGCATTTCCAAATTTGATGTTAATAATTAGCATGATGGCTCTTTTGAAAGTGAGCAGCATCAGGCTAGCCTGAGCATGACGAACTAAGACAATTTATTCTTCTTAATACATTTTGGTTGATCTAATGATAGTGGCTTTAATTGTTCCATAGAGCCCTTAAAGTTGAACTCCAGGCTATAAATAAAAATATATCACATTATGTGACATAATACTGAAAATGGATATGCTGCTGAAATGATGATGATGAATATTATTATTATTACTTATTCTTCATAAGTACCCTTGTTCTTAGTTTAAAGTGGTTGTAAGCCCTTACATATTGCCAGTAAAGTGACTAGACTCAGGTTATACACACAGTTAAAACAAATCCTCCTACATAAATTGTACCTGTTTATTCACATCCCTTTCTTCTCTATAGCCTTCTAAAGCACACATTTTAATTTTCTCAGCTCTGGAAGACGGGGGGGGGGGGTTTGACTTTGCACACTGCACAGACTAGAGAGGATAGCTCAGTGTAATCTGAGACCTGAGTGGAGGGAATAGCCACACTCATAGGGAAACATGGACAGCCATGTTTTCAATCCTGAGATTGTCTGGTGTTGGCATAACCCTTTAAATGTGACTCAGATAGCTGAGAAAGGAACCAGCAGAGAGAAATGGCACTCAGTGCTTCGGATTAAGGCAAGTACATGTTATAGAAAGATATGTTAATTTTTAATTTCAGAGGTTTTCACCTTCCCAGATTGCTTTATTATAAACATGTGTCTATCCTAGAGATAAACTTTTCTTATTGTCTCATTATTGTTTTGTTATGTATACCAGTGAAAGCGGTTTATTTTATCTGTCGAATATGTGCAAACAAATATCTGTTTATTTTGGTAGAAATCCATTTCTGTTCTGTATAACCTGCAATGTTACTTCCATAAATTTTATCAGCCTTACCTAGTTAATTTCTTTGAATTACAGAGCAGCTCCTCCCCTATGTTATGGATAGGAAGAGGGGGAAAGGGTTTTGTAGTAGTAAAACACTTCTTATCCTATGGAGATAACTCTTCTCTTCCCTAGATACCGTATAGTGTGTTTGCATTGTCATCCCAGGAAAAAAAAAACTATTTGCCGGATTCCAGGTATAAATAATGTATATACATGTGTATGTGTATATATATATATATATATATATATATATATATATACTGCTCAAAAAAATTAAAGGAACACATTTTAATCAGAGTATAGTATCAAATCAATGAAACTCCTGGGATATTGATCTTATCAGTTAAGTAGCAGAGGGGGTTGTTAATCAGTTTCAGCTGCTTTGGAATTACTGAAATAAACAACAGGTGCACTATATGGGCAACAATGAGATGACCTCCAAAATAGGAATGGTTTTACAGGTGGAGGTCAGAGACATTATTGTCAGTTTCACTACTGGTAGCATGAGGCGATACCTGGACCCTATATAGGTTGCACAGGCAGTCCAACTGCTCCAGGATGTCACATCAATATGTGACATTGCCAGAAGGTTTGTCTCACAGCACAGTCTCAAGAGCAAGTAGGAGATTCCAGGAAACAGGCGGTTACTCTATTAGAGCTGGGCAGGGCTGTAGAAGGCCCTCAGCCCATCAGTAGGACCAGTATCTGCACCTTTGTGCAAGAAGGAACAGGATAAGCACTGCCAGAGCCTTACAAAATGACCTCTAGCAGGCCACTGGTGTGAATGTCTCTGACCAAGCAATCAGAAACAGACTTCATGAGGGTGGCCTGAGGGCTCGGCGTCCTCTAGTGGGCCTTGTGCTTACTGCCCAGCACTGTGGAGCTTGATTGGTGTTTTCCATTAAACACCAGATTTGACAGGTCCGCCACTGGTGCCCTGTGCTTTTCACAGATGAGAGCAGGTTCACCCTGAGCACATGTGACAGACGTGAAAGGGTCTGGAGAAGCCATGGAGAACATTATGCTGCCTGTAACATCGTTTAGCATGACCGGTTTGGTGGTGGGTCAGTGATGATCTGGGGAGACAAATCCATGGAGGGACGCACAGACCTCTACAGGCTACACAATGGCACCCTGACTGCCATTAGGTATCAGGATGAAATCCTTGGACCCATTGTCAGACCCTACGCTGGTGTCGTGGGCCCTGGGTTCCTCCTGGTGCACAACAATGCCTGTCCTCATGTGGCGAGAGTATGCAGCCAGTTCCGGAGGATGAAGGAATTGATACCATTGAATGATCCCAACGCTCGCCTGACCTAAATCCAATAGAATACTCCTGGGATATTATGTTTTGGTCCATCTGACGATGCCAGGTTGCACCTCAGTCTGCTCAGGAGCTCAGTGATGCCCTGGTCCAGATCTGGGAGGAAATACTCCAGGACACTATCCGTCGTCTCATTAGGAGCATGCCCCGATGTTGTCAGGCACGCATACACGTGGGGGCCATACAAACTGAGTACCATTTTGAGTTGCTGCAATGAAATTTAAGCAAAATGGACTAGCCTGCTGTATCATTTTTTCACTTTGATTTTCGGGATGTCTTTGAATTCAGCCCTCTGTAGGTTGATAATTTCCATCAAACGATGTGGCATCCTTCCGTTCCTAACAAATGACCCAGTCCATATTAGCATGATATTTTTCCCCCATTGAGGTCTAATGTGATTTCAAAGCGTTCCTTTCATTTTTTTAAGCAGTGTATATACGTAGCACTACCCAGGGGCTGCTGGTAACTGTAAAAGCTCCCCTTTTTCTGCTAAGCCAGGCAACACGCATTTTCCACTTGCATTTGGACACAAGAAATCAGTCCCTGGGCTTGTTTTTGTTTTATTAGGGATAACAATTTGGATGGGATAGAGGAGTTATGGGATGCCCAACTTGACTGAAACAACAGATGGTGACAACCTCCTTACTATGTACAGAGCAAAGATCCTGGACTGTTCTCCTTCATTAAAAAACCCAATCAGTCTTAAGGATCAGTGGCAAAAGTCCCTTGCAGACTAGGAGCTCTTAGTCCCCTTTGGAAAATCGCCCAAAATATTGCAAAACTGCACGCAGGAGTATTTGCTCTCCTCTGTAGAACTTCTCCCAGCTCCACTGCCTGCAGGTACTACCAGCCCTACCTGGCTGCTCTGAAGATGTCCCAGGATAAGGGATAAAAGGATTAAGCACAGCACTGTCCTTTGAAAGCTTGCTACTGTACATGTGGCAGTTCCTCCCCTTGTGAATCCCTGGGTGTGCTCATTTACTCAATCTGTCTTCCTTATTTCCTACTGCTCTTAGGCAGGATTCATTCTCAAACCAGATGCTGAAAGGATTCTTCCACGCCAGCCCAAGCCCAGCCTGGAGGCACAGCCCCCCAGACCTAGGGGACCCTTCCTAAGCCATCGATAACCTCCTCAGCATTCCATCTTCCCCCCAATTCCCCTGCTGGCATGGCTCCACCATATTTAAGGGCTGACCTAGTCACCCTGTGAAGACATTCTGCCTGGGAATTGACCAAGTTCCTTCAATTATGCAGAACAGAACCTCCTGACCTCTGCCCACTAACTTCCAGAAGCTTCTACAATCTTCTAGATCCAGGGAGAGGTACCAGAGACCTGCATCTGTAGAGCCATCTAGTCTGACCTGCAGTAACCCGACCCAATTACAGACTCACATAACCTACCATGAGTCATAAGCTTAAGTTTACCTACACTTACTGTACATTAGTAGCACACTAGAGGGTGATGTTTTTAGGCTATATATATATATATATGTAGCAATACCCACACTTTAGAGGGCTGCCTGTATGATTTTGGGCCCTGTAGTGCACCGCTGTCAACCTCTGGCAATCGGCTCTAACCTCCCTTGGCACAGTTAGTAGGGGATGATAGGATTGTGAGGCTTGTAACTCACAGCGGCACAATCCTATGACAAGAACACACAGTGCATGTTAAACCAGCAGATAAGTATACAATGTTATGCAACTCTAATAGTCCCCTTTGCAGCTATTTCCCCTCGTGGACAATATGGTGCCCAGGAATGTCTACGCTACACAGTCAGGCCTGACTGAACTAAGTGGAAGTTCTGTAGGGAAATCTTCGCTAGCAACGGTGGTGCACTTGAAGAATAGAATTTGTAATCCACCAATGTAACAGAGATACTGTGTCTGTCTATGAGCAGGTGCTCTCTCACCCAACCGGACCAGTCCACGTCTGTTTCTTCCGCTGCAGTGTCTAAGTACACCGATCCCTCGACATCCGGGGCTTCGGTCCTCCTGGCAAAGGTGCAGTATCAAAGGAGAGACATTCCTCAGCTTCCTCGGTGCGCGCGGAAGGCTCTTTGGAGAAAAGGCCCAGGCTTCTGGCCCAAAGTCACAGGAGCTCAAGCAGCAGTTCAACTTGCTGGGCGGGCGGTGTCCAAAGAGAAAGAACTGTGCCCCGCCTCCCCCTTATAAAGTCCACCCCAGCAGTCCTTGCGCGGGGCAATGCACCCTGGGTGCCTAAAAGTGTACTGGGTAATGGATTAAAGGACAATACCCCGCTACACACTCTCCCCACTTAGAATCTTTGGTCCCCAAAGACAGCATCAACAATATGTACAGAAAAGGTAATTAAGGGCTGCCAAGGAGCCTGGCAGGGGAAGCTCCCACCAAGCATGGGGAGGGAGATTGTCCTGCCCACAGGTCACGTCAGTGAGGGTGGCCTGACTAACTGTGCCAGAAAGTGAGCTAGGGTTGCCCTCCACCAAATGTACAGTGGAGGGATCAGGCTTTTGTATTGTCCTTCTTGCGATAGTTACAGTGTCCTCAGAGCTTTCTCCCATCTGTGTGTATGTCAACTTCCGAGAAGGGCGGATAATCCTTTTTACTCTTTGCTCCCTGGGAGTTATGGGTTCTGGCTCTAAGGGTGTTTCCACTAAAACAGGTACAATGGGACCTTCTTCTTCAAGGACATCCGGTTCAGGTGCAGGGAGGTATTGAGTGTTCCTGTGATCTTCATCTGAGATTGATTCTAGTGCATCTTCCCATTCATCACTCTGGGCATTAGAAGGAATCAACTCTGCAGCTTCTGCATTCAAAATGTCATTTATGGGGGATTCAGGTAATAAAGGATCCACTATTAGGGATTCAGGCGCCTGGGACAGCCACAGCCAACTGAGCTCTATTTCCTCTTCTTCACTTTGGTCTGAAGTTTCTTCCTCCCTTGATAGAGTTGTCTGAGACCTGGTGTTGGGTCTAGGAGTACAAGGAGTGGAATGTAACTCAGAGGAATCCAGAGTAGGGGGCATCCTGACTGCTTCAGAAAGGGGCAGCAGATGGTTTCTGTGCCAGGTCTTCAGAGGCCCCGCTCTTCCTTCAGGCTTCAACTGGTACACGGGCAACCCAGGTAGCTTCTTACAAATCACATAAGGTTCTGACTTCCATCTGTCTGCCAGCTTGTGCTTCCCTGGGACTCCTAAATTCCTCAGCAACACTCTGTATCCAGGCTGTAAATCTTGAATACGGACCCTAAGGTCAAAGTTCCATTTGTTCCGGGCTTCTCTCTGATCAGAAGTTGATTGGGCCTTCTCATAGGCCAGCCTTAAGCTCTTCCACAATCTGTCCACATATCCTTTGTGTGAGGCGACAGATGTATGGTCCATGGAGGTGCCAAAGGCCAAGTCCACTGGTAGTCTGGCCTCTCTTCCAAACATAAGTCTGTAAGGGGAATACTCTGTGACATCGCTGGCTGTACTATTATAGGCGTGCACTATGGCAGTTTGCCCCAATGTTGCTTCTCCTCACTGTTCAGAGTCCCCAACATATGTAACAGAGTCCTGTTGAATCTTTCTGGCTGAGCATCACCTTGAGGGTGATGAGGGGTAGTACGAGTTTTTTTTATGCCTAAAGAGTCCAGCAACTTCCGAATCAGTCGGCTCTGATAGTCTCTCCCTTGGTCTGAGTGAAGGCGTTGAGGTAACCCGTAATGCACAAAGTACTTCTCCACCAAGATTTTGGCCACAGTGGAGGCCTTCTGGTCTTTAGTTGGAAAGGCCTGGGCATAACGGGTCAAATGGTTGGTTATCACCAGAACATTTCCGTGTCCACTCGAGTCAGGTTCCAGACAGAGAAAGTCGATGCATACCAAGTCCAAGGGCCCTTGACTCTGCAGATGGCCCATTGGGGCAGCTTGACGTGGCAGTGTCTTCCTCTGTATGCAGCGAGCACATGAGTGACAGTACTCCTCCACTTCAGCTCGCATACAAGGCCAGTAGAATCTATTCCTTACAAGCTGGAAGGTTCGTTCGGCCCCTAAGAGGCCATGGTTGTCATGTAGGGCAGCTAAGACAGTTTTCTGTGTTTTTCTGGCAGTTGCAACTTCTCTTCTAGGTCATCAGAGGGGCCCCTTCAGTAGACCACCCCTTGCTGCACCTGCAACTTGTCCCATTCTTTGTGGATTAATCGAGCCTCCTTTGAGGGATCTTGCAAGAGCCTGTCCGGATCCTGGTCTTCTAGAGCTTCCAAAGCCAATCTTCCCCAGGGGTCTTCCAACTGATCTCTTCTTATGTCCTTCTTGGATAATTTTGGCAAGTCGTCTTTGCCAATCTGGGTTACGTCACAATAGCATTTGGGCACCCCCACTACCGAAACTCCAATTTCTTCCGCCCTGGATCCGCCACTAGCTTGAAGTTGTGCTCTTTGACACAAAGCCTGCACCCCATCTGGGGTTACCTGGGTCCAGTCTTCTGTATGGTAAGTGGGAGCATGAGACCTTCTGGACAATGCATCAGCATCTCTGTTTCCAGTTCCCGGCCTATACTTGAGGCTAAAGTTGAATCCAGAGAGGGCTGCCAACCAACGGTGGCCAGTGGCATCCAGCTTGGCTGTGGTGAAAAGGCAGGTGAGTGGTAGGGATGAGCTTCGAGTTCGAGTCGAACTCATGCTCGACTCGAACATTGCCTGTTCGCCCATTCGCCGAACAACGAACAATTTGGGGTGTTCGCGGCAAATTCGAAAAGTCTATGGGAGAAATCTAAAGTGCTAATTATAAAGGCTTATATGCAAGTTATTGTCCTAAAAAGTGTTTGGGGACCTGGGTCCTGCCCCAGGGGACATGTATCAATGCAAAAAAAAGTTTTAAAAACGGCCGTTTTTTTAGGAGCAGTGATTTTAATAATGCTTAAAATGAAACAATAAAAGTGAAATATTCCTTTAAAATTCGTACCTGGTGGGTGTGTATGATATGCATGTAAAGTGGCGCATGTTTCCCGTGCTTAGAACTGTCCCTGCACAAAGTGTCATTTTTGAAGGAAAAAAAGTCATTTAAAACTCACTCGTGGCTATTAATGAATTGTCGGCTTTTATCAATACATAGAAAAGTCATTGATAAAAAAAAAAAAAAAAAGCGTGGGGGTTCCCCCAAATTCAATTACCAGGCCCTTTAGGTCTGGAATGGATATTAAGGGGAACCCCGCCGCAAATTTAAAAAAAAAATGGCGTGGGGTTCCCCCTAAATATCCATACCAGGCCCTTGAGATCTGGCATGGATTTTAAGGGGAACTCCACCCCAATTTTTTTTTAAATGGCGTGGAGTCCCCCCAAAAATCCATACCAGACCCTTATCCGAGCACGCAACCTGGCCGGCTGCAGGGGAAGAGGGGGGATGAGAGAGCGGCCCCCCTCCCTCCTGAACCGTACCAGGCCACATGCCCTCAACATGGGGAGGATGTCCCCATGTTGATGGGGACAAGGGCCTCATCCCCACAACCCTTGCCCGGTGGTTGTGGGGGTCTGCGGGCGGGGGGTTTATCGGAATCTGGAAGACCCCTTTAACAAAAGGGACCCCCAGATCCCGCCCCCCCCTATGTGAATTGGTAAGGGGTACAATTGTATCCCTACCATTTCATGAAGAAAGTGTCAAAAAATGTAAATAAAAACACACACACCTTAGAAAAGTCCTTTATTGAAAAAAAACAAAAAACATTCCAGCGATGAAATCCAGTGTCCCGCAGTGATCCGATGTCCAGCGCTGTCCGTCATTGGTTGTGCCTGTGCGGACCTGATGGGGAACTTCCTCCGCTGTGTTTTAAATGTATAGACCCGCCCCTTCTAAAGTTCCCCATCAGGTCCGCTCAGCGGACCAAATGCGGAACATGAGAAGGGGCGGGTCTATACATGTATTACACAGCGAATTAAGTTCCCCATCAGGACCGCCCCCTCGGTATGTCCGACCCCAACTACGTCATTGGCCTGAGCGGGGAACTTCCTTCACTGTGTAATTTAAATTTACACAGTGAAGGAAGTTTCCCGCTCAGGCCAATGACGTAGGCGGGGTCCGACATACCGAGGGGGCGGACCTGATGGGGAACTTCTCTCACTTTGTAATACATGTATAGACCCGCCCCTTCTCATGTTCCGCCTCTGGTCCGCTGAGCGGACCTGATGGGGAACGAGAGAAGGGGCGGGTCTATTCATGTATTACACAGCGAATGAAGTTCCCCATCGGGTCCGCCCCCTCGGTATGTCAGACCCCGCCTACGTCATTGGCTTGAGCGGGAAACTTCCTTCACTGTGTAAATTTAAATTACACAGTGAAGGAAGTTCCCCGCTCAGGCCAATGATGTAGGCGGGGTCGGACATACCGAGGGGGCGGACCTGATGGGGAACTTTGTTTGCTGTGTAATACATGTATAGACCCGCCCCTTCTCATGTTCCGCATCTGGTCCGCTGAGCGGACCTGATGGGGAACTTTAGAAGGGGCGGGTCTATACATTTAAAACACAGCGGAGGAAGTTCCCCATCAGGTCCACACAGGCACAACCAATGACGGACAGCGCTGGACATCGGGATCGCCGCGGGACACTGGATTTCATCGCTGGAATGTTTTTATTATTATTTTTTTTTTAATAAAGGACTTTTCCAAGGTGTGTGTGTCTTTATTTACATTTTTTGACACTTTCTTCGTGAAATGGTAGGGGTACAATGTACCCCTTACCAATTCACATAGGGGGGCCGGGATCTGGGGGTCCCCTTTGTTAAAGGGGTCTTCCAGATTCCGATAAGCCCCCCACCCGCAGACCCCCACAACCACCGGGCAAGGGTTGTGGGGATGAGGCCCTTGTCCCCATCAACATGGGGACATCCTCCCCATGTTGAGGGCATGTGGCCTGGTACGGTTCAGGAGGGAGGGGGGGCGCTCTCTCGTCCCCCCTCTTCCCCTGCGGCCGGCCAGGTTACGTGCTCGGATAAGGGTCTGGTATGGATTTTTGGGGGGACTCCACGCCATTTTTTTCTTAATTTGGGGTGGAGTTCCCCTTAAAATCCATGCCAGATCTCAAGGGCCTGGTATGGATATTTAGGGGGAACCCCACACCATTTTTTTTTTAATTTGCGGCGGGATTCCCCTTAATATCCATTCCAGACCTTAAGGGCCTGGTAATTGAATTTGGGGGAACCCCCACGCTTTTTTTTTATTTTTTATTAATGACTTTTCTATGTATTGATAAAAGCCGACAATTCATTAATAGCCGCGAGTGAGTTTTAAATGACTTTTTTTCCTTCAAAAATGACACTTTGTGCAGGGACAGTTCTAAGCACGGGAAGCATGCGCCACTTTACATACATATCATACACACCCCCCAGGTACGAAATTTAAAGGAATATTTCACTTTTATTTTTTCATTTTAAGCATTATTAAAATCACTGCTCCCGTAAAAACGTCTATTTTTTAAACTTTTTTTGCATTGATACATGTCCCCTGGGGCAGGACCCCGGTCCCCAAACACTTTTTAGGACAATAAATTGCATATTAGCCTTTATAATTAGCACTTTAGATTTCGAACGTTCGAGTCAATTGTATTTAATAGGGTTCTAAAGTTCACACAAACATTCTGTATGTTCGCAGGTTCTGGTGCGAACCGAACAGGGGGGTGTTCGGCTCATCCCTGGTGAGTGGGTTATTATCTGTCTTTACTGTAAAGTCCGCTCCATACAGGTAGTCTTTGAGTTTATCCACAACTGCCCACTTCAGGGCCAGGAACTCCAATTTGTGGGTGGGGTAATTCTTCTCCGCTGGTGTTAGACTCCTACTTACATAGGCGACTGGCTTGAGTTGTCCTTCATACTCCTGGTACAGTACACCTCCCAGACCATCATGGCTGGCATCCACATGTAGTTCATATGGTCTCTTGGTGTCAGCATAGGCCAAGACCGGGTCAGACTTTTTTTCAGCATTTCGAAGGCCTCTTCACACTTCTCTGTTTACTGGTCTTCCACGGACTCTCCGGGCTTCCTGGGGCCAGTATCATCCTCCTCTCCTTCTGTCTTCAGTAACTCATTCAGAGGTTTGGCAATTTTTGCAAACCCTTCCACAAACCTGCGGTAGTAGGAGCAGAACCCCAGGAAGGATTTGAGCTCAGTCACTGTAGTTGGTCGGGGCCAGGAGGTAACTATTTCCAGTTTGTCAGGGTCTGTAGACACTCCCTCTTCAGACACTATGTGTCCCAGATAGTGGACTGAGGACCGGTAAAACTGGCACTTCTTCCTGGAGAGTTTAAGTCCCTATTCACTGAGTCTCTTCAGGACTTCCTCCAGCCTTTCTTCGTGCTCCTCCAGAGTCTTCCCGAAGACAATGATGTCATCTAGGTACACCAGGACTTTGATAAGATTCATGTCTCCCACAGTCTTCTCCATCAATCTCTGGAAAGTGGCAGGGGCCCCTGACAGGCCCTGAGGCATCCTGTTGAACTCATAGAATCTCACTGGGGTGATAAATGCTGTCTTCTCCCTGTCATCAGGGTGCATTGGGATTTGATAATACCCACTCTTCAGGTCCATGACACTGAACCACTTGGCTCCAGACAGACTCTGTAGGGCATCTTCTATCCTGGGGGTGGTATACTGGTCGGGTATGGTCCTTCTATTGAGAGTCCTGTAGTCTATGCGAAGTCTCAGCGACCCATTCTTTTTCCTGATTACTACGATAGGGGAGGCATATGGGCTTCTGGACTCCCGAATAACCCCAGTTCTCTTAAGCTCCGTCAACTGTTCACGTAAATCTTCTAAGTCAGCCAGGGGAACCCGCCGGACCCTCTCCTGGAAAGGTTTGTCTTCCTGCAGACGGATCTTATGGGTGGCACTCCTTGCACACCCTACGTCAAACTCGTCCTTTGAGAATATTTTTCTCCATCTAGTCAGCTGGGCTTTGGCTCTCTCCTTCCACGCTCTGACTCCCACTGAGGGGAGGGGAGTGATCTTCTCAACCACCTGTTGGTCCTTCAACAGGGCTTCTTCATCCCTTATGATCCGCACAAGGTCTGGGTAACTCAAATCCATGACTCCTTCAGAGGTCTTCAAGTGGAGCCAAACTGGATCCGAACATAGAGCTCCCCTCAGGATCTGCTTCATCCTAGTTGCATCTATGACTTGGGGCAGCATTCCCTTTTTTAGTACAATTTGGCACAGCATTCTGTTTAACCTCCGGACATTTTCAGATAATTTCTCTCCCGGCTGTTGGAGGGTATGCTTGAATTGGTACATTAGTTCAGTCACCTTCTCCAGCTGGCCAAATTCCTCCTGCAACATAGCCAGATAGTCATACGCAGTACAAGCAGCATTGCTGAACCTAAGGTTCTTCACAGCCTCAGCAGCAGCGCCCTTCAAACTTTCACTGATGCGCTGCTTCTTCTGCGCTTCTGGTACTTCCTATCCTTCTACTGCCTGCATTGCCTGTTCAATCCAGGTGTCGAAGTCTTCTTCCCCGGAAGGCACAGGTAGCTTTCCTGAAAAGATCCGGAGCTTCCGGTACCCGGCTTCCACATGTACCGTGTTGCTCTTCTGGCACTTAGTGACAAAGTCTCCCAGAGCATTCAATAGTTCTGGCCCTATGGCTGCCAGTGGTGTCCCCGGGGCTATCGTATCCCGACTGCTTTCCATTTTGGGGAAGAGTAGCGGGGATGATGGCGGAGAGATTTTTGGAGATTCCTTCTTCACAGCCTTCGTATGCACTAAGCGGTATATCTGGTTATCTATGGCCTTTATGTTCTGACCTCTAAAATATTCCGGAACTTCTCCTCTCCATTCCACTAGTGCGTATGTACACGAGATATCTGGCTTTATATCCATCACCCATGCCTTTTGATTCGGAGACAACAACACTATGAGATGCTTTATCTTGTTTTCTTGCCTGATCCCCCCCGGGAGTTCAACACCTACCGCCTCGGTTGAATCTGCGCCAACCGCTGCGCACCACTGTGTCATTGCTGGCGGGTCCATGCTGGTACTTCTGACCGACTTGATTGCAGCGTGCAGTATATAGGAATCCAGGACCCAAGCCCGCATGTGTAGAGATACCCCCAGTTAAGAGGGCTGCCTGTATGATTTTGGGCCCTGTAGTGCACCGTTGTCAACCCCTGGCAATTGGCTCTAACCTCCCTTGGCACAGTTAGTAGGGGATGATAGGATTGTGAGGCTTGTAACTCACAGCGGCACAATCCTATTACAAGAACACACAGTGATTTTTTAAAACTTCCTTTACCTATCTCTTCTGTAAAGTAAAGAACACAGACACCAATGTACTTGTATGTTTACTTAGATTTGTGGGTAAGCAATAAAACAGGAGGGTACATGTCATGTGCAGAGCCCTGCAATAAACAATGTTAAACAAGCAGATAAGTATACAATGCTATGCAACTCTAATAGTCCCCTTTGCAGCTGTTTCCCCTCATGGACAATATGGCGCCCAGGAATGTCTACGCTACACAGTCAGGCCTGACTGAACTAAGTGGAAGTTCTGTAGGGAAATCTTCGCTAGCAACGGTGGTGCACTTGAAGAATAGAATTTGTAATCCACCAATGTAACAGAGATACTGTGTCTGTCTATGAGCAGGTGCTCTCTCACCCAACCGGACCAGTCCGCGTCCGTTTCTTCCGCTGTGGTGTCTAAGTACACCGATCCCTCGACATCCGGCTCTTCTGTCCTCCTGGCAAAGGTGCAGTATCAAAGGAGAGACGTCCCTCAGCTTCCTCGGTGCGCGTGGAAGGCTCTTTGGAGAAAAGGCCCAGACTTCTGGCCTAAAGTCACAGGAGCTCAAGCAGCAGTTCCACTTGCTGGGCGGGTGGTGTCCAAAAAGAGAGAACTGGGCCCCGCCTCCCTCTTATAAAGTCCACCCCAGCAGTCCTTGCGCTGGGCAATGCACCCTGGGTGCCTAATAGTGTACTGGGTAATGTAGTCTCTGAGGGATTAAAGGGCAATACCCCGCTACACATATATATATAGCCTAAGTGTCTGCCCTACTGCTTATTTTGAATGGAACCTTGAAAGTGGTTTCGCTGTCTGTAGGGATGAGCCGAACACCCCCCTGGTTCGGTTTGCACCAGGACCTGCGAACAGACAAAAAATTTGTGTGAACATGCAAACACCGTTAAAGTCTCTGGGACACGAACGCGAAAAATCAAGTATGTTCATTTTAAAGGCTTAAAAGCAAATTGTTGCCATAAAAAAGTGTATGGGGACCCAGGTACTGCCCCTAGGGACATGTATCAATGCAAAAAAAAGTTGTTTTTTCAGGAGCAGTGATTTTATTAATGCTTAAAGTGAAACAATAAAAATGAAATATTCATTTAAATATCGCGACTGGGAGGTCCCCTTAGTCTGCCTGTAAATTGGCGCATCTTTCTGATGTGTTTTACTGTGCAAATTTGCATTCCAAGAGGAAAAAATGTCATTTAAAAATGCTTGTGGCTGTAATGTATTGCTGGATCCCTGCAATATAGATAAAAATCAATGAAAAAATTGGCGTGGTTTCCCCCCCTTCCCCCCCAAGTCCATACCAGGCCCTTTGGGTCTGGTATGAATATTAAGAGAAACTCCATGCTAAAAAAAAAAAGAAGAAAGCATGGGGTCCCCCCAAATCTATACCAGACCATTATCTGAGCAAGCAGCCTTGCAGGCCAGGAAAGGGAGGGATGAGCGAGCACCCCCCCTCCTGAACCATAACAGGCCACATGCCCTCAACATGGGGAGGGTGCTTTGGGGTCCCCCCCAAAGCACCTTGTCCCCATGTTGATGGAGACAAGGGCCTCGTCCCCACAACCCTGGCCATTGTGGGTCTGCGGGCGGGGGCTTATCAGAATCTGGAAGCCCCCTTTAACAAGGCCCCCAGATCCCGCAACCCCTATATGAATGAGTATGGAGTACATTGTACCCTTACCCATTCACCCAAAAAAGTGTTAAAAAGTAAAAACCACAATACACAGTTTTTGACAATTCCTTTTATTAAAAAAGAGAAAAAAAGTCCTGCGAAATTCATTCATCGCCAATCACGCCACCCAATGGACCCGAAAAATAGAAAAAAAAAAAGAAAATACTCCACCTCCATGGGAGGCCTCCCCACGACTGCTGTCTTTTCCCTGTAACAGCTGTTATATAGGCAAGGGCGGGCCACCTGCTGACATAACCGAATGACCCCGCACCCCTCTGAGGGCGCATGACTTTATAACAGCTGTCACAGCCAAGATACAGCAGTCAGCGGGACGTCTCCCATCGAGGCAGAGTTTTTTTTTCTATTTTTTGTGTTGTCAGGCGCTGTGATTGAAGATGGATGGACATTGCGGGACACTTTTTTTCTTCTTCTTTTTTAATAAAGGAGTTGTCAAAAACTGTGTATTGTGTTTTTCTACTTTTTGACACTTTTTTTGGTGAATGGGTAGGCCATACCCATTCACATAGGGGGCCCCCAAGATCCCACCCCACCCCCTTGTTAAAGGGGCTTCCAAATTCCGATAAGCCCCCCCGCCCGCAGACCCCCACAACCACCAGAAAAGGGTTGTAGGGATAAGGCCATTGTCCCCATCAACATAGGGAAAAGGTGCTTTGGCGGGGGACCCCAAAGTAACCTCCCCATGTTGAGGGCAAGCGGCCTGGTATGGTTGCTTGCTCGGATAAGGGTCTGGTATGGATGTTGGGGGGGACCCCACTCCAATTTTTTTAAAATTTTGGCGTGAAGTTCCCCTAAAATCTATGCTAGACCCAAAGGGCCTGGTATGGATTTGGGGGGGGGGTTTCATTTTGGCGTGGAGATCCACGCCAATATTTTTCTTAATTCTGACATAGGGTTCCCCTTAACCACAATAAACTGGATTATATACTGTACACTGACTGCACTGTGTATATATATGTATATATATATATATATATATATATATATATATATAAATGCATATATTAATACACTCCCTGCACTGTATATATATATATTCTACACTGAATGCATATGTTTAGTTTGCTTGCGAGCAAACGAACACCCAATGTTCAACTCAAAACCGCAGGCTCATCCCTAGCTGTCTGTGAGCATGGGTTATTGACCATCTCACAATTATGGATATGTTAAAAATGGCAAATTAATTTATATATGATGGCAGTTTATTAACAGAATCAGAGAGTGCAGGTTTGTAATCTGATGATCTATTTACACAATCAAATTCAAAATCATTTTTACAACCTATTTGGATCCACTTCTTCATTACATTCATGAATTCACTTCATTTATTTTTTATGCCGTATATATTTATTATTTTTTAACTGTGCTAACTGTTTTAAAACAGATACATCTCCTGAATAATAATAAAAAAACAATAGTTACCTTTATCTTTGTTCAGATTCAACAAGATATTGTCCTTCTTTATTTAGCATATTGCTATGTTTATGTCTGTCTTATAATGGGTATGATCATGAAGAAAATGTAAATACTAGCACAGCAGGCAGTCCCACCTCGTTATTGTATTTTTTCGAAGCCCAACCTGAGGTCATAGCTCCATCTACACGCTACATGAAACTGCACAGCATGCTTTCTCAGAATTCTATAGTGCAGCTGTTTAAATGTTCAGTATAGAGGCTGCATACAAAAGACAAATCAGAGATGAACTAACTTGCAGCTCTTTAACCCCTACACCCTATTGGCAATGTGAACATCAATGAAATATTTAAAATACCTTTTGGCATGTTCAGCCGATATCTTTTGACAAGAGTAAACAACAATGCTGTTTCAAAACATATGCCATTCCTTAATTATTTTTTAAATAGTGCTTCAACCTATGTGCTAGAGAATGTCAATATTTTCTGATTGATTCATGGCTGCCTTTTGGGAGCCATGTTGTGGTAGAGATTTAAAGCAAACCTGTGCTTATATATTCAGGGCAGGGCAACAGCTTCCCAACTCCCCAATCCCATCAGCCATTCCATTCCTTCACTCCTCTTCCATTCTGTTTATTGGAATTAGTGGGTAGTTCTGAATTTGGAGGAGCATGTGACTTACTTAAGTGACAGCACTGGGCCAATCAGCTCTGTCTCAAGGCAGTTCAAATTGTGGACCTTGTTTTGAGTGAACTTGTACTATTGTTCAGGGAGGTAAAGTTAGGATCATGCTGTAACTAGGATGGCTGATTTTAAAAATTGTATTTAGACAATAGGTAGACAGTAGGCAATCGTCAGCAAATTTTTTCTCATTTTACAAGCAGATTGATCTTTAAACTTCTCCTTTTAACAAAAATAGATACAGTACCTCAAATAGAATGAAGCATGTTACATGTATCAATAACTTTCACTTAGTGTTGGTGTACAATGCGTGGGATTGATCAGTATAGCTAAGAGATGGGTGGCTGGTTGCATAACCTTAGGAGAAAAAGAGCGGTGGGTCATAGGAGAGAATGATATGATATCAGGTTGACCCTCTGCATTAATAGCAACAAATGTAGCCTCTGTGTATTTCTTTCACTATGATAGACATTTCCACCTCTGTCTAGAGGGGTATAGATGAATGGGAGAGAGCAAAAAATAAGTAATGGATCAAACAGTAGTTGCGCTAAGTGTCATAAATGAATACAATAAGTGTAAAGATTTCAGTGACTGCTGCACTCATAAAATATCTGCTTACAATATAAGTGAAAAATAAAACCAAAACGTGTTATTCAACAATTAAAGTGCAAATGCATAAAATTGAAATGAAGATTGAGAAAATACATCAAATGTCAAAATATAAATATAAAAATTCATTAAGTATATGCTCACAAAGACATTGCAAATAAATCCCTCATAATTAGAAAAGTGCTCAGTCCAAAGTCTATAAAAAAGTTCACATGTTGCCAAGTTCCAGTGATCCAGCAAAAGTGAAAGGCACTCTTCACCCAGGATGAGAGCCCCCACTGGCTGCTTATCAAATAATAAGTCTGGATGCACTTTGG
The DNA here is from genome assembly GCA_029206835.1 of Rana muscosa. Classification (NCBI taxonomy): domain Eukaryota; kingdom Metazoa; phylum Chordata; class Amphibia; order Anura; family Ranidae; genus Rana; species Rana muscosa. The sequence goes on along the minus strand of CM055117.1, from coordinate 683,590,144 downwards.
GAAAAGACCCACAGGGATGGATATTATAATCCAGGTCTCAGATGGAACTCATCCAGCCGGCCATACCATTTCGGATATAGAACTCAGTATAAGGCAAGAGCAAGAAAGTACCGTATTTATCGGCGTATAACACGCACAGGCGTATAACACGCACCCTAACTTTAAGAGGGAAGTTTCAGGAAAAAAAACTTTCCACAGCCCCCTGCGTATAACACGCAGGCACAGTTTACCCTCTATTTTCAGGGTAAAAAAGTGAATGTTATACGCCAATAAATACAGTATATCATAGTGTAATAGTTATTAAAATCCAATGTTTAAAAAGGTTAAAACTACTTACAAAACACAGGCAGAAACCTGGCATTAAAAATAGGTAATCCTGATGTATGCCTCGTGATGATGTCACCGTTGTAGCTCCATAAGTAGGTTAAAAAGGGAGTAATGTTGATTGGTCATAGCAAGGGTGAAAGGTAAAGAATTAAGGCAGAAGGGGGACAGGAGAGGAGAAGCAGAAGATAAGAAAGGTGTAGCAAAGGGGGCAAGATGGAAACAGAACCAGACTCTGTCTACCACTATTCCAAGCATTGAAGTTTTTTTTTTTTTGGCTTATAGGGGTCAAGGTATTTAGGCATATGTTTGTCAGGATGCCAATATGACCATGTTGACATATAGAGGACAATGGTCTCATTAGAAATGTTTATATTATTATAAAATATAATTTTGTGGAATTTATGAGGTGAATGAAAAAGGATATGTTTGCATTGATCTGTCATTGTGGGTGTGGCATGTAAAAAATAACTACTTGGTTGAAGGTTAGGTGCTTGATCAGTCCGTTTTTTAATGAGTCTGTGTATCTCTTTCCAGAGTGAAGGGCATTTTCACTGTATGTGATCAATAGAGCCCATTGTCCCACATCCTCTCCAGCATCTGTCTTTGATCTATGGAAATATTTTATGCAATTTACTGTATGTAGTGTATTGTACCCTGTCAGTAAATTGCATAAATTCTTGTATCCTAGTACCAAGAGAGCGTGTGTGTTAGTTTTCTTCCACTGATCATCATTAAACGCTGGTGTGTAGGTCTGAATTGTTGCACTTTTTCAAAGTTGGGAGGAGCAGAAGGGTTTTGATTGGTAAAATAAGAGTAAAACATGAAGATTATATGACTAATTGTGGAACCCTTCAGGCATATTTGTCTAATAGAAGAGGTAGATAAGGAAATTTTCTCTCTTTTTTTTTTTTAGGTTAACTACATACGGTAATTCTTAATGTCCCCAAGGGTAGAGGCCTAGTGACAAACTAAGTGGTAAAATGTGGAGCGGGGTTTCTGAGTTCCATATGTGTGTTAATTGTGTTTGGGTCCCCAGGGAAGCTCATGGTTGTTGAGTAGCAGGGTTAAGGGTCCAGAGTTGCATAAAAGTGAATAGCTCTCCCCAGTCCAGTTGATTAAACTCAATGTGTCATTAAGAAATTAAACTTTTGCAGTCAACAGAACCCCAGTCAAATAACTTTCTATTTGCACACACTCTTTGTAGGAAAAGTGGTGTGCCAATCAATAATATGGCTAAAAAAACATTGTATATTTCTATAGACTGAAAAGGGGGTTTTGGGACTTTAAATGAAGCGTAAAAGGTTCCAATTTAGATGAGGCACGTGGGGCACAACTTAGTAATAAGTCAGTATAAAATATTTATTTACCATAAACAGTTAAATGACATAGCACATTTGCAGTTTGAACATACATGAGTATAGATACTTTATATGTATGTGTGTGTATATATATATATATATATATATATATATATATAAAATTGTATATGTGTATATAAATAACATCATAGCACACTGCATCATAAAATGATGTAAGCCAGTTATACTCCATGTCATATATTCAATCAGAATTGCATAAATTACAGAAGACATAACTGCATCCAACAATGCTCATGGCGTTTTGTGTATTCGCTCCTCTTCGTTCAGGAGCGGATGCATAACATATATATCGGCTAGAGTACAACCATGCAATGCTGCAGACTGTGGGCCGCTAAAAATGTCTATCCTGGGAGCTGTGTTGATAGAGACCCGTGGGGAGACTGGCCACACACACATAGATCCCCAGGAAGATAAGGGCCTTCATAGAGTGGTCTGTGATAGTGCAAGGTAACTCCAAGTCTTTGTCTTTCTAAATAGTACCATAATCCAGAGGGGAGGTGATGTGCATTGTGCACAGGATTTGCTAGTGAAAGATTGTTTTTAAAGGAGCAGTGATTTTATTGACGCTTAAAGTGAAACAATAATAATGAAAAATTCCTTTAAATATAGTGCCTGGGGGTCCCCTCAGTCTGCCTGTAAAGTGGTGCATCTTTACCGTGTATAGAACCTGCTGCAGCAAAACTGACATTTATAAAGGGAAAAAAATGACATTTAAATTGATTTTCCCTGCAGGCTAACTTTATTTGGTAAACAAAGGCTTGGGGCCACAATTTAGTGCAATCAGAACAAGATTAGAGATTTTTGGGATAAATTCTGGCGTCCCTTTGACAGTCTTTGGATGGAAATGACAAAGTTTTGCACCGCAGTGAGCAAGCCTTATGTGAAGAAACCAATCTATAGTACACTCAGGCAGGCCAAGATTAACACTTTTTTTTTAGATAAAGTCTGGTGTCTCTTTCGCAGACTTTGGAGAGAAGCAAGAGGTGCAGAAAAATGGGCTTTGGGTGTTGGTGGTGCCTTCATCCCGTAAACCTATAGAGCTAGTATTGATGAAAGCAAGAATTGGCCTTGCTGTAAAAAATTGAAATTTGACAACCCTGTCAAACATGTGCAGATAGATTGGTCTTTGGGTGTTGTTGGTGCCTTCACCCCATAACCTTCTAGAGGTAGTCTTGACAAAAGCAAGAATTGGCTTTACTGTAAAAAAAATGTAATTTGATGTCCCTATCAAACAATTGCAGAAAGGGGGGCGTGGCCGGGATGTGAACAAGAGAGGACGTGTGACCGCTGAGCTCCACTCCTGCCTGAATCCTGACTCACTTTCCAGCGCGGATTCCTCCTTACAGCAGCCACAAACCTGACACCCTGGGGCGGAAGAAGGCACCCAGCGCCCCGAGGCTATCCTAGCTGTCTCCGGGTAAGCTCCGCTCATCCTCGGCGACTGCTGACCGGTCCGCAGCCGCCATCTTGTCCACAAGGCCCGGGGCTCCAGCAATGTCAGCCTGCCCTCCTTCCCACTCTGATCCATCCCCATCCCAGGCCGCCTCTCATGCCGAGTTCCTGACAGCGATCAAGGAGGGTCGGGACTCGTGATGGTCAAGATAGACCACCTAGTGGCAGATGTCAGCCTGATCCGTCATGACATGGACAAATTTAGGGCCCGGTTCACTGAGGCAGAAGGCCGCATCTCCCAGCTAGAAGATTCTACCAGGGCAGACTCTAGGGAACTCCATGCCTTGCAGCTGCAGGTCAAAGCCCTACAGGACAAGTCCATAGACACTGAGAATAGGCTCAGGAGGAATAACATCTGTGTACTGGGCCTCCTGAGAAGGCGGAGGGCATGAGGCCTGCGGAGTTCACTGAGGCCTTCCTGATCTCGCTCCTGGATTTGCCTGCTATGCTATTGTGGTGGAGAGGGCGCACAGAGTCCCCCCTACGCCTCCGCCCCCTGGTAACCCACCTAGGCCCTTTTTGCTCCGGCTGCTTAACTACAGGGACAGGGATCGGATCCTGGCAGCTGCCAGGGAGAAATGTGACCTGGACTATAATGGCGCTCGCATCATGCTTTTTCCTGACTACTCTCCCGAGGTTCAGCATCGCCGCCGCACCTTCACTGAGGTGAGGAAGCGCCTGAGAGATAAAGGCCTCAAGTTCAGTCTACTTTATCCCAGCAAACTTTGCGTTATTGACGGCGACCGCACAAGATTCTTCACTGATCCGGAGGGGCCAATGTCCTGGTTGGATGGCCGGTAGATGACCTCCCCTGCTGCAAGTATTTGACACTTTATGCAAAAGTTGCCCCCTGTTTCCTTTTATTTTTGCCCCTGTTTTTATCCCTGGGGTGGTATGCACTGTCATTTCTCCAGGGGGTCACGGCTGTTGCCCCCCCACAACTTCACCACCAAAGTTTGGGACTGCCCCCCCCGTTGCTGGTGGCCAGTGCTAGCACCACTATTACCACTCCCTGATCTTGGTCACTGCCCGTTGGGTCATCCACTTTGAGACATTGTCTGGTCGCGGAGTGAGTCCACTGGCTCCGGCCGTGTAGGGCCCCTAGTTCAGGGCTCATTTACACCATTTAATCCACAGTTTTTTTTTCAGGGATTGAGACTATTCCCATCCCCCCGCACGTTTGGCGGACTGATGGGACATAGTAGGATAGGCACCTGGTGCCTGGGTAGTTTACTGTTAGTTGTGATTTGTATGTCTGTTTTTGGTTTTCTTTTTTTTCTATGTTTAGTTTCTGTAGTGTGCTCGGGTGATGTCAATGTTCAATGCAATGCAACAGTGGTTTTGCTGCTCCTAAGGTCCACTAGGGTGTATCCAGTTTATCCGTTCTACTTTAACCCCTGTATTACCAATGGCTGATCGCCCACCTCCTTCCTTTACCATCCTTTCCTGGAACGTCAGGGGCCTCAATTCTAAATTCAAACGTGCCCTCCTCTTCCAGTATTTAAAATCCCTCTCCCCCAGCTTAATACTCCTCCAAGAAACCCATCTTATGGGCGGCAAAATCCTTATTCACAAAAATTTCCCTTGTGTAATTGAAGAGGTCCGCACCGATCCCCAGGGCAAATTTGTAATTTTAGTGTTCACATTGTGGTCGCAAAGGTATATTGTTGTAAATTTGTACATTCCTCCCCCCTTATCATCTGCTTTTTTATATGATGTGCTAGAAAAGGTAACGCCATTCTGCCCTGGTACGGTTTTGGTGATGGGTGACTTCAATGCCACTCTGTCGCCAGACCTGGATAGGCCCGCACCTCCCAAGAGGCACTGTCTGGACCTGTCAGCCTGGGCTCAGGCGGTGGGTCTGGTGGAGATCTGGAGGTGGAAGAACCCTGCTACACGGGCCTACACGTGCTTTTCAGCATCATACAAGACCGCATCGCGGATAGATTTGGCGTTCTCCAACCCCGTACTGTTAGCGGATGTGTTGGAGGCAGCCTATCTTCCGAGCGGTCTGTCTGATCACAGCCCCCTGGCAGTGGTTCTCCGCTCCCCGGCTTCCCGGAGTGCTGCATTCTGGAGGTTGGGTGCTCAATGGGTCTCCCACCCAGATCTCTCAGAGAATCTGCCCCCCCTACTGGCGAAGTTCTGGGAACACAATGCAGGCTCCCCCTACTCGGATATTACCTGGGATGCCTTCAAGGCATATACTAGGGGGCAATACATCTCGTACATTGCGAATATAAAGAGGCAGCACTCAGCTGTGACCCTAACATTGGAGCAAAAGGTTACTGACCATACTGACGTATACAGCGGGGACCCCACCCCAGCTCACTTTGACCTGCTTATGGCGGCTCAGAGGGAATTACAGCTACATTTGACGTAAGTCACAAGACTTGAAACATACAAAGGCAAACAGAGGGCTTTTGAACAAGGTGATCGGAATGGCCGTCTTCTGGCCGTGATGGCCCAACACGACCAACCTCTCACTTTGGTGTCATCCTTACAGACCCCGGGGGTGGGACGGTTTCCTCCCCCTCAGACATTCTGCAGACCTTTAATGATTTTTACACCAATTTGTACTCCTCCAGTCTACCCTCAGGTATCCAGCCTGAGATGCTACAGGCCCTGTTGGACCCATTGGCGCTTGGCTGGCTTTCTGACGACGAGAGGGAGACGCTGGTCCAACCATTCACGGCACTGGAGGTTCTGAACGCTATCCGCTCCTTAGCCCCCTGGCAAGGCCCCCGGGCCAGACGGGCTCCCGATATACTTCTACAGGGCACACTCAGGTCTGCTGACCCCCCTGTTGGCACAGCTCTACACTGAGTGTTTGACTGACGGCAGCCTACCTACCTCAATGTATCATGCCCATTTGACGTTGATCTATAAACCCCCTAAGGAACCTCATGTGCCTCGTACAGACCCATATCGCTTCTTAACACGGACTTCAAGATTTTAACTAAGCTCTTGGCCCTTAGGCTTTATCCCATGTTGCCCTCAGTGATCGACCCGGACCAAATGGGTTTTATGCCCCGGAGATCCACTGATGTTAATTTGCGGCGCCTTTTACTAACATTCATGCCCAACATCTCAACATGGGCTCACGGGCGGTGGCATCGCTAGATGTAGAAAAGGCCTTCGATACGGTTGAGTGGCCCTTCCTTTGGGAAACGCTGCACAGAATGGGCTTTCCTTTATTATTCATCAAATGGCTTCAGGTAATTTACAAATGTCCCACTTCCTCGGTGCGTCTGGGTGGGGGGCTATCTGTCCCATTTAGGCTTTTTAGAGGAACCAGACAGGGCTGCCCTCTCTCCCCGGCTCTATTCGCCCTTGCTATAGAACCGGTGGCTGAGGCTTTACGCACTTCACCGCACATTAAAGGTCTCTGTGTGGGGCAGCTGGAGGAGAGGGTAGCCTTGTACGCAGATGATATGCTGCTTTTCCTAAATGATGTGGGTCTGTCATTACAGGGAGCGTTGTCGGCCCTCGACACTTTCGCTGCGGTCACTGGGCTCAGGGTTTATTGGTCCAAGTCCCTCCTTTTTCCGATCGATCGTGAGGCCACTTCCACTTCCCTACCTGGGAGCCCCCTCCGCTGGGTTGAATCCTTCAAATATTTGCATGTCTCCACCATGTCTTCTGACTATATCTCGCTGAATCTGACCCCGGTGCTCCTGGAGGCCCAATTCAGATTCAAGTCCTGGAGTAACCTACCCCTTTCCGTTTGGGGGCGAGTGAACCAAATTAAAATTAAGATTGTCCCTAAGCTTACATACCTGTTCCGCCAATCCTTTTTTCGGAAACTGAATCAAATATTCTCTGCCTTTATCTGGGGGCCGTCGCCACCTAGACACAAGCTTACGTCATTGATGAGACCACGAACGTAGGGTGGCATGGCATTTCCGGACTGCTACAAATCAGGGATGAGATGAACACCCCCCTGTTCGGTTCGCACCAGAACCTGCGAACAGACAGAATGTTCGCGTGAACTTTAGAACCCTATTAAATACAATGGACTCGAACGTTCGAAATCTGAAGTGCTAATTATAAAGGCTAATATGCAAGTTATTGTCCTAAAATTGTTTGGGGACCCGGGTTTTGCCCCACATAGAAAAGTCATTGATAAAAAAAGTGTGGGGGTCCCCCCAAATTCAATTACCAGGGCCTTCAGGTCTGGTATAGATATTAAGGGGAACCCCGCTGCAAATTTAAAAAAAAATGCTTGAGGTTCCCACCAAATATCCATACCAGGCCCTTCAGATCTGGCATGGATTTTAAGGGGAACTCCACCCCAAATAAAAAAAAAATGGCGTGGAGTCCCCCCAAAAATCCATACCAGACCCTTATCCGAGCATGCAACCTGGCAGGCCACAGGAAAAGAGGGGGGGACGAGAGAGCGCCCCCCCCTCCTGAACCGTACCAGGCCACATGCCCTCAACATGGGGAGGATGTCCCCATGTTGATGGGGACAAGGGCCTCATCCCCACAACACTTGCCCGGTGGTTGTCGGGGTCTGCGGGCGGGGGGCTTATCGGAATCTAGAAGATCCCCAGATCCCGCCCCCCCTATGTGAATTGGTAAAGGGTACATTGTACCCCTACTATTCCACAAAGAAAGTGTAAAAGAATGTAAAAAAAACCACACAAACACCTTGGAAAAGTCCTTTATTAAAAAAAAAAAAAAAGAATTACAGCGATGAAATCCAGTGTCCCGCTGAGATCCAATGTCCAGCGCTGTCCGTCATTGGCAGAGCCTGAGCGGACCTGATGGGGAACTTCCTTTGCAGTCTATTAAATGTATAGACCCGCCCCTTCTAAAGTTCCCCATCAGGTCCGCTCAGCCAATGACTAGGTGTAATGATTTTGTGCAGGGACAGTTCTAAGCACGGGAAACAAGCGCGACTTTACATGCATATTATACACACCCCCCATGTACGAAATTTAAAGGAATATTTCACTTTTATTGTTTCACTTTAACCACTTGCCGACCGCGCCATGTACAAAAGACGTCCACAGCGCGGTCGAGTTATCCCGAGTGAACGTCCCAGGGACGTCCTCACAGAATCTTGCTCCCGCACGCCCCCTGGGGCGTGCTCCAGGATATGACCGTGACCGCCGGGTCCGGCGCATCACGGATCACGGTAGATGGCCGCTAATCGCGGCCGTTTACCACGTGATCGCTCCGTCAAATGACGGAGCGATCACTTGTAAACAGACCGGCGTCATGTGATGACGCCGGTTCCTCCCTCCCCTCTCTGTACCGATCGGTACAGTGTGAGAGGAGAGGGGAGGGAGCGGATCATGTCCGCTCCCTCCCCCATGTCAGATCATGTCAGCTGTGGGCTGGATCTGTGACAATTGCAGTCACAGATCCAGCCATCCATCCATCCCTGCTCAGCCATCCCTGTGCAATACCCTGCCAATACTCTGCAATACACCCTGCCAATACTCTGCAATACACCCTGCCAATACTCTGCAATACACCCTGCCAATACTCTGCAATACACCCTGCCAATACTCTGCAATACCCTGTGCAATACTCTGCAATACCCTGTGCAATACCCTGTGCAATACTCTGCAATACCCTGTGCAATACTCTGCAATACCCTGTGAAATACTCTGCAATACCCTGTGCAATTCTCTGCAATACCCTGCCAATACTGTGCAATACCCTGCCCATACTCTGCCCATACTGTGCAATACCCTGCCATACTGTGCAATACTCTGCCATATTCCGCAATACCCTGCCATACTCCGCAATACTCCTCAATACCCTGCAATACTCCTCAATACCCTGCAATACTCCTCGATACCCTGCAATACCCCTCAATACCCGGCAATACTCCACAATACCCGGCAATACTCCACAATACCCGGCAATACTACACAATACCCGGCAATACTCCACAATACCCTGCAATACTCCACAATACCCTGCAATACTCCTCAATACCCGGCAATACCCCGCAATACTCGGCAATACCCCGCAATACTCGGCAATACCCCTCAATACCCGGCAATACCCGGCAATACCCCGCAATACTCAGCAATACTCCGCAATACCCGGCAATACCCCGCAATACCCCGCAATACTCGGCAATACCCCGCAATACTCTGCAATACCCGGCAATACTCCGCAATACCCGGCAATACTCCGCAATACCCGGCAATACTCCGCAATACCCTGCAATACTCGGCAATACCCCGCAATACTCTGCAATACCCGGCAATACTCCGCAATACCCGGCAATACTCCGCAATACCCGGCAATACTCCGCAATACCCTGCAATACTCCTCAATACCCTGCAATACTCCTCAATACCCTGCAATACTCCTCAATACCCGGCAATACTCCTCAATACCCTGCAATACTCCTCAATACCCTGCAATACTCCTCAATACCCGGCAATACTCCTCAATACCCGGCAATACTCCTCAATACCCGGCAATACTCCGCAATATGATGGGAGCAGCTACAGGCATCATTCAGATATTGGCTTTTTCAGCTGGCGATTCCCTGCACCATAAGAATGATCATAGCGGCTGTTCCACCGCTTGATCGCTCTTACGGAAGGTGAGAGGGGATGCCCCCCCTCCCGCTGCCCTCCGGTGCTTCTACCGACTCACCGCTACGATCAAAGCCAAGATTGTTTTTTTTTTGTTTGTTTTTTCAGGCTTCCCAGCCTAGAGGTGAGATGTGGGGTCTTATTGACCCCATATCTCACTGTAAAGAGGACCTGTCATGCCATATTCCTATTACAAGGGATGTTTACATTCCTTGTAATAGGAATAAAAGTGATCAAAAAAAAATTTGGGGCGGAAAAACATGTCAAACTAAAATAAATAAAGTAAAATGAACAATAAAATATATATATTTTTTTTAAAGCGCGCCTGCCCCCGCGAGCTCGCATGCAGAAGTGAACGCATACTTAAGCCCCGCCCACATATGAAAACGGTGTTCAAACCACACATGTGAGGTATCGTTGCGAACGTTAGAGCGAGTGCAATAATTTTGGCCCTAGACCTCCTCTGTAACTCAAAACATGTAACCAGTAAAAATATTTAAAGCTTTGCCTATGGGGATTTTTAAGTAGCGAAGTTTGGCGCCATTCCACGAGCGTGTGCAATTTTGAAGGGTGACATGTTAGGTATCTATTTACTCGGCGTAACTTCATCTTTCACATTATGCAAAAACATTGGGCTAACTTTACTGTTTTTTTTCTTTTAAGCATAAAACTGTTTTTTCCGTAAAAAACACGTTAGAAAAATTTCTGCACAAATACCGTGCAAGATAAAAAGTTGCAATGACCACCATTATATTCTTTAAGGTCTTTGCTAAAAAAACATATATAATGTTTTGGGGTTCTATGTAATTTTCTAGCAAACAAATGATGATTTTTACATGTAGGAGAGAAATGTCAGAATTGGCCTGGGTGCTCCAGAACGCCTGAAGGTGCTTCCTGCATGTTGGGCCTCTGTATGTGGCCACGCTGTGTAAAAGTCTCACACATGTGGTATCGCCATACTCGTGAGGAATAGCAGAATGTGTTTTGGGGTGTAATTTGTGCTATGCATATGCTGTGTGTGAGAAATAACCTGCTAATATGACAATTTTGTGAAAAAAAAAGAAAAAAATATCTTGATTTTTGCAAAGAATTGTGGGAAAAAATGACAACTTCAAAAAACTCACAATGACTCTTTCTAAATACCTTGGAATGTCTTCTTTCCAAAAAGGGGTCATTTGGGGGGTATTTGTACTTTTCTGGCATGTTAGGGTCTCAAGAAATTAGATAGGCCGTCAGTACTTCAGGTGTGATCAATTTTCAGATATTGGCACCATAGCTTGTGGACTCTATAACTTTCACAAAGACCAAAAAGTATGCACCAATTTGTACTTATTTTTACCAAAGATATGTAGCAGTATAAATTTTGGCCAAAATTTATGAGGAAAAAATACTAATTTGCAAAATTTTATAACGGAAACTAAGAAAAATTCATTTTTTTACAAAATTTTCAGTCTTTTTTCTCTTATAGCGCAAATAATAAAAAACCCAACAGTGATTAAATACCACCAAAAGAAAGCTCTATTTGTGTGAAAAAAGGACAACAATTTCATATGGGTACAGTGTTGTATGACTGAGTAATTGTCATTCAAAATGTGAGAGCACCGAAAGCTGAAAATTCGTCTGGTTAGGAAGGGGGTTTAAGTGCCCAGTTGTCAAGTGGTTAAGCATTATTAAAATCACTGCTCCTAAAAAAAACGGCAGTTTTTAAAACTTTTTTTGCATTGATACATGTCCCCTAGGGCAGGACCCGGGTCCCCAAACACTTTTTATGACAATAACTTGCATATAAGCCTTTATAATTAGCACTTCAGATTTCTCCCATAGACTTTTCGAATTTGCCGCGAACACCCCAATTTGTTCGCTGTTCGGCGAACGGGCGAACAGGCAATGTTTGAGTCGAAGCTCATCCCTACTACAAATACTACCTGGCCACACAGCTGGTGACTGCGGCATGGTGGTGGTTACAGCCGGACAGGACAAACTCGTCCACTGTGCTTGAAGCTACAGTGGTGGGTTCACTGGAAGCCCTCCAATTTCTACTTTATCAGGGCCCCCACGCTCCTTATCCTTTGACCCCATCTATGCTCACCACCCTGCGAGCGTGGAAGGCCGGCCTGGCCATTGAAAAATGTAAAACACACGAGATCTCCCCAAACGCCCCGATCTGGTTAAACCCCAGCCTATCACATATTTACAAACTTCTAGACCCCTATGCGTGGACAAAACATGGTGTCAAAAATATATCACACATAGTATCACATAATGCCCTACTTCCCTTTTCAGACCTTTCCTCCAATTTCAATCTGCCTGACCACTACCTCTTTAGATATTGTCAGCTGTCCCATGCATTTGCAGCACAATTCCCGCACTCCTCCTGTATTGTGGCCCAGTCGGAGCTGGAGAGAACACTGCTGTCTAGTTGCGCAGAAAAGCCCACATCACATTTGTACTCATATCTTCTCCGTGTGTCTCTCCCGCCCCTTGACAGGCTATGGTCCAGCTGACTGAGGGACATCCCCACTCTTGACACTGATGACTGGGATGATGTCTGGGATCTGCCTTTTAGATCCCTGGTATCCATCCGTGACAGGGTGGTGCAGTACAAAATTGTACACAGGGCATATTTTACCCAGCATAGACTCCACAAGATGGACCCTACGCACTCGCCGGAGTGTTGGAGGTGTGGCGCCTCCCCAGGCGACTTCTCCCACATTTTCTGGCAGTGCCCCGGGATCCAACAATACTGGATGATGGTATTAGACCTAATTAATTGGGTGGCCTCGACCAACGTTCCACTGAAGATGGAGGTTTGTCTCTTGGGAATTATTGAACCTATTGTCCCGTCATCTGCTGGACGTGTTCTTGTCAGCCTTTTACTCTTTTATGCTCGCAAGAATATTGCCATGCATTGGAAAAAGCCCATCCCCCATCAGTGCTGCAGTGAAAACGCTTGGTGAACGCCAGCCTTCCGCTTTATAAAGACACATATGCCAACAGAGGGTGTTTGATAGGGTTTGGCACACCTGGTTCGCAGAACCGGATACTGCTGGCTGATTTGAGGTGCATGGTGTATATAGCTGTGCATGGAGGTGTAGTGGATGCTCATTTGATATGTTATATCGTACGAAGCCTTGTCTGTGTTGCCATGGTATACTGTATGCACTTGTTCTCTGAGGATATTGTACATGTCTGAGCAATGTTTTTCTTTGTTTTGTTTTCTATTTTGTTTTTTTTGTTTGTTTTTTTTACTTTTTCTTTTCTGTATGTCTTTGTGTTTGAAAATCTTCAATAAAAACAAATTAAAAAAAAGAAACAATTGCAGAAAAATTGGTCTTTGGGTGTTGTTGGTGCCCTCAACCTGTAACCTTCTAGAGGTAGTCTTGATGAAAGCAAGAATTGGCCTTGCTGTAAAAAATCAAAATTTGGCGCCCCTGTCACACAAAAGTTGGTCTTTGGGTGTTGTTGGTGCTGTCAGCCCATAACCTTATAGAGGTAGTCTTGATGAAAGCAAGGAATGGTCTTGCTATAAAAATGTTAATTTGACTCCCCTTTCACACGGTTGCGGAAAAATTGATCTTTGGGTGTTGTTGGTGCTTTCACCCTTTAACTTTCTAGAGGTAGTCTTGATGAAAGCAAGAATTGGCCTTGCTGTAAAAAAAAATAATTTTATGCACCCGTGAAACAGGTGCGGAAAAGTTGGTCCTTAGGTGGTAATTGTGCCCATGAAACCTATACTAACAAATTACTTTTTAAAATTACAACACCCACAAAGCTAGGCAGCCTAGACAGTCTTGCAGAGATGCGGGATCCCAATAACACTTTATCAGCGACATCGGCATCAGGAGCTTGATAGCTGCTGGTAATCCAGGACTGATTCATTTTCACAAATAGCCAGTCAAAGGAGTCTGTGGACAGACACACTGTTTTAACTGTCACAAAATCTCAGGCAGCACTGAATGCCCGTTCGGAAAGCATGCTGGATGCAGGACAGCCCAGCAGCTCAATTGCATACTGGGCAAGTTCTGGCCAGGGGTCTATTCACATGACCCAGAAACCCAGTGGATCATCTACTGGAAAGATCTCCATGTCTATGTTTACCTCTAGATAATCTTCCACTATTTGATACAGATGCTGCCGATAGGATGTTGAAGCTGACAGCCCTGGGTGCCGAAGACTAAAAATTCTTTCAAATGCATCACTGAGGCGGCCCCCTTTTTCACTGCTCCTCCTTTGACCAACAGAAGCCTCAAAAGTAGCTTTTCCATGAGACTGTAACCTACCAGAGGCTGGAAAGGCATTACATAAGCTCCTCTTTAAGATTTCCTCAAGATATTTCATCCTGTGCTCCCTCTGTGAGGACGTGATGAGTTCTGAGATTTTCCCCTTGGTCAAGGATGGTTGCCAACCAATAATGATCCTTATCCTTGATGCCACAAATTCTGGGGTCCTTTCGCAGGCTTTGAAGAATAAGGGAGGCCATACACCACAACATTGCAGAGGCATGAGAAGAAGAGTCCTCTGGGTCACTGAGGATTACAGTATCTGAAACTGCCTCCTCCCAGGCATGTACTACACCCAAGGTTTCTGGGGACTGAAAACTATCTCTTAAGAGTTGACATGTGTCTTCCTCTGCTTCAATGCCTCCAAAACTGCAAAAATACTCCTCCTCCTCTCCCCTCTCCTTTTGTGTGTTCTGTGGCATCGCAAGAATGGTGTCTGCATAAAGCGCCCCCTGAGGAGAAAGGAACTCCCCCTTTTCCTCCCGCTGCTCTGCCTCGATTGCCCTGTCCATAATGCCACACAAGGTCTGCTCCAGCAGGAATACAAGAGGGATTGTGTCACTGATGCATGTATTGTCACAGCTCACCATAGCTCACCACCATGGTGACAGTACAGTGCATGCATCCTTTATCAGCAGCCATTGGCATGGGGAAAAAAAGCAGAGGTGTCCTGAGCCTATCCTTGTACCATACTCACACAGGTACTCGTGGCCCTCTGCTGCATGTGCCACCACTGCAGCATTGCAAAAGTTGAGTTCCACCTGGTGGGCATGTGAAAAATCAGGCAGTTTACAGGCAGGTGGAATTCCCGCAGAATTTCAGCTATCCGAACACTGGCTGTGTATGACCTCCTAAAATGGCTACAGACTCTTATGACCTGCTTTAGAAGATCTTGCAAACCTGGGTACCTGTTTAAGAAGCGCCGCACCACCAAATTGAGGACGTGTCAACGATATAGGAAAGTTCCCCATGGGGCTTTGGACAGCGAAGTAGAGAAGTAAACAATTGTTATGGAGTGATGATGTACACCATTTATTATACATAGAATTGAAATGCAATATAAATAATAAAACATGTTTCAGATCTAATGATACAGTACAGTTCCACAATAAATACATAAAAAACAAATGTGCACAACATTACATTGCATAAAAGCTATATGATGTGCGTGCCCCGACGCGTTTCGACCTGTGTACGGTCTCTTCAGGGGGATACATGACTTCTAGAAAATACACATTACATATATTAGGGATTAATTAAATAAAACATGCCATATATATAAACACATAGGTAAACCAAATTATATTATTTACCGTAAAAATGTGGAATGGGTATTGGAGTAGCCAAAATTGATACAGGTGATTGGAAAATCCAAAGGGGAGCCTCACGGTCACTGCCCAAAACCCGAAAGGGGGTGGAAGAACCCAACCTGAAGGGCTTGCAAGGAGCCACACTGTAAATGCCCTCCAAGAAGACGGGGGAGCCGATGCCTGCAAGGAGCACCCAACTGTTAGCCATATGTTGAAGAAAGTATGAGTAATATTGAATTCTAGCATGTTGTTGCTAGAATAACAGTTAATCTGTTGAGTATTGTTTAGGGCACATATAGGGAAGAAGGGCTGGCAACGATAATATAAATTGTAAATGGATAGTGGGTCAAGACACTATGGACCGTGTCCCATTGGAATATCTAGCCAATGGAGGATGTGAATTACTTAGAGTGATGTGTTGTAGCTTGATGAGGGGTCAAGGTATGTGATCCAAAAACAGTGTAATTGGGGATTCGTTAGTGAAAATTACACATCTTGCTTGGTATTGTCCAAGCAAGAATGCAGTGTGTGTATGTGAAGGGATTAGCTAATTAAAATAAAAAAATAATACTAAATAAAAAAAAAGTGATATAATATAAAATATATATAAAATCAAATATGTATGATATGCCTGAGTAGATGTGCAAATAAGTGAATATTGATTGAATATAAATAATGATGACAATGATAATTAAATATGAAGTGGGTAGCTAAATGCTACAAGTGATAAAGTGTACTAAATAAGAAAGATGGGAGAAATATTAAAAATCAAATAGGTAGTGCATGTGAAAAGGGTAGTTACCTGGTGCAGTGATGCAATTAATGTGGACTTGTAGAGAGAGCTTGCAAAGCTTGTTGTTGAGTGTTCAAACCTGACTGCAAGTGTGCAGAAAAGGTATGGGCTTCTAATTTCCAAGAGAAGAGAAGCAGGTGCCGTCCGTCCTGGACTGCCTGGAATCAACAAATGATTCACAGGTATCCAGTCTTTATGTGTGCCTAAGGGCGTGGCAAATGGGCTATACAACCGCAGGCACCAGGCAATCCCCCGCACCCTGGAGACATGGCGTGAGGGCCGCTGTATGGGCGGCCCTCGTGTGGCTCCCTCGGCGTTCCGGAAGGCCGGAGGACCCCAACCACTGTCGTCCTCCTCGTCACAAAGCCACGTGACGTCATGACGTCGTGCGCACGCCGAAATCTCGAGCATGCGCACTTCGCCATTGAGGTCCGGGGAGGAACACGGGATGCCGCCGGCAAGGGAAAGCTCACGACGGCGGCCGAAGGAACCTCGACCATAGCGGGAGCAAAAAGGGGGATACTAATGATGTTCACGTCCCCTTACCTTGCCGGGAAGCCACGGGGGGCCAGGATGCATCCCCATGGGGAAAGGGCATGGACCGGACTCCCAGGATATGCCAACCACCATAGAGCCATATTATATGGGATGGTGCTTAAGTGTGTAATATATAAGGAAATTGAAAAATATACTAGATGGTTGTGTAATATAATAAATACCAATTCTATGCATTAAAGTTTAGGGACCTGGGCTGTGTGATGATTTCATAGCCTGAGAGAAACCCCCGCAAATATATTCCAAAACAAATATCCTTATGATATTTGAATATCATGCAAAACATGGACTCTAAAATAAATGTCTCCTGATGAATGAAAAAAGAGGGAAAAGGTAATTGTGGTCTGATCCCCCCAAGGTGGGTATCCCGTCTGATACGCGAGAAATACCCTATATGTCACCCCTGAATGATTGTCAAGGGTGCAAAAAATGGAAAGTGCGGGGGTTTGAAAGGATGGCAGAAGAACACACAGCTAGGAATGGTCTCCAATGTGTCATTTTTTGCACCCTTGACAATCATTCAGGGGTGACATATAGGGTATTTCTCGCGTACCAGACGGGATACCCACCTTACCTTTTCCCTCTTTTTTCATGCATCAGGAGACATCTATTTTAGAGTCCATGTTTTGCATGATATTCAAATATAATAATAGACCGGCCCCTTCTAAAGTTCCCCATCAGGTCCGCTCAGCCAATGACGTAGTGTAAGGCTGAGGACCTGATGCGGAACGTGAGAAGGGGCGGGTCTATTCATGTATTATACTGCGGAGGCAGTTCCCCATCAGGTCCGCTCATCCAATGATGTAGGCGGGGTCTGACATACGAGGGGGCGGACCTGATGGTGAACTTCATCCACAGTTTAATACATGAGTAGACCCGCCCCTTCTCACGTTCCGCATCAGGTCCTCAGCCTTACACCTACGTCATTGGCTGAGCGGACCTGATGGGGAACTTTAGAAGGGGCGGATCTATTCATTTAATACACTGCCGAGGAAGTTCCCAATCAGTATCGCTCAGGCTCAGCCAATGACATTTTGTCTGGACAGCGCTGGACATCGGGATCATCGCGGGACACTGGATTTCATCGCTGGAATGTTTTTTTTTATTTTTTATTTTTTCATTTTTAATAAAGGACTTTCCCAATGGTGTCTGTGTATTTTTTTTACAATTTTTTACACTTTTTTTGTGAAATGGTAGGGGTACAATGTACCCCATTATCGATTCACATAGGGGGGGCGGGATCTGGCGGTCCCCTTTGTTAAAGGGGTCTTCCAGATTCCGATAAGCCCTCCGCCCGCAGACCCCCACAACCACCGGGCAAGGGTTGTGGGGATGAGGCCCTTGTCCCCATCAACATGGGGACATCCTCCCCATGTTGAGGGCATGTGGCCTGGTACGGTACAGGAGGGGGGGGCGCTCTCTCGGTCCCCACTCTTTTCCTGCAGCCTGCCAGGTTGCGTGCTTGGATAAAGGGTCTGGTCTGGATTTTTGGGTGGCACCTCACGCCATTTTTTTTTTAATTTGGGGTGGAGTTCCCCTTAAAATCTATACCAGACCTGAAGGGCCTGGTATGGATATTTGGGGGAACTGCACGCATTTTTTTTTAAATTTGCGGCAGAGTTCCCCTTAATATCCTGACCAGACCTGAAGGGCCTGGTAATTGAATTTGGGGGAACCCCCACGCTTTTTTTTTCTTTTGACTTTCTCAATGACTTTTCTATGTATTGCCGGGAGCCGACAATTCATTAATAGCCGCGAGTGAGTTTTAAATGACTTTTTTTTCTTCAGAAATGACACTTTGTGCAGGGACGGTTCTAAGCACGGGAAACAAGCGCAAATAGTCCTCAGAAGTTCGGGTCCCCATTGACTTCAATGGGGTTCGGGTTCGGGGTCAAGTTTGGGTCAAGTTCGGTCCCGAACTCGAACTTTTTACCGAAGTTTGGCCGAACCCGTCCAACCCAAACATCCAGGTGTCCGCTCAACTCTAGTGAGGAGAAGAAGAATTTTGTCCCTTGTGCGTGGCTTTCAGATGCTCTTGCCAATGGGCTGAGTGGTGGGAGGTTAAATGCCTTGTCAAGCATGTAGTACCAAAATGGCTAGTGTTTTTGCCACGCTTGATCTGCTTGCAGCAGAGATTGTAAATTTCAACAGTATAATCAGCTGCACATGTGCTAAAAAATGCCCACACAGCTGAGCTGTGGGAAGTAGGCTGGGAGATAACAGCTCCACAATCCGATGGAATAGGGTGGCTGCTATTTACTCTTCCATGATGGCTGCCTCTGGAGGACATCCTGCCTCATTAGGGTTGTTTCTCCCCTCACTTTCCTCCTCTGCTGTATCCGGGACCCAAGTCACGTCATTGACCTCATCATCTGCACCCCCTCCATCCTTATCATCACTGGAGCCAACTTAGCAATATGATATGGCTGGGGGAACTTGACTGCCAACTTGTTGTTTATTAGTGTTCTCCCTTCTCTGTTGGCTCACGTTATTCCCTCTACCTCAGAACCAACATCAGAATCAAGAAATGTCTGTGCATCCTCAAGAAGTAAGTGGCTGATGCTGTGTTCAAATAATTCAGCTGACTCCTCCATGCATGATGCTGGTTGGAGTATCTGTGGACAAGTAGACAGAATAAGCCCCTCTGGCAGATGCGGTGGACTGTGCACTAGTGCCAGCTCAAGTCATAGAGGATGAGGAGAATGAGGATGGTTTAGTAAGCCAGTCCACCACCACCTCTACATACTGTGACTGGATAGCATGGGCAACATCACTAAACAGAGACAAAGGTGCTCTGCCTGAGGATGGACCACATCCACCTTTGCCTGAGGACACAGACGCTGCTGGCCCCCTAATAGTGACATTAGAATGTCTGCTCTCATTGTTGGCCTCACAAAAATGATGGGGGACTTATTGGCCAAATTTTCGATTACAAACAATTTTATTAAAGTATCAACATCATACAAAGAAAATGTCAGACCGTATAGTCGAATACGAATATGGTAAACAATCACAGGACATGGGAAAGAGATGGAGGTCAACAGTAAAAGTATCAAAACATGTGAGAACAGCAAACCAGTAGAGCATAGAGGTGCTAGTAGAGAGGATATAAATGGTGCTAACAGAAAAAGCTATACGACATCATTAAGGTACATTAATCCAGTGTTTCCATTTGTTTTCATACACCTGCATAGTGTCATAGAGTGTGTGGTGAATACGTTCTGCTAGCTTGATTGCTTCCATGCGTGTCAGTACCTGGGACCAAGAAAGGGAAGAGGAACGCCAGTTAAGTGCTGTTGCCCAATGTATGGCTAAGAAAAGCGAGTGTATTAGTTTTGCACAGGGTGTAGGGATATCAGGGATGGGAGTAAAGCATAGGCACATTTGGGCTGTGAGGGTAATGATGCTGCCAGCTATAGTTGACACCTTCAGGGCTGCCGCCTGCCAGATGGGCTGAAGATGTCTACAGCTCCAGAAAGTGTGCATCAGTGTGCCAGCCTCAGAACAGCCCCGAAAACAGAGCGGGGAAACCGCCGGGAAGATGGTGTGTAGGTGTGCAGTGGTCAGATACCACCTGAGATGTAGTTTAACTGCAGTTTCCCGGATGGAGTAGGCTCTGGTGAGTTTGTACATATTCGCCAGCATCTCCTCCCATTCCGGAGGGTCAAAAGTCATGCCCAACTCCCCCTCCCACTTAAGCATTGGTTTAGTTTTGACTGGCAGGGCATATTCATTAAGCATGATGTAGATTCTGGATATAACCCCTCTGTCTCTGGAAGAATGGGAACATATGCGTTCATAAGGGGTGTTATGGAGTTGGGAATCCAGGGAGCCCCTATTTTGAAAGAAATGTCTGATCTGCATGTACCTATATAATTCAGAGGGTGGAAGGTCACATTCTGCTTGTAATTGCTGAAAGGATTTAAAATGACGGCCCTCTTTCATGGATTGAAGCGTTATGACAGCTGATGTAATCCACCTGGAGAATCCAGCCCTATCTTGAAAGGCTGGTGGGAAATCTGGATCACCTATAAAAGAGTGTAACGGGGAAAGAGGGGAGGATAAGCCGAATTTATGATTGTATAACAACCAAAGGTGGACCGTCTGTCAAGGTCACCTGTGGCCAGGTGACAGATGCACACCGTAGGGGGACAGGAGTGCACCGCAAGGTAGTGAACCCTATGGCTGACTGCTGCGGATAGGAAACTGGGTGGTTGTGGAAAGCGGGACCAGAGGAGCACAACCGGGATCCTAACATAAGCTAGAGCCAAGATTCCCCAGGGCGCGGAGTCTAAGACCCAGCAGGTCTTCTCCAGGGCCTCTAGTGGTGAGGATGTTATGCTGCAGGCTGGGACCAGGTCGCGGCCCCTGGAGTTTCCTAGCTCACGCCCCGTAGGATAAGGGGAAAAGAGGGGAAGCAGCAGCACAAGATATGAGAGAACCGAATAACAAGCTGAAGGTCAGGGGCCACAAGCAGACAAGGATAACGAAAGAACGAGCTGAAGGTCAAGGGTCACGAGCAGACAGGGATAGTCGGGGACAAGCCAAATATGTAACAGAGAGACAGACGTAGCACACGGCAGGCAGGAACCCAAACACACAATGCCTAACAAACACGTTGATCAGCAAAGCAGGCTTGCAGTGCACAGGTTAATATAGTGTTCTGTGATAGGGCCTGGGGTGGAGTCTGGCTGGGAGGAGATTATAAAGGAAGCCAGGTGAAAGGGCTCAGGCCTCTAAGATGAACACATGGGAAGGAAGGTAAGCTGACAGACAAACACTATTGCATATCCATGACAGTACCCTCCCTCTTATGGGCCCTCCCCCGCCTGGGCCCAGGCTTAAAGGGAAATCTCTGATGAAACCTTCTCAACAGATGAGGTGCAGCGACATCAGATGCAGCGATCCAAGATGCCTCCTCAGGACCAAAACCTCTCCAATGCACAAGGTACTGAAGAATGCCTCTGCAGAGCCGAGAATCCAGAACTTGTCTAACCTCGTACTTAAGATTATCCTCAGAGACTGAAAACGAGGTAGGGAGATGACAAGAAGATCTATTGAGGACCAAAGGCTCTCTAGGAATAAGCAAGGGCATGAGAGGATCAACAGGAATCTGAGGAGGGTCCCCTAGACCCTTAAAGGGGAACTGGTCATCTTGCACAGGACCATCAAACTGGGCAGATGTCAGTGGAACCCTGAAGTCAGGTTGGTTAGAGGGTGACATGTCACAGGAGTCAAGCTGAATAGCTGAAAGACAAGCAGAATGTCCTGAACAAGAAAAAGTAGGAGGCTCACTGGGCATGGGCTGGACTGGCATAACTAGTACAGAGGTAGAGTGAATAGCTGAGTCAGGTGTAGCGACTACCTGAATCGCATCGCAAGACGTAGCGACTGCAGGACTTGTAGACAAGCTAGCCTGGCTGTGCGTCCAAGGGTGGTTAGGGACAGAGAAATGTAAATGGTTATGCAACCTGGAATGAATGACCGGCTCAGATTCACAGGGGGCAACCTTGGGTAGGCAGGACGAGGAACAGGAGGGACCCCAAGCCAGGATCTGTCCAGTAGTCCAGTCCACATGAGGAGAATGGAGCTGTAACCATGGGAGACCCAAAATTATAGGCGTTGAGGCCTTGGGTAAGATAAGGAAGGATATCCACTCCTGGTGGAGTGTCCCTACCGACATCTTAACAGGGAGGGTCTGGAAGCGGATAGGTCCCCCTGGGAGAACAGTACCATCAATCGCCAAGACCACCAATGGTGTGGTGAGGGGCAAAAGAGTAAGTCTCATGGACGATGCGATTTCCCAGTCCATAAAATTACCAGCGGCTCCGGAATCTAGATATGCTGAGACCGAATGAAAAGA
Organism: Rana muscosa; assembly: GCA_029206835.1. Taxonomy (NCBI): domain Eukaryota; kingdom Metazoa; phylum Chordata; class Amphibia; order Anura; family Ranidae; genus Rana; species Rana muscosa. Next base: position 683,567,616 of record CM055117.1, on the reverse strand, counting down.
AGCACCAACATGAAGGAACACAGAAAGCAGAAGACGAGAAGGGGAAGGTGATATTTCTGGGTCCAATACTCCACTTTCCAGATGAAGTGGACCCGAACGTTTTTCTGGACAAAGAGAGCAAGTGTCACGAAAATGACCTTTGCCCCCACAGTAAAGACACAGACCAAGAGTTCTGCGCCTAGCACGTTCCTCGGGGGATAGCCTGGTCCGACCCAGCTGCATGGGTTCCTCAGCTGGTAGGAGATGCTCTACGGGTTGAAGAGAGGGCAGCTCAGGCTGACTAAGAACCAAGGAGTGCTGGCGTTGCTTTTCTAAGGTCCTCTCCTGAAAGCAAATATCGATCTGGTTACACAAGGAGATAACGCCGGCCAGATCAGTGGGGATGGTTCTTCCTGCTAATTCATCCTTCACTCTATCAGACAGGCCATGCAAAAAGGTTGCGACTAAGGCCTCATTGTTCCAGCTCAACTCAGCCGACAGTATGCGGAAATGAAGGGCATACTGTCCCACAGAAGCAGACTCTTGGCTGAGACGTAAAAGGGCGCTGGCCGCTGAAGAGACACGAGCCGGTTCTTCGAAGATATTCCGAAAAAGTTTCAAGAAGCCAGACAGGCTAGAAACCACTGGATCATTCAGTTCCCACAGAGGGGCTGCCCAGGCTAAAGCTTCACCAGAGAGGAGGGAAATGATATAGGCTACCTTAGCTCGATCAGACAGGAAGTTTTGGGGCTGGAGCTCAAAATGAATTGTGCATTGGCTAAGGAACCCCCTGCAAGCCTTGGAGTCCCCAGAGAAACGGGACGGAGCTGGCAGTTGTAGTGAGTGTGTGGCTGCGACTGGTGTAATAGGTGCAGCCGCTGGTTGTATTTGAGGTTGCGGATTCAGGGTTCCCAAGGAGGCCTGAAGCTGCTCAAAGCGAGAAGCCAGATCCTGGAGGAATCGCATCACCTGAGTCTGATTCGATTCCTGGGTTTCAAGTCTGCAAACTATGCCCTGCAACGGATCATCCACGGGTAATGGGATGTCAGCCGGGTTCATGGCTGATCAAACTGTCAAGGTCACCTGTGGCTAGGTGACAGATGCACACCGTAGGGGGACAGGAGTGCACCGTAAGGTAGTGAACCCTATGGCTGACTGCTGCGGATAGGAAACTGGGTGGTTGTGGAAAGCGGGACCAGAGGAGCACAACCGGGATCCTAACAGAAGCTAGAGCCAAGATTCCCCAGGGCGCGGAGTCTAAGACCCAGCAGGTCTTCTCCAGGGCCTCTAGTGGTGAGGATGTTATGCTGCAGGCTGGGACCAGGTCGCGGCCCCTGGAGTTTCCTAGCTCACGCCCCGTAGGATAAGGGGAAAAGAGGGGAAGCAGCAGCACAAGATATGAGAGAACCGAATAACAAGCTGAAGGTCAGGGGCCACAAGCAGACAAGGATAACGAAAGAACGAGCCGAAGGTCAAGGGTCACGAGCAGACAGGGATAGTCGGGGACAAGCCAAATATGTAACAGAGAGACAGACGTAGCACACGGCAGGCAGGAACCCAAACACACAATGCCTAACAAACACGTTGATCAGCAAAGCAGGCTTGCAGTGCACAGGTTAATATAGTGTTCTGTGATAGGGCCTGTGGTGGAGTCTGGCTGGGAGGAGATTATAAAGGAAGCCAGGTGAAAGGGCTCAGGCCTCTAAGATGAACACATGGGAAGGAAGGTAAGCTGACAGACAAACACTACTGCATATCCATGACACCGTCTGGCTGACTATAGAATTTAGTGGGGTGAGTCGGTTTGTCTTTATGGTCCCGGACCACAACAGTCCAGGCAAGTGGAAGGGGAGAATAGACTGGGTCTCGAAGGCTAACCAGGGAATACCGACTGGGAATGTGTGCCATTGTGCAGTTTGTGCAAATCTGGATGCTAAGTAATAGCGCCAAAGGTCTGGAAGACCCAGACCTCCCAAGGGTTGGGGTCTATATAGCAAGGATTTATGGAATCTTGGTTTCTTGTTGTGCCACACAAATTTATTGACTTCTTTCTGAATTGAATCGATATACGTCCTAGAGACGTATATAGGGAGTGCCCGGAAAAAAAACAAAAGTTTAGGCAAGATGGCCATTTTTATGGCAGTGACCCTACCCAGAAATGAGACGTGGTAATTATCCCAGGTTTTCAGCAGGGAATTGACATGAGAGACTATGGGGAGATAATTTGCACGGAACAGGGATTGAAAAGAAGGGGTAAGCTGTATCCCTAAGTAGCGGAAAGTGTCTGTGCACCAAGTAAATGCAAAGTGATGCCTCAGGGAAGCCTCAAGATCATGAGGTATATTAATTGGCAGGGCTGAACACTTAGCCAAATTAACTCCCAGCCCAGAGATTGTGTGAAATGAATCGAGTAATGATGTGAGAGTCGGTAGTGCTATAAGTGGATTGGTCAAAAAGAGGAGCACATCATCAGCGTATAGGCTGAGTTTGAATTCCTTGGGGCCTTTACAGTATCCTTTGATATTTACATTGTTGATTATGGCACGGGACAGGGGTTCTGTGGCCAGGGCAAAAAGAAGAGGGGACAATGGGCATCCCTGCCTAGTGCCCTTCTGAAGGGGAAAAAACGCTGAATTATTGCCTGGCAATTTAATGCGCGTTTGTGGGTCTCTATATAAGGAGTGAAAACCATGAATAAAGTCTCCGGTGATACCAAATTTGGGCAGAAGGTGATCAAGGTAGGACCAGCTGACGCTGTCGAAAGCTTTATGAATGTCTAGACTGAGAAGAAGAGTTTGTTTAGAATGTAGGTTAGCGTCCTGTATTATGTTAGAAACTAGGCGGATATTATCGGTGATCTGTCTACCAGGAATAAACCCTGTCTGGTCGGGGGAGATCAGGCTGGTAATCACAGAAGCTAGTCTATCCGCTAGCAATCTGCCAAATATCTTCAAATCATTGTTAATCACCGATATCGGGCGGAAATTCTGGGGCAGGGAATGATCCTTGTGGGGTTTAGGTATGAGGGACATGATGGCCAAGAGCATCTCAGCTGGAAAGTCATTTCCTTTCAAGATGTGGTTATAAAGGGAGGTTAGATGAGGGGAAAGTATATGGGAAAACTTCTTATAGTAAGACGTGGAGGTAGCCATCCGGGCCAGGAGCTGTTGAGGACTTGAGAGACTTGATGATAGTCTGTATCAGTGTTTTTCAACCTTTTTTCAACCAAGGCACCCTTTAAAATCTGTCAGAATCTCGAGGCACACCAATCCAAAAATGTGAAAAAAAAATTATGCCACATGGTATTTGTACAGTGGTTTTGCAAACACATTTATTTTTGTACAAAATTCACTTCAATGAATTAAAACAAAACACAATATATACCACAATTTTTGGGTATAGTGTGAAAGATGATGTTATGGCGGGGAAATAGATACCTAACATGTCATGCTTTAAAATTGCGCACACTCGTGGAATGATGACAAACTTTGGTACTTAAAAAATCTTCATAAGTAACGCTTTAAACACCTTTACAGGTTACATGTTTAGAGCTAAAGAGGAGGTCCAGCACTAGAATTATTGCACTCGCTCTAGCATGTGCAGTGATACCTCACATGTGTGGTGCGAAAACTGTTTACATATGCGTGTGCGACTTGCGTATCCACTTGCGTAGGGATAGGGGGTGCTTAAAAAAAATGTTGTCTTATTTATTAAACTTTTTTTTCTTTTCACTGTCCCTTTTACATTTTTTTATTTGTTTTTATATCACTTTTATTTCTGTTACAATGGATGTAAACATCCCTTGTAGTAGATATAAGGATGACAGGTCCTGTTTATGGAGAGATCTGGGGTCAAAAAGACCTCATATCTCTCTTTTACCTTTAAAGGCAAAAGATTAAAAAAATAAATAAATCTTTTGCTTTAAAAAATGTTATAAAAATTGTTTACTTCCAGCCTGGACTGGAAGTCATGGCGTCGCTCCGGTCCTTCAAGGCAATCAAAGGGGATCTACTCTTTCATCGCCTCTGGGACTAGCCGGCCACTCCATCGGATTGTTTCTCAGGCGAGACGGTGGAAGGGGGGGGGGACATCCCCTCCCGCCGCTTTTTAAAGCATTCCAGTGGCTTAAGAGCCGCTTGGAACACTTTCATGAGAAAGCCAGTCACTGGCTCTAAAAAACAATACCAAGGTTATGGCTGATATCTTTAGCCATAACCCCGGCAAACCATTCCAAATCTGTAACTATGAATTGTGGTCTTGTGGGGGAAAAAAAAAAAAAAACCTACATGACACTTGTTACAATTAGGGCACTTTCACATTGACTCATTCCATTGCAGGCACGGCGATTAATTTTTTTTAATTTAATATACATGGGCTATGTGGGTTATTATTGATAATGATAACTGTATACTTCAATACTGGTTTGGCCGCAGCGCAGGTGTAGCGCAGTGTAACTGTGGTTTTCGTGTGGTTTCTCATAAACTTCTATTATGTAGTAAATTTTTGGTACATTTTCTGAAAGCACACCAAAAATGAGGGACATAATAAAAGTCTATGAGAAACCACATGAAAACCGCAAGTACACTGCGCTGCGGCCAAACTGCAGTATTGAAGTATACAGTTATCATTATCAATAATAACCCACATAGCCCATGTATATTATATTACATTTAAAAAAAATTCACCATGCCTGCAATGAAAAATGAGGCAATGTAAGTGCCAACAAGTGTTATGTAGTTTTTTTTTTTTTTAATATAAACACCATGCCTGCAATAAAACTATCATACATTGAAAATGACAGGTACAAGTACTGTACCTGTGTCTCCTCACTGTTTTGTTTCCTCACGGTTCTTTCAACCTCTACTCGTGTTGTTCTTCTTCTCCTCCCCTCAGGGAAACGCGCGCCAGCCAGCATCTACTCTGGCACCCGCGGCTCACACGTCACAGATAGCAGTGCGTGCGCCCGACACTCCCATAGCAACCGATGACGTAATCGGTTGGCAAGACGCGATCGGGAGGCCAGCACAGCTTCCAGAGTGCCTGTGGCAGTGGGAAGTGAGGTTTACACAGCGGACCGGCACCGCTGTAATAACAAATATTAACCAAGTGGCCAGCAGTAGTTAAAACATCAGATAGCTGCCTATATTGGGGGTCATTTTGCCGCGGCACACCTGGGGACTCTTCACGGCACACCAGTGTGCCACGGCACACTGGTTGAGAAACGTTGGTCTGTATTTCTAAGTCCGTACTGGGGGCATTTAGGGATTCTAGTTGCTGATCGGTTAAAGTGGGAAGGGCTAGGTCCGAGAACCAAGATTGCGTCGACGGGTCCGCGGTGGGGTGAGATTTTCTAAACAGGTTCCTATAATAGTCTACAAAGATTTCCATGACATCATTAGGGTGGGAGACTAGCATGCCTGCAGAATTTCTAAGTCTATAGGTGTGTGAGGGTTTTGTGGCCTGGTTTAGTTTCCGTGCGAATATAGTAGAGGATGCATTACTATGCAGCAGAAATTTAGCTTTGGCCCACCTCAAGGCCTTTTCCATGCCCTCCGAGAGCAGGAGGTCTAACGCTTGTTTTTTACTGTGAATTTGTTGAAGAAGGGCTGGGGAGGGATCTTGATGATATCGATTATACAGGGTATCTAGGGCCCTCGTGATCGAACGGAGGTCTGAAATTTTTGCTTTATTCCTCTTGGAGGCTAAGTCAATGAGGTTGCCCCTCATGACTGCCTTATGGGCAGTCCACAAAGTACTCGGAGAGGTGTCAGGTAAGTGATTATCTACAAAGTACTCTTGGAGCTTGGTGCTAAGCGCCTCCACCGTGGGGGAATCAGTGAGAAGGGAATCGTTCAATCTCCATGAATAGGTTGTGGGTTTAAGGCCCATCCCTTTGATTGTGAACTCAGCTATATTGTGATCGGACCAGGGGAAAACATGAATGTCTGCCCCGGAGGAGTTAGCTAGGATAGTTGGGGAGCAAAAGATATAGTCCAAGCGAGCGTAACTATCATGAGGATTCGAGTAGAACGTGTAGGACCTGCTACCAATATTATGCGCTCGCCACGTGTCTATAAGTTGCAGGGCGTTTAGGCTACCAGATAGGGTTTTAGGAAAAGCTTTAGTGGCGGGGGTGCTCCTGCTCCTGTCTAGTCTCGGATTAGCTGCGAGATTAAAATCTCCGCCTACTATCAAATGTGGTGAGGGGTACCTTTCCAGGATCGAGAAAAAACGTCTAAAGAAGGAGGCCTGTGCCTCATTAGGGGCATATAGAGAGACTATGGTAACTGCCCGGCCCTGGATTTTGCCCTGCAGGATTATAAATCTGCTACCTCGGTCTTTATATATGTGCGCAACTTCAAAGAGAACTGAGTTCCTAATAAAGATGGCCACTCCATGGGTTTTGTTGAGATGGGAGGTACAGTAAAACTGCTTGAAAGAGCGATCAAAATATTGAGGGTGGTTTGAGTTAGAAAAATGGGTCTCTTGAAGTAGGAGGATGTATGCTCCCAGATTTTTATAGTGCCTAAAGGCCTTCCTTTGTTTCTGGGGTAGGTTAAAACCCTGGACATTGTGGGAAATGATCTTAAGGGACATTATGGGCTAATAGGGATGAGGCATAGGGATGGGAGGGGCATGTACAGAAAGGGATACCACGTGGAATAGCCATATGAGTCTCAAGCGTATCTGTAACATAGCATGCATGCCTGTGAACAGTGAAATCAAGCGTCTGATTGATAATCTGAGATGTAATCAAAATGAATGACATTTCAAGGTAAAATGCAAAAGTATGAAAATAACAAATAGAACTTAATACAGAAGTGCTCACAAACCACTTATGAGCCTGGGGGTCAGAGGAAAACATTCCAACTGACCAAAAAAAAATTTTCATTGGACTATGTAGTCCTATACCAACCGAAGGACCCTGACGGGGTCGCAGCAAGGAACAGGGTGACCATAAAATGCACATCACCCTGAACCTCACAGCGGCTTGGGTCATGTAGTTGGGAGGGGGGAACAGTGAACGAGAGGAGACGTACCGCCTCAGAGTATGTCAGTGCAAAAGAAAAAACAAACAAACAACCAAAGGGAGGAAAGAAACAAAAAAATAAAATTTTTCTTCCTTCCTGTTTATCTTCTTTTTCCCTTTTTTTTTTCTTTTTTTCTGGTGCATGCCATTCTACTGGAGGGGGGCGGATTGTCCATATAATGAGGGTAGAGTAGTCGTCAAGAGGACCTAGGATGAAACAGCATAACAAAGGAGGTGATTGAATGGCACCAACAAAGTCTCCAGTCTGGCTCAGGCAATGAATTCATACAGGGGGAAGTCAGACCTATGTAGAAATCAGTGTTGTGGAGGCCACTGTATAAGCTGCGAGTAAGGACAGTTAAGCAGGCTGCCCGGTAATGTGAGTATTAAGTCCATTTAGTGGGACTGGGTTTATGCAATGCAAAACAGGGGATAAAGTAACAGTGGTGGAAAAGTCACCAGCCTGGTCCAAGGACTGAACCCGAGCACGGGGGAGTCATACCAGTCCGGAACCAGGGGCCTCAGAAACAGCTGGAGAAACTCATCTTACAGATCGTTAAGCAGGTTGGTCACGGAACGGTTGGCGCCATCTGCCTTGGTTCCTGCGGGAAGAGGGGGTGTTCCAGATTGGGTTGGGTCCTGGAGTGGGGGGTCTGCGGTTCACAGCTTCCGGTTCCAACAGGCCCAACTTGATTAAGATCTCCTTTCCCTCTGTGACGTTATAGGCAATAAAGGTGGTTCCATTATGTGGAACGGTGAGCTTAAATGGGAAAGCCCATCTATAATGAATATGAGCGGACTGAAGGACAGATGTGACCTCCTTCATCCGAGGTCTGCGGTCCAGGGTTGCCTGTGATATGTCCGGGTAGATTTGAATCCTCACCCCATCCAAGTCAACCGCTGCAGCATTTCTAGATGCGCGGAGGATATCCTCTTTAATTAAGAAGTCCTTAAGACATAGGATTATGTCACGCGGCGGTTTCTCTGCTGGGGGCTTGGGGCGCAAGGCCCTGTGAATCCTATCACACACAAATGCCGAAGGGGGCGCAGAGGGAAGGAGACTAAGAAATAGCTTTGTGGCTGTGGCCGGGAGGTCTACGACCGTTTCAGGAACCCCTCGGAGTCTGAGGTTTTTCCTCCTGTTTCTGTTGTCGAGATCCTCGACCTGTGATTGTACTAACTGGAAATTGTCAGCCAGTGCCTCGTAGTCCTTGTGGAGATCCGCGTGCGCCACGGCCAATTCATCATGCTTCGCTTCTAAGAGATCCGTGCGGCCCCCCAGTGTAGTGATCTCCAGCGAGAGTGTATTCGTTGCTTTGTGCAATTCACTCTGGAACTTTCCAGCTATTTTCTCATACATGGAGGACAAACTGTCCTCCAAGTCCGCCTTGGTGAGCTGAGTGTGACACTCACCGTCATCGAAGATCGAAGCTGAAGCCTCCGGAGACGCCGCTGGCGACGGGGAACCACGCTGTGCTTGGGCGTCATCTTTAGCCATGCCTGACCTTTCAGAGGCGCGGAGAAGGTAAGTGGTAAGGGACCTCTGTGGCTTGGGTTTCGGAGTCTTTTTCCGTGACGGCATGCACCTGGAGTTCCCACAGGGGTGCAGGGTAAGTTTTGTTAAAAAAGACAGCGATATAGCCCTGTGGGAAGGCGGCTGGTCTCCTCGTTCGACGGAGCTCCTGCTAGTTGCGACCTTCTCTCATCGCGTCCAGGCCACGCCCATTATTGCCCAAATTTTATAGATACTGAGAAATGTGTAATTGGATGCACTTTATTCAATGAAAAGTGGTGTTTGGTGCACTTTAAATTGAGGACTGACGCTGATAGAAATCTAAAAACTATAAGAAAATACAAAAATAGAATAGGGGGAACACCACATCGCTGTCAGAAAAACTGTGGCTGACGTGACAATTTAAAAAAAAGGGGACAGGCAAGGGACAAAAAAAAAAACACGCAGCAACCTAAAAACAAAAAAGGGTATACAGCACTAAATGTTATGTAATGCTGTGTTAAACACTGAACTACACTAACACACTACACTGACACACTATCCTCACACACTATACAAACACTAAACTAACACACTCTGCACTATGGGAAGTTATCTTTTATAGTGTGGGGTGGGACTATGAGTACTGAGCCGTGATTGGAGAAAGTAATCATCACTTTGTCCAATCAGGGCTCTGACAGTGCTAATTGGAGAAGCCTTGCTCCTAACCACTGCAAGGCTTCATCCAATTAGGGCCCTAGAATGCACTATAAAGTGCGCAGTACATTGTGGGGCGCTCGGTGGACAAACAACCCGCCAAGCTACCCGCAAATTCTGATGTTCGCCGAACGGGCAAACAGGTGAACTTCGGGCAGAACTTATGCTCGGCTCAAACAGTTCACCCATCGCTATCTGTGATTCTTTGATACTTTTTTTATTTAGTATTAATATTACTTGGACCTTAGAAAATGTAGGTCACCCTAAAGCTTTTCTTGGAAATGTAACTGTTAGTACAAATAAAAAAAAGTATCATGAACAGTGTACTAATACGGCTACAAACACATTATGAAGAGGTGATAAGGAGGTAGCAACAGTATTTAGAATAATAGTATTAGATTTATAGTATTGGGTGATTAACCCATCAGGGCCATGGCTCTTGTCCTATTTTATGGTGGATAAAGTCAGAATAAACACCTTTTTGAGTTGAATAGATTCTCCATTTATTGGGCTTCAATTTCAGTCAGGGAGGGAAGGCCACTGTGTTCTAGGAACATCTGTATAAGGCCTTGCCCTATTGTGGTAGTAAGGTCTGAGTTAAAGGAAAGGTTGTAAAGTTCTGAATGGAATTGTTGAAGTTGGTTTGCAATGTCTTGTGGGATACATTATAGTTGGCCCTGAGGACTCCTAACTTGAAAAATATCATGGGGCTCTGGCTCAATATTTGCCGTTTTCCATCCTCCAGCCTGTGTAGCTGAATTATATGGTTGTGTAAGCACTTTAATGCCGCGTACACACGATTGTGATTCACGGCGGTGAAAACACCGCCGTGAATCACGACATGAAAAAAAAAGAAAAACGAGGGAACGGCATTTTCCCCCACACACGACCGTTTTTCCCGTCATTTTTTTCTTTGTCGAGAAAAACGACCGTCTGTGGGCTCCGCGGCAGTGTCTCCCTATGGGAAAACTGCCGCGGAAAAAAATGATGGAAAAAATGATGAGAAAATTTAGAACATGTTCTAATTTTTCTCGTCATTTTTCCTGCCGTTTTTCTCAACGAGAAAAACGGCATAAAGCCCACAGACGATCGTTTTTCTCGGCGAAAAAAAAAAATGCAATTTTTCCCGACGATCGTGTGTACGCGGCATAATTTTGTCTAGCATGTTGCTCAGAAGACCCTTATTTCCATTTAGGCCTACTGCCCAAGGTATGAACTTAACCAGCAGAGTGTACGCTTATGAACCTCCAAAATTGTTAATAGGCAGAGAATGTCAAAGTTATTGTCAGTAAAAAAAAAAAAATTGCATGATGTAGAAGATATCACTTTCATTATTAAAATTTTAGGGGTTTTCTTGATCGAGCTCTTTAATAATAATAATATTTTTTTTTTGAGTAGAGGAAGAAATGCTTGTGAGATAAAAAAAAAAAGTAGTTGTCTGTCATTTTTAATGGAGGAAAAAAAAAATATTTAAATTTCTATCTTCTGGGTATAATGTGTTATGTGTTATGCGTTTGTGTTATGTGTTTTAGAGCTCTGTAGGATAGAGAATATTTCCCATTGGTTGAATCTTGTTCAGGTCAAGGGTTAATAATTCCCCTAGGATTTAATCCCAGTAGCAAAGGATGATAGTTCTTTAAAAACATTCAGCAAAAATGTGACTTGATTTAGTTTGGAACCACGCTTTGTCAATTATTTTTCTATAGAGAATCTAGAGTCCTTTCCCACAGGATGTCCAATTGTGCCTTTTTCCATCTACTTCACCTTTCCAATCCACCACAGAAGCTCCTTCAAAATGTAGTGCAAAATTTAAGTTCTGAGGCAGTGGGAGGCAAGATAACAGTGATTTTAGTGTTGGGGAATTTTGAACATGGCCTTAAGCCCCGTACACACGATCCGAAAATCGTACGAAAAATACCGCATTCGAACCGATCGTACGATAATCGGATCATTAGTACAGAGCTTTCGAGAGCCAATCAGGACAGTTCATCCGATATTGTTCTATCGGACATGCACGGAAAAAAAATTTGTACGATGTCAGATCGTACGATTTTCGTTTAAGCAGTGCAGCCGTCGTTCGAAAATGCAATACAAATGCATTACAACACATGACATCACTTCCGATTTTTTATTCTGTCGTACGAGAATTTTCGTGACTTTAGTAAACTCATCAGATTCGACGTGAGATTAGCATGCAAAAAAAAACGGACGATCATTCGTCCGTGTGTACGGGGCATTAGTCGGGTTTTGACCCTGGAGCTTATGGTCTTAATACTGCACAGGTTGTCCAAACTTGTAGAGTTAATAAACAAGAATGTGTGGATGTGTGAAAGATATAATTTGCTATGTGGGAAGAAGCAATAGAGACTCTGGTTCATCTTTCTCCAAGGGAATTTGCTGAGGATAAGCAATGACACTGCCACCTAGAAAGGCCAGAGGAGTTGGAGTGTCTTGAGAGCTACATAAATGGTTGGCTGGTAATAATCAGGGGTATGTCAAATGTTAATCAGTTTCTTTGCATAATTGTTCAGAATGGTATAAATATGTTCTAAGAATGAAAATAATCCAGCACTTTCCTTTTTAATATAAGCTTTTTATAAACTTGGATTATGTTTTCACTGCACAAAGCAGTGGTCTATGTCCTTCTCCAGCAACAGACACAAAAGAGTTTTATGGCATTTTTATTATTATTATTTTTTTTTACTAGTAATGGCGGCGATCTGCGATTTTTATCGTGACTGTGACATTATGGCGGACACATCGGACACTTTTGACGCTATTTTGGTACCATTCACATTTATACAGTGATCAGTGCTATAAAAATGCACGGATTACTGTATAAATGTGGCTGGCAGTGAAGGGGTTAACCAGTAGGGGGCAATGAAGGGGTTAACTGTGTCCTAGGGAGTAATTCTAACTGTTAGGGGGCGTGGCTTACTGTGACACGTCACTGATCGCTGCTCCCTATGAGAGGGAGCAGACAATCAGTGTTGTGTCACTAGGCAGAACAGGGAGATGCCTTGTTTACAAAGGCATCCCCCCGTTCTGCCGCTCCGTGACCCGATCGTGGGACACCAGCGGACATCGAGTCCGCGGGTCCCGCGGGCATGGTCACGGAAACCGCTGTGGGCAAGCTCGCCTGCAAGGCGGCAGATTTGCATTGCCTGCCCGCGCCGTTCTGCCGACGTATAAGTGCGTGAGGCAGTCGGCAATCGGTTAAAGATGCCATCACCCATAAAAATTATATTGTTAAACAAGATTTTTTATTACGTACAATATCATAAAATTGTACAAAAATTTACCATAAAATATACTGTATAAATGAAACCGGATAATAATATGAAATGGGGGTATTTGGATACTACTCCATTAGGTTTCCTCTTTGTTTCTCTCTAATGCTTACTAGGGATGAGCTTCGTGTTCGAGTCGCTTGTCTGTTCGGCCATTCGCCGAATTGCGAACATTATGGGCCGTTCGCACCAAATTAGAGTTGCGCGTCATGGCCCATAATGCACTGCGTCATCGCAGTGCATTGCTGGCTGATGATTGGCCAAGCATGCACTATGACCCTCATGCTTTGGCCAATCACTAGACATGTGCACACTGAAATATTTCGTTTCGGAATTTAGTTTTCGTCCGAAAAATAAATTTATTTAGTTACTCCCGAAATTTGTTTTTATTTATTTTGTTTTTCGTTAGAAATTGCATTCGTCCGAAAATCTGAATTAATTAAGGTCGAATCTGTCATTGAAGGCTTAGAAGATTCGACGGAGCAATGAAACTGTACGACGCCTCAATCGTACATTTCCGGTCGAATGTTCCGCCTACAAGCTACCTATAGTAGAATTCTCATGGTTTATGACTAGTAATAATTATATTTATCAATTATTATTACTAGTCAACCAACATTAGAATTTTTCTATAGCCTATATAGCAGAGCATTTGGCCGGAAATGTACGATTGCAGTGTCGTACAGTTTAGCTGCTCCGTCGAATCTTCTTATAACTTTCGACAGACACCATAAGCCTTCAATGACAGATTCGATGTTTGTATGTTTTTCGATGCTTTGTCGAATCTTCATCGTTCATGTTGAATTGACAAGTTAGTTATAGCTATTTTACTGCTCCTCCTCTTTGGTTACAATCAGCCAATAACATTCATCATCATCATTATTTTTATTTTACTTCCCCCACCCAATTCCAGCAGCAATCTTTTCTCTCTATAGCCCTGTACACACGATCAGTTTGACTGATGAAAACCGTCCGATGGATTGTTTTCATCAGACAAACCGATCGTGTATGGGACCCATCAGTCTTTTTTCCATCGGTTTTAAAAAATAGAACATGTTTTATAATTATCTGATGGATAAAAAACCGATGGCAATTTCCGATCGTCTGTGGGGAAATCCATCAGATAAAAAACCCAAGCATGCTCAGAATCAAGTCGACACATGCTCAGTAGCATTGAATTTAATTTTTCTCAGCTCATCGGAGTGTTTTACGTCACCACGTTTGGAACGGTCGGTTTTTTGACTGATGGTGTGTAGGCAAGACTGATGGAAAACAGTTTCATCGGATTTCTGATGGACAAATCCATCAGACGAAAATCCATAGGATATCTGATCCTGTGTACAGGGCTTTAGTCAAATCTTTTCTCTCTATAATGTCAAATTTTTCTCTCTATGTCGAATCTTTTCTATGTCGAATCTTTTCTCTCTATTTAGAATAATCTTGGACTAATAGAGTTAAGGTTAGTCACATTCGACCACAGGTTCGATAGACACAGATTGTTATTGTCAGCATCATGTCGAATCTCCTACCTATATCGAACTGTTGTCGCAACGAAAACGAAAATAAAGCATTTGTTTATGTCGGATCCTTTGGTTTTCGGATTCTGTGCTTTCGTTTTCGTTTGTTAAAACGATAACGAAAATACCTGAAATTCGGACGAAAATGCATTCGGACGAAAACGAATGCACATGTCTACCAATCACAGCACCGTCAGCACAGAGAACCATAATTGGCCAAAGGAAGGGTGCCTTTGGCCAATCATGGCTCAGGGGAGTAGGTACTCGCCCCACACTATTTAAGGCCGCCTGCGTGTCGGCCTTGTGTAGTGTATTCCGGCGGCATCCAGAGACAGACAGAGAGAGAGAGAGATTTTTGTTCTATTTTAGTTAGTAATAGCTAGATTGAGCAGGCAGTTAATTGAGCTACTTAGATCCAGTATATTGAGTATATATATGCACTGCACGGTTGGTATATATATATATATATATATATATATATATATATATACAGTTTAGCTAGATCTCATTGCAGAGCGTTCCTGTTATTCTATTCCTACTAATAATACAGGCAGGCAGTTGATTGTGCTGGTCATAGACACGGTGCATCCTCATCAGCACATGGCCGTGGGGCATGCTTGTCCTTTTTTTGGCAGCTGGCTGTGTTGAGCCGCAACATGCTGAAGAGTTGATAGAGTGGATGACAAAGCTGCCCTCATCCTCTCTCACCCAGCCTCAGGGTACTTTGTCTGCCAAAGCAGCTGCCAAAGCGGCCTCTTCTATTGGCTCAATGGCATCAGTCACTCCTTCCCTAGCCCCACCATGTCCTGAGGAGTCCCCCAAACTGTTTGACCACAGTGTTGGGTACATGCTGCAGGAGGATGCGCAGCATTTTGAAGGCTCCGATGATGGTACCCAGCTTGAGGAAGGCAGTAACGTGAGCCCAGAGAGAGGGGTGCCCAAGAAGGACAGAAAACTGGCAGTCATGTTCCCCCAGCTGCAGCATACTGCCAGGTTTGCTTCAGTGACGAGGAGGGAGGGGCTGATGAGGTCACTGACTCTACATGGGTTCCTGATAGGAAAGAGGAGGAGGAGGAGGAGGCACATCTCCAACGAGTTAACAAAATTGAAGATACCACATATCTCTTTATGTGAATGAATCAGTGTAACCTATTGCATGAAGCTGTGAATGTGGTAAACAAAACAGGCAACACTGACCAACTCCAAGACCATGCGGTTAGAAAAATATAAAAATATTGATAAAAAATGAGTGACGTGAAGACTCAATCCATATGTGAGAAACCAAAAAGTGAATACATTATAATGCTGAACAAATGAAAAAATTTAAAAAATATTCTGTGTTCATTTTCCTCTGAGGGATATGAGTGGTCCTAATGACGATGTTTATCAATCAAGATCTGGCGTTAGTGACAGTAGGCGTCCCGGAGCGAGCTACTATGGTTTTAACTATGGTGACCATCGAGAGCCTAATCATAAAGAGAATTATGGACAACAGAATTGGGGTTTTCCCAGGCTCGGCCAAGGAATCAAAAGGGTGGTCGAACTAAGAGAGGAACTAGAGGGGGGAGGCACGCTAAGTCCAAAAAGAGCAAAGATGTAGTCGATACTGGCATCTTTAATCTGAGTTCCCATCCCCTGACAGATCCGGAATTAGCAGTTCTCGATAGAGGACTGAAATATGCCCCACCTAGGAATATCAGTAAATTTCATACCTATATGGACATTCATAAATATGTCCGTAAATGAAATATTCAAAGGTATATGGCCTCTAAGCTGTTCAATCCCTCTAGGACGGTCTCCTCTGGATATTTACATTCAGGCCTTACTAATGCCTCTGTTTTTAACCCGCCTGGACATCTCTCTCCTTCATTGAACTTGTTTAGAGATCTAGCTTTAAAAGATCTGGATGAGATGCTAATCAAACAGATCAAAAACAAAAAAGATATAGAATTGGGGATTAATTCCCTTTGTGCCAACAAAGATTTGGTCATCCGCCCCACCGATAAAGGGGGTGGCATAGTGGTTCTTAATAAAGATGACTACATGCAAGAAATGTACCGAATTTTGGGAGATGTTGCCACATATACTCCTCTAACATCTAATCCGGGGGAAAAATATAAGATCATTTTTGGTACCTAAATCACAGAGGACCCCAATCATTTATTACTTACCGAAGGTGCACAAGAGCCTCCCGGGATGTCCCATAGTCAGTGGGATTGATTCCATTACCTCCTGGGTGGGCAAGTACATAGACTTTTTTCTACAGCCCTTAGTACGTAGGATGCCATTGTATGTGAAGGACACTCGCCATGTTATAAATCTTCTGTCTAACCTTAAGCCATATGATGGTCTTTGGTTGGTGACTGCGGATGTCACCTCACTGTATACTGTTATCCCTCATCAGTTGGGTCTGGATGCAGTGGCCCATTTTTTGGATAGGGATTCTGGCCTACCACAAGAATAAGTCGATTTTTTTATGGAGTTGTTGGAGTACGCGGCTACCCATAACTTATTTTGGTTTGATAGTCATTTTTTTAGACAGGATAGAGGTGTCACTATGGGGGATAAATATGCCCCTATTCTAGCAAACCTCTTCATGGCCAAATGGGAGGAGGATGTCGTCTGTGCCTAAACTAGGCCGCAGGTGGTCCTGTGGGCCATGTACATAGATGACGTCCTCCTCCTATGGAATGGCAGTGAGAGGGATCTCTCTGCATTTATGGATTCTCTTAATATCAATAATAGGGGCATCCATCTTAGTTATGATGTTAGTCAAGAAAAAATTAATTTTTTGGATTTAACCATTTCTGTCGGTGCTGATAGTTTTATCACATCAACATTTTTTAAATCCACCGACACAAACGCTTTCATCCCAAGTGACAGTTGCCACCATGCCTCTTGGCTCAATTCTGTGCCAAAAAGCCAGTACTTGAGGTTGAAACGCAACTGTACAGAACAGACAACCTTTTTGGAACAGGCACAGGTCCTTACACAAAGGAGTCTCTCTCTAGCACTCTTGAATATGTGCAGAATGTTGATAGGGCTAACTTACTAAAAGAGAAAATCGATGATGGTGGAAGAAATACGTTTCGCAATCCATTTATCACCAATTACGCCTATCAACATACCAAAATAAACATATCGTTAACAAACATTGGCATATTTTAAAAAGTGATAAGATCTTAAAAAACATTTTACCTGATAGACCTCAAGTGGTTTTTCGGGGGGCTCCTTCCTTCAAAGATAAAATTAGCCCCTAATATCCTTAATCCCCCGACTATAAGACCCATGTTTTTTCCAGGCCTTACTGGTTATTACTTACTGGCCTTACTAGTGCAGGAAATGCCAAGTTTGCTCTTTAAATGGGTGTAGGACCAGAAGAACTACCAACTTTAGTTCCACATGTACTTCTAAGAGCCACACCATAGAGCCCTTTATTACTTGTTCCACGGTGGGAGTGGTGTATATGCTCCAATGTCCATGTGGCTTGCAATATGTGGGCAGGACAAAGCGCCCATTGCAAGTACGCTTGAATGAACATATTAATAATATCAGGAGAGGTTTCACTAAACATTCTGTGTCAAAACATTACCTTGCAGTGCATAATAGAGACCCAACCAATACCATTTTTTGGGGTATTGACAAATATAGCCCCCATTGGAGGGGTAGCTGTTTAGTTAGGAGCATCTCCAGATTAGAGATAGCTTGGGTACATAAGCTTAAATGCTATACAACCTTTGGCTTAAATATAGAAGTTGACGTTAACTGTTTCATTGATAACTCCTAGTGACAATTTTATCTTTATACATTCCATTATTTTTATTCCATTTCCTTCTCCCGGTAATACCTCCAATTAGACAAATTTTTTGAGTTGATAGGGTTTGTCAATATTATGTGAACTTGTTGTGAGTCACGATTGGCTGGAATTAAATATAAATTTTTTCTTCCCTTCTTTTTAGTTTTAGCTTACATGTGTTTTGAACACGCTCACACGTGTTAGTTTAGATATAATTAACATTTTTTTATGCTGATTAGCGGTTATGTGTAATGGCAATGTTTTATGTATTTTTTATGATTCGCCTTCTTAGTTGATTCATATTGGGGGTCTTTATATGACCCGGTGTGAGCTAACCATGTATTTTTATTTATTTTTGATGTGGATGGTGCCCTTAATAATGTCCCACTATGATTGGTGACGACATTAGTAATTATCCTTTAATGGGTTTTTTATGCTACTTGTACCCTGTGTTAGCTGCTACCTGTTATAGGCCCCATGAGCTCAGCTAGTCATGGGCTCCATGAGTGTAGCTTGTTAGTTGCTTTCTGTATGTACAGGTTTGCCCTTATTGGATATCAGTCATATGGCTTGTATCTACTAGTTTTCATCAGCTAAGATGGCGATTCCAGCGGCCACTCGTGACTCACAACGAGGCTGCGTCATCTACAATGTGTATTTAAGCAGTGAATCAGAGCGCCGCCCGTATCCCGTGACCACGTCCCTCTAGTGACGAAAGTTGGGAGGCACAACGTTCTGACGTCACCGCGTTGCACTATACTATCCACCGGCTGGCTCGATTGTTTTCCTACATGCCTATTTTTAACGTCTTAACTGTAAGTGTGCATTTTCATGTACTTAAATAAACTTTTAAAGGGTTTTATGCTATGTTAGTTCATTTATTTTTATATGGTGACACCCTGGATTCCCACGCTGGTTCATACTCACATCCCTGGGAGCTGAGGCGTTTTACTGCAATACACAGAGAACCCCAGGCTGGGATATTAGCCTATGTGAATTTTGATCTCCTGTAATAAGAGATCACACCTACAGTATCTGGTAAGCGGCAGTTATACCTAGGTGGAGGTGCTTTCCTATCATCACTTTTTTCTGAACGTTGTGGATCAAGTTTTATTTTTATTCTTATTTCATGGAACTTTCTCTTTGCTATTCAAGGCATCATATTGATTGTTTTTGTGAACACGGAATATTTTTTACATTTTTTCATTTGTTCAACATTATAATTTATTCACTTTTTGGCTTCTCACATATGGATTGTGTCTTCACGTCACTCATTTTTTATTAATATTTTTTATATTTTTCTAACCGCATGGTCTTGGAGTTGTTCAGTGTTGCCTGTTTTGTTTACCACAGTCACAGCTTCATGCAATAGGTAACACTGATTCATTCACATAAAGAGATATGTGGTATCTTCAATTTTGTTAACTCGTTGGAGATGTGCCTCCTCCTCCTCCTCCTCTTTCCTATCAGGAACCCATGTAGAGTCAGTGACCTCATCATCCCCTCACTTTTCACTGTCACGTGTTCATGTAGATGATTGTTTGATGTATGGTACCCATGCCATATTAGTTCATGTATAGCGCAGCTTTCTCTTTTTACCATTGTTCATTGGTGTTGTATAACACCCTTTTTTGCCGCCTGTTTAGATTTTGAATAGTGCAGTATTACCCCTTTGCCACATCTCCAATGAGGCAGGATGCCCTCCAGGGGCCAGCTTAAGGGCAGCCAACCGACTTCATCACACCGCAGAGCTCCGCATGTGCAGGGCGCTGTCTCTGCACGTTATTCCAAAAGTTCTTTGGTGTGTGCCTTCTTTGAGATGTGTGCAGCAGATCGCAATGTTGCTATTTGCAACATATATCTGAAGCAGTGGCGGAAATATAGGGGTCGCTGAGGTCGCAATGGCGACTGGGTCCCTTTCTGCAGGGGGCCTTTGAGGGCCCCCTGTATACTTAGATACGAGGAGCAGCATCCCCGATCCTCAGCCGAACTGTACTCGGCACTGTGCAGGGAGCTGGTCGCACTGATTAGACCTAAAGTGAAAGCAGTGTGTGCTGTGCTCTTTATCTCCCCCTACAGTGCAGTACCCAGCAGGAAGAGGTAAAGTAAATGTCTGCCGTTTTTTATAAGACTATCTATCTACTGTATGTGTGTTTATGTGTGTGTGTGTGCATATGTATGTATGTATGTGAGTGTGCATGTATGTGTATATGTTTGATGGCACAGTGGCTGCATTTGATGGCACAGTGGCTGCGTTTGATGGGCACAGTGGCAGCGTTTGATGGGCACAGTGTCTGCGTTTGATGGGCACAGTGGCTGTGTTTGATGGACACAGTGGCTGCATTTGATAGCACAGTGGCTGCGTTTGAGGGGCACAGTGGCTGCGTTTGATGGGCACAGTGGAAGCGTTTGATGAGCACAGTGGCTGCGTTTGATGGGCACAGTGGCTGCATTTCATGGGCACAGTGGCTGCATTTGATGGGCACAGTGGCTGCGTTTGATAGGCACAGTGGAAGCATTTGATGGGCACAGTGGCTGCATTTGATAGCACAGTGGCTGCATTTGATGGGCACAGTGGCTGCATTTGATGGGTACAGTGGCTGCGTTTGATGGGCACAGTGGAAGCGTTTGATGGGCACAGTGGAAGCGTTTGATGGGCACAGTGGCTGCGTTTGATGGGCACAGTGGCTGCATTTGATGGGCACAGTGGCTGCGTTTGATGGGCACAGTGGCTGCATTTGATGGGCACAGTGGCTGCGTTTGATGGGCACAGTCGCTGCGTTTATAGATGTGTATGTGTGTGTTTACATGTATGTATGCACATTTTATGTATGCACTTTTAATCCTGACCCCCTATATGTGTACAATCACAACCGATTTTTTATTTTGTTTTGCTTGTTCATAGTACCAGCAAAAAAAATGCTGTTCCTCTGAAAAGCGATCCATGCTCAGATTGCTTTTCAGAGGCATTTGACAGCCGGTAAAGAGGCAATGTGTTGCCTCCTGACCGCCTGTTTTAACCACTTATATGCACCATCACTATTCTGCAACTGCATGCAATGCACACAGTTGTGGGGTGGTTGCAGTGCATCCCCATTCCCCTAGGGGTATACATCAAGGGTGCCCTGACTGGAAAAAGATTGAGAAACACCGACATAGAGGAACTGATCTCTCCATTTTCCTCATGCAGCTGCTAAATGCCTGCGGGAGAGAGATGAGGAGAAGCGGGGGGAAATGGAGAAATCGGTTTCTTTATATGCAGCCACCCACTTGCGACCGTGCCCTGTTGTTCTGCCACCGGGCTCGGAGGAAAGGGCCCTGTCCGGGGGTCTTGCATCGGGGCCCTGAAGATTCTAGTCACGCCACTGGTCTGAAGCGTATCTCAAGTGGCCAAAAGATCAGCCGCTTGGGCACCACATGCTTGACCAGACATATGTTGACCTGCCATGCAGTCCGTTGGCAAGCGTACATAAAAGACCCACACCAAAGAACAAAGTGGACTACTCATTTCTCCTCATCAGCTGGGATCTCCAACCCCACTATACCTTCAGTCCTCTCAGAAACCTGCACTGAGAGGAATGAAGGTGTAGAATTAGGTGTGTCACTGCCAAGTACTGGCGGGCAATCTGCTATCGGTACACCAACGTCCGATTGTACCAGGCAAATTTCCCTGCCCCAGCTGCTGCACTGCCGAAATAAATACGCTCCCAGCCATCCACATGCCCAGCGGTTGAATGCTAGCTTGGCTAAATTGCTAGCACTTCAACTGCTGCCTTTTCAGTTGGTAGACTCTCCCCCCTTCCGTGAGTTTGTGGAATTTGTGGTACCACAGTGGCAGGTTCCCAAATGCCACTTTTTTTCACGGAAGGCGATTCTGGCTCTCTACCGGCATGTGGAAGGCAATGTCTTGGCCTTGCTGGACAGTGGTAAGGTGAATATTACCGCTGACTCATGGTCCAGCAGGCATGGACAGGGACGTTACCTATCTTTCACGGCCCACTGGGTGACTCTGCTGGCAGCTGGGAAGGATGCAGGACAGGGTGCAGTAGTGTTGGAGGTTGTCCTGCCACCACGCCTCCAAAATGCTACTAGTGGTGATTCTGACACACCTCTCTCCTCCACCCCCTCCAGGGCCTCTTCCTGTGCTGATTTGTCCTCAGAACCAGCAGTGCTCCGTAGGCATTCAAGGGGCTACGCAAGTACGCAGGCAAAAAGATGCCATGCGGTGCTTGAGCTGGTGTGCTTGGGGGACGGGGGCAGATATTCTGTCAGGTCTGCAGGGGCAGGCTCAGAGGTGGTTGACGCCACGCCAGCTTAAGCCAGGAATGCTGGTTTGCGACAATGGCACCAACCTCCTCTCTGCCCTCTGACAGGGACAGCTGACCCATGTGCCCTGTTTGGCTCACGTCCTTAACTTGGTGGTGCAGCGGTTCTTGGGCAGGTATCCGGGCTCACAGGATGTCCTGAGGCAGGCCAGGAAAGTCTGTGTGCATTTCCGCCGGTCATATAATGGCAGTGCTCGACTGGCTGACCTCCAAAAGGAATTTAACCTGCCCAAGAACCGCCTAATCTGTCACATGCTCACCAGGTGGAACTCAACGTTAGCCATGCTGCAGCGGCTGCACACGCAGCAGAGGGCCATAAATGAGTATCTGTGACAATATGGCACCAGGACAGGGTCAGGGGAGCTTGTGTTTTTTTGCCACACCAGTGGGTCATGATCAGGGATGCACGCACTGTCCTGTCACCATTTGAGGAGGCCACAAGGTCACTGACAGTGAATGCATCAGTGACACTGTCCCTCTTGTCCACCTGTTGGAGCACACGCTGCGTGGAATAATGGACAGGGCACTTGAGGCAGAACAGAGGGAGGAAGAGGAGGACTTCCTTACCTCTCAAGGCCCCCTTTATCCAGACAGTGTTCCTGCTGGCCCGCCGATCACACAGGAAGAGGAGAAGGAGGAAGATTGTGTCAGCATGGAGGTGGAGCCTAGCACTCAGCATCAGCAGCAGTCTTCAAGGGATCATTTACAGTCCCAAGAAACCCACGGACTTGTACGTGGCTGGGAGGAGGTGGCTGCGGATCATGTCGTCCTTAGTGACCCAGAGGACTCCGGACCGAATGCCTCAGCAAACCTATGCTACATGGCCTCCCTGATCCTGCAAAGCCTGTGGAAGGATCCTCGTATTCGTGGTATCAAGGAGAGGGATCCTTACTGGCTGGCAACCCTCCGGGGCGTGTAATTACAATTTTTGCTGCAATACTTAGCAGCAGGGCTCATTCCTGTGCTCCAACTAGAGTATCTGTGAGGGGCTGCAGTGTTGTGGCACCAGCACCAGTGCCTATGGGCCAATTTTTCTGCCCCTGTTTAACAGGGGCGTGTAATTCCAATTTTTGATGCAATACTTTGCAGCAGGGCTCATTCCTGCGCTCCAACTATAGTATCTGTGAGGGGTTGCAGTGTTGTAGCACCAGTGGCTAAGGCCCAATTTTTCTGCCCCTGTTTAACAGGGGCGTGTAATTACAATTTTTGCTGCAATAATTTGCATCAGGGCTCATTCATGCGCTCCAACTAGAGATTCTGTGAGGGGTTTCAGTGTTGTGGCACCAGCACCTGTGCCTAAGGCCCAATTTTTCTGCCCCTGTTCAACAGGGGCATGTAATTATAATTCTTGATCAAATATTTCACAGCAGGGCCCGTTCCTGCGCCCACCAAAAGTAACTGTGAGGCCATACAGTGTTGTGGCAACACCACCACCTAAGGCCCAAATTTCTGCAGAGTATATAGGGCAGGCCACTACTTTCAAACATCAGACTTTCAAACGACTCCTACTTACAAACGGAGAGACACAACAGGAAGTGAGAGGAAATATACCCCTAGGAAGGGAAATTCTCTCCTGAAAGAGTTAATATGGGAAAAAGGTGTCTCCTCTCCACTGATGCTTTATCACCAATCCTTGTTTCCCTAAAAATCCCAAATTTTCAAAATCCAATTGCACAGACAGCAAAACAAATGTTACAGGAGTGATAACCCTTCCCCATGTTTTCCAAAAAGCTTAAAATAGATTTTTTGGCTGGAGCTACACTTTTAAAATGTACCAGTTCAAAATTACAAACAGATTCTACTTAAGAACAAACCTACAGTCCCTGTCTTGTTTGCACCGCCTGTATACTGCTGTTCAGAGTATATATGGCCTTTTTTTAACTTGGGTGCGGGGTTCCCCTTAATATCCATACAAGACCCAAAGGTCCTGGTAATGGGCTGGGGGGGAGGGGGTACCCATGCAGTTTTTCTTAATGATTTTCATTCATATTGCCGAGACCAGACATTAAATCCGCAAGCAGTTTTAAATGACTTTTATTCCTTTAGAAATGTCATTTTGTGCAGGGACAGTTATAAACACGGGAAACACGCACCATTTCACAGGCATACTATAGACACCCCCCAGGCACAAAATTTTAAGGAATATTTCAGTTTTATTTTTTCACTTTAAGCATCATTTAAATCACTGCTCCCGAAAAAAAATCAGTTTTTAAAACTTTTTTTGGCATTGATACATGTACTCTGGGGCATACCCTTTTTACGTCAATAACTTGCAAATTAGCCTTTAAAATTTGCACTTTTGGTTTCTCGTGTTTGAGTCCCATAGACTTTAACGGGGTTCGAAAGTTCACAGGAACTTTCGGTCCGTTCGCATGTTCTGGATGCAAACCGAACCAGGGGGTGTTCGGCTCAACCCTATTTATAACATTAAGCTGAACAGGCTCTATATCTTGTAAATTGCACTGTTGTTTTGGTATTCCTGTCATGATAATTTTTGCGAAGGTTCTTCCTGTTCTAGGGTAACAGTGCTCATTCCCAGTTCCCCAAATGTTTTCTTTCCTTGTCACATGCTTTCCTAATGGAGACTACAAGAAGCCATGCCAAGGTACATTGCACAGGCATGTTCCACTGTTATCACCATCAAGTAATGACATGTAGCATTTGTTTAAGTAATTGCATTAGTTGAGAAGTTGCTACAAAGATGCTTCAGGAGATATGCAACAAATAATAAAAAAAGATGA
The DNA here is from genome assembly GCA_029206835.1 of Rana muscosa. Taxonomy (NCBI): domain Eukaryota; kingdom Metazoa; phylum Chordata; class Amphibia; order Anura; family Ranidae; genus Rana; species Rana muscosa. The sequence goes on along the minus strand of CM055117.1, from coordinate 683,542,729 downwards.
AAAAAAAAAATTATAAGGAAAAAAAAAACACATGGATGTTAACCACTTAAGCCCCGGACCATTTGGTAGCTAGAGGACCAGAGGTGAATTCAGAATTTTGCACTGCGCTGCTTTAACTGTAAATTGTGCGGACATGCAATGTTGTACCCAAACGAAATTTGCGTCCTTTTCTTCCCACAAGAGCTTTCTTTTAATTTGATTGCCTCTGCGATTTTTATTTTTTGCGATATAAACGGAAAAAGACCGAAAATTTTGTTATAAGAAAAATCGAATAAACTCAATTGTAGTCATACATTTAGGCCAAAATGTATTCAGCCACATGTTTTTAGTAAAAAAAATATCAATAAGCATATATTTATTGGGTTGCGCAAAAGTTATAGAGTTTACAAACTAGGGTACATTTTCTGAAATTTACACAGCTTTAAATTTATGACTGCCTATCTCATTTCTTGAGGTGCTAAAATGACAGGGCAGTACAAAACCCCCCCAAATGACCCCATTTTGGAAAGTAGACACCCCAAGGAAATTGCTGAGAGGCATGTTGAGCCCATTGAATTTTTTATTTTTTTGTCCCAAGTGATTGAATAATGACTAAAAAAAAAAAATTACAAAAAGTTGCCACTAAATGATATATTGCTCACACATGCCATGGTTATATGTGGAATTTCACCCCAAAATACATTTTTCTGCTTCTCCTGAGTACGGGGATACCACATGTGTGGGACTTTTTGGGAGCCTAGCCGCGTACGGGACCCCGGAAACCAAGCACCGCCTTCAGGATTTCTAAGGGCGCAAATTTTTGATTTCACTCCTCACTACCTATCACAGTTTCGAAGGCCATAAAATGCCAAAATAGCACAAAACCCCCCCAAATGACCCCATTTTAGAAAGTAGACACCCCAAGGAAATTGCTGAGAGGCCTGTTGAGCCCATTGAATATATTTTTTTTGTCCCAAGTGATTGAATAATGACAAAAAAAAAAAAGTTGTCACTAAATGATATATTGCTCACACATGCCATGGTTATATGTGGAATTACACCCCAAAATACATTTTTCTGCTTCTCCTGAGTACGGGGATACCACATGTGTGGGACTTTTTAGGAGCCTAGCCGCGTACGGGACCCCGAAAACCAAGCACCGCCTTCAGGATTTCTAGGCACAAATTTTTGATTTCACTCCTCACTACCTATCACAGTTTCGAAGGCCATAAAATGCCAAAATCGCACAAAACCCCCCCAAATGACCCCATTTTTGAATATAGACACCCCAAGCTATTTGCTGAGAGGAATGGCGAGTATTTTACAGCTCTCATTTGTTTTTGAAAATGAAGAAAGAAAATATATATATATATATATTTCTTTTCAATTTTCAATACTTTGTGACAAAAAGCGAGATCTGCAAAATACTCACAATACCTCTCAGCAAATAGCTTGGGGTGTCTACTTTCCAAAATGGGGTCATTTGGGGGTTTTTTGTGCTATCTGGGCATTCCATGGCCTCCGAAACTGTGATAGGCAGTGAGAAGTGAAATCAAAAATTTACACCCTTAGAAAGCCTGAAGGCGGTGCTTGGTTTTTGGGGTCCCGTACATGGCTAGGCTCCCAAAAAGTCTCACACATGTGGTATCCCCGTACTCAGGAGAAGCAACAGAATGTATTTTGGGGTGTAATTCCACATATGCCCATGGCATGTTTGAGCAATATATCATTTAGTGACAACTTTGTGCAAAAAAAAAAAAAAAATTGTCGTTTTTCCGCAACTTGTGTGAACATATAAAATATTCCATGGACTCGACATGCCTCTCAGTATATAGCTTGGGGTGTCTACTTTCCAAAATGGGGTCATTTGGGGGGGTTTTGAACTGTTCTGGCATTTTATACACAACATTAGGAAGCTTACATCCACTCTTCTAACCACTTGAAGACAAAGCCCTTTTTGACACTTTTTGTTTACATGAAAACATTTTTTTTTTTTGCAAGAAAATTATGTTGAACCCCCAAACATTATATATATATTTTTAAAGCAAAGGCCCTACAGATTAAAATGGTGGGTGTTGCATTTTTTTTTCTACACAGTATTTGCGCAGCGATTTTTCAAACGCATTTTTTGGGTTAAAAAATACACTTTTTTAATTTTAATGCACTAAAACACACTATATTGCCCAAATGTTTGATGAAATAAAAAAGATGATCTTAGGCCGAGTACATAGATACCAAACACGACATGCTTTAAAATTTCGCACAAACGCGCATTGGCGACAAACTACATACATTTTTAAAAGCCTTTAAAAGCCTTTACAGGTTACCCCAGTAGATTTACAGAGGAGGTCTACTGCTAAAATGATTGCCCTCGATCTGACCTTCGCGGTGATACCTCACATGCATGGTGCAATTGCTGTTTACATATGACGCCAGACCGACGCTTGCGTTCGCCATTGGGCAAGAGCAGGGCAGGACAGGGGTGCTTTTTTTTTTTTTTTTTTTTTTATTAATTTTGCTTTTTTATTTTATTTTTAAATTGTTCCTTCCAAGTATTTTTTTTTTTATCATTTTTATTGTTATCTCAGGGAATGTAAATATCCCCTATGATAGCAATAGGTAGTGACAGGTACTCTTTTTTTGAAAAAACTGGGGTCTTCTAGACCCTAGATTTTTCCTCTGCCCTCAAAGCATCTGACCACACCAAGATCGGTGTGATAAAATGCTTTCCCAATTTCCCAATGGCGCTTTTTATATCCGGGGGGGGGCATTCCCTCCCACTGCTTGTAAAAGCAGTCCAGAGGCTAATTAGCCGCTAGGATTGCTTTTACATGAAAGCCGGCCGCAGGCTGAAAAGAATGATACCAAGATGATACCTAAACCCGCAGGCATCAATCTGGTATAACCATTCAAAGTCCAGCAACATACCAGTACGTTGCTGGTCCTTGTTGGACATGTATTGTAATCTTTTTATTTCATGCAGCCAGTTGGCTGAACGAAAAAAGAGATTGATCGGTGGGTATGCCCACCATTAGAATACCGCCCTTCATCCACCCACTTCCAATGATGGGCATACACGCACCATTTATATATGCCGAAGCATGGGGGCATCCTCCCGCAAAAAAATTATGCCGCACACACATGGTCGGACTTTTCCACGGGCAAGCCTCGTCGGAATTTCGACCGTATGTACGCGGCATTAGGAGCAAAATCGCTCCTCCGCCCCTGCTGCCCCAATGCTTCGGCATATTTGCTTTTTTTTTTTAACTGTGGTGGTGAAATCACCTCCTACAGCACTGGAGTCGCAGGGATCAGGCCTGTCTCTGCGAACGCTGCAGTTATGTGTGTTTTTGTTTTGTAAGTGACAGTGATCGATCGATACTGCACTTGGGTGGCCTGGGCTGGACGGAGGGGCAAAACGCAGGTGCCAGCAGGTATCTGGGCTGATCCCGCTAACACTGCGTTTTTGGGAACCCTAAACTGCTGGGGACGCTAGTATAGATCTGATCAGATCAGATATTGATCTGTTCAGATACTATACCACTAAGGGGGTGTATGCTTCACACGTGGGTGTTAGCGTTACTGGCACTAACCTGACACTGCCTGGGGTGTGACTCAGACCCTCTTTGACGCTAAAACCTAATTGATATCACCCGCCGGGCGATCAGGGGGTTAAACCTTTATTGGGTTATATACACGGCGGGTGCCCTGACACTATAAAAAGCAAACTAACTAACCAGCGTCACCCGTAACACTTATATGGTGATCACTGGTGAAAGGGTTAACTAGGGGCAATCAGGGGGTTAAAACCTTTATTAGATAATATATGGGGGTACCTGACGCTATAAAAACCTGCGGCGAACCTAAAAAAAATTACCAGCTACCGATCTGCATCACCGACACTAAGACAGCGTTTAGAAAAACGATTGCTTAGCGACAGTGGTGATGGGGGTGAAAGGGTTACCTGGGGGGGCGATCAAGGGGGTTAAACCTTTATTAGATAATATATTGGGGTACCTGACGCTATAAAAACCTGCGGCGAACCTAAAAAAAAATACTGGCTACGATCTGCATCACCGACACTAAGACAGCGTTTAGAAAAACAATTGCTTAGCGACAGTGGTGATAGGGGGTGAAAGGGTTACCTGGGGGGCAATCAAGGGGGTTAAACCTTTATTAGATAATATATTGGGGTACCTGACGCTATAAAAACCTGCGGCGAACCTAAAAAAAATTACCGGCTACCGATCTGCATCACAGACACTAAGACAGTGTTTAGAAAAACGATCGCTTAGTGACAGTGGTGATAGGGGGTGAAAAGGTTACCTGGGGGGCGATCAAGGGGGTTAAACCTTTATTAGATAATATATTGGGGTACCTGACGCTATAAAAACATGCAGCGAACCTAAAAAAAATTACTGGCTACGATCTGCATCACCGACACTAAGACAGCGTTTAGAAAAACAATTGCTTAGCGACAGTGGTGATAGGGGGTGAAAGGGTTACCTGGGGGGCGATCAAGGGGGTTAAACCTTTATTAGATAATATATTGGGGTACCTGACGCTATAAAAACCTGCGGCGAACCTAAAAAAAATTACCGGCTACCGATCTGCATCACAGACACTAAGACAGCGTTTAGAAAAACGATCGCTTAGTGATAGTGGTGATAGGGGGTGAAAGGGTTACCTGGGGGGCGATCAAGGGGGTTAAACCTTTATTAGATAATATATTGGGGTACCTGACGCTATAAAAACCTGCGGCGAACCTAAAAAAAATTACTGGCTGCCGATCGGCATCACTGACGCTAAGACAGCGATCAGAAAAATTATCGCTAAGCGACAGTGGTGATAGGGGGTGAAAGGGTTATCTGGGGGGTGATCAGGGGGTTAAACCTTTATTAGGGGGGGGTTAGGGGGCTACACTGGACCTAAGACTAAACTTTGGTGACACTTTTACAGTCACAAATGTCACTGATTGCAGTGATCACTAAATAAATGGTCACTGCAATCAGTGACACTGTGACTGGGGGCTGGGGGGGTGATCTGGGGGGTGATCTGGGGTGTCTGGGGGGGCCTGGGGGGGCGATTTATGTCCCTATGTGTCCTGGTGTCAGTGTAGTGTTGTGTGCACTGACCTGATATCTTCTCTTGTACGGCGCTCGGTATATGTGAGCGCCGCACCAGAGATGACATCACTTCCTCCTGCTCCCTCTGTCTGACACAGACAGAGGGGGCATTTCTATTCGCTGGGAGCGATCGCAAGGGGGTGGCCAGAAACGAATGGCTGCCCCCTCATCCCGGAACGCTCCCGGACACTTAGCCACCGCTCACTGTATAGAAGGGGGGTCCGATTGGACCCCCCAACTGTACAAAGGCAATCACGTACACTCTACGTGATTGTGCCTGTCGGTGCCATTCTGCCGACGTATATATACAGTGAGCGGTCGTTAAGTGGTTAATGATACACTGCTCTTTAGCAAACTATTTAGTTGGGATGTATGTTAATAAAGTCAGCAGTCAACTATAAACAGTGCAGTGATTTCCGAGTAAAAGATTCAGCAGGGATCGGACGATGTTCAATCCATTTATGGGCAGGCTGATTGTGCTCAAGTCGATCCATAGACTAGTAATAATCATTGTGTTCTCTCAGCAGGGGCAGCTCCCTGCACCCCTCCCCTTCCTCGCTGTGAGAACACAATTGCTCCGCAGCAGGGATTCCCCATCAACCCTTTTTGTTTTTCATTACATTTTATTGTTAATTTCAATATTTTGCGGAGGGTGACACTATTATTGTTATATTGCATTTTTTGTGCACACTGCTTTTTTTTAGGGTTTTTGCTATACATTCAGGCTGCATATCTCTATAGTATCCATAGAGGGTGACAACATTATTGCACATATCACATCACATGGAGCGTATTTAGTTTTTGTGTTGTGTTCTTTATATTGTATTCACATGGATACTATTTTTAAGTTTTTTTTGCCCACCTTATGTAATCATTTTGTATAGAGTGTTTTGCACTAATACTTTATGGTCACTTTATTGGTTTGGAGTAGTGCCGCATTGCCTTTATTTTTGTTGATTAATTTGATGTGGGGACACATGTTTATGCTGGCAGCCACTCATTAAATATCACACTAGGGAGGACTGTGTGGTGGTTATTTAGTTATAATATTTAGTTATAATGACTGTGTTGATGGGGAATCAAGTGGTTTTCTGTCCTGCAACCTATGGTTGTAGGACAGAAAATCACATAATCTATGACCTGCAAAGAATCCCTTTATACGTATTTTTACTAAAAGTATCTCGCCAAAAATAAAAATCATATTGTAAGGAATGCCTTTAAAGTGGTTGTGAAGGGTGAAGGTTTTTCACCTTCATGCTTTCTTTGCATGAAGGTAAAAAACATTCAGTATGCAGCTTCCCTGCAGCCCCCTAAATACATGCCTGAGCCCGATGTGTGCGAGAGCTGCTGATGTCCCAGCTCTCTGCCTCCTCATTTGCTAAGTCACAGCAGCAGGAGCCAGTGAGGAGCGACTGGGGGGCCCCGTTCTGTGTGTCTTATGGACTCATAGAGCGGGGATCAGGAGTGATCACGCATGAGTGCCTCCATGGCAAAAGGCTTGCTTTGGGGGGCACTTGGCGGAGAGGAGGAGCCAGGAGCACCGGAGGACCAGGGGCTGCTCTGTGCAAAACTATTGTGCAAAACTACTGACGTTAAGTATAAAATGTGTAGCGCCCTGCTCCTATTAGGTAGGCGCTAGTGATAAATTTAGTTGTCTGAGCTATAGTTTAGCTCAGAATAATTGTACCAAATTATTGGTCTCTGTTCCAGTTCAGCTAAGTTGCACATTTTCCATCTGACTGTAGGTGTCGTTGTCACCACAGGTCAAGGTCGGAAATGCAGTAGGCTGGGTGCATTGGGTATTCCTTTCCCAGAAACAGCGCAGTGGGAGTGGTCACCCACTGTGCATTCTGGGAGAGGGTACTTAAGGAGCAGACACCGTTTTTCCAGGGTCTTCCAATCCTGACCTGACGGCCCTCCTGGCCTCAGGGATGTGTTAGCAGTTTTCTGCCTTGGGGTCTGCAGATCCGAGGCTCCGTTACTGAGAGTAGGCCCGGGAGTTTCTGGGGTCTACTGATCCAGGGATGGTCCTGTGTCACCTTGCCTGTGGGAAGGGACCGAACAATTGAGGACTCAATTGGAGGATGCATCTGGACAAAAATCTACCTCACAGTGCTGCCGGCTGGCTGAAAGATCCTGGTACTGTGTGTTATGTTTTCAGAACTTTACCAAGCGTGTGATTACTCAAGTCTGTGGCAGAGACTTTTGAACGAGCTCACACCGGCTGCTAGGTCAGTGAGAGAGGCCTATCCGGTGGTTGCTAGATCCGGTGTGTTTGTCCTCTGGATTAAAGAAAGTACCCATGATCCGCAAAAGTAAGGTACCTGAATCTCCCCCAACCCTCCATCCCTCTGTCTGGAGTTCTTTAATAAAACCCTTGAGAAAAAGAGACTAAGGCCTCGTACACACGACCGGTTTTCTCGGCAAGAAACTACAAGAAAACTGTTGGGAGAACTTTCTTTCTGAGAAAATCATTTGTGTGTATGGTTTCTCGTCGAGAAAAATAGAGAACCTGCTCTCTATTTTCTCGTCAGGATTCTCGTTTTTCTCGTCGGGATTCTCGTCGGTCTGTTTCTGGATGAGAAACACGCTTGTGTGTATGCTTAAATAACCGTGCATTCTCAGAATCAAGTATGAGACGGGAGCGCTCCTTCTGGTAAAACTATCGTTCGTAATGGACATAGCACATTCGTGACGCTGTAAATTATTGCATCGTTTAAATGGTGCGCATTTAAATCTTCTTTAGAATTGTACAGTACTGAAAAAGAATGAACTTGTTTTGCTGCTGATATTCACACAGAGTTCTAAATAACTTTTTGAAACATTATTTATGCTGATCTCTGCTGATGTAGATTTTTAGTATTATATATTGAGCAAGATCTCCTTAATATTTTTGTAGCAACCGGCCCTCTTTCTCCACTGTCCTTGGCTCGCTCACAGGAGAAAAAGGCACACAGTCCCCACCATGCCCGTACCCCCTGGTTTGCAGAGGTTAAGCACACTTGTTTTCACTTACGGGTCTTGCAGCAGGGTTCCCCTCAAAGTTGGTTTCTGTCCCTAGAATGTAAGGACAAAGTCTCTATACCCCCAGTAACTCCAAGGTCCACACCAGTGTCAACTCCAACATAGAGTTTATTTCTTTCTTTATGCATGAACATCCACAAAGTTGAGGAGAAGAGAAAGGTGATAGGAAGACAGATCAATTCAGGCACTCTTGTTTCTTCGCCACTCGATCCCGAGTGGGTATAGCTCACCCGGATAGTCACCCAAAGGCACTAGCAGCCAGCGTGTAACTCGAACAGTCTATTAGTTTCACTAATGGATGCGTTCAGGAGATCCTCTGCCACAGAATCTATAGTGTCCCAAACGTCCTAATGGTCCCGTTGTTTAGATCCCTGTTTTCGGATGGATGACATCCCTCCAGAGAGTTACTGGGCCCCTTCCTTCACTGTGATCTCTCACCAGTCCTTCGGAACGGTCCTCTCCCAGCCTCCTCTTCTAGAAATGGGTCCCCTCGCAAGGCGGCACCCTGGTATTCCTCCTCCCGAAGTGGGCTCCAGCTAAAGGTGCTGGGCCCAGGGCTGAAGTTGCAGTCTCAGGACTAAAGGTGCCTGGGACTGAAGTGCACGTGGCCCCATGGCCTGGAGGGCCATGCGCCACGCACCAGGACTCCGACTCTGGAACCAAGAAGAACCGACCCCTCCCAGGCGGCGTCTGGCCCTTATGTATCCTCTCCCAGCATGCACAGCAGGTAGACCACCCCCACTGCATGGCTGCCGAGAGAGAGACACTCAATCGCCACTCCATCACCTGTGGTTCAACCCCGAGTACAAGTGACAGCGCCACCCATACTTCTAAGGGGAACTGCACGCCAGGTGAAACAGCAGCAAGGCAGAGTCCAGCAATTAAAAGATTTGAGCCAACTACCACTCGAATCACCCCTAAGTTTAGCATAGCAATCCCTAAATTTAGGACCCCCGCTACATTTTTTTTTTAAATCATTTTAAATGATTATTTAATTTCTAGTGATCTCCATGATTAGAATTTTAATTTTGTTGTGTCAAGTTTACAAAATTTATATTATTATCTGTTGTGATTGTTTTGTGTTATCTGTCCCTTTTATTTTATTATTTTGTAGAAATGTATCTGCCTACTCCAAAGCTAATTGTTTTATTTTTCTAAAAACACATAGTTAAGTATTAACTGTAAACAAAAAAATCCATTTATTATGGTATATCATTTCAAAAAATAAAGGCAGTGCTGGAGGACCTGCTGCCATTTGTGCATCTATGGGACCCCAGAGCACACATCAACCCTGTGTGGACAATAAAATTGGGACCTTGAGAAGCACATCAGTAGTGAGCCCAATCTGGTCCTGAACTCCCAGAGGTCAGGAACAGCAGCAGGTGAGATACATGTCCCAAGTCTGTGGTACTACAACAGGCTACCTTCTGTCAGACCACAGTGAAGCAAGGCCATCACTTTCTGGTCTTCTTGGCAGCCTTCCCTGCAGCCTTCTGCGTGTGGCTGGAGGCTGTGCCGCTGGAGGTGTACTCGTGTCAGGAGGAGGAGAAGGAGGTGGAGGAGAAGGGGGTGGAGGAGAAGAAGAAGGAGGTGGAGGAGGAGGTTGAGGTTCTGAAAGCTGGGCGACCTCATATATGGCCGTATTGGGGGTAATTCTCCCCATCACCCCCTTGTTTAGTAAGTTGAGCAGCAGGGGCTCACATAGGAGGCGTTGTTCCATGCTCATTGATTTAAATTTTGCCCCAACTAGTCCGGCATAGGCCTCTTCGGTGGTTGTTGGCTCCTGGAGGGTGGCATGTGCCTCTCTTATCAGGGCCATTGCTGCCTGGCTGGTGCTCCTCTCCCTCCTGGTCCTTCTTGTAAGGCGGATGGGAGGCACCTGCGATCTGGTCCTGCTACTTGTCCCGGCCACCTCCTGTGTGCCACTGGGCCCTGCTACCTCCTGTGTGCCACTGGGCCCTGCCTCCTCCTGTCTGACAGTGGGCCCTGACTCCTCCTGGCTCACAGTGGGCCCTGCCTCTTCCTGCCTGACACTTTCCAGCCTCTCATCCTGGTTGATGTCATCCTGTGTATGAAAAAGGGACATAGTTTGAGTTTTTGGTTCATCAATCACACACAATTTTCAGCTCATGACTGTTGCAAATTGAATGTAAATACATTTAAAAGACTATCATTATGACCCCAGCAGTTTTCATTCTTCTCCCCAACTTTTTGGGCCACTACTGTCTATTGATATGTAAAACACTTTTTCCTCAAACTTTCCTTATTAACATCTTTTTTACATCATTAATTTTATCACAATAAGCCCTGGTTCACAATGGTGCGATTTGACATGCGATTTGACATGTCAAATCGCATGTCAAATCGGCGAAATTTGGCGCAAATTGCGGGCAATGGCACCGTCCTAATCAGTGCGACGCCGCATCTGCGGCTCTGCACCAATTACAAAAAGTAGTTTTTGTACTACTTTTTGCGATTTCAGCCGCGATTTACATTGACATCTGTTTCAGATGTCTTTGAAATCGTGGCTGAAATCGGGACTGCCAGCGGGAGTGAAATCGTGCGAGTTCAGCTGAACTCGCAGGCTTCACTCCCGCAGCCCCAGTGTGAACGTGGGCTAAATGTTTGGAAAATACTATACCTGGCTCCAGATGTCCAAATCTGGTTCTTCCAGGATGGCTGCCTCCTCTTGCTCCAGAGAAGGCTCAGGTTGACTGCAGGGAAGTCTGGGGGGAAGACTGGACAGTGATGGCCTTGCCTCAATGTGGTCATCCAGAAAGGACATCCTGTTGTAGTACCACAAAATCGGGACATATACATCCGCTGCTGCTGCTCCTGACCTCTGAGAAGCCAGGACCTTAAAGCGCTCAGTCCTGTATGTGCCTCTCAAGCTCCCAATTTTACTGTCCACCTGTTGGATGGTTGCTGTAGGTATCCTGGTCTGCAAAATGGGAGCAGGGTCTCCAGCGCTGCTGTCCTTACCCCTCTTTTCCTATGTATGGGGTTTTTGGTCTCCCACAGAGCGGGCAGCTCCCTTACCCGATCAATAAATTCCCCAAGGAAATCTTTTTCTAAAAAAGCATTCATTTTGTCTGCAAGACAAAACACAAGACAAAATGTGTAACTCAGTCAGTCTAAACTCAAGTAAATCTTTATCCCTATATATATCCTCAAACAATCTCTATGCAGTATAGGCCACCGATTTCACGAAGTATAAAAATCATACCTTCGGTCTTACGTTTGTCACTTTTCCTCCTCTCTTCGCACACAGAATGTAGCAACGTCACATGTGTGTTCGCTTTATATACACTACTACACTACGCATGCGTGAAACTCCACACACGTCGCCCGCCTATGACGTTCACATTATCGACTTTTCCCCGTCCCTTCTCTTTCGGGGGGCAGACGATATGGCGGAGTCACAGCAGTCTGGTAATTCATCTAATAACGATGAGACAAGCCCGGAGCGTGAATTGTCATGATCAAGGAGGAGATTCAAGGCATCTAATATGTCCTTCGCGGAGATGGCGGAGATGGTGGACATATTGAGAATGTCGGATTATGATGGAAAGCATGGGTCGTATACACACCCTAATCTAAGGAAGGCCAAAATTATGAAGAAAGTAGTGAAAAGTCTGAAGAAGAATTTCGGGGTACGACGATCAAAGGAGCAGCTTAGAAAGAGGTGGTCTGACCTGAAACTGAGGGAGCCGGAGCAGTTAAGGAGCATTAAGATAATGCTAGAAAAAAGTAAGTACTTATCCTGTGTTCCTATTATTGTGTTTCATAACTTGCATGTTGCTCCATGTTGTTGCTTTTTACTATTGGGCCTTTATAGAAAATTACATCTCGCCAAATTTAGGGGACACAGTAATCGGTCGTTACAGACACATCTTTCACCCACTACATACAATGTTTTTAGAAGATACAGGGTTAAAATAATTTTGACATGCCTCTTTTTATTACAAAAATGTTATTACATTGTTGTCTAGATGATGTGTTTGTAACTAGAGTGAAATGCAAACTTGAATCAGTGTAAAGGAAAGGACACTCAGCAGCTGTTTACACATCTGCCCTCAGGAGCACTACAGTGTGGGCCACCAGAACAACCTTTTTAGGGTCCCCCACACAGGTGCTTCAGTGTATTCTTGGGGTGTCTCCATGTGTAAAACTTGTCCCAAAAATGCTTTTTTTGACAATAATGTATTCAGCTTGTAACTCTGCCCAAACAGACACTTGTACCCCACTTCCAAGCAATGTATTATGTTAGCATTTTTCCCATAAAATATCTGTGTGCTAATTATACCTTTTCTTCCATTGTCATAGGGGAGAGAAGACTGGGAGGACACCACTCCAGGGAGCACAGGAACCCCACACCACAGAGAGAAGCCCAACCTCACCAAGAACCCCAACCTGAGGATGTGGAGGAAGTAGAAGTGGAGGAAGGAGAAGTGGAGGAAGGAGAAGTGGATGACGTGGTGGAAATTGTCACCACAACAGGTCAGTGTCTGTCACCACAGCTTCAGGTAAGAGATGTATGCCTGCAGAGTTATAATATATTTTTATTTTTTATTTTAGGGGATGAACATGTTGTTGAGGAAGAAAGTCCCTGTTTATCTAGTGATAGTGCCCAAAGAATCATCCAGCAAGTGATGGAGTGTAGTAGTGAACTGGACAGAATGAAGAAAAGGATGAATGTTATGGAGCAAACATTTAACCACTTCCCGCCCGGTCAATAGGGAATTGACATCCGGGAAGTGGTTCTGTTATCCTGACTGGACGTCTATTGACGTCCAGCAGGATAACATGCTGGCGCGTGCACGTGGGGGCGCGCATCGCGGCAATCGCGAGTGCGGGGTGTCAGTCTGACACCCCGCATCTCCGATCGTGATGAGAAGCCTCTGGCAGAGGCTTCTTACCATGTGATCAGCTGTGACCAATCACAGCTGATCATCGCGTGAACCAGGAAGTGCCGGTAAACGTAATTTCTCGGTTCACGCTGACAGGGAGAGCCGATCGGCGGCTCTCCCTGTCAGAGGGGGGGTCTGTGCTGATAATCAGCACATTGATTATCAGCACAGCCCCCTCAAATGTAAAAATGACATGCCCAGCAGTGCCCCATATAAAATACTCTGCAAGTGCCAATCCCTGCTCACCACAGTGCCAATCCCTGCCCACCACAGTGCCAATCCCTGCCCACCACAGTGCCAATCACTGCCCACCACAGTGCCAATCACTGCCCAGCAGAAACACCTGTCAGTGCCTCATCATCAGTGCTGCCCATCAATGCCACCTGTCAGTGCCACCTGTCAGTGCCAATCAGTACTGCCTATCAGTGCCAATCAGGGCCGCCTGTCAGTGCCCATCACAGCCACCTGTCAGTGCCCATGACAGCCGCCTGTCAGTGCCCATCACAGCCACCTGTCAGTGCCCATCAGTCCTGCCTGTCAGTGCCCATCAGTGCCGCCTGTCAGTGCCCATCAGTGCCACCAATCAGTGCCCATCAGTGCCCATCAGTGCTGCATATCAGTGCCGCCTATTGGTGCCCATCAGTGCTGCATATCAGTGCCACCTATCAGTGCCCATCAATTCTACATATCAGTGCCTCCTCATCAGTGCCCATCAGTGCCACTTTATCAGTTAAGGACCGGACCAATACGCAGCTTAATGACCAGAGGTGTTTAACTGGAAATTGTGCGGACATGCAATGTTGTACCCAAACAAAATTTGCGTCCTTTTCTTCCCACAAATAGAGCTTTCTTTTAATGGTATTTGATTGCCTCTGCGATTATTTTTTTTGCAATATAAATGGAAAAAGACTGAAAAGTTTGAAAAAAAATGATATTTTCTACTTTTTGTTATAAGAAAAATCAAATAAACTAAATTTTAGTCATACATTTAGGCCAAAATGTATTCAGCCACATGTCTTTAGTAAAAAAAATGTCAATAAGCGTATATTTATTGGTTTGCGCAAAAGTTATAGCGTCTACAAACTAGGGTACATTTTCTGGAATTTACACAGCTTTAAATTTATGACTGCCTATCTCATTTCTTGAGGTGCTAAAATGGCAGGGCAGTACAAACCCCCCCAAATGACCCCATTTTGGAAAGTAGACACCCCAAGGAAATAGCTGAGAGGCATGTTGAGCCCATTGAATATTTTTTTTTTGTCCCAAGTGATTGAATAATGACAAAAAAAAATAAAAATTACAAAAAGTTGTCACTAAATGATATATTGCTCACACATGCCATGGTTATATGTGGAATTGCACCCCAAAATACATTTTGCTGCTTCTCCTGAGTACGGGGATACCACATGTGTGGGACTTTTTAGGAGCCTAGCCGCGTACGGGCCCCTGAAAACCAAGCACCGCTTTCAGGATTTCTAAGGGCGCAAATTTTTGATTTCACTCCTCACTACCTATCACAGTTTCGAAGGCCATAAAATTCCAAAATAGCACAAAACCCCCCTAAATGACCCCATTTTAGAAAGTAGACACCACAAGGAAATTGCTGAGAGGCATGTTGAGTCCATTGAATTTTTTTTTTTTGTCCCAAGTGATTGAATAATGACAAAAAAAATTACAAAAAGTTGTCACTAAATGATATATTGCTCACACATGCCATGGTTATATGTGGAATTGCACCCCAAAATACATTTTGCTGCTTCTCTTGAGTACGGGGATACCACATTTGTGGGACTTTTTAGGAGCCTAGCCGCGTACGGGACCCCGAAAACCAAGCACCGCCTTCAGGATTTCTAAGGGCATAAATTTTTGATTTCACTCCTCACTGCCTATCACAGTTTCGAAGGCCATAAAATGCCAAAATAGCACAAAACCCCCCCAAATGACCCCATTTTGGAAAGTAGACACCCCAAGCTATTTGCTGAGAGGCATGGTGAGTATTTTTCAGCTCTCATTTGTTTTTGAAAATGAAGAAAGAAAATAATTGTTTTTTTTTTTTTCCAATTTTCAAAACTTTGTGACAAAAAGCGAGATATGCAAAATGCTCACCATACCTCTCAGCAAATAGCTTGGGGTGTCTACTTTCCAAAATGGGGTCATTTGGGGGGGTTTTGTGCCATCTGGGCATTCCATGGCCTCCGAAACTGTGATAGGCAGTGAGGAGTGAAATAAAAAATTTACACCCTTAGAAAGCCTGAAGGTGGTGCTTGGTTTTTGGGGTCCCGTACGCGGCTAGGCTCCCAAAAAGTCTCACACATGTGGTATCCCCGTACTCAGGAGAAGCAACAGAATTTATTTTGGGGTGTAATTCCACATATGCCCATGGCATGTTTGAGCAATATATCATTTAGTGACAACTTTGTGCAAAAAAAATTAAAAAATAAAATAAATTGTCTTTTTTCCGCAACTTGTGTCAACATATAAAATATTCCATGGACTCGACATGCCTCTCAGTATATAGCTTGGGGTGTCTACTTTCCAAAATGGGGTCATTTGGGGGGGTTTTGAACTGTCCTGGCAGGAAGCTTACATCCAGTCTTCTAACCACTTAAAGACAAAGCCCTTTCTGACACTTTTTGTTTACATGAAAACATTTTTTTTTTTGCAAGACAATTATGTTTAACCCCCAAACATTATATATTTTTTTAAAGCAAAGGCCCTACAGATTAAAATGGTGGGTGTTGCATTTTTTTTTCCACACAGTATTTGCGCAGCGATTTTTCAAACGCATTTTTTGGGGAAAAAATACACTTTTTAACATTTTAATGCACTAAAACACACTATATTGCCCAAATGTTTGATGAAATAAAAAAAGATGATCTTAGGCCGAGTACATAGATACCAAACACGACATGCTTTAAAATTTTGCACAAACGCGCAGTGGCGACAAACTACATACATTTTTAAAAGCCTTTACAGGTTACCACGTTAGATTTACAGAGGAGGTCTACTGCTAAAATGACTGCCCTCAATCTGACATTCGCAGTGATACCTCACATACATGATGCAATTGCTGTGTACATATGATGCCAAACCGACGCTTGCGTTCGCCATTGCGCAAGAGCAGGGCGGGACAGGGGTGCTTTTTATTTATTTATTTATTTTTTATTATTAATTTTGCTTTTTTATTTTATTTTTAAACTGTTCCTTCCATATTTTTTTATCATTTTTATTGTTATCTCAGGGAATGTAAATATCCCCTATGATAGCAATAGGTAGTGACAGGTACTCTTTTTTTGAAAAAAACTGGGGTCTATTAGACCCTAGATCTTTCCTCTGCCCTCAAAGCATCTGACCACACCAAGATCGGTGTGATAAAATGCTTTCCCAATTTCTCAATGGCGCTTTTTATATCCGGGGGGGGGACATTCCCTCCCACTGCTTGTAAAAGCAGTCCAGAGGCTAATTAGCCACTAGGATTGCTTTTACATGAAAGTCGGCCGCTGGCTGAAATGAATGATACCAAGATGATACCTAAACCCGCAGGCATCATTCTGGTATAACCATTCAAAGTCCAGCAACATACCAGTACGTTGCTGGTCCTTGTTGGACATGTATTGTAATCTTTTTTTTCATGCAGCCTGTTGGCTGAACGAAAAAAAGAGATTGATCGGTGGGTATGCCCACCATTAGAATACCTCCCTTCATCCACCCACTTCTAATGATGGGCATACAACATGCACCATTTATATATGCCGAAGCATGGGGGCATCCTCCCGCAAAAGTTATGCCGCGTACACACGGTCAGACTTTTCCACGGGCAAGCCTCCGTCTGAATTTTGGCCGTATGTACGCGGCATTAGAATCCCTCCTCTGCTCCTGCTGCCCCAATGCTTCGGCATATATGCTTTTTTTTTTTTTAACTGTGGTGGTGAAATTACCTCCTACAGCACTGGAGTCGCAGGGATCAGGCCTGTCTCGGCGAATGCTGCAGTTATGTGTGTTGTGTTTTGTAAGTGACAGTGATCGATCGATACTGCACTTGGGTGGCCTGGGCTGGACGGAGGGGAAAAACGCAGGTGCTAGCAGGTATCTGGGCTGATCCCGCTAACACTGCGTTTTTGGGAACCTTAAACTGCTGGGGACGCTAAAATAGATCTGATCAGATCAGATATTGATCTGTTCAGATACTATACCACTAAGGGAGGTGTATGCTTCACGCGTGGGTGTCAGTGTTACTGGCACTAACCTGACGCTGCCTGGGGTGTGACGCAGACCCTCTCTGATGCTAAAACCTAATTGATATCACCCGCCAGGCGATCAGCGGGTTAAACCTTTATTGGGTTATATACGGCGGGTGCCCTGACACTATAAAAAGCAAACTAACTAACCAGCGTCACCCGTAACACTTATATGGTGATCACTGGTGAAAGGGTTAACTAGGGGCAATCAGGGGGTTAAACCTTTATTAGGTAATATATGGGGGTACCTGACGCTATAAAAACCTGATGGGGAACCTAAATAACAAAATAACTAACTGGCTAACCAGTGTCACCAGTAACACTTATACGGTGATCACTGGTGAAAGGGTTAACTAGGGGCAATTAGGGGGTTAAAACCTTTATTAGATAATATATGAGGGTACCTGACGCTATAAAAACCTGCGGCGAACCTAAAAAAAATAACTGACTACCTAGCGGCACCAGCATAACTAATACAGCGATCAGAAAAACTATCGCTTAGTGACACTGGCAAAAGGGGGTGAAAGGGTTACCTGGGGAGCGATCAAGGGGTTAAACCTTTATTAGGTAATATATGGGGGTACCTGACGTGATAAAAACCTGCGGCGAACCTAAAAAAAATAACTGGCTACCTACGGCACCACCGACACTAAAACAGCGATCAGAAAAACGATCGCTTAGTGACACTGGCAAAAGGGGTTGAAAGGGTTACCTGGGGGGCGATCAAGGGGTTAAACCGTTATTAGGTAATATATGGGGGTACCTGATGCTATAAAAACCTGCGGCGAACCTAAAAAAAAATAACTGACTACCTATTGGCACCACCGACACTAATGCCTCGTACACACGGCCGTTTTTCCCGTTGAAAAAAACAACATTTTTCCCATTCGACGAGAAAAACGATAGTCTGTGGGCTTTCTGTCGTTTTTTTCAATGAGAAAAACGGCATTAAAAACGACGAGAAAAATTAGAACATGTTCTAATTTTTCTCGTCGTTTTTTTCGACATGTTTTCCGCGGCAGTGTTTCCCATAGGGAAACACTGCCGCGGAGCCCACACACGGTCGTTTTTTTCGACCAAAAAAAAAATGACATTTAAAACGGCCGTGTGTGGGGGGAACAAGCTGTTCCTCGTTTTTAACGTCGATTTTCTCGACGGTGTTTTCACCGTCGAAAAAATCGATCGTGTGTACGCGACATAAGACAGCGATCAGAAAAACGATCGCTTAGTGACACTGGCAAAAGGGGGTGAAAGGGTTACCTGGGGGGGGCGATCAAGGGGTTAAACCTTTATTAGGTAATATATGGGGGTACCTGACGCTATAAAAACCTGCGGCGAACCTAAAAAAAATAACTGGCTACCTATCGGCACCACCGACACTAACACAGCGATCAGAAAAACGATCGCTTAGTGACAGCGGTGCTAGGGGGTGAAAGGGTTACCTGGGGGGCGATCAAGGGGTTAAACCTTTATTAGGGGGGGTTAGGGGGCTACACTGGACCTAAAACTAACTGCCATGACACTTTTACAGTCACAAATGTCACTGATTGCAGTGATCAGTAAATAAATGGTCACTGCAATCAGTGACACTGTGACTGGGGGCTGGGGGGTGATCTGGGGGGGTCTGGGGGGGCCTGGGGGGGCGATCGTGTGCCTATGTGTGCTGGTGTCAGTGTGCTGTTTAGTGCACTAACCTGTGTGTCTTCTCTCCACGGCGCTCGGTATATGTGAGCGCCGCAGGAGAGATGACATCACTTCCTCCTGCCTGTGTAAACATTACACAGGCAGAGGAAGCTTTTCATTCGCCGGGAGTGATCGCAAGGGGGTGGCCGGAAACGAATGGCCGTCCCCTCATCACGGATCGCTCCCGAAGCGATCCCGGCCGCTCACTGTACCGGAGGGGGGTCCGATTGGACCCCCACCCATACGACGGCAGGCACGTACAGGTACGTGAGTTTGCCTGTCCGTGCCATTCTGCCCATGTATATGTACAGTGAGCGGTCGTTAAGGGGTTAAATCAAGCCAAAATTTGAAGATGTGTGTCAACATGTGCCATCTGCCATCAGGGGATATCCATGTAGGGGTTTTGTGGGTGCAACCCCTTCCTCACATCTCAAGTAGGTGAAAGGAAAAAGGGGTTGCACCCCCAAAACACGTCCATTGATCACCCATGATGGCAGATAGCACATGTTGACAATAGGGATCAGGAGGGAAATACCCCTTTTTGAAAAACACTAAAATTGTGTGCATCTTCAAATTTTGGCTTGTTCAGGGGTGACAACACCCCATATTATGAAGGGCAGATAGAGACATTTTTCAAAAAATAGAATGTCTGAAATTGCCTAGAGGTTTCCAATGTTGTATTTTGTTGTATGGTAATGAGAGTTTTCGATTTTCTAAGCATTTAAAAAAAAATGGCCTGTTTATGGGCACCAAAAAAAATCTAAATCTTTTATAACACCAAAAATTTAATATTTACCATGTGTGCATGTGCGCAGAGTAAAAATATTGAACAACAACAAAGTTTAGCTTCTTTATCAAATCCGCTATAACCTTTTTGTGTATATTTTTTGTGTTACCAGTGAAATGGTTGGTATTTACTAAAGGAAATTACACTTGGCACTACAAGTACACTAGGAAAAACTAGGAGACAGCTAAAAGAAACACAAGCAATACATACAAAAAGCAGATTAAACCAGATTTTTTATTTTTGATTGTCAAAAAGCTTTTATGCATTGCCTGGCATAGGAATTGCACCCCTTCCCGTGAAATACTCAATGTATTTCTGACGAACCTCATGAGCGTTTTGGGGGGGCATTGTCCCCCGTAAGTCCAGCCTCAGGCCCAATTGAGGCCATATAATTGGGGGATTTGATGCGCAAAAAATTATGCAGCACACAGCAACAGAACACAATATACCGTATTTTTCACACCATAAGACGCACTTTTACCCCCCAAAAAAATAGGGAAAAGTGTCCCTGCGTCTTATGGAGCGAATACTGAGCAGGCTCCGCCCCCCCCCCCCCCATCGCCGCCACCGTGTCAGAATACAGACACTCGGCTTCTCTGTGGAGGAGAGATGACAGGAAGATCCTTGCTGGGGCATACCAAGGGGGAGCGGGGGGAGACGGTCTGCCCCAGGTGCCAAAACATGGGGGTTGTCAGTGGTGTTGCTATAATGGTGCACTCCGCACCCAGGTAAGTTGACATCTGCCAGATGTGACCCCATCCTGCAAGCGACAAGAGCCCTGGATGGCTTTTTTATTCAGCTGGAACACCCCCGGCGCCGTGGTCTGGTCCAGTCTCAGTTCCTGCCTCTCTCCACTTGTCGCTGCTGCTGCTGCAAACTATGTCCTCAGTCATCCATCCTAGCTGCTGATTGGTGTATCTGATGCTGAGAGCCAGCCAGAGGGGGTTGTGGATTGTAATGGCAGTGTCCTCCACTGCCTGAGGTGAGTGATAAGGGGGTGGGAGGTGTGGGATGGTATCCACTGTTCATTACCTGAGCTGTTATATGAGAGGCTGAAGGGGTGTTTGTGTCTGCCCTACCACCCTGAGCTGATCTGGGAAGGGGGGGGGGGGAGGTTGCTGTGTGTCCACCACCAACCAGGTATAGTGTAGCTAAGCTGATTTGATAGGGGGGCTGGTATTGCTGTGCGTCCACCACCCACCTATAGTAGTAATATAATATTAAATATTTTAGTACATCATTTGGTTCAGAATATTTTTTTTCTTGTTTTTCTCCTCTAAAACCTGGGTGCGTCTTATGGTCAGGTGCGTCTTATGGAGCGAAAAATACGGTAGTTTATTTTGTACTCCACCAAGTTAATTGATGTCATGAAAAGGTGGAACCGGCTGGCCATTATCCCGAAGGCATTCTCCACGACTCATCGGGCCCTGGCCAGCCGGTAGTTGAACACCCTCCTCTGCGCGGTCAGGGTCCTCTGGGGAAATGGCCTCATGAGATGCGGTCCCAGTCCAAAGGCTTCATCAGCCAAAAACACAAAGGGGGTCCTTCAACATTCCCTGCAATAGGTGGCAATGCAAGGTCGTCACTCTGGAGATGAAGAGCAAACTCCGTCTGGCTGAAGGCTCCCCCATCGGACATCCAGCCATTCTTCCCCACATCCACATAGAGGAATTCATACTGTGCTGACACCACCGCCATCAGCACGATGCTATGAAACCCCTTATAATTGTAGAAATAGGACCCAAACCGGGGTGGTGGCATGATGCGGACATGCTTCCCATCTATTGCCCCTCCGCAGTTGGGGAAGTCCCACCGCGTGGCAAAATGGGATGCCACAGTCTGCCATTCCTGTGGCGTGGAAGGAAGCTGTATAGTCAAACGAGCTAAAAAAATATTAGTACTTTTGCACATAACATTGCTAGTAGATTACACAAAAATACATTCTTGGTCAACATCATTAGAACTTTTATTTTAAGGAGTATTTAAATACTAAAATAGAAGGCACAATTATCAGAGGGATGGCCCATTCCAACAAAATTGGGGAGGGGGCTAGATGAGTTTGTGAACCCCAAAAAATTATGTGAAAATATACATTTGGAAACATTTTAGGGAGTGTTTAGGGGGGGGTAAAGCACTACAATCGAGATGACAAAATACATTCTTAAGTAACTAGGCTAGGTGTGTTTGGGCCCAGGATAGCATGCCGGAGAGGTTAGTGAAGGGAAATATGTATGTAGGACAAAAAAGGGGCATTACAAACTTACAGCATGCATGGGGACAAAGGGGACATTCACAGTATATTACAATCATGGTAATTAGGGAAGGATGAAAGAAATACAATACATTATTATACATTATATACATAGAATGTGATGTTCAAGGAGAAAACTTACCCTCATATAATCCTCCTGCAGGACTTGGATAATGGCAGAACAGGTGTCTGGGATTATGAGGCCCAGAGCCTGGGGGGAGATGCCTGTCGTGAACTTCAGGTCCTGCAAGCTTCTCCCAGTCGCCAGGTAGCGCAACGTGGCGATGAGCCTTTGCTCAGCAGTGATGGCTTCCCGCATAACGGTGTCCTACCTGGTGATATAGGGGGACACCAAAGCCAACAGATGCTGAAAAACGGGGTCAGACATCCTAAAAAAATTCCTGTAGTCATCAGGATTATTCTCCTGGATCTCCCGCAGCAAAGGCATATGACAGAATTGGTCCCGCTGGAGCAACCAATTCTTGGTTCATGAACTCCTCCTCACCCTGTTCATGGACTGGTCTTGGTCCAAGACAAGCAGACCAAAACCAAGCGCGCGCACAGCACGAACTCTACGACGAGAATGTAACATGGCTAGGAAACGGTCGTCTGATCAGAAAGTACTAAACAGGACGCACTTAAGAACAGCAAGGCCTATGAAGAACGACCTGAAAATCAGAAACGAGCCTACAAGAACGCACTGTAAAACAGATATAACCTGACTACACGCCCTGAAAGACAAGATACGAACCCACAAGCACAAACTGAACCTCAGAAAACTAACTGAAAGCACGAAGACTGAAAAGTGTGAATCGTCTCTCCCCAAACCTTTACTAACACGCGGTAACACGAGATCAGCGAAATCAGCCCAAGGGGTGGCGCCATTGGAATCGAACTTCCCCTTTATACTGCTATTGTACGTGTTGTACGTGACCGTGCTTTACAATTAGGAGATTTGGAATTGACAGTGTGTATGCAAGGAAAGCTTGACAAGAATCTCGTCAAACTTGACAAGAACCTCGTCGAGAAAAACTACGGGTTTTTTTACGACGAGATTCTCGGTCGTGTGTACAAGGCTTTAGTGTTTGGTGCAGACATTTGTGAACAATTCTTCAAGGAAGACCCCTAAGACGGATGTGGTGAACAGCAAGGTAACGGCAGGCCCAAAATCCTAAACCAGCGGCCCCTGCGGGGGTAATGCTACATGTGGTGGCTCGTCCGGGATTTGCCATTACCGACTGCAACTCAAGTAAGCTGTTCACCGGGGCTTATGCTACAGAGGGCTTTGGACTGTGTCATTTTCTGAAAAAGAGGGTAATTTGTGGATCACTTCTTAGTCGTGTGGGCTGTGGGCGGAGCCAATAAAGAGAAAAACGCGCAAACTACGTGACTGAGGAGATAAGTGGGAGGAGTTCCCGCCTGCTTGCTGCGTGAGACGCCACGTGTGTGTCCAACACTTGGAAGGAATCAGAACACTGCCATGTCTTCAGCTCTGTCGATGCAGACTGCTATGGGGCCCAGGATGTTTTCTGTGGGCACCACTGCGGGTGTTATGCTGCCGAGAGCTACGCTGACGGATACCGGCATTTGTCTGAGACTGCATGGGAGGTTTGTGCTGTACACAATTTGAGACGTGGAAGCATTGGGTATGCTGTGCAACAGGTGCGAAGGACTGGCTATTTAACCCTGTCCATTTGATCAATGTCTACGGTGCGGGGAGTACCTGTTTGCTGTGGAGAAACCCACCATGCCGCCCCGTGCTTACAGAGTGGACTGGGCCATGGGCAGTGTAACAGAGGAAGCTGCTGCTTTCAATCCTGCGGCTGGATCTGCGCTTGCCGCATCTGCTACAGCGACTATTCCAGAGGGAGATGGCGCTGTTACTGCCATTGAGGAGTCATCAGCGGACACCGCTACTACTGTTACCTCCGCTGCATTTGGTCCCGCTGCACCTGTCCAAAAGAAGGTGGGATTCGTAAAAGCCTCCTGTGGCTGTGGTCAAGGCCTACCCCAAAGTCTACCCAGACCGGATCCAGAGGAAAGTTTGATTCCTGAGAAGTCCACGACAGGAACGGGTGAGAGATCTGGGGAAAATGTACATAAGGGAACTGTCTGCAAATATATGCCCGCAGAGGAGTTCCGGGACTCTGAATTAGACTCTTTATCAGACATCTCTGGGGACGATGATTTGTTCGAGACCATGTCTCAAGAGATGCTATGGTACACAAGTCTCCAAATTCTTGTATACCTCCCGGAATTGGAAGCACCAGATCTTTGCCTAGGCTTGCCCGGTCACAAAGATTACTCAACAAGCGGGTAGGCACTGAATACGGACTGGAGTTTCCCTACGTTCCCAGGGAGATCATGCAAGAGATCGAGGCCAACAGAGAGAAATGGTATGGTGAGGCTGTTTGGGACTATTTGGCCGTGCCTAAACCATTCCAGAGAGCAGGTCATTCTCCTATTATGGATGATCGCTTTAATGGGTGCTTGTTGCACTGGAGCTATGGTAGACACATTCATGCTGAAAAAGTGGTCATCTGCAGGCCTGGAAAGGACAACTATGTGTATTTCATCACCACTATAGACAAACAGGGGAAAACCCTGACTCTGCCTGACCCCTGATTTTACTGGTGATCATCTACAGTGACTGTTCTGGTTGTCACTTTGCTGAAGAAGAAGATTTTTCTTTCTTTTTTTTCCTTTAAAGGACTGTGGGCTATAGCTATGTAGTGTTAGGTTACCGGAAACTTCAGAGTCAAGATTCCTCTACCTGGTCCAGTACTTGTGTTTAAGGACTCTGTCATGTTCTTCTGCCACTAGGTGGTGGGAGTTTGCTCAACAAAACTGGACTTTGTTTCTTTTACATCTAGCTACCCACACACAAAAATAAATATGGGGAAAGAAAGGCTAATTTGCTTTGCTTCCCGTTGTACAATGAGGCATTTTATATGATTGCCTGTGTCTGTTTTGTTTTGTCTTTTAGGTACATGGATCTTCTGTCAAACTACTGGAGAATGTGTGATTTAGATAGAGAGAGAGATATATTGTAATATACATTAATGTGACTTTACTGTATGTGCATGTTAAATTTGTATTTCTTTGCTACCTCACCCTTTCCCTTCCCCATCCAAGTTTTTGGGATAGAGGTATCGACTCTCAGGAGTGAGAGTCAAATTTTTATCGACGATGAGGACATTGTCTGTTGCGGTGGGGGAAATGTGTAGCGCCCTGCTCCTATTGGGTAGGTGCTAGTGATAAATTTAGTTGTCTGAGCTGTAGTTTAGCTCAGAATAATTGTACCAAATTATTGGTCTCTGTTCCAGTTCAGCTGAGTTTCACATTTTCCACCTGACTGTAGGTGTCGTTGTCACCATAGGTCAAGGTTGGAAATGCAGTAGGCTGGGTGCATTGGGTATTCCTTTCCCAGAAACAGCGCAGTGGGAGTGGTCACCCGCTGTGCATTCTGGGAGAGGGTACTTTAAGGAGCAGACATTGTTTTTCCAGGGTCTTCCGAATCCTGACCTGACGGCCCTCCTGGCCTCAGGGATGTGTTAGGAGTTTTCTGCCTCGGGGCCTGCAGCCCCGAGGCTCCGTTACTGAGAGTAGGTCCAGGAGTTTCTGGAGCCTACTGATCCAGGGATGGTCCTGTGTCACCTTGCCTGTGGGAAGGGACCGAACAATTGAGGACTCAATTGGAGGACGGATAAAAATCTACCTCACAGTGCTGCCGGCTGGCTGAAAGATCCTGGTACTGTGTGTTATGTTTTCAGAACTTTATCAAGCGTGTGATTACTCAAGTCTGTGGCAGAGACTTTTGAACGAGCTCGCACCGGCTGCTAGGTCAGTGAGAGAGGCCTATCCGGTGGTTGCTAGATCTAGTGTGGAGGCTGTTTGTCCTCTGGATTAAAGAAAGTACCCGTGATCCGCAAAAGTAAGGTACCTGAATCTCCCCCAACCCTCCATCCCTCTGTCTGGAGTTCTTTAATAAAACCCTTGAGAAAAAGAGACTAAGTGTTTGGTGCAGACGTTTGTGAACAACTCTTCAAGGAAGACCCCTAAGACGGACGTGGTAAACAGTAAGGTAACGGCAGGCCCAAAATCTTAAACCAGCGGCCCCTGCGGGGGTAATGCTACACATGTTTGTTTTTAAAAGCCACTTTAATGTCATCTCAAGCTCCGAGAACATTAAAGAGCCAGTTACAAGAACAGGGGATAAAATTCTAGAAAATCTCATCTTCAAACAAGTGTACTTGCCTTGGTTTCAAGAAAGAGAGATTTTTTTTTTCTTTTTTTGCAGTTTTAGAAAATCATAGATTACTACAGACTAAACTGGCAAGCTGATTTTTTCTATTGAATGCTACAAAATTATTTTGTTGTAAAAATGTTTTAGCAATTTTTTTTTAACAAAGTGGAGTTTTCCTTTAGGTCAAGATGTATGCAAAAGATACTCAGTTGACCCTTCATGTAAGCATCATTCTTTAGCAGATTTGAAGCACAGGAACATGTGAAATGTAGAATTTATGTAAAACCCCTACTGTATCAGACCTGCTACATATTAACAAGTGGAATTCTTTATGGCAAATATGGAACAGAATCCAACCAGCCATTGTCAGTCTTCTCAAGTTTTTTATTTTTCTTCTCTCCGGCGACACCTCCTATCATTATTGTTACTTTACAAGTACTGACAGGTTCAGTATGAAAGACTACATTTGCTCGGGATGTCTTGCTTCTTGTACAACAATGCCCTGTAGATCTTGCCAGAAGTGGAAGTGTTAGCATCCCAAGTGAGAGAACAAAGGCAGCTTTTACAAGAAGACAGGGAAATACCTTTTATGTTTTCCTACATATACTTGTTTATTTGTGTAGTGTAAATTTTAAGATGCTCAGAAAAGTATTACACAAACTAAAGCATGTTCCTTCATCCAAGCGTAATCTGTTGGAGAGGATAATACTGACTTATAAGTGAAGTAAGGGATTTTTTTTTTTTTAAGAATCATACTTGTCTAGGTGGTCGGACCGATGCTAAGACTGAGCCCTGAGCGTTTAAAGATTGCTTATCGCTCTGGTCTTTGTGCTCTGAGAGAAGAGAGCTGGTGACTGTCAGTCACCGGCTCTCTGCTCTGTCCAATCCCCCCCGTGCTCACTGGAGCACTGCGCTGTGGAGGGGACGGCAGCAGTCGATCCAGGCATGTGGGCAGATCCTGACCATATTAGATCCTGACCATATTGTCGCAATCTTGCCCCAGCCTGGACCGGTTTTGTGATGTCAGCCGACAGCAGGCTTTTGTGATGTCAGCCGACACAGGAGTGCAGAACAAACGGCAGTCCTGTGATTCACCGGTGAAGTACAGCCGAACGCCCTTTGGCTGTACTTCTACTTTAATATGGAAGTTATATACAGTAAAACCTTGGAGTGAGAGCATAATTTGTTCCGGAAACATGCTAGTAATCCAAAGCACTCGTATATCAAAGTGAATTTCTCCATAAGAAATAATGGAAACTCAGATGATTCGTTCCACAACCATTTATTCATAAGCAATGTGATAGGTTGTGTAACCATGAAATGTCCATCCACAAATGGAAGCCTCCACAAGGGGATTAGAAGCTAAATCCAGCAGCAGGGATGAGCCGAACACCCCCCTGTTCGGTTCGCACCAGAACCTGCGAACAGACAAAATGTTCGTGTGAACTTTAGAACCCTATTAAATACAATGGACTCGAACGTTCAAAATCTAAAGTGCTAATTAAAGGCTAATATGCAATTTATTGTCCTAAAAAGTGTTTGGGGACCCGGGTCCTGCCCCAGGGGACATGTATCAATGCAAAAAAAAGGTTTAAAAAATAGACGTTTTTACGGGAGTGGTGATTTTAATAATGCTTAAAATGAAAAAATAAAAGTGAAATATTCCTTTAAATTTCGTACCTGGGGGGTGTGTATGATATGCATGTAAAGTGGCGCATGTTTCCCGTGCTTAGAACTGTCCCTGCACAATGTGTCATTTTTGAAGGAAAAAAAGTCATTTAAAACTCACTCGCGGCTATAATGAATTGTTGGCTTTTATGAATACATAGAAAAGTCATTGATAAAAAAAAAAGGCGGGGTTCCCCCAAATTCAATTACCAGGCCCTTTAGGTCTGGAATGGATATTAAGGGGAACCCCGCCGCAAATTAAAAAAAAAATGGTGTGGGGTTCCCCCTAAATATCCATACCAGGCCCTTGAGATCTGGCATGGATTTTAAGGGGAACTCCACCCCAAATTAAAAAAAAAATGGCGTGGAGTCCCCCTAAAAATCATACCAGACCCTTATCCGAGCACGCAACCTGGCCGGCCGCAGGAGAGGAGGGGGGGACGAGAGAGCGGCCCCCCTCCCTCCTGAACCGTAACCAGGCCACATGCCCTCAACATGGGGAGGATGTCCCCATGTTGATGGGGACAAGGGCCTCATCCCCACAACCCTTGCCCGGTGGTTGTGGGGGTCTGCGGGCGGGGGGCTTATCAGAATCTGGAAGACCCCTTTAACAAAGGGGACCCCCAGATCCCAGCCCCCCATGTGAATTGGTAAGGGGTACATTGTATCCCTACCATTTCACGAAGAAAGTGTCAAAAAATTTAAATAAAAACACACACACCTTGAAAAAGTCCTTTATTAAAAAAAAAAACATTCCAGCGATGAAATCCAGTGTCCCGCGGCGATCCCGATGTCCAGCGCTGTCCGTCATTGGTTGTGCCTGTGCGGACCTGATGGGGAACTTCCTCGCTGTGTTTTAAATGTATAGACCCGCCCCTTCTAAAGTTCCCCATCAGGTCCGCACAGCGGACCAGATGCGGAACATGAGAAGGGGCGGGTCTATACATGTATTACACAGCGAATGAAGTTCCCCATCAGGTCCGCCCCTCGGTATGTCCGACCCCGCCTACGTCATTGGCCTGAGCGGGGAACTTCCTTCACTGTGTTATTTAAATTTATTTATTTTTTTTTATTATTTTTTTTTTTTTAATAAAGGACTTTTCCAAGGTGTGTGTGTTTTTATTTACATTTTTTGACACTTTCTTCGTGAAATGGTAGGGGTACAATGTACCCCTTACCAATTCACATAGGGGGGTCGGGATCTGGGGGTCCCCTTTGTTAAAGGGGTCTTCCAGATTCCGATAAGCCCCCCGCCCGTAAACCCCCACAACCACCGGGCAAGGGTTGTGGGGATGAGGCCCTTGTCCCCATCAACATGGGGACATCCTCCCCATGTTGAGGGCATGTGGCCTGGTACGGTTCAGGAGGGAGGGGGGCCGCTCTCTCGTCCCCCCCTCTTCCCAGGCGGCCTGCCAGGTTGCGTGCTCGGATAAGGGTCTGGTATGGATTTTTGGGGGGACTCCACGCCATTTATTTTTAAATTTGGGGTGGAGTTCCCCGTAAAATCCATGCCAGATCTCAAGGGCCTGGTAATTGAATTTGGGGGAACCCCCACGCTTTTTTTTTTTTCTTTATCAATGACTTTTCTATGTATTGATAAAAGCCGACAATTCATTAATAGCCGCGAGTGAGTTTTAAATGACTTTTTTTCCTTCAAAAATGACACTTTGTGCAGGGACAGTTCTAAGCACGGGAAACATGCGCCACTTTACATGCATATCATACACACCCCCTAGGTACGAAATTTTAAGGTATATTTCACTTTTATTGTTTCACTTTAAGCATTATTAAAATCACTGCTCCTAAAAAAATGGCCGTTTTTAAAACTTTTTTTTGCATTGATACATGTCCCCTGGGGCAGGACCAAGGTCCCCAAACACTTTTTAGGACAATAACTTGCATATAAGCCTTTATAATTAGCACTTTAGATTTCTCCCATAGACTTTTCGAATTTGTCACGAACATCCCAAATTGTTCGTTGTTCGGCGAACGGGCGAACAGGCAATGTTCGAGTCGAACATGAGTTCGACACGAACTCGAAGCTCATCCCTATCCAGCAGGAGCTACAGAGCATAAAAGAGTACAGAGGCACCTCTAAGTGTAGCAATATGGTTACATTTAATGAAGGTACAACATTTAGCAACTCACGTGGTTGATGATTAAAAGAGGCACATCTAAGTATGTAGGCACCCGGGGTAAAGCTGCCCACATAGACCATCCTCCACACCGCCGGCTCTCACTGCTGTCAGTCTGCAATAGTGACCGGGAAGACTACCCTGCAGTAAAGCGATCTGGAAGCAAGGCTTGAAGCACTCGTGGAGCGCAGTGTAGAAGGGATGACGTTGATGGTGGTGTGGAGGATGATCTGTGGACAGCTTTACCCCGGATGCCTGCATACTTAGATGTGCCTGTTTTAATCATCAACCATGTGAGTTGCTAAATGTTGTACCGTCATTAAATGTAACCATATTGCTACACTTAGAGGAACCTCTCTTCTCTTTTATACTCAATTGTGACATGACGCTACTCATTTATCAAGTCAAAATTTATAAAAAAATGTTGCTTGTCTTGCAAAACACTCTCAGACCAAGTTACTCTCAATCCAAGGTTTTACTATACGTGGCTATCCATGTTTCTATCCACTGGAGTTTTAGCAATTATGCCACTGTATATGTAACATCTTACAATCAGTTACTATTTTTTTTGTCAAGTTGTAAAATTTGTGTGTCCTCATTTCAAAATCACAGATGCGACTATTTAAAAGAGTTGCATCGGATCGTGGATGACACTGATACCTACACCCCCCTGACTAGAGACCCGGTTAATAGGTATAAAAAAGATTTAGAAATCATTGTGAACCAGGGTCATCGGGAGGGTATTTTGAACGACAAGGAGAGCCTCTTTTTAATACCATGTGCTCCCCGTACTCCTATCATATACTATCTCCCGAAGATACACAAGAGTCTGACTTCCCCCCCGGGACGACCCATTGTGAGCGGGATTGATTCAATCACGTCCCGGGTGGGGAAATACATTGATTTCTTTTTACAACCTTTAGTTCAAAAGATCCCCTCGTTTATAAGAGACACCAAACAAGTTATCAATTTGCTCGCAGCACACGTGCCTACTAATGGTATGTGGTTGGTCACGGCTCATGTGACCTCACTCTACACGATTATCCCTCATGAGTGTGGTTTCGAAGCGGTGGAGATGTACTTGATTAGAGGGTCAGATCTTGTGTCCCGCCAAATCAAATTTATTATGACCCTGTTGAGATATGCAGCGAATCACAATTATTTTCTGTTCGATAACCAATTTTATCGTCAGGATCGTGGGGTGGCGATGGGGGCGAAGTACGCACCCAGCTTGGCCAATCTTTTCATGGCCAAGTGGGAGGAGGACGTCGTTGATGCTTGCCGCAGACCTGAGGTGATTCTCTGGGCAAGGTACATCGACGACGTCCTCCTCCTATGGGATGGCAGTGAACCCGCCCTGCGTAAATTCATGTTGTCCCCTAATGTCAACGACAGGGGCATTAGATTCACATTTGAAGCCAGCCAGGAGTCGATTCACTATTTGGATTTGAACATATCAATTGTTGATAACAAATTTGTCACAACCACTTTTTTCAAACAAACTGATAGAAATGCGTATATTCCACTGGACAGTTGCCACTACGCTCCCTGGTTAAAAGCAGTCCCTCAGGGACAATTTACCAGGTTGAGGCGGAACTGCACTGAAAAAGAGGCTTTTGACCATCAGGCCAAATTACTATCGGAAAGGTTTGTGGATAAGGGTTATCAGCAAAAGGATATGTTCCAACTGATCCAGACTGTGAGAGAGATTGATCGAGTGTCCCTTTTGGAAAATAGAGATAAAGTGGCAGGGAACGGCAATTTTTCCCTCCCATTTATCACTACATTTTCCATACAACATCAGACTATTAAACGTTTGATACGGAAGCACTGGCATGTTCTCACCAGTGATCAGGTGTTAGCACCCTCTCTCTCTCTCTGAAAGACCCTCTATTGTATTTAGAGGAGCATCGTCTCTTTCCAATAGGATTGCCCCGAGTGTTCAGGATCCCCCACGGGAAAATAGAACTTTTCTAGAGAATCTTAAGGGGTACTATCGGTGTAAGAAATGTAGAGACAGGAAAATTAGTCAATTTGTCTCGACTAGCACAGGCCGTTTTCATGACATCGAACCGTTTATAACTTGTGCATCTATGGAAGTCGTTTACCTTATACAGTTCCCTTGCGGTCTTCAATATGTGGGGAGGACCAAAAGGGCACTTAACGTGAGACTCAACGAGCACATCGCAAATATTCGCAAAGGGTTTGATAAACATTCTGTATCCCGTCATTATGACCAAGTTCATAAGAGAAAAAAAGGGGGGTTGTGTGTGAACACAGGTGGGACTTTGAGTGAGACACATGGCTAATGTCTCCATCCCGGGTACAATATAGAAAAAAAGGGGGGGAATTTGGGACTTTGAATGAGGTTCTGGACAAAGTGGGGGTACATAAAGGAAACACATGTTTTTAATAACATGAGGAGTAAAATGTATTACAATATGAGAATGATGGGACTGCACATGATATTACATACATATCGTAGACATAGAAGACATATTCTTGCATTGACTTAAAAGACTCATGGCAATATGACAGTGCATATGATTCATGGACATAAAGTTTACAAACTAACATCAACTAAAATTACATAACGGTATGATAGATGTACAAATCCCATGAGTACACATATGTGAACATTGGTTCCTTAAAGCGGCATAGTGCAGTGGAATGACAAGATGTAGCAATTGTGTAGGCATGATGGTGGTAAAATTGTAGATGGATAAAAAGGCTGGTATGGAAGTGTATTGGCATCCTTTTTAGCCCGACGCGTTTCGTATTTAACTCATCTGGGGCGGATGCTTCCAATAAGCAATCTAAAAAGAATGTATATAAAAGGATGGATTTAGCCTATATTGACATAAAGCATAAACAGGAGAGGCCATTTGTACCAATCCTGAGAAACTTACATACAAAGGGTGGATCATGGGGATGAGTGAAACGATGGACCAGGGCCAACCAGAAGGTGTCCTACCCGGAAGCCGAGGCAATGGGAATCCGTGCAGGCAAGGTGTAAGGATGGGGGTACCAAGTGGTACAGATGGACCTGTCGAGTTAGTGCACCACAGTGATAGTAAACTTGTGGGGAATGCCAAAGAAGTCTATATGGGGTGAAATAAAGTGTGTAAGAAATTGAACTCACACTAGACAGAATCCAGTAACGTGGTGGAGTCAAGTCAAAATTTACCTCAGTATTATGCAATGGGACAAGAAGAGTCCAAATGCAATGGCGTACTCAGCATAAAACGGTGGAGACTGTGTGCACATGACAGTATTTATACAGAAACCCCCATCATACAAAGCCATGTGTGGGTTCCCGCCAACGTCACGCCGGCTAGTCACGTGCAGGGAGGGGCCTTAATCGGGATGATACCAACCGCTCGATGGAGGCTGACCTCTGCCGAGTTGGTGAAGATACGTCCAACGTCACGGCGCCAGTGATGATGTCATGCGTGGGACGCAGTGCGTGGCGTCGATGTGATGAGGGCCCCGCCCAGCACCCCGAGTTCCGCCTGGTGAGGGCGGAGGAAGGGGGTGGAGGGACGGCGCACAGAACACATCGCAGCTTCCGGGCAATGGACAAAAAAAGGGGAAGGCCTATAGTACCAAAAGCTGACAGTCCCCAATGGAATGCAAACAACAAAAAACAAAAAGCAAACAAATGCCGTATCACTCAGGCATGGTGACCATGTCTAGAGTGAGGGGGGCCCCCAAAAAGGGTACACGACCGTAGAGGGGAACCCAGACCACCCATAGAGGCGGCAGGGGATCAATGCTGACTCAGTCCAAAACCTCCATCCCGTTTAAGTGCAAAAGAGGGGGGCTGTGTGTGAACACAGGTGGGACTTTGAGTGAGACACATGGCTAATGTCTCCATGCCGGGTACAATATAGAAAAAAAGGGGGGGAATTTGGGACTTTGAATGAGGTTCTGGACAAAGTGGGGGTACATAAGTTCATAAGAGAGATCCCTCCAATACCTTATTTGTGGGAATTGATAAGTTCGGACCTCACTGGAGAGGCAGCTCGCTTGTAAGAGAGATTTCTAAGCAAGAGATGGCGTGGGTGTATAGGTTGAGAACCTATGTTCCCTTTGGACTTAACGTAGACACCGACGTTAATGCCTTTATTAATAATTCTTAAATAGTCTTTTAGTTCCTTATATTTACTATCCAGCATCTAGGTGACCACATATTTCTCTCGGTCATTTCGAGAGTTTTCAGGATTAAAATCCTCATTTATGGTCATTTTTATATTTGTGTATTAGTTGTGTTAAAATATTATGTGTGTACAATAAATATTGTTGTCAATTTTGCACTAGGCCAATACGTGGTGGCCTGGTATAATTTTTGTTAAGATTGGATATTGGCGTGGATTTCAATATCCGCTTATCAAAGTCTTCGCATATATATATTTCTAACTTTTATTTTTGATATTAAATTAAGTTTATCAGATTTGGTTGTATGAGATGGTGTTCTCCTGCTAATCCTTTCGCATCCTTAATGGAGGCGAGGGGTGGGCGGGATGATGTCCGTTTCTAAAGTTGGCCCAATCCGGAGTTTTTTCTATCCGGGATGGGCGTGTCGCCTTTTTCTCTGTGCTTGCGCTTAGCGTGGTGTGATCCAACAGGAGAGCGCGCCGGCAGGGTATGACGTCACACGCACGGCCTCGAGATTGAGGCTTGGTGGACTCGCGCTGGAGCGCGAGGCGACATGCGTTCTTTGTATCATGTCGGCGTGGCATCACGTGGGGACGCACGCTAGGAGGCTCCGATAATGAGGCTTGGTTGCCTCGTGGAGGGAGGTGCGCGCGCATCCCCATGTCAGATTGGGCCTTTCTTTGATGTATTCTCTATAAAGAGGGGGTGACGCAGCCCGACGCCCGTGCCCCGAGACGACGTGATTCCCTCACGAAACACGTAGGGCGGATACGAGCATTGTGCTGCTGTCACCCTCCACCTGCTCGATCCACGGACAAGTCTGTGTGCCAGCGCCTGACCGGCCGGCGCTGCCATACCTTTAGGCTGTCTAAATATTTCTTTTTTGTAAGTATGTTTTTATGTTCCTTTAAATAAACCACCCCAAAGATTTTACACTATTAGTGTCCTCCTTCCTTTATGTGCATCCCTTGGTTCGGAATACTGGCAACTGGATGAGGCTATATGGGCTGTCTGGGATGATTTATTGAAATCCATACTATGTGGCGTGAAGTCTGGTGGATTTGATCTAGAGCCAATACATGCTGGTTAAGGTCCTCTGTGATAGAGGACCAACGTTATCCGGTAAGCAGGATCACTCACTATTGGTGGTGGATTGTCACGATTGATAATTTCTACAAAGAAGATTGGAGTTAATTTCTTTTTTCTTTCCTGTTTTTCGTTTGGATATCATCACGGGTGGTTTTTTTCCTGTTACAATACAAGAACTTTGATTCCTATGATCAGTGGACTATTTAATTGTTTTTTTCAAACATTAGTCTATGGTCTATTACTATTAATTTTTGTTTTTGTTTTTTGTTTCATTATTGTTTAATGTACAATTTAATTCATCACTGTTGATCCATCATTATCTATTTGTTTAGATTTATAATCACTGGTGTTTATGATTGGTTTCATAAGTAGCGCAACTATTCATATTTTCCTTACAATTCCACTGATGACTGTTTTCAGATTAGTTGCTACTTTCCTAGGTTGTATTTATTTAATATCTTAGCGCAGTTTCTTTTTTCACCATTTTTCCAATTTACCTAAACTATCATTAACTGCTGCTTGGAGAAAGGTCATTGAATTGACCTAATATGGACATCTTTGACTTCCGTGCCAAACGGACAGTCAATACTACTGGGGTATTTGACTCTACCCCGACCTCACCAGGTTCCGATGTTAGTGGTCTCTTTATGAGATTAAAAAACATCATGACAGCTGAGATACATACTCAATGGGACATAGCGTTTCTTGAGACTTACATCAGAAATGCTATGGTTCCTAGAAGCCTTCGTTGGGAGGTAAGCCCCCAGAAAGGGGAAGCCGTTCTGGAGGTGTGGGCAAAGTATTTTAATGATGCTGGAGTATCTTTTTTACGCTTTCTTGTCGAAAGGAAGAGAGAGAAACTAACAAGACTTGACATGGAAATTAGAACAGTCAAGGACTTGTTGGTTTCTTTCAAAGGAGGAGAGGAATATAATGATTGTTCCAATTCTTTACAGAAAACCCTGGAGAGGGAAGAAAGAGATTAAAAAGTAAAAAAGAAGAAAAATTATTTAAGAGATTTTGAGGATTATCAGTCCGGTTTGGTTTTTCTGTGGCAGAAAAAAATGGCCACAGAGGAGGCGAGGGAGAACGAGATGGACTCCGCCCCTCAAGGATTGGTGGCATCTGGTTCGGCCACAAATCCTCTAGTGGTAGGAAGGGGAGGGGTTTCCCATCCCCAGAAAACAGTTTCTGGCCAACAGAAGAACCGGACAAAACCAAAGAATGGTTCAAGCCAGGGTCATACTCCAATTGGAGTGCAGAACATTAATAAGAGAACGCAGAAACCTGACGTCCAATATCAACATTATCGGGAGGAGTCTCCACGTGGGTGGGAACATATCCCATCCAGACCCCCCCAATATGATGTTGGATTCAATCAGGGATCAATGAGGCCCAGATATGAGACTAACTGTATGCAGGAATTTAATATTCCCATTCATAACCGTTTTTCTCCTCTATCTGATCCATCATGTCCGGGAGGGCGAGGACCTATAGATGGGCGATATGGACCGGGTAATTATGATGGGATTTGTCCCCATTCGAGTCAGTACGAGAGGGGCTATGATTACTCAAGACCTTATTACCCCTCAGGCCAATCTGACTTTAGACCCAACCCGAGTTGGGGTTTTCCCATGAACCATCAAGGACGTCTAGGTCAACTAGAACCAAGAGAGGGGTCAGAGGGGGGAGGAGGGCCCAATTGCTCAAAAAGAAAAAGAGTGTAGGCGCGGGCATATTCAATTTAAGCCAACAGGCTCTATCAGAGTCTGAGAAAAGTCTTTTAGATAAGGGTTTGAAATTTGCTCCGCCCAGGAGCTTGAGCAAGTTCCAAACCTTTATGGATGTGCACAAGTTTGCAAGAAAACTGAACATTAAAAGACATTTTTTGTCCAACCCCATTACTGATAGAGTGGCTCCCATACCTGAATATAAACATACAGGATTGGCAAACGCATCATTGTTCAATCCCCCGGGCTCATTGGCCCCTAGTATTAGAGTATTCCGAGATGTGGTGCTTAAGGATTTGGAAAAGATCAAAGTTTAAAAGATAAAAATGCAAAAAAATCTTGAAAATGGACTTGAGTCTTTGTGTTCCAACAAATCTCTAGTCATCAGACCTGCTGACAAGGGGGGTGGATAGTCATCCTTGATAGATGCGACTATTTAAAAGAGTTGCATCGGATCGTGGATGACACTGATACCTACACCCCCCTGACTAGAGACCCGGTTAATAGGTATAAAAAAGATTTAGAAATCATTGTGAACCAGGGTCATCGGGAGGGAATTTTGAACGACAAGGAGAGCCTCTTTTTAATACCATGTGCTCCCCGTACTCCTATCATATACTATCTCCCGAAGATACACAAGAGTCTGACTTCCCCCCGGGATGACCCATTGTGAGCGGGATTGATTCAATCACGTCCCGGGTGGGGAAATACATTGATTTCTTTTTACAACCTTTAGTTCAAAAGATCCCCTCGTTTATAAGAGACACCAAACAAGTTATCAATTTGCTCGCAGCACACATGCCTACTAATGGTATGTGGTTGGTCACGGCTGACGTGACCTCACTCTACACGATTATCCCTCATGAGTGTGGTTTTGAAGCGGTGGAGATGTACTTGATTAGAGGGTCAGATCTTGTGTCCCGCCAAATCTAATTTATTATGACCCTGTTGAGATATGCAGCGAGTCACAATTATTTTCTGTTCGATAACCAATTTTATCGTCAGGATCGTGGGGTGGCGATGGTGGCGAAGTACGCACCCAGCTTGGCCAATCTTTTCATGGCCAAGTGGGAGGAGGACGTCGTTGATGCTTGCCGCAGACCTGAGGTGATTCTCTGGGCAAGGTACATCGACAACATCCTCCTCCTATGGGATGGCAGTGAACCCGCCCTGCGTGAATTCATGTTGTCCCTTAATGTCAACGACAGGGGCATTAGATTCACATTTGAAGCCAGCCAGGAGTCGATTCACTATTTGGATTTGAACATATCAATTGTTGATAACAAATTTGTCACAACCACTTTTTTCAAACAAACTGATAGAAATGCGTATATTCCACTGGACAGTTGCCACTACGCTCCCTGGTTAAAAGCAGTCCCTCAGGGACAATTTACCAGGTTGAGGCGGAACTGCACAGAAAAAGAGGCTTTTGACCATCAGGCCGAATTACTATCGGAAAGGTTTGTGGATAAGGGTTATCAGCAAAAGGATATGTCCCAACTGATCCAGACTGTGAGAGAGATTGATCGAGTGTCCCTTTTGGAAAATAGAGATAAAGTGGCAGGGAACGGCAATTTTTCCCTCCCATTTATCACTACATTTTCCATACAACATCAGACTATTAAACGTTTGATACGGAAGCACTGGCATGTTCTCACCAGTGATCAGGTGTTAGCACCCTCTCTCTCTGAAAGACCCTCTATTGTATTTAGAGGAGCATTGTCGCTTTCCAATAGGATTGCCCTGAGTGTTCAGGATCCCCCACGGGAAAATATAACTTTTCTAGAGAACCTTAAGGGGTACTATCGGTGTAAGAAATGCCAAGTGTGCAGTCTCAATAGCTGTAGAGACAGGAAAATTAGTCAATTTGTCTCGACTAGCACAGGCCGTTTTCATGACATCAAACCGTTTATAACTTGTGCATCTATGGGAGTCGTTTACCTTATACAGTGCCCTTGCGGTCTTCAATATGTGGGGAGGACCAAAAGGGCACTTAAGGTGAGACTCAACGAGCACATCGCAAATATTCGCAAAGGGTTTGATAAACATTCTGTATCCCGTCATTATGACCAAGTTCATAAGAGAGATCCCTCCAATACCTTTTTTGTGGGAATTGATAAGTACAGACCTCACTGGAGAGGCAGCTCGCTTGTAAGAGAGATTTCTAAGCAAGAGATGGCGTGGGTGTATAGGTTGAGAACCTATGTTCCCTTTGGACTTAACGTAGACACCGACGTTAATGCCTTTATTAATAATTCTTAAATAGTCTTTTAGTTCCTTATATTTACTATCCAGCATCTAGGTGACCACATATTTCTCTCGGTCATTTCGAGAGTTTTCAGGATTAAAATCCTCATTTATGGTCATTTTTATATTTGTGTATTAGTTGTGTTAAAATATTATGTGTGTACAATAAATATTGTTGTCAATTTTGCACTAGGCCAATACGTGGTGGCCTGGTATAATTTTTGTTAAGATTGGATATTGGTGTGGATTTCATTATCCGCTTATCAAAGTCTTCGCATATATATATTTCTAAATTTTATTTTTGATATTAAATTAAGTTTATCATATTTGTTTGTATGAGATGGTGTTCTCCTGCTAATCCTTTTGCATCCTTAATGGAGGCGAGGGGTGGGCGGGATGATGTCCGTTTCTAAAGTTGGCCCAATCCGGAGTTTTTTCTATCCGGGATGGGCGTGTCGCCTTTTTCTCTGTGCTTGCGCTTAGCGTGGTGTGATCCAACAGGAGAGCGCGCCGGCAGGGTATGACGTCACACGCACGGCCTCGAGATCGAGGCTTGGTTGTCTCGCGCTGGAGCGCGAGGCGACCTGCATTCTTTGTATCATGTCGGCGCGGCATCACGTGGGGACGCACGCTAGGAGGCTCCGATAATGAGGCTTGGTTGCCTCGTGGAGGGAGGTGCGCGCGCATCCCCATGTTGGATTGGGCCTTTGTTTGATGTATTCCCTATAAAGAGGGGGTGACGCAGCCCGACGCCCGTGCACCAAGACGACGTGATTCTCTCACGAAACGCGTAGGGCGGATACGAGCATTGTGCTGCTGTCACCCTCCACCTGCTCGATCCACGGACGTGTCTGTGTGACAGCGCCTGACCGGCCGGCGCTGCCGTACCTTAAGGCTGTCTAAATATTTCTTTTTTGTAAGTATGTTTTTATGTTCCTTTTAAATAAACCACCCCAAAGATTTTACACTATTAGTGTCCTCCTTCCTTTATGTGCATCCCTCAGTTCGGAATACTGGCAACTGGATGAGGCTATATGGGCTGTCTGGGATGATTTATTGAAATCCATACTATGTGGCGTGAAGTCTGGTGGATTTGATCTAGAGCCAATACATGCTGGTTAAGGTCCTCTGTGATAGAGGACCAACGTTATCCGGTAAGCAGGATCACTCACTATTGGTGGTGGATTGTCACGATTGATAATTTCTACAAAGAAGATTGGAGTTAATTTCTTTTTTCTTTCCTGTTTTTCGTTTGGATATCATCACGGGTGTTTTTTTTCCTGTTACAATACAAGAACTTTGATTCCTATGATCAGTGGACTATTTAATTGTTTTTTTCAAACATTAGTCTATGGTCTATTACTATTAATTTTTGTTTTTGTTTTTTGTTTCATTATTGTTTAATGTACAATTTAATTAATCACTGTTGATCCATCATTATCTATTTGTTTAGATTTACAATCACTGGTGTTTATGATTGGTTTAATAAGTAGCGCAACTATACATATTTTCCTCAAAATGAACAGTTGAAAAGATCTTACAAAAAATAAAATTTTTGCAGCTGCTTCTAGGTATGTCAGACATTTTTTCTTTCCTGCCTCAAACTCCCCAGCATGTCAACCTATGTGTCCATGCACACACAGGCTTTTAGCAGCGTTTAGTGGTAGGTGCTTTTAGAGGCAGGAGAAAATAAAAACACTGCCAGTGTATCCTGGAGCAGCAGTTTTGGCAGAAAAAAACACTTGGTTTTGTTAAATGCTATGCATGTTTAGCATGCATAGTGTTAATTAATTTCATTGGGCAGAATTAATTATTATTCTGGACAATTAAATGAAGTAACTCCCAAGCTCTTGACACCTGTAAATGCGCCTAAAAGCTAGTAAAAGCGTTGGACACTTTTATAAGCATTGCTGCTGCCAGGAGGAAAGGCTTCTAGGAGAGTTTGCAAAATGTCCTGTGTGCATGAGGCCTTAAAGAGGAACTGCAGTCTGCTCGCATAATTTGTAATAAAAACATCTTTGCCGTTCTGAAGCTTCCCTCCAACCACTTTGCATATTATTTTATATATGCTGTGATTCTGTACTTGCCAAATATGCTGCAGAAATCTACCTCCACTGAGTCCGTCTGCAGCCATTTTACCTCTGGGCAGCTGAAGCTGCTGCCTGTTCACTTCCTGTATTTACACAGACACACAGAGGCACGCTACCAGCTCTGCAGCTCACATTGGCCCTCTTATGACTCATCCCCCCTCCCTTCCTGACAAACTCTCACAAGAGTGAGAGAGAGAGCTGTGCATGATGTCATAAGCCCAGGCGGTATTTACTGGCAGAAAAAAAAAAAAAACGTTTTTCTATCCAAAGTTAAAACAACAAGGGCAGTAGATTTAATAGATGGAAAGTTGAAAAAAATGACTGAAGTTTCACTTAAAGCTGAAGTTTAAATTGCTTATATTTTGCCTTCCCTGATACCTCCCTCCCTCTATATCAATATGCTAATGACATTTTTAAATAAAACATTTCCACTCTTCTGGTTGCAGTCACCAGTGCTATGATTTGGCGGCTTGTTTCCTTATTGTCCCATTACTATTGTTATTTTTTTTCTCCCCTTTTTTTTGGTCCTGGTATTTCGCTCACAATATTTCGCTCACAATCCCATCCTTCCCCCCCCCCTCCCTTTTTTTCTCCCTCCCTTCTTCCTCTTTTCCATTTCGACTGTCTAGGGTTGTTTCTATCTCTCTTTCTCCTCCTTTCTCTTTCCCACATACCTTTTATACCATTCTTGCCACCATCATTATTAATATTTTTCTTTAAACCTTGATTTTCTTATCCTAACCTTAACCTTTATTATCTCTACTTATTTGCTCATTGGTTTAAATTGTACTTTCTCATTGTGGCTGTATATTACATTTAAGACCTTTTCACTTCATGCAGTGGCTTTCTCTTTTATACTTGTATGTATAATGAAAACAATAAAGCTATATTTGTCTCTAAATAAAACATTTACATTTTCATTACATTATTTAAGGCCTGTGATGTCATCACTGGGTCTCTTTG
Organism: Rana muscosa; assembly: GCA_029206835.1. Lineage (NCBI taxonomy): Eukaryota > Metazoa > Chordata > Amphibia > Anura > Ranidae > Rana > Rana muscosa. Next base: position 683,500,405 of record CM055117.1, on the reverse strand, counting down.
CAATTCAGGCAGATCATGACTAATGGGAGGGGCAAATAAGGTGCTGTACATAGCTTTCTGAAAAATTTACAACACCCTGCTTTAGTACTTGACTTGCAGCAATAGGTTGGCTTTTGGAAGAAGTTATGCAAATATCAAAATTACTTATTATTTGGATGTCAGTTTGGAGTAAGTGTTCCTAGCATGTAGACTGCCCTAGGTAACCTCCACATGTGATGCTGAGCCTCCATAATTGAAAGAACTGAAATACAATGAATAAAAAGAGCAGGCACGAGACAATAAGATTGGAGAGGAAAGGACTAGATGCTGTTGGAGATCCTTCAGGTAGGAAGTGGGGCGAGATCTATCTGATTTGCTGCATTTTCTAACTGACACTGTTAGAAGGTCACAGTGACAGTTCGATTCCAAAAAAGCAATTTCATTACAGGAGCCTGTAGAGCTGTGCAAGAATTAGGCCAACTTCATATCTATCTTTTTTCCTGCTTTTCAGGCATGTTTTAACATCTGTTGTGATTCTATGAATATTATTATTATTATTATTATTTTACAGGATTTGTATAGTGCCAACAGTTTATGCAGTACTTTACAAAATGTAGGCAGACATTACAGTCCCAATACAATTTGGTACAAGAAGAATCAGAGGGCCCTACTCGTTAGAGCTTACAATCTAAGAGGAAGGGTCAAGTGATACAAAAGGTAATAGCTATGGGAAATGAACTGATGGAGAAAGAAAAAAGTATTAGTTAGAAGCAGGATAAGGGTTTTCAGGGATCGTCTAAAGATTGATACATTAGGAGATAGTTTGACAGATTGGGGTAAGGAGTTCCAAAGGATGGCAGAAGCTCGGGAGAAGTCCTGGAGGCGAGCATGGGAGGAAGTGACAAGGGAGCAAGAGAGCAAGAGGTCTTGGGAGGACCGAAGAGAGCGGTTTGGTTGATATTTTGAGACTTGGTTAGTAATGTAGCTGGGGGGCAGAGTTGTGGATGGCATTGATATGCTTTTTCATTATGCATTGTGGGGCAATGCGTTTTTTGGTTTGGCCAGTGAGGATTTATTGATTTGATCCATTTCCTGAAGCGACATCTTTGTTTTGGTCTTGCGATTCATGAAAAACACACAAAAATGCATTTTAATGCATTGTTATAGACTTCTATGGGCCTCACGGAATGTGAAAATGCACAGAAAAAGGGACATGTCTGCAGAGCCATGCAGTTTTTTAGTGCATTTTTATGTGCAATGTGCATTGTAGTGCAATATGTATTTTTTTTTTTTATCATTGTGTTGGGAATCACAACATATGAAAATGCACAGAAAAAAGGACATGACTATTTCAAAACTGCAATGAAACACACCATAGAGATCGGAACAGCTTCATTGGATAACATTGTTTTTATGACACGTTTTTTTTTTTTGCTCTCCATCACTCAGCTTTAACTACAATAGGATCCATGTTCCACTATCAGCAGCAGACTCAGTCATATAGGCACTGATACTGTAAAATCACAGTAGCCTTTTCACATATCACTACAGTATGTTGTGGAAAAAATCTAACTGTTTGTGTTTCCCAGTTCCAGAGAAATAGGATGTGCAGGAGTAGATCATGCAGGAGTCTCTAAAAGTAATGTTTTTGTTTTACGCATGACCCTACAAAGTTTCTATGCCAGGACTTATAGCCTTTCTATGTCACAGATACCTATGAAGCACTGTAAATAACCATATATCTATGCTTAGTCAGCAGTGCATTTCAAGACAGCTGGAAAGAACTCTTGATCGCACATAGAACCTAATAGACATGTGCAATTTGTTTTGTTCCAAGTTAGTTTTTTGACTAAATTCAACAAATTTGTTAATTCGGAAATATTAAAAAATTAACGAAAATCCGTTTGACAAATTTTTCCGACATTACGAAAATTTGAAAGTCCAAAAAAACGAAAATCCGAAAAATCAGAAAATTTGAAATGAGAAAATCCGAAAATGAGAAAATCCGAAAATAAGAAAGAAAATCTGAAAATTCGAAAGAACAAAAATACAAAAATAAGAACGAACATCTGAAAATTCGAAAACCCAAAATAATAACTAACTAATAATAACTATTACTAACTATTAAATTATAGATAGTGGAATTATCTTTTAAACTTGGCTGTTAGTGAATGTAACGAATACAAATTTGTCCGAAGTTACAAATGATCTGAAATAATGAATGCCGCATCTAAATGAATGGAATGTAACAAATTAATAATAATAATAAATAATAATAATAAAATGGTATTATTATTATTAATTCGTTACGTTTCATTAATTTAGATGCAGCATTCGTTATTTCGGATAATTCGCAACTTCGGATACATTCGTATTCGTTACGTTTACTAACAGACAAATTTGAAAGGAAATTCCAATACCTATAATTTAAAAGTTTGTTATTATTAGCTAGTTAGTTATTTCGGATTCAAAATTTTTCGAATTTTCGTTTTTTTTTTCGATTTTTGTTCTTTCGAATTTACGGATTTTTGTTCTGATTTTCGGATTTTTTAATTTTCGGATTTTTTAATTTAAAATTTTTATGAATTTATTCTAAATAACGAATTTCAATCAAAACAAATTTTTCGGCAGTGCAACATGTCTAGAACTTAATGTTTAACATGAGTGCTGAAGAATGGCCCAACCCATGACAATATTAGGATTTTTTTCTGTGGATGAAAAATGATAAAATCTTCCTCTTGCACTGTGGGTCATTATTTCGGCAGGAGTTAGGACACACACCCACTTAGATACAGGGTAGCAGTGATGTATATACTTAGCACCATTGACACTGACACTAGATGCTATACATGTCAGTGCACAAGTCATAGTGCACTAACAAATGTAAGTGTTTAATTGGCATCTTAAATAAAGTGCTTTTATATACAGTATGTAAAGCCCCGTGCTATTCTTTTTTTTTCCTGAATATGATACTTGGCTATCAACATCTTTGAGATTCTTGATGGTGAATTAACCCCTGAAGCAATATTTTTACCTTGTCTTATATGAGTCCAACAGAAAAGGTGAGCACACACTTTGGGGGATACTAAGGACTAGGGGTGACTGAGAGTTTGTGAAGACAGTGGTCACAATGTGAAAATGTTTTAGGCAGGCATGAAAAAAAGCTGTAAATTAACCCCTTTGCGCCTAAGGGTAAAACAAAACACGGGGACGGGCTTCACAGTGACTGATCACTGTGATAGAAAATCAGAGGCTATCACAACGATCAGGTGACCCCAAATTGGATGTTCCCGGTCCGATGCGCAAATGTGCAGCCCCACGGAAAAAAGTCCAGTCTAGTGGGGCCGCATATTTGCGTACGGTAGGCGTGAAGGGGTTATGAAAGCTTTTAGTAATAGGAGTATTAAGGGTTTATTTTTATCAATTATCACTTGGGTCAATTGATAAAAAAGGGGGTTTTACCCCCTTCTTGACCAGGGCATTTTTTACTATTTAGCATTGCGTTACTTTAACTGGGAACCAAGCGGTCATGCAACACTGTACACAAATACATTTTTTATCATTTTTTTGCACACTAATAAAGCTTTCTTTCGGTAGTATTTGACCATCATTGTTTTTCTTATTTTTTTTGCGATAAAAAAACAATATTTTCTACTTTCTGTTATGAAACACATCCAATAAAATCAAATTTCTTCATAAATTTAGGCAAAATTGATTCTGCTACATGTCTCTGCTAAAAAAAATCTCAATAAGTATATATTGATTGGCTTGTGTGAAAGTTAAAGCATCTACAAACTATGGTATATATATTTGAAAATGTATCAATTGTGATGTAATGACAGCCTATCTCATTACGTGAGTCTCTTTAAATGCCAGGACAGTAAACATACCCCCCAAATGACCCCTTTTTGGAAAGTAGACAGTCTGAGCCATTTAATTAGAGGCATGGCAAGATCTTTGAAGCTGTATTTTTTTGTCAAAAGTTTTTTAAAAACAAAGAAGGTGAATAAAATGTGTTTTTCCCCCATTTTTTTTTCTTACATAGTGTCACCAGTGCAGTACAGCTTCATCATATGACTGGTGATCAGAGACACTGACTGGTGGCAGCACTGTACTGTATGTTTAAAAAAATATATATATTTTAGATTTTTGATGATTATTGTGAAAGCAATGCTTTGTACGGTTATGAACGACTGTGATTACTAGTGATCTGTCATTGGCTACAGCTAATCACATGGTATGCTATGTTGTGATTGGTCTGGGCAACCTGTGATGGCTGTGGGCCAATCACAGCATAGGAAACACAGCTGTTAATTCATTTAAAACAGCTTTGTGGACATTGTGATTGAGTTCGACTCGAACATTGGCTGTTTGCCCGTTCGGCGAACAGCGAACAATTTGGGGTGTTCGCGGCAAATTCAAAAAGCCGCAGAACACCCTTTAAAAGTCTATGGGAGAAATCTAAAGTGCTAATTTTAAAGGTTAATATGCAAGTTATTGTCAAAAAAAAGTGTTTGGGGACCTGGGTCTTGCCCCAGGGGACATGTATGAATGCAAAAAAAAGTTTTAAAAACGTCAGTTTTTTCAGGAGCAGTGATTTTAATAATGCTTAAATTGAAACAATAAAAGTGAAATATTCCTTTAAATTTCGTAACTGGGGTGTGTGTATAGTATGCCTGTAAAGTAGCGCATATTTCCCGTGCTTAGAACTGTCCCTGCACAAAATTTTATTTCTAAAGGAAAAAAGTAATTTAAAACTACTCGCGGCTATAATGAATTGTCGGGTCCCGGCAATTCAGATCAAAGTCATTGAAAAAAACAACAGGGGTCCCCCCCAGTCCATTACCATGCCCTTTGGGTCTGGTATGAATATTAAGGGGAACCCCGAACCCAAAAAAATTAAATAAAAGCATGCCCCCTCCCCCCAAATTCCATATCAGGCCCTTCTGGTCTGTTATGGATTTTAAGGGGAACTCCGCACCAAAATTTAAAAAAAAATGGCGTGGGGTCCCCCAAAAATCCATACCAGACCCTTCAGGTCTGGTATGGATTTTAAGGGGAACTCTGCACCAAAATTAAAAAAAATAAATGGCGTGGGGTCCCCCCAAAAATCCATACCAGACCCTTATCCGAGCACGCAACCTGGCAGGCCACAGTAAAAGAGTGGGGACAAGAGAGCGCACCCCCTCCTGAACCGTACCAGGCCACATGACCTCAACATGGGAAGGATGTCTCCATGTTGATGGGGACAAGGGCCTCATCCCCACAACCCTTGCCCGGTGGTTGTGGGGGTCTGCGGGTGGGGGGCTTATCGTAATCTGGAAGCCCCCTTTAACAAAGGGGACACCCAGATTCCACCCCCCCAATGTGAATTGGTAATGGGGTACATTGTACCTATACCATTTCACAAAGAAAGTGTAAAGAAAAAAAAAAAAAAAACCACACACAGACACAGTTGGGATAAGTCCTTTATTAAAAAAAAAAAAAAGAAAAAACATTCCAGCGATGTAATCCAGTCTGTCCAGCGTTGTTCTCTATGTCCTACGGTGATCCGATGTCCAGCGCTACAGTCTCCACTCCACTCCACACGAAACCCCCATGACGTAAGAGGGGCCGGGGTCACCCGCCGACATCATTGGGTATTCCCCGCTTGCCGGGGAATACCCAATGACGTGGGCAGGTGACCCCATCCCGTGATGTCACAGGGCAGGGTCACCCGCCGACATCATTGGGTATTCCCCCGCTTGACGGTATATTTGTGTGGATTACATTTTTTTTTATTATTAGATTTTTACTGAATTTCCAATATACCAAAATTTCAAAATATCTTTCACAAACATTATGGTATTAATTTAAATGAAGTTACATAGGTGGGGAGAACTTAAGACTGGTACACATGGGAAAAATATCAGCATTGGTTGGTTGGTTCAACAGAAACTGCCTGACAATTCAGCCAGTGTGTACAGCAGCCTGTCCTACAGAAGCTGGCCTTACGACTGGCCTTTATTGAACGGGCATGCTGGAAAACATACTTAGTTAGTACAGCGTCCTCTCATTTTTTTTGGTTCAGCCTGGTGGGTTGAAGGAAACGAAAACTTCTGGTGTGTACCTAGAATTAGAGTGCTGCACTCATTTCAGTTATACTATAGTTTCCGTGGATGACCTCCTCATGTCATAATGTCACAAATCTCACATCAGCATAAAATTATCTAACTATACCAACAACCACATACCTATAACAAATATAAAAATGTGTTTTAACTAAACAGACAGACATTAGATAAAAGCCCTCAGAAGACACAGCTAGTAGACTTCCATCAAGAAAACGAGCTAGAGTGCAATTTTTCAGCAGGTAGACTATTTTTTCACTAGGATGAATGCAATGGACCACATACACTGTTCTGTAGTGACTTTTTTACCAACATCAGTAATCTACAACTAGCCAAAGTTATTCATTCATACATGCACAAAAAATCTAACAAAATTAAGGAAAAAATGCTATTTTTCTTGGTAATACGAGTGGTAAATGTTAATATTTAGAGCAAAGTATAATACTGTTCCAAAATTTAACCAGCCTTAATTTCTATTACTTGAGATTTGGCCTAATAATGGAGGTTAATATGTTAACCTTGCAGTTTTGTGACTTGTGGCATTCATTTTGCGAGACTTTTTCTTCCTTGCCAAAGGGGATTTATTAGAATTCACTACAATTCTTTGTCTTGGGTAAGAACATAAAAGAGAATGCTTGGCTGTGAAAGTATTCAGCATGAAGAGAAACTGAATAAACATTATAGGATTGTTGATATTAACTAGAATAAAATGTCACACCAACTGGGAAAAGACTATTTTCATAGAAAATAATATTTACAGAGAGGGATATAATGGTGTCCTTGATTACAGCAGAAAAAAATAGTCTATACAATATGCAAATATGCACAGCCGAAAACTCAAGTAAAGGGCAAATAAACAGAGTAAAAGTTTTGTAATTGAAGAGAAAGGTTCATTGTTGCTTGAATGTTAAACGGTAAGTTTATTTATTGTTTTGTATTAGTAGAAAACAGTTGCTCATAGTTTGTACGTACAAAAGATGTGGTAAAGGTGAAAGTAAACATTAATGATACCACTTGTAGTGATATAAATATCTGCTGTCTCTTTATTGCCACTTGATTTTTTTTGTAGTTTTGATCTGTAGAAAAAATCAAATTTATTAACATACTTAAACTACATGGGTTATGGGGGGTGATCAAAGAAAACAGAAAGAAAATCAAAGGCTAAAGCAGGGGTGCCCAACCATTTAAAGAGCGAGGGCCACTTAAGCGACTTAGTAACCAGTCGCGGGCCCCAATGAGTGAAGCGGGCGGATGACAGGTCCATGTCCACCCTGCATATGCAGAGCTATACTCTATGGGCCCTTCGATCTGATCTGCCCAGATGGAATGGGACAGATCCCCCCCTTCTGTTTTTTTTTAGTGGATCGTATTGGAGGTAGGTTGGTGTATACGGCCACAAGTCCATTTACATCTGTGGCTCAATAGAGGTGAACGGAGGGTCCGATTGGGTTGGACCGATCATGCCAAAGGGGCCTAAGGCTGCTTTCACACTGACGCGTTGTGGTTTACCTGCACTGCAGGTGCAGCGCAGTACACCTTTGGCTTTCCTGCGGGTTAGCTGCACTTCGCCCTAGACTTCTATTATATCCTGTAGGTGTGGTGCACTTTCTGAAAGCTCACCACACCTGCAGGTAATAACAGAAGTCTATGGCTCAGTGCAGGTAACCCACAGGTGTTCTGCACTGCACCTGCGGATCAGTTTGAAAGCAGCCCAGCTTCATTAACAACACTGATGCTCTGGGATGGCGGGCCGGCAACCCACAATCTTGGCTTGCCAACCCGCCATCCCAGAGTAGGAGGCCGCGGGCCACATCAGAGGGCTCCGCGGGCCACATGTGGCCCCCGGGCCACTGGTTAGACAACCCTGGGCTAAAGGGACTTGTACTATTTAGATAGACCTTAAATTGATACAAAATTCTGATTTAAAATTATATATATATATATATATATATATATATAATATATATCGTATACACCGTATATATGTGTATATAAAGTATATATTTTTATTTCAGAAAGGACCTTCTTTTAAGCTGGGTATACATGTTGAGTTTTTATTTTGTTCAACCAGCAGGTCAAAGAAGATAAAAAACCTCACAGTTCCCCCCCCCCCCAAAAAAAAAAACTCACACAAATCATGTTGATGCAGGAATTTCCCCCCACTGTGTCTTTGTATTCTGATAGTGGGGAATCCCCCCACCATCAGAATACACAGATCAGCACTGCAGCCATTGGCTGCGAGCACTAATTGAGTGCTGGTTTTCCAGCATGATTGTTAGACAGAAGCCAGTCTCCTAAAGGACTTCTATTGAACAGACAGCGGTACACTCGGATCGAAATTTGGCCATTTCCTGCTGAACATGTACTGAATTGGTACATGCATACCCAGCTTTACTCTCAGCCTCCTCCAAATTCCTTTATTTCTTGCTGGTGTTTTTGAAGCTTTCTGTTAGAAGGTGGCTACATTGGCTCTTCATAGTTCCACTGTATGTAGAAATGTAATAAGCAGTATGGACAATGGGTACAATTTGTATTGTGCCTAGAGCAGTGCACATGGCCACAACCAACATGCACTGCTAATTCCGAACAAATGGAAGAGAGAAAGGATTGGTTCAGGGGCTCATGGAGTACGTAACAAGGAGGGAGAAAAACACAGTACAAAAACATAACAAAACAAAACTGATTGCAGGGCCATTAAGTAATGGATGTGGATGTTTTTTTTTTTTATTTTTTTTTTATGTTACTTTGAAAGAATTAATTTTTAACCCTGGAAAAAAATATTTGCTTTGGTAATCCAGGAGGTGTTGTGGTAAAAGAGTTCTACAACTAACCAATTTTAACTGAATTATGTAATTAACTACTTCAATACCGGGCACTTTTACCTCCTTCCTGCCCCGGCCATTTTCAGCTTTCAGCGCTGTCACACTTTGAATGACAATTGTGCGGTCATGCAACACTATACCCATATGAAATTTTTATAATTTTTTTTCTCACAAATAGCACTTTCTTTTTTTTTTTTATCACTACAGTTTTTTTTATTTTTTTATTTTTTGCTAAATAAACGAAAAAACGCTTCTGTTATAAAATTTTGCAAATAAAAAGTCCTTCTTTATAAATTTAGGTCAAAATGTATTCTGCTACATTTCTTTGGTGAAAATAACCCACATCAGTGTTTATTATTTAGTCTGTGGGAAAGTTATAAAGTCCACAAACTATGGTATGTAGCGCACCCACCTATCCCCCTCCTGCATTAAACTCGGCACCTCGCAGGGGGAGACAGGCACACCGCACCACTAGCCCGTACCCTCCTGTGTAAAGAGGTTGAGCAGTGTTATTTTTGGGCCTTGTCTACAGCCAGAGTCTAAAGTCCTCCTGAGTATGATTCTCACCTCTACCATGGGTAGATGCAAGTCCTTGACTTCCCCAGGAACGTGAATGTCCACACCAGCTGAAAGTCCAACTCAATATTTATTTTCACTTGAATAGAAAATTGTCTCTTGGATAGAAGAAAGGTTGGAGCAAAGACACAGGACAGCTTAAGGTGTGGAGGAGGTCTAGGCACAAACGTAGCTCAACTCTTCTGACTGTTCAGGTTTCTCAAACAGTTTTGACGCACGGTCTCTGCCACAGACCATGAGGTTGGTCACTGCCTTTGACCTGGTGAACAAAGTCACTGCCACTGACCTGGTGAACCTTGGTTTCTTCCTAGGACATGGCCCCTTTCAGGGAGAAGACATCCCCCCAGAGAGTCAACAGACCATTCCTTCACCGTGACCACAGCATCGGTCCCTCGGAACAGATCCTCCCTTCTCTTAGGGTGCGGGTCCCCTCGTAAGGCGGTACCCTGGACTCCTCGATCCCTAGTGGGCCCCAGCCGAAGGTTGCTGGGCCCCGGGCCGTTGCTGCAGCTCCTGGGCCTCCATACCCAGGCAGTCAGAAATGGTGAGGTAGTACCTTACCCCAGGCTAAAGGTGCCTGAGGTGGAACCGGAACACGGCCTCCTTTTTTTACATTATTTTTACATACTGTCACCAGTGCACCAGTGCAGCACAGATTATCATATAACTGGTGTGGCAGTGATCAGGGACACATGATTTAATTTTTTTTATTAATTTTTTTTTGTTCTGAACACACAGCAACCATAGCAATACAGTGTTACCATAGTAACACAGTACTACTCTGAGGAAGTGATCAGGATTTTTTATTTTTTTTTACAAATTATGGTGGCATATACCAATGAATTTCATTGGTACAAGCAACCATTTTTGCTGAATGAAACTAGTTAATTCAGTGTATTTTGTTGTGATTAGCTGTGATTGGTCAAAGCTAATCACATGGTACAGATGGGCTGTGATTGACCTGTCTGTACTATGTGTTCAGTGTGACCAATCACAGCTAGCAACACAATTGTATACAAGGGATAACATTAAAGGAAGCCATCCATTGTTTACATTTGTCATGCTATGATTGGTTACAGCGATCACATGACACTGGCAGCGTTCCGGTGCAGTGATCAGTCATCGGCTGTGTCCAGTGGAAAATGGTGAGGTAGTACCTCACCCCAGGCTAAAGGTGCCTGAGGTGGAACCGGAACATGACCTCCTTTTTTTACATTATTTTTACATACTGTCACCAGTGCACCAGTGCAGCACAGAATTATACGCTGGGTGGGAATCTGTTAAATAGGTATTCTACAGTACTTTTTCTATAACAGTATCCAATCTGTTTTTTATGGCAGAACCTCCCACACTCAACATGCTGGTAGGTTAATTGGCCCCTGTCTAAATGGTCATAGTATATGTATGAATGTGAGTTAGGGACCTTAGATTGTAAGCTCCTTGATGGCAGGGAGTGATGAGAATGTACTATATGTATCTAATGTGCTCATCTCCAGGATTTCTCCGGAGCCTCTCCCATCCTCTGGAACTTGCTACCTCAACCTGTCCGGCTATCCCCTACTCTTGCTACCTTCAGGCAATCCCTGAAAACTCACCTCTCCAGGGAAGCCTATCACGTCTCCAACAAATCTTTTACCACTTCCATCAGCTCATTCCCCACAGTTACAACCTTTTGTACCACCTGCCCCACCCTATAAGATTGTAAGCTCTTCTGAGCAGGGCCCTCTTAATCCTCTTGTATTTTACTGTATTGTAACTGTATTGTCTCCCTTTTATATTGTATAGCCCTGCGTAAACTGTTGGAGCTATATAAATCCTGTATAATAATAACAATAATAATGTGCTGTGTAAATTGTTGGTGCTTTATAAGTCGCTCTAATAATTAAATCAGCCTGTTTTTATTGGCACAAAACACAATCAGGATGTGAACATTTCAGAAAGTGAAATAATTTTCCAGAATTCATACCTATATGATTAGAATGGTAAAATGTGGTCTATTGCAACAGTTCCCTGTTGTCACTGATTTCTGTTAGAATGTTTTAGGCTTTCTGCATTTTGTACATAATGCTTTGGACTATAAAATAAAAGCCCAGATGTCCTAACAACCAATACATAGCAATGTTTATATCCAGCTATTTCCTTATTTTATACTACTCATTATAATGCTGGCTTGATGAACCCTCTGTAAATGACATACTAAGTATTAAAAATAGAAAAAATGTACTCAACATATTTTTATTGATAACATGAACACTTTCAATCAATCTAATGGAAAAAAAAAAAAAAAAACTACCTTCATACTCATGAGAAGTGTGTTCCAATACACCAGGTGTCCATACACACACGTACATCAAAGCTAAGCAACTCCAGAGAGACTGTTGTGAGCAACATCAAAGCAAGCTTTCAGTTACTGGTGGGAGATCACTGCTCAGGACTCCCTCTTGTCTGAGACACTCCACACAGACAGAGCTTTTGCAGCTTTTGAGTAATAGAGCTATTTTTTCTAGTTTCTAGTCTCTCTCAGCTTGCCTAAAAGATATACTGTATATGAAAATATATTTTACTTTACCCATAGGACATTCGTCTATTGTGTGTAAATAAATCTGCGATGGCTGAATATCTCTTTGATGATCCTATTTCAAATTTTCTCAATATTGTTTTTATGGGCAGGACTGTTTAAGACACTGGAGGGCCCAGAACAAACCATTCATAGATCCCTCCCAGCTTGCATAGTATAGAAGAGATGTGGTCAGGATTATGTAATGTACAGTCCGGTGTACAAAACAGAATAATGAGAAGTATGTAATGTACAGCACATAGTATAGAGTGGGTACGGGTAAAATTGCAATGCATTTCCTGGTATGTGAGCATGTGCCTACAGCCCCATAACTTAGGGTGACCAGACATCCCCAGTTTCAGGACACTGTCCCCGGACAAGGTCTGTCCCTGGTTTTGTCCCCAGATTGGATTAGAACAGGGGCTGGGGCAATTTCTAAGACAGTCAGTGAAGAATAAAAAAATAAAATAAATCTGAATTACACCCCCCGCTCCTATTAGCTTATGTGGGGTGTATTTTGTTAATTATCTGTGCCCCTTTCTGATGATCATGTGCTGGTCGGAGCGGAGGGAATATTTCTTCAGTTTCGGGTGCCCATCAAGCTCCGCTCGCATGTTCTTCTGCCTTGGCTCAAGTCCCGACCAGCCACCTGCCTGCTTATCTCCTTGCCCTTCCCTGGTGCAGTGATCTTCCTCTGCTCCCCACCCAGTAGTAGCCGGAGCCCGGAGAGTAAGACTTGACAGGCCGTGAGGCGGGCGGCTGCGGCGACGGGCAGAGAGTCGCTGATTGCCGCCATTACTAGTAAAAAAGAAAAAGAAAAATGTCCCCGGATTTTATTTTAAAAATATGGTCACCTTACCATAACTGTATATGGTATATAGGGGGAAACACTCTGTGCTTGGAAGTATCCATTAAGAGCAGACAGCACTAAGAGCTGTGATAGAAAATCCTAAAAAAAATTGCAAAAAAAAGTGCAACCATAAAAAAATTTACATTTAAAAAATATATATTTAAATAAATATTCAAATGTGTGCATATATAAAAATAATTATATCACAATAAAGTGTCCAAATATAGACAGTATGCTCAAAGGCAAACAAGCAATACAAGTGTAATCAAAGAAGAAAAAAATATTTAGAAGAAAAAGTCCACAATCACAAGTGTCCATGCAGTGAAAACAAATGAATCTAAAAGTGGGAAAAGTGCATCAAAGTCGATCATCCACCGCAATATGAATACATAAAAAACTTTCCACACAGCACGTGTTCATCATGTGCAGATAAAATATCTTACTAGAAGGCATGTGACTATGTATAAGGATAAGGTCATATAACGCTCAAAACAAACATCCATATGGCCTCCAAGGATCTTCAAAAGGATGACACAATCAAATGCTCCAAATGACCAGGCAAACAATGATTAGATGTGGTGGATGCATCAGTTGTGCCACAGAGAGCTCAGTACATGGGGAAGGAGATGTTCATTTATATATATACTATTTTCATTATTTTTTATTTTTTAGAGGTGCACTTGTTTTACCCATAGCTGCATATAGTATATAACATGCATATTTAAAATGCTTGAGACAAACATAGATCTATAGTCAGACAATACAGTTCACAAAAAAAAGACCAAAAAAAAAAAAAAGGAAAAAACAATAAAAATGGGCAGATTCGATGGACTACTTGGTCTTTTTCTGCTGTCGCTTTTCTAAGTTTCTCTGCAGTGTGAGGTCTAATATACTCTAATGTAATGCCTCTGACTGCTGGCCTCAGGAGATTTGTGGGATTCGGTGATGTCACTACTGTGCAGCTCAATGTTGGAGGCTCTGACATAAGGAAGAAGAGCTCTGCCTCTACCAAGAGGGCCACTTATAAACAGACACACAGCCCAGAACAAGGCAGCGTAATTCAGTAATATGGGAGAAGATCAGCTGCTCCTTTAAAGTATCAGTACGTTTCTTGCATTTCTATTGGATAAAAACTGATTTTATTTGTCATCTCAAAGGAGATTTCTCAACAGTTGTCAAGTTATATGCAGGTCCTCATGCATTGTTCCAAAGTTAGGCACTGTCCTAGCTTCCAGTATCAACTCTTCAATGTGTTTAGAGGCATCACTAATGGTTCCTCCTAAGCATACGTCTTCCACTGTAGTAGTACTTATTAAAACTTTGTGGTAGGCAGGAAGTTACAGGCTCTCATTTAACTGCTAGTCACTTATAAGTTACCCATATACCCGCATTTTCCCTATCCTTCGCATGTTTGCATTTTGGCTGGTATGAACATCTCCACATCTCTGGGTTAACTTTATACTCCCAGGCAATTAAAAAAAATATGATGTTAAAGACTACAGGTATTTGGAGCACACAAACTAAATAAGCAAGGTAAGAGTGAATCTTTTAATACATTTGTACAGCACTTAAACAGTAACAAGTAGAAATGTAAAAAAAACAAGATTACATGTTTGGGTTTAGGGCTGAAGTTTAAAGAGGTTGTGGATGCAAAATAAATAAATAAAATAGCAAACAGGTTTTTACACCACCTTGCATAGGTGTACGCACAGGGTGTGCCGGGTGTGCCTGGGCACACCCCAATCACCCAATGCAGTGCCGATTCACCCTGCTTTCTGGCACTCCCTGTCTCCCCCTGCAGTGCTGCCAGCTTCCCTCCTCTCCTGCTGGTTGCTGCGTGGGATGTTTCAGAATGGAGAGCGGTGGAAGGGACCAGTAAATATTTCATTTACCGGCCCCTTCCTTTTCTGAAAGAACACATTGAGTGATCTGTACTGATTGCTCCTGTGTTCATTCTTAACTGCAGCATACTAAACCATGTTGCCTATGTTTCAGTATGTGAATGAACAGGAAGTTGCTCAGCACAGAGCACTTCCCATTCATTCACTGTTCAGTGCAGCTGAGGCTGCAGAGAAAGGGACTGGGGAATCTATGTCCCCAATCCCTTTCTCTGTCTCAAAAGTAAGACATCGGGGGTCTGTTAAGACCCTTGATATTTCACCAAAGCCTCTCAATGGGGCTCCTACAAAATTGGAATAAAATAATAAAAAACAATATTGTAAAAAATGTATACAAAAATAATAAAAATAAAAAACTACGGACGCCGTCCAGTGCCCTTCTGACACCAATCTCTGCTCTACTGACAAAGTCCATTTGCTCTTCTGATATACACACATGTGTGTTTGTGCTCTGGGGTGCACACCCTAATGTAATAGTCTGCGCACACCAATGCCACCTTGTCTGTGCAATGGAATTACACAGAGTGCAACCTCCTTTTCTTGGGTCCCCCCTGCTTGTACTCATGGCACCTCCCCTCCTCTGAGTGCCCCCATAGAAAGCCACTTTCTATGGGGGCACTCATGTGGGCTTGCTCACAAGCATTACTGTCTGTGCCTATTGACACAGACAGCAGGACCTGGCCCTGCCCCCTGTTCCCTCGTCACTGGCTTTGATTGACAGCAGTGGGAGCCAATCTGCTTAAGCAATGCCTGAGAGACCAGGAAATAAGGGGAGAGAAGAGCTGCAGATGTGCAAAGAGCTGGATCGAATGAGGCTCAGGTAAGCAAAAGGGGGGGGGGGGGTGAGGGGGGTACTAATACCTAAAAGATGTTTACCCTAAAGTGGTTTTACAGGCTGAAGGTTTTTTAGCCTCATGCATTCTATGCAAGAAGGTAAAAATCCTTCTGTGTGCAGCAGCCTCCCAGCCCCCCTATTACTTTCCTGAGCCCCATCACGAATCGGCATTGTCCACGAGAGCCTCGGCTCTCTGGGGACTGTCCTTCCTCCCTGGCTGAGACACAGCCAGTGAGCAAATGAGGAGAGAGAGGGGACAAGGCCGAGCCGCAGCTCTCTGTGTGAATGGAAGCTTCTTGCTCTGGGGGCAGGAGGGAGGGACCAGGAAGGCCGATGGGGGGCCCAAGAAGAGAAGGATCAGGGCTGTTCTGTGCAAAACCACAGGTAATTGCCTTTAATATCACTTTAATGCAAGGAATGCATTAAGGCAAACATGTTTAAGCTTTATAACTACTTTATTCTGCTAATCTGCTTGTCTGCATGCTAATGACATTTTTAAATAAAGTATTTTTATATAAATGACCTTATTTTAGACCTAGTGATGTCATTGCTGGGCTTCTGTTATTTTCCATGCAGTGTAGGCAGATCATGGCTGATAGGAGGGACAAGAAATGCTTTATAGAATTTCCTGAAAAAATCACAGCAATATAACTATTGTTTCTCAACCCCTAAACTGCTTTCCTGAGGTGTTATCAGAAGAGGTGCAGAACATCATCAGGAAGATGAAACCCTCCACCTGTTCCCTCCACCCTCTTCCAACTTTGCTGGTAAAAACTCATCTTACTGCCCTAAGTCCTCTGATCACCGCTTTTATAAATCATTCCTTCCAAACTGGTTAGGTTTCCTCTATTTTGAAAACTGCCATTGTCAGTCCACTGCTTAAAAAAAACACTCTTGATCCGGAAGTCCTATCCAACTATAGGCCCATCTCCAATCTCCCTTTCATATCAAAAGTACTTGAGAAATTAGTTGCCACTCACCTTCAGGACCACCTTAAACATAATAACCTCTTTGAAAGATTTCAATCAGGTTTCCGCTTTTCTCACAGAACAGAGACTGCCCTTGTCAGAGTTACAAACGACCTCCTTATGTCATCTGATGCTGGCTCTCCCTCTTTTTTCATCCTTCTGGACCTTACCGCTGAATTTGATACTGTTGATCATGGCATGCTTTTAAACCGGCTCCACCTCACCTTTGGACTGAATGACACAGCCCTCAGTTGGTTTAAAATGTATCTCACAAACCGGACTGAATACATCTCCCTGGGCCACTTCAAATCAAATCCGCATACAGTTACTTGCGGTGTCTCCCAGGGGTCAGTCCTTGGCCCCATCCTCTTCATCCTTTACCTTACCCCTCTTGGCCAAATTATCAGCCGCCACAAAATTTCATTCCACTGTTATGCCGATGACACACAGTTGTATGTAAATGCAAGAGCTGAAACTCCAACTTCAAAGTCATCCCTATCAGTACTCACCTCCTGTCTGGAGGAGATAAAGGTATGAATGGAGCAAAACTTTCTTCAATTAAACAGTTCCAATACTGAAGTTATTCTGATTGCCCCCCCCCCCTATGCCAGACCAAATCATCATCCATAACCAGCATCACTTTTTCTGGTTCTAATATTCCCCTTTCATCAACAGTCACAAATCTTGGTGTAAAAATTGACTCAAAACTCACTTTTGAAGCCCATATAAATCACTTATGCAAGACCTCTTTCTATCACCTTCGTAACATTTCTAAACTCTGTCCCATTCTCTCCTTTTCAGATGCCGAAAAGCTGGTTCATGCCTTTGTCTCCTCCAGACTGGACTACTGTAATGCACTTCTCATTGGGATTCCTAGAAAGAGTCTGCAGAGGCTTCAGTACATCCAAAACTATGCAGCAAGGGTCCTGATGAGAATGCGGAAACAAGAGCACATTACCCCCATTCTTCACTCACTCCACTGGCTTCCTGTTTCCAGCAGGATTGAGTATAAGGTTTCTCTCCTTACACATCAATGTATCCATGGCCTCCCCCCCCCCATCTCAAATAACTTCTCAAATTACAAAACACAAAATATTCCCTCCATTCCACTGACTCAAACCTTCTACATATACCCAGAACTAGACTTAAGACAATGGGAGAAAGGGCCTTTTGTGCAGCTGCCCCGCATCTGTGGAATGCCCTACCTGACACCCTGAGCCCTGGTTCACACCAGGGCGGCACGACGCGGCACGACTTGTGGGGGCGACCTCGGCGGCGCGATCTCAAGACGACTTGAGACGCCCGCCGAGGCGATTTGCATAAGACTTCTGTATAGAAGTCAATGCAGGTCGCCTTGGGTAGCCCCCAAAAGTAGTACAGGAACCTTTTTCTAAGTCGGAGCGACCTGAGTCGCTCTAACTTAGAACGGTTCCATTGAAAAGCGTGGGACGTGACTTGTCAGGCGACTGAGTCGCCTGACGAGTCGCCCTGGTGTGAACCGGCTCTGAGGGTTCCTCAATCAATTGACTGTTTTAAAAAAGGTCTTAAGACATTTCTTTTTGGCAAAGTTTTTTGCCCATTATAAACTGTACAAATGGCTTATTTTTGTTTTTTTGTTTTTAACCTGTAGCACTTTGAGATCTTTTTGATGAAAAGGGCATTATAAATAAAATGTATTATTATTATTATTATCTTGGTACTTTTTTCAAGAGCCCTTAGCCCCAATGCCAATTGGCTGGCTTTTGGGAGGAGTTTTGGAAATATCAAAATGCCTTAATGTGTGGCTGCCAGTCTAGTGGAGTAGGTATTCTGAGGCAGGCTACATTTTCCAGTAGAACTATAGGCAATTTTTTTTTATTTTTTACTTTGGATAGAATAAGGAAGGTTATAACCCTTGTCAAACTTTTTTTGCCCTCTGTCTTCACTTTCTCTCCCATAGTCAAA
Organism: Rana muscosa; assembly: GCA_029206835.1. NCBI lineage: Eukaryota > Metazoa > Chordata > Amphibia > Anura > Ranidae > Rana > Rana muscosa. The sequence goes on along the minus strand of CM055117.1, from coordinate 683,481,866 downwards.
ACCTGAAGTGAGAGGAATGCCCTGCAAATTAAAGGGGTTGTAAAGGTATTTTTTTTATATAAATAACAAACATGTTATACTTACCTCCACTGTGCAGCTAGTTTTGCACAGAGTGGCCCCCGAACCTGGTCTTCTGGAAGTCCCTCGGCGGCTGCCTCGGCTCCTCCCTGCAAGAATTCACCACCTTCATGCGAGAGAGCTCGCATGGTGGTAAGTTCTTGCGTGCGCGCTCCCGTGATACAGCAGGCGGCTATAGCCGCTCACTGTATTACTAGGCCCCGCCCCCCAGCACGCCACATCATTGGATGTGATTGACAGAAGCGCGAGCCAATGGCTGCGCTGCTTTCAATCAACCAATGAATGAGCCGAGAAGCCTGGCCGAGAAGCCAGCGCGTTCGCGGCGTGGGACTTTAGAGGGGTCAGGTAAGTAAACGGGGGGGGCTGGGGGGCCGCTAATCCTCAGATGTTTTTTCACCTTAATGCATAGAATGCATTAAGGTGAAAAAATGTGTACCTTTACAACCCCTTTAAGGTAATTTCATGGGGTCCCCCAGGTCACCGGAAGATTTCCCTCTACTACTGTTCTGGGGACAACCCAAATTTTGGTCTTTTTGTTTAGTTTTGCTTTCAATGATATTGATAAACAAGATAAATAGAGATGGTGAATTGCCCTAACAGGGGGAGAGGGAGTAATAAAAACCTGAAAAGTATTCCAATTAATTTCCGCTCTGTCCAAAACAAAAAAAAAAGTTTTGCCTTTAGTTACACTTTAATGCAAACTGCCCTAGATATCATACACATGTGATGCTGAGCCTGCATTATTGAAAAATCTGAAATCTAATGAAGAAATGGGAGAATCAGTGACAGTCAGGCTGGGGGGTAAAGAGCTGAATAATGCTGGATGTGTTCCAGTCAGGAAATTAAGTGGGCTTTACCTGACATGTTGCAGCTTCTAATGCACACTGTAAAGAGCTCACTGTGTGTATTACACACAAAAAAAAACAACCTTTTAGAGATCTGCTAATTTTACAGGCAGTGCTTTAATATGTTTGTTATTTGTTGTTATTCAGTTTTTTTGTGAACAGTTTGGATGCAACTAGCTGTGGTGCAAATTTATAAAGCAGTGAAAGTAACCCTTTTACTAAGAACCAGTCACTGTAATACAGGTCCTTCTCAAAAAATTAGCATATTGTGATAAAGTTCATTATTTTCTGTAATGTACTGATAAACATTAGACTTTCATATATTTTAGATTCATTACACACAACTGAAGTAGTTCAAGCCTTTTCTTGTTTTAATATTGATGATTTTGGCATACAGCTCATGACAACCCAAAATTCCTATCTCAAAAAATTAGCATATTTCATCCGACCACTAAAAGAAAAGTGTTTTTAATACAAAAAAAGTCAACCTTCAAATAATTATGTTCAGTTATGCACTCAATGCTTGGTCGGGAATCCTTTTGCAGAAATGACTGCTTCAATGCGGCGTGGCATGGAGGCAACCAGCCTGTGGCACTGCTGAGGTGTTATGGAGGCCCAGGATGCTTCGATAGCGGCCTTAAGCTCATCCAGAGTGTTGGGTCTTGCGTCTCTCAACTTTCTCTTCCCAATAGCCCACAGATTCTCTATGGGGTTCAGGTCAGGAGAGTTGGCAGGCCAATTGAGCACAGTAATACCATGGTCAGTAAACCATTTACCAGTGGTTTTGGCACTGTGAGCAGGTGCCAGGTCGTGCTGAAAAATGAAATCTTCATCTCCATAAAGCTTTTCAGCAGATGGAAGCATGAAGTGCTCCAAAATCTCCTGATAGCTAGCTGCATTGACCCTTCCCTTGATAAAACACAGTGGACCAACACCAGCAGCTGACATGGCACCCCAGACCATCACTGACTGTGGGTACTTGACACTGGACTTCAGGCATTTTGGCATTTCCCTCTCCCCAGTCTTCCTCCAGACTCTGGCACCTTGATTTCTGAATGACATGCAAAATTTGCTTTCATCCGAAAAAAGTACTTTGGACCACTGAGCAACAGTCCAGTGCTGCTTCTCTGTAGCCCAGGTCAGGCGCTTCTGCTGCTGTTTCTGGTTCAAAAGTGGCTTGACCTGGGGAATGCGGCACCTGTAGCCCATTTCCTGCACACGCCTGTTCACGGTGGCTCTGGATGTTTCTACTCCAGACTCAGTCCACTGCTTCCGCAGGTCCTCCAAGGTCTGGAATCGGTCCTTCTCCACAATCTTCTTCAGGGTCCGGTCACCTCTTCTCGTTGTGCAGCGTTTTCTGCCACAATTTTTCCTTCCCACAGACTTCCCACTGAGGTGCCTTGATACAGCACTCTGGGAACAGCCTATTCGTTCAGAAATTTCTTTCTGTGTCTTACCCTCTTGCTTGAGGGTGTCAATGATGGCCTTCTGGACAGCAGTCAGGTCGGCAGTCTTACCCATGATTGCGGTTTTGAGTAATGAACCAGGCTGGGAGTTTTTAAAAGCCTCAGGAATCTTTTGCAGGTGTTTAGAGTTAATTAGTTGATTCAGATGATTAGGTTAATAGCTCGTTTAGAGAACCTTTTAATGATATGCTATTTTTTTGAGATAGGAATTTTGGGTTGTCATGAGCTGTATGCCAAAATCATCAATATTAAAACAAGAAAAGGCTTGAACTACTTCAGTTGTGTGTAATGAATCTAAAATATATGAAAGTCTAATGTTTATCAGTACATTACAGAAAATAATGAACTTTATCACAATATGCTAATTTTTTGAGAAGGACCTGTATAAAACAGATGCAAAAAGAAGACACATCTGCAGGGAATGTTTGGTGAATGTCATATTCACTGCTGTTTGGATGTACCGCTTAGTATTCTGCCAGTTGCTGCAGAGTATGCTTCAGCAGTCTGTGCCTAAAGGATCAGCTTCTAGGTTAGAATATTTATCAGCTCTGACAATCAATGCCTAACTTCTCTTAGTGATGTGAGCTGTAGAGGTAAAAAGTATTTGGTACAAACCTTAAAGAGTGTTCTTGGTTACCCAGACTCCTACCTATTGGGAATGGTGTGCTGTGCCCCTTAGGACAAGGTTTAGGGGGTGTGCGTTATCCTGGGAGGCTACAGAAAGATACTGGTCTACTGAAGGGCAAGAGAGAGGTGGACTTAGACTTCAAAATCTGCTACCAAGATACCGGTAGACTTTTGGTCCCCAAGGAGCCTATGATCCATAAGGTACTATAGGCCAATTTACTCGTTGAGAGGCCAGGGGCTGTGGATTAAAATTCAGAGTATTGAGACTATGCATTTGAGGATCATGCCTCCCCTTCCTTCCCTGTCATTTGAAGTTTTCCATAAATTTGTTCAAATTTATTCTAAAAAGTCACCCATCTTTTATTTGACAGCCTGGAGAAGACCCAGCCCTGGGATAGATGTTTCTAGAGCATTAGAATCATGTAGGGGAACTAGGACAGCCATAATGTAAGTTGTTCTACATTAGGCATTAGCTGTCACACACAGTAAAAATGATTATCCACAAACCACGAAGCCTGTTTGCCTGGATCCCTGAATTGTGTGACTTTCCATTGGCAACACTGACCTGCACCGAGCTAGGCAAATTAAAAATATTACAATTGCTGATTTAGTTTATTACTAAAAAAAAGTAATAGCTATGAAGGAATTATATTGAAAGGAAATGAAAACAAAGGAATTAATAATGAAATAAATATGATAAGTGTTATAACTAGATACACAAGTGACTCCTTTGTGACCACATTAAAGTAACATGTATAACATGCAAGACATATATAATCAGACAATACACAAATTGGTATACAGGGGGTCCCCGGGTTACAAACAAGTTTCTGTAGGTTTGTTCTTAAGTTGGATTTGTATGCAAGTTGGACCAGGTAACTCCAGCACAAAAAATAATAATTTTTATGTTTTTTGTATAGCATAGGGAAGGGTTTACACCCCTGTAATGGTTGTTTTGCTGTCTGTGCCCCTGTTCAGAAGATTTCACCTCACTTTCTGTCCCTGTGACAATTGCATTTAAAATAAGTAGAAACAAGGATTGGTGATAAAGCTTCAGCAGAGACACCTTATTCCCATGATAAATCTTTTTGGATCCCCCGCTAGAGCTCATGGCCCCTCCCTCCTGCCGAAGTGCCCCCATAGCAAGCCGGCTCACTCTTGAGCCACTGCTCTGTGTGTCCATTCACACACGGGGCACAACTTGGCCTCGCCCCCACTCTCTTCATTCATTGGCTTACTGGCTGTGATTGACAGTAGCAGAAGCCAATGACCCCTGCTGCTGTCTAAGCCAATGAAGAAGAAGAGACCTGGGAGGGGTCTGCTGCTCTTATGCACATTGCTGGATCAGGGTTGTACTCAAGTAAGTATTAAGACAAAGAATGCATGAAGGTAAAAAAACCTTGAGTCTTTACAACCTGGGAAGCAGTATAAAGGTCAAACAATTCAAGACAGTAAGCAAAGAATTATGGAACACTTGTATGGTCTTGAACCCAATTGTTTAAAGCTAAATTTAGCTAGGTGCTTTAAAATGCATATTGGCCCTTTAAATAGCCTTTCCTTCTAATGAGGATTAAAAGAATGTACTAAAATACATTTTAAACCTTTATTTTAAATCTTCCTTTCATCTAATTGCAGCTGATCTCCAGCATTTTTCAGCAACTTCCTGTCTACACGTGCTTGACCCAGGGTCAGCTGCACATTATTAATCTGGACTGGCTTTCTGATAGTGAAAACAGCGATCCATGCCTTGGGAAAGTGTACCACCAGAGCTGCTCATAGTCTTTACCAAAGTGTTACAATGCATGGGCTAGCACAAAGGGATTATTGCAAAGAAAATAAAGAGACGATATTCAATCCAATAACTTTCAAGTATTTATTTGTTTGCCAAAATTTAAATATTGGCCACAACGTTATTCAAGGGGTAACCTGATAACATAATAACAATAACTTTTAATTAAATATGAAGCCATACTGGCTATACCAACTCATGACAAAAATACAGACACAATGTCCATCCAGACAATGCTGGATGACTTATCCCCCACTAAATAATACCATGACTCATAAGAACAAAGATAGAAAAGGGTGGGAGTCGACATCCAGTCTTGAGGACAGTGGTTAACGGCAGGTGCTCTCTTTAACTGCTCCGGTAGCACAGGCTTTTGCTGCCTGCCAATTGAGGCCAATCTGCTACTTGTTGCTGTGCAAAAAACCCATTGCTGTAGCCTGTGGCACTCTGAAATTAGAAGTAAGGGTGGAAAGGAAGCCATATGGCCCTTTGAGCTATCCCATGAGGTCCCGCATAAAGCTTAGGCACCCGTCAGGCGCACCTCCCTGCTTTGAACAAATAACGGTGTATCTAACTCCAAAACTTTGTTTTTTTAATTTTGCATAGAGTAGGGAAAGGTTAGAACCTCTGTCATTTTTTTTGTCTTTGTCCTTACTGGGGGAAGTCACCCTGTCTTTTGTCTGATGGCTAGTCTCAATCTGAATCCAAAGTTTGAAGTTGTCACTGAATTGGGACATTTCTTCCAGTGACATTTGTTCCAGAGAAGATTTGCCTTACTTTGGAAAAATTTCCTCTCCCTTCTTTCTATAGGACAGGAAATTGCTTTAGATAGATATATTTATAAGAGACAGAATCTGGCGATGTCATGAAGGTGCTGGGTTAGCTACTTCATCATATGAATAGCTTGTAGAAAATGTGTAATTTTTTTAAGGATTGTGTACAGATATACTGTAATTAACATCTACTTTACTCTGTAAGCAGAAGGAAAGAGAACAAGCAAGTCTAATGTAGGTTCTAAACACAGCTAATTGATCTCCTTGTGATAGGAAGACATTACATATTTCCAGAGAATTTTAGGAAATGTATAACTTCTTCATTTTCCAGGTGAAGTGTGAGGGCCATGCTAGAGGGAAGAGGCCATTGAAAAAGGCCATAGAGGAGCACCGCATAAATATATATTTTTATTTTTTTGTAGGGAGAGACATATAGTATATGAACAGCTTTAGCAGTATTTGCAAGTGCTGTTTGTGTATGTTTGCTTATCGTGTTAACCTAGCTAGACATTTTTGATGGGACAATTTGCTAGTTTAGTTCAACTTCCTCCACAAGAAATGTTTCAACATGCCTTAATCAATGTGTTTAAAGCAATGCATATTCTACATCTAATGCCATTCTGAAAAATAATAGTAAGTTAAGATGTATTTTGCTTGCTGTAATACCAGCGGAAGGAAAAGCATAAGCATCTGCAAAATTACCATTGCAACCACTATTCAATCTGCTAAAACCTGCAGTAAAATAAAATCTGGTCTCATTTAGGGAGAAGAAATTCTTAATTTGCAAATGCAAATTAACTTAATATTTGGATGATTGGAGATGCACAGATATTTTTACTCTTTACTTACTGAAGCCCTGACAAGATGTTCTCTAGCCTCAGCTTTCAATAGTACTTGTGGAATTGGCTGAAAATAAAGAGCCCACATAAGCTCTTCACATAACCAGAGCTTGCCAGAAACAGTTTCCAGTGCCAGCGGAACATTTCCAGAATAAACAGTTGAAAGTTGGCATTTTTATTCACAAGGCTGTGCTTCTGTGGTGCTTACATGACGGCTTCCACTCATCCACAAGGTGCCAGGATTTGTACAAAATAGATTTGCATTAAAAATAGATTGTTAGGGTGTAGTATAGCCATATGCTTAGATATTTCAAGACAAAATTTTGATTAGAGCTCCTTCTTGAAAACGTGCTGCAATTTATTTGGAGAACAGGAACAAATAAAACATAAAGATGTCAAATAGCAAATTGCACAAGCTCGATGGTGTCTGGTTCTGGCAGGGTGATGTAAAATGTCCCTTACCTAAAGAAAAGAGGGAAAAAAATCATCAATGGTCAGCCATCAAGATACCATAATCAATATCAATAAGAAATAATTAAACACAGTTAGGTCTCATGTGCTCTCTGCCATTGTAGTAATGTGCACAAAACAGATCTAAGGCAGCGTTAGTAGTTACATAAAACATTCTAGTAATACTTAGCAGATGGAAGAGATGTCCCTGAAAGTGTATCTAAACCCAAAACCAAAAAGAGTATCTAAAGCTAAAACCAAAAATATAATTGATCACAACCATAATTAGTCCTTTTCTTTTTAGGGGGAATTTTTTTCCATTTATTTTCACCTGGCAATCCACTGAATAACCCGCATTCTGCCCCTTTGTGTCTACACTCATTTCTCCATTATATCTATGAAGGAAGTCATGGCTGCCACCGTAGGCTTGGCTAAAATATTTGTGTCCTTGTTCATGTTCATTACATGGTGGATTTATTGGACTAATAATTATATAAGAAAGATAAGCATGTTGGTGCTTTCTTTTAGGCTCACATGAAGTAACGAGGACACAACATTTCTTTCAAGACCAACAGGTTTTTTTTTTGCACTTGCCAAAAATGTTTTGAAAAATAAAAAAACAAATGCAGCGTCCACCCATAGAGACTGGTAAGCTGCAGTATATTATATCTGTTTCTTGGGTTTAGTTGTTCTTTAACCATTTGCCGACCGTATTACATAAATATACAGTGGTACATGATCTGACACTTCCGGGTAGGGAGTGTACACTGCCGGTGACCCGGCTATGCTGTGATTAAACACAGCAGATGTCGATCAGCGGTTGACGGCCAATAGGATACCGCCCACACCTGGCGATCGTCATGAATTTACACAGTACAGAGCCCTACCTAATTAAATAAGGCAGAGCACTGTCCTGTCATTGGGGAAGTAATAGATTTTCTTTACTCGCAAAGCAGGGAATAAAATCAATTACTCCCCCTAGTAAAAGCACCTCCCATTGTACACCAAAACACTGGCTAGGCAGGCAACCCTTTGATTGCCTTAGATGTTGAACCCTTTCCCAGCCAGTGTCATTAGTACGGTGGCAGTGCATATTTTTTAACACTGATCACTGTATTAGTGTCACTGGTTCCCAAAAAGTGTCAGTTAGTGTCCAAATGTCCACCACATTATCGCAGTCTCGCTATAAGTCGCTGACCATTACTAGTAAATAAATAAATGAAAATTCCAGTATATACAGTGTATACCATAGTTTGTAGACGCTATAACTTTGATTTACAAAAAAAATGTAGTAGAATACATATTGGCCTAAATCTATCAAGAAATTCGATTTATTTTTATTTTTTATTGGATATGTTTTATAGCAAAACTTTTTTTTTCAAAATTGTCTGTCTTTTTTTGTTTACAGTGCACAAAATAAAAAAAACGCAGGAAGCTCTATTTATGTGAAAAAAGGACATACATTTAATTGGGGTACAGCGCAATTGTCAGTTAAAGTAACGCAGTGCCGTAGCGCAAAAAATGGCCTGGTCATGAAGGGGGTAAATCTTCTGAAGGTCAAGTGGTTAAAAGATTTGGTTTTCTTGTACCTACTCTGTAAAACAAAAATTTTCATTATACTTTGTAGCAATACTTAATTGTTTAAAAAGATGTCCCATAATGTTGTAGCTGCAGTATTTACCTTTGATATCTGCCTTATCTTCCTTGTTTTAAAGGTTTGACATATTCCATTGTGCAGCAAACATCTCTATTATCACAAATTAGATGATGGCATTATTTATGGATGTAACAAACACATCAAGAAGCAACATCAGTAAGTAAGATTCTGTTACTAGTTTAGGCCCATGAATAGCACATGTAGTGACAGAACAGGTCTATTTGCCAAGTGGCTTAATTTTTCATTCTGTCATTCATCTTGTACTCCTGACTGCCCATAAATCAAGCCTTTTTGTAGGCCAAGTGTTTCCTGTTTCTGACCACCACCTTCCATAGTTTTCAGAAAGAAAATTGAGCTGCACAGAATCAGGTGACAAAGGGTTGAAGTTCCATTCAAACTATTTTGACAGCAAGTGATTATCTTAAACTGATATTGAAAGTATATAACATATTCTTTCTAACCAAGGCTTCCTGGACAACAGTAGGAATTCACTTAATGATTTTATTTGCATTTCGTTGATTTTTAAGAAAAGTACTGTACATTTATTGCAAATGTTGTCCCTCCATCCTTGCATATCATCAGACTTTTATCTGCATACCCTCAGCTGATGTTCTTGTCACCAATGCTCAAAGCGATTTTCAAGAGTATTTAACCAGTGAGAATACAGTCCACTGCCAATCGCATTATAAAAACACTAGAGATGAACAGAGGCTTTTGACATAGTAGGGTAAAACAATTTTAAACAGCTTTATTCATACCAAGGGTCATCTCAGCTAAAATATATTGAGAATTAAAATATGGGAAATCATGCTTATTTTCATCCTAACTTTTTAGATACTTTGATTATGATGTACCGTATATACTCGAGTGTAAGCCAAGTTTTTCAGCACATTTTTTTGTGCTGAAAATGCCCCCCTCGGCTTATACTCGAGTCTGTGTCCATCTTCACCTTTGTGCGCCTGATCCCGGCCAGCCGTAGGTCCCCTGGACCCCAAACTTGACACACATATAGCCGCACTCTTCCTCTACAAGTGTGCAAAGTTTATTGTCTGGGGGACCTACGGCCCGGGGAGCACCGATTTTTCAAAGCCGGGCACCCCTTCCATAAACTCCCATGTTAAACGTCAGTCTAGTCACACAACGCCAGAGATCAGGTAGGGAGATTGGGCACAGTGAGGCATGGACACAGTGAGGCATGGGCACAGTGACAGTGAGGCATGGGCACAGTGAGGAATGGGCACAGTGAAGCATGGACACAGTGAGGCATGGGCTCAGTAAGGCACAGTGAGGCATGGACACAGTGAGGCACAGTGAGGCATGCACATGGACACAGTGAGGCAAAGTGAGGCACAGTGAGGCATGCAGATGGACACCCTAGGCTTATACTCGAGTCAATACGTTTTCCCAGTTTTTTGTGGTAAAATTAGGTGCCTCGGCTTATATTCGGGTCGGCTTATACTCGAGTATATACAGTATATTTATGTTTTAACTAATAAACTCTATTTAATTATGGATAGATTCAGTTTTTAATGGAAAATTGGTCCCTACTGGGGAGATTCACCCCTCTCTATTCCTAAAGGTAAGAGGAAAACAAACATTTTAGATTTGTCACCTGAGCAGCAGGTAAGGATAAAATATCCAATGGAGACATCAGTCTCTGTAAAATCTGTCTAAGACAGGAATTTTCATGACTTTGGGGAGATCGTCTCTTATTTCATGTGGCATCATCTGGACAAGAAGTGAAGAAAAATCACTCCAGTGGGACACAGGCAACAAAACATGGTCTGATAGGAGGTTTAACCCTTCCATACTCTATCCAAAGCTGAAAAAAAAAAGTTTTGCCAATACATACCAAGCCCTATGTTTGCTATGTTTCAATGAACCTGCACAAATTTCCAGCCTTACCTCAAATACCAAAGACTGAGTAAAGCAAGTATAACATATTAAAATATCACTATTATTATCTAGTATTCCCCTTCTAAAAGTATTTAGAGCCCCTTTTCATGTTTCCAAGAACCCCTTAGCTCTGTAGTAAAGTTCCTTTTTATTTACAAAGCTCAACCGCAAAAACTGAAATTTCATGCACAAATGAGTCAGACACTTCAGTGTCAACAAGCGACTCAATACAAGGTTTCAGTGATAGGAAACCTGTCTTAAATGATTAGCTCATGCAAGTCAAGTGCTTTCCAAGAGTACCGCGATATGCCAATGCTCCTTTAATAATTAATAGCAAACAGCCCAAAATAAAAAAAAAACAGAACACTATATTATTAGATGCACAATAAATTTTAGCAAATCTCAAAAAGTTGTTTAACTTGCCCATAGCTAAGACAGCAAACTCATGCAAGGGAACAAATTGAAAGTTTACAGCATATAGGAAAATGATGATCCAAAATGAGTTTTAGGAGGGTACAACATACAAATAAAGATTTGATGGGTTGCAACTTCTTCACAGGGTTTAAAAATATATGCATAAGCAGCATTCAGAAGTTGTAAATAACAAGATATATTTGAACATTGTTTCTATATCCAATTTTTCTCTCCAACCACACAGCATGGCCCCTCTATAATCACGTATTTATGAATTTCCACATCCCCAGAATTACACCTAATATTGCAGATGAATTCAGAAAATGTGATGCGCTAGCATTATGGCTGATTGCACTCTGCATTTGTCTATTTACGCAATGCTAAATATATATTACAGATGTTGATTTCAAAATACTGAAGTTTTTTCATTGTGTACATCAACTTGATCCATCAGAAACAATCCTGGTTTATTGTAATATATTGTAATTATAATACAGTAAAATTCATACATTGAAACAAGCATCATAGTGTGGTAGGTCACTGTTTCCCTGCTGAGAAATATGTTAAAATACAAATGCAAATCGTATATTTTCACCTCTCCAGGACAAAAAAAAAATAGATTAATGAATGCAAGAAGTAATTACTTTCTTGCAGAGTTGAAGAAATACTATAATATGAATCCCAGTATGCTTGCACTGTTGTAATAAAGAAGCATTCCTTGTTTTGGTTGCTTACCCAGTCCAGTGTGTCATATGTGCTGGAATATAGAGAAGGAGACTTTTCTGTTAACATATTCACAAATGCTATTAAATAGGCCAGTCATTCAAATATCATGAGGAAAGATAGATAGATGGATTGATAGACAGACAGACGGATAGATAGATAGATAGATAGATAGATAGATAGATAGATAGATAGATAGATAGATAGATAGATAGATAGATAGAAAGGTAGATAGATAGAAAGGTAGATAGATAGATAGATAGATAGATAGATAGATAGATAGATAGATAGATAGATAGATAGATAGATAGATAGATAGATAGACAGACATAATACAGTGCCTTGAAAAAGTATTCATATCCTTCTACATTTTCCACATTTTGTCATGTTACAACGAAAAACGTAAAAAAAAAATAATATATTGGGATTTTATGTGATAGACCAACACAAAGTGGCACATAATTGTGAAGTGGAAGGTAAATTATAAATGTTTTTTTTTTTACAAATGAATATGCGAAAAGTGTGGTGTGCATTTGTATTCAGCCCCTTTGAGTAAATACTTTGTAGAACCACCTTTCACTGCAATTACAGCTGCAAGTCTCTGGGTAGGTCTCTACCAGCTTTGCACATCTAGAGCGTGACATTTGTTGCCCATTCTACTTTGCAAAATAACTCAAGCTCTGTCAGATTGGATGGAGAGCATCTGTGAACAGCAATTTTCACATTTTGCCACAGATTCTCAATTGAATTTAGGTCTGGACTTTGAGTGGGCCATTCTAACACATGAATATGCTTTGATATACCTGTAAACCATTCCATTGTAACTCTGGCTGTATGTTTAGTGTTGTTGTCCTGCTGAAAGGTGAACCTCCGCCCCAGTCTCAAGTCTTTTGCAGACTCTAATGCCGCGTACACATGATCGGAAAATCCAACAAGAAAACCGTGGATTTTTTTCCGACGGAATCTTGGCTCAAACTTGTCTTGCATAAACACGGTCACACTAAATTCCGACCGTCAAGAACGCGGTGACGTACAACACTACAACGAGCCGAGAAAATTAAGTTCAATGATTCTGAGCATGCGTCTAATTGATTCCAAGCATGCGTGTTTTTTGCACGTCGGAATTGCATACATACGATCGGAATTTCCTCCAAAAACTGTTCTTGCCGGGAAAATTTGAGAACCAGCTCTCAAATTTTTCTTGGTGGAAATGCCGACAGAAAAATTCCGATGGAGCCTACACACGGTCGGAATTTCCGACCAAAAGCTCACATCTGACTTTTCTTGTCGGAATTTCCGATCGTGTGTACGCAGCAATAGAGGTTTTCTTGTAAGATTGCCCTGTATTTGGCTCCATTCATCTTTCCATAAACTCTGACCAGCTGCCCTGTCCCTGCTGAAGAAAAGCATCCCCACAACATGATGCTGCCACCACCATGTTTCATGGTGGGGATGGTGTGTTCAGGGTGATGTGCAGTGTTAGTTTTCCGCCACACATAGCGTTTTGCTGTGAGGCCAAAAAGTAAAATTTTGGTCTTATCTGATCACATGTTTGTTGTGTCCCCCACATGGCTTCTCACAAACTGCAAAATGAACTTCTTATGTCTTTCTTTCAACAATGGCTTTCTTCTTGCCACTCTTTCATAAAGGCCAGATTTGTGGAGTGCACAACTAATAGACAGGTGGACATATTCTTTCACCTGAGCTGTGGATCTCTGCAGCTCCACCAGAGTTACCATGGGCCTCTTGGCTGCTTCACTGATTAATGCTCTCCTTGCCCGGCCTGTCAGTTTAGGTGGACGGCCATGTCTTGGTAGGTTTGCAGTTGTGTCATACTCTTTCCATTTTCGGATGATGGATTGAACAGTGCTCCATGAGATGTTCAAAGCTCGGGATATGTTTTTATGACCTAACCCTGCTTTAAACTTCTCCCCAACTTTATCCCTGACCTGTCTGGGTCTGGTATGTTCCTTGGCGTTCATGCTGTTTATTCACTAAGGTGCTCTAATAAACCTCTGAGGGCTTCACAGAACAGCTGCATTTTATACTGAGATTAAATTACACACAGGTGGACTCTATTTACTAATTAGGTGACTTCTGAAGGCAATTGATTCCACTAGATTTTAGTTAGGGGTATCAGAGCAAAGGGGGCTGAATACAAATGTACGCCACACTTTTCACATATTTATTTGTAAAAAAAATTGAAAACCATTTATCATTTTCCTTCCACTTCACAATTATGTGCCACTTTGTGTTGGTCTATCACAAAAAATCCCAATAAAAACACTTTTACGTTTTTGGTTGTGACATGACAAAATGTGGAAAATTTCAAGGGGTATGAATACTTTTTTCAAAGCACTGTATATACAGTGCCTTGCGAAAATATTCGGCCCCCTTGAACTTTTCATCCTTTTGCCACATTTCAGGCTTCAAACATAAAGATATAAAATTTTAATTTTTTGTGAAGAATCACCAACAAGTGGGACACAATTGTGAAGTGGAACGAAATCTATTGTTTTTTTGAAACTTTTTTAACTAAGAAAAAAAAGAAAAGTGGGGCGTGCAAAATTATTCGGCCCCCTTGCGTTAATACTTTGTAGAGCCACCTTTTGCTGCGATTACAGCTGCAAGTCGCTTGGGGTATGTCTCTATCAGTTTTGCACATAGAGAGACTGAAATTCTTGCCCATTCTTCCTTGCAAAACAGCTCGAGCTCAGTGAGGTTGGATGGAGAGCGTTTGTGAACAGCAGTTTTCAGCTCTTTCCACAGATTTTCGATTGGATTCAGGTCTGGACTTTGACTTGGCCATTCTAACACCTGGATACGTTTATTTGTGAACCATTCCTTTGTAGATTTTGCTGTATGTTTGGGATCATTGTCTTGTTGGAAGATAAATCTCCGTCCCAGTCTCAGGTCTTTTGCAGACTCCAACAGGTTTTCATCCAGAATGGTCCTGTATTTGGCTGCATCCATCTTCCCCTCAATTTTAACCATCTTCCCTGTCCCTGCTGAAGAAAAGCAGGCCCAAACCATGATGCTGCCACCACCATGTTTGACAGTGGGGATGGTGTGTTGAGGGTGATGAGCTGTGTTGCTTTTACGCCAAACATATCGTTTAGCATTGTGGCCAAAAAGTTCGATTTTGGTTTCATCGAACCAGAGCACCTTCTTCCACATGTTTGGTGTGTCTCCCAGGTGGCTTGTGGCAAACTTTAGACGAGACTTTTTATGGATATCTTTGAGAAATGGCTTTCTTCTTGCCACTCTTCCATAAAGGCCAGATTTGTGCAGTGTACGACTGATTGTTGTCCTGTGGACAGACTCTCCCACCTCAGCTGTAGTTCTCTGCAGTTCATCCAGAGTGATCATGGGCCTCTTGGCTGCATCTCTGATCAGTCTTCTCCTTGTCTGAGCTGAAAGTTTAGAGGGACAGCCAGGTCTTGGTAGATTTGCAGTGGTCTGATACTCCTTCCATTTCAAAATGATCGCTTGCACAGTGCTCCTTGGGATGTTTAAAGCTTGGGAAATCTTTTTGTATCCAAATCCAGCTTTAAACTTCTCCACAACAGCATTACGGACCTGCCTGGTGTGTTCCTTGGTCTTCATGATGCTCTCTGCGCTTTCAACAGAACTCTGAGACTATCACAGAGCAGGTGCATTTATACAGAGACTTGATTACACACAGGTGGATTCTATTTATCACCATCAGTCATTTAGGACAACATTGGATCATTAAGAGATCTTCGCTGAACTTCTGGAGTGAGTTTGCTGCACTGAAAGTAAAGGGGCCGAATAATTTTGCACGCACCACTTTTCAGTTTTTTATTTGCTAAAAAAGTTTAAAATATCCAATAGATTTCGTTCCACTTCACAATTGTGTCCCACTTGTTGGTGATTCTTCACAAAAAAATAAAATTTTATATCTTTATGTTTGAAGCCTGAAATGTGGCAAAATGATGAAAAGTTCAAGGGGGCCGAATACTTTTGTAAGGTACTGTAACATATGTGTGCTTAATAACGTTATTGCTCAAAACCAAGGTCTTTGTTCTAAAAATTAACATATAACCTATGGGCAATAAAAACTGAATAAAAATATGTGCACATGTATAATAAAGCTTCTGTCCGGTCAAGGACTCCCCCAATACATTTTATCCCAGACTGCTCCTACTAATCCTACATTTAAAAAAAACTAAGCTAGATGCCACAAATACCTAAATCCACTTGGTTGTGGCACTGGCTCTTAAGACTTTTCTGTTCCCTACTGTGGATGACAGCAGTCCTTCAGCTGCCTGATAACATAGGCACCTCTTACTGAGTCTATTGGTGGGGATCTCCCAGGTTCCTAAAGAATCCACCAGGAAATGAAGATGTGGGCATGGCAGAAGAAGTGTTATAGAAGGTCCCTTTTTAAAAAATGTTGATGAATAGGTGGGAGGGAGGAATGGGGTTAATTTATCTTTGCCCAGCTATGGGCTTTAAAATATATTCATGTTTTGAAATCAAATTTGGCTAAACCAGGAAAATCAGTGTACAAAGTAACTAATTTAAATTATTTTAAATACTGGTACATTGTCCTCGAGTCAACATTAAATTCTTTAAAGCGGAGCTCCACCCAAAAGTGGAACTTCCGCTTAAACCACTCCTCACCCCCTTACATGCCACATTCGGCATGTAATTTTTTTGGGGGGGGGAGTGGGGGCTTCAGTAGGAGTGGGACTTCCTGTCCCACTTCCTCCTTCAGCCCAGGGACCGCTTAGGCGACTCGTTATATCGCCTTTTGGCGGCCCCTCTCTGTAGGCGATCACCTGGGACACGTGACAGGTCCCAGGCGATCGCCTGTCCACTCAGGGAGCGCAGCGCCACTCGCGCATGCGCAGTGAGTGCCCGGCCGTGAAGCCGAAAGCTGTCACGGCCGGGTGCCCACAGTTAGAATGGAGGCGCCGGCGGAGAGGGGGGGAGAGGAGTGAAGCTCCGGGCGGCCGTGTCGCTGGACGGTGGAACAGGTAAGTGTCTGTTTATTAAAATCCAGCAGCTACACTTTTTGTAGCTGCTTACTTTTAATAAGCCTTTAAGGCTCCTTTCACAGTAGTTTTTCAAGCACTTTGACGTTTAAAAAAGCACCTGAAAAGCTCACAAAAGTTCTTTCTCTTAAAGTCAATGGATACTTTCACACGGGGGGCTGGAGGGGAGGCGAAAAAACTCATGCAAGCAGCATCTTTGAAGCATTTTTGGAGTGTTAAAAAAAGCACCTCAATAGCGCCCCTCTCCATTGAAAAGAATGGGAAGCGCCTCAAAAGCTCCTCAAAAGTGCTTCAAAAGTTGAAAAACGTCAGTAAAAATATTTGAAAAAAAAAAAAGGCGCTTCAACAGCGCCTCAAAATGGTTCAGTTTTTGACTCAAGTGACCTTCAAAAAAGCGCACCGTTAACGCCTCAAAATCGGTTGAAAAGCGTCTGAAAAGCGCAGCAAAAGCACTCTGTGTTTATAGACAGTTTTCAAGTGCCTCAGTGTGAAAGGGCTCTAATGCCGCGTACACACGGCCGTTTTTCTCGATGAGAAAAACGAATTTTTTTCCTTTCGACGAGAAAAACGATCATCTGTGGGCTTTCTGCCGTTTTTTTCGACGTGAAAAACGGCATTAAAAACGACGAGAAAAATTAGAACATGTTCTAATTTTTCTCGTTGTTTTTTTCGACATGTTTTCCGCGGCAGTGTTTCCCATAGGGAAACACTGCCGCGGAGCCCACACACAGTCGTTTTTTTCGACCAAAAAAAAAATGACATTTAAAACGGCCGTGTGTGGGGGGAACAAGCTGTTCCTCGTTTTTAACGTAGATTTTCTCAACGGTGTTTTCACCGTCGAAAAAATCGATCGTGTGTACGCGGCATAACACTGCAACATATTAGATTTGTCTGGAAGTGTCAGTATGCTTCATGTTATCCTACTATAAACACATATATCCCTCTCAAGAAAACAAAGAACTTAAAAATAGATATATCATTATCCTCGATACTTAAAGTGCCTTGTAAGTTTTTGGAATAGAACACTTTAACAATGTGTAGTGTTAGTGGTATAGAAAAAAGGAAATGAAAAATAAGCAGCACTACTACAGGAACTTCCCTAAAACATGCCAATAAAAATGCCAGTCAAAATAGAATTTTACTTATGACTAGAATGTCCTAATGGCTGTCTATGAATATCTGATATGCCAGTTATAATGACAGGGCAGTGATTCATGACATTTATTATATTCAGCAAGCTTAGAATGCCAATGCAATGTTCAGCACAATATAATATACACGAGACGCCCTAATGACTCAAAAATACTTGAACAGTGAACAGCAGCAGTGAGTCAAAAGATATATATATCCGTGACACTAGCAGCATGCAAAAACCAGCAATAGTACCATTAGATAGTGTCATTAAACCCAGACTACGAAATACTTAATTTACATGCCATATTACAGAGAGTTGATACTCACAAAGTCACTAAAGCATTTGTTTTGTGTAGAGTGAAATATATTGGGTTGATCCTGCCTTCAGCTGTTCCTCCCATCTTTTCTGTGTCACCATTGCAGGTTAAGATTGTGTAGACCAGCTGGTGCCCTCTACAGAACATGCTCAATTTCAGTTCCCTTCTAAGATATTAAATTCCTCCTTTTCCTTATCTGTGCAGCCCACGTGACTATAGAGTCACACATGTGGGCGTATACACAGTGGTAAATGACACCACCTCCCTCCCTCCTCCTCCATGTCCTCCTATTGCTTAACACTATGGGGGTGGGAAATAGTATGCTGATTGATTACATTCCCTAAGAAACCCACAAAAATGCTTTGTTTTAATATAAATCAGTATTAAATATATCTAATGTAATTGTTAATGCATGTAAAGTAAAAGGAGCCTTGTATGCAAACGTCTTCTGAACAAAGTGAAAGCTAGTGTCAGCCATCTTTGTCTCTGCCTACACCATATTAATACACAAAAAATATGCATCTGGTGATCAATAAAGATTTTTTGGAATCTGTAGAACAGTTTTTTTGCTATTTATAATCTAATATGAATTGCTCTTCTGAAACTTTTTTTCTTTTTGTCATGTGACTAGCACATCACCAATCAAGGCTGGCCAGACACAGACTTACACTGTAGAGAGCATACATCAGCAGAGTAATACAAGCCGCTCCCAAGGATCTTTTTCTACAGATGCCAAATAACGGGGAAAGATTATGGAACCACACAACAGCACTGCAGGAATAAGGTACTTAGAGGATTAAGCCATGGTTCACTTTGCAGCAATTTGACATGTCAAATCGCATGCCAAATCGGCGGCTCTTGCTGCCAATGGCACCTTCAGAATCAGTGCGACGCCGCATTTGCTGCGCCAAACCAATTCCCAAAAGTAGTTTCTGCACTTTTGGTGACTTTGGGATGCAATTTTGTATAGACATCTGTGCAGGAACCCACACAGATGTCTCTGAAATTGCCCCCGAAGTCAGACTGTCATGCGGGAATGAAATCCCGATGATTGAAATTCCGCTGTCAGAGGGAACCTAGGCTAAAAGAAAAAAAGAAAACTGTGCCATGATATATATCATTTATGTGAATGAATTATAACAATTAACACTTCTCTGTTTAGTATCACTTTAACACAAATATTGATAACATATCACTTAAAGAATGTTGAGTAAATTCCATTGGTCACAAAAGACCCTTACATGCTAAACTAACTGGATGTTGTTTATTTTTCTAAAACATTGAGTGTCATAAATATTCAAATTTTTTTAAAACTAAAATATATGTTTTTATGTTTTTTTCTATCTGTATTGCACCTCAGTGCTGTCTATCTCATACAGCCCCTTTTCAACCACTCTCTGTCTACAGACATGCAATCAGGGTGGGATTCCTGATGGTGATGACAGTGGACAATATGCATGTCGAAATGGCCACTTGTTGTTTTCATCAGAACCTGTATGACAGATTGACAACGCAGTAGCACAGCTGGAAAAAAGGGTCAGAGTATTGTGTCTCTAATAAGAAGTAGTACCTTAACAAGGATCTTCATGGCAGGATTAGCAGGTAATATGTTATTAAAAGTTGCAGATTTTTAAATATTGGAAAAGACTTTTGAAGATACGTTAAAAGAAAAGTATGGGAATTTTTTTTTTTAGAACTGTCCCTGCACAAAATGACATTTCTAAAGGAAAAAAAGTAATTTAAAACTGCTTGCGGCTTTAATGTAATGTCTGGTCCCGGCAATATGGATGAAAATCATTGAGAAAAATGGCATGGCTACCCCATCACCCCCCCTTCCCCCCAGCCCACTACCAGCCCCTTTGGGTCTTGTATGGATATTAAGGGGAACCCTGCACCCAAATTAAAAAAAGGCCCTATATACTCTGAACAGCAGTATACAGGCGGTGCAAACAAGACAGGGACTGTAGGTTTGTTCTTAAGTAGAATCTGTTTGTAATTTGGAAAAGGTACAATTTTTAAGTGTAGCTCCAGCCAAAAAATCTATTTTTAAGCTTTTTGGAAAACATAGGGAAGGGTTATCACCCCTGTAATATTTGTTTTGCTGTCTGTGCACCTGTTCAGAACATTTCACCTCACTTTCCGTCCCAATGACAAATGTTTTTTGAAAATTTGGGGTTTATATTGAAAAACAAGGATTGGTGATAAAGCAACAGTGGAGAGGAGACACCTTTTCCCATATTAACTCTTACAGGAGAGAATTTCCCTTCCTAGGGGTAGATATCCTCTCACTTCCTGTTGTCTCCTTCCGTTTGCAAGTAGGAGTCGTTTGTAAGTTGGATGTTTGAAAGTAGGGTACCGGAGACATTATCACTCCCTGAGGGGTCATATCGCCCGACAATCACAACTAGAACACCCTGAACCCCTAGAGGGACCAGTCGTGTATGCCGTCGTCTAAGAAAAATAAGCAGAAATCCGCCCAGTGGTCCTTAACGAACTATCTACTGCGGGTCCGGGACCAAACCAGGATGTCCCAAGATGGCGCTGACCAGGAGCCATCCGTGCTGGAGGCCTCAGATCCGGCGGCTTCCCCTTCAGTGGCTTCGGAGCTGAGTGAGTACACTCCCCACCTCACGAAGGCTGACCTGGACCACAGTCTGACAACCATGTATGAAAAACTTGTTGCTTACAGTCATTTGAAATAGGTAATGCTGGCCTGGATGGCCTATCCATCCGGGCTCATGTTAGTTTGGTTGTTTCTTTTTTCTCCCAAATGTTATTGTTACCAATTTTTTATTATTTGTTTTCCTGCTACACCTAACCTGCTGACTATGCCCTCAATGTCTGACCCAGGAATCTGGCTGTCCCCTTTGGTGCTGGGCCTGCGTGTTATGCAACAGAGATTCGCTCCTATCCCGACAGCTACAACCCAATCTAAAATCAATCCCCCCATACTATGGGTTTAAAGGTTATTTCTCACAATGTCAGAGGCTTTAATTCCTCACAAAAGAGGAGGAAGGCCTTTCGAGATTATAAGCAATTGGGGGCGGACATTGTTCTCTTACAAGAGACTCATTTCTCGGCAGTGTCCCACCCCAATTTTTTTGACAAATCATTTAAGTTGCATTACTATACCACGTATGGGTCTAAGACCAGAGGGGTTGCCATATTTATTCGAAATAATGTACATTTTGATGTCAAACATGTATACAAAGACCCGGACAGCAGAATATTGATACTCCAAGGCGAAGTCCAGGGCAAAGCCTTAACAGTTGCCAATGTGTATGCCCCCAATACTGCCCAGGGTTCCTTTTACAGGTCATTCTTTCAAATTTTGGATAGATATACCTCTCCTCACATGATAGTGGGAGGTGACTTTAATCTGGTTGCCCACTCTACGCTAGACAGAAGCAAGGTTACACACTCATCTAAGGCCTTCCCCAAGTCCCTGGTGAGGTCCCTTGAGACTTTCCAACTTATTGACACATGGAGGGTCCTAAATACAGGAGCTAGGGAATACACACATTATTCATCCCCTCATGAGAGTTACGCGAGGCTAGATTACATTTTCAGCTCCCCAATTTTACTAGCCAATTCCTCATCGGCCACTATACACCCATGCCCATGGTCAGACCACATGGTGGTTTCCTTTAAAACCTCACATGTGGGCCTTTCCCTCCTGACAGCCTCCTGGAGGCTTAATGACTCCCTCTTGACAGACCTAGACATAACTACGCAGGTAACAGACCAGTTGGAGGAGTACTTCAGGCTGAATGACGTAGAAGACATCTCCCCCCCCAATTCTCTGGGCGGCCCACAAAGCGGTCCTTCGCGGCCGTTTGATAGAATTGACTACTATTAAGAAGAGACAGAAGTTAGCCAGAATTAAATCCCTAACTGCAGACCTTACTAAACTATATCACATGCATGCACAATCCTAATCTATTAGATGGGCCAAAGCGAAGTTCCTATTACATTCAAACGCGGCCTCTGCTATGTTTTCACGTAAGCTGCACCACTCCATTCAACCCTCCCACATCTACAAGTTGCGAAACACTTCTGGCCAGCTAGTCTCCCACCCCAAGGAGGTGCTCAGCACTTTCACCGCATTTTACAGCTCCCTACTATCTGCCCCAGACTCCCCCCCCTGCTGGAGTTGACGATTGGTTGAACTCCCTCCAACTTCCGACTCTGTCACACGAACAACTGACCAACTTGAATGCCCCATGCACTGAACTGGAAGTCATGGCGGTTATTAAGTCGCTTAAATCTTCAACAGCTCCTGGCCCAGACGGATATACCGCAGCTTACTATAAAAAATTTGCAGGTACACTGGCACCTAAACTGACTAAATTAATTAACCATGTTCTACAGGGTCATTCACTTCCTGAGGAAATGCTTGCAGCTAATATGACCCTAATCCCTAAACCCAACAAAGATCACTCCCTCCCCCAGAATTACAGACCAATTTCGGTTTTCAATAATGACATTAAAATCCTGGGCAATGTGCTTGCGGATAGACTAGCCCCCATTATTTCAACTCTGATTGGCCCCGAACAGACCGGATTCATCCCCTCTAGGCAAATCACGGACAACATTCGCTTGGCGACAGACATTGTCCAGGATACTGAACTATTCTCCCGCAAGGTCCTTCTGTTGGGTCTGGATATACACAAGGCCTTTGATAGTGTCCTGTGGCTATACATGGACGTGGTCTTGGCTAGATTTGGTTTTTCAGGGGAGTTTGTCCACGGATTTAAGGCACTGTATCACAATCCTCACACGCGCATCAAGCTTCCAGGTTGCTCCTCGGATTACTTCCCCCTGGGCAGGGGGACACGTCAGCGCTGCCCTTTGTCCCCTCTGATGTTTGCCCTTGCCATAGAGCCTTTGGCAAGGGTGATCATCGCAGACCCTAACATTAGGGGGTACCAGAAGGGGGAGGGGGAGTATAAGGTGAGCCTATATGTGGATGATATCCTTATGTTCCTTCAGGATCCATTTACTTCCCTCCCAAATTTAATCTCTACACTGCAATCCTTCCACACATTTTCGGGCCTTGGCGTCAATCTCTCCAAATGTTCGGCTCTCCCTATTAATATCCCTCCCAGAGTCGCCTCTGCTCTTAAGTCCTCTTTTGGCTTCTCCCTGTCGAATAAAACCCTTCAATACCTTGGTATACGTCTAGCCCCCACCCTTCGTGAGTTATATAACGCTAACTATCCACAAATCTTTGCCAAAGTCAGGCAATGGCTACGCCTATGGTCGTCATTTCACATCACCCTCCTAGGCAGAGTCACGGCCGTCAAAATGTCCATTTTACCGAAATTGCTTTACTTCTTTAGGGCTCTCCCCCTTTATATATCCCGACGAACAATAGTACAAATCCAACGTGAGATTAATGGTTTTATATGGAATAATAAGCGCCCTAGGTATGGTGGTCTTATCACACACAGACCGTCTTCACAGGGTGGTTTGGGGCTTCCCAACATCTGGCTTTATTACTTGTCGGCCAGGTTAGCTCAGACGGCACAATGGCACGCCGCACCAGATAGCATCCCCTGGCTGCAGTTTGAAATGTCCTCAGTCAGCCCATACTACATTCCGGGACTCCTTTGGCAGACTGGCCTGAAACCCAGAGAGATAGGCACACTGAACATTATAGTGGGCCAGACAGTACACCTTTGGTCCCTGTATCACCACAAATTTAAACTTAGGTCATGCACATCCCCCCTGACCTCCTTCCTGGGTTCGCCCAGTTTTCCCCCTGCTTTCCAATCCCCTGAGAGTTTCCACTGGTGGGTGCAAAACTCCCTCTTGACATTAAAAGCATTGTCGCAAGACACACAATTCTGTTCATTTACACAACTCCAAGAACAGTTCGATGCCCCGAGAACGGAATTCTTCAGATTTCTTCAAATTAGGCATTTTTTTGAATCCCTATTTACATTGAACGCTAGAACCAACTCATCCCCATATGAAGCAGTCTGCCAGAACCAAGCTAGAGACAAGGGAACGATCTCTACCATATATAGGTCACTGAATGATTCTCAGCTTCCTGTTAAGTCCTCTGCTATGTCACAATGGGAATCAGACCTGGGCGAAACATTCTCCCCAGAGGATTGGAGTGACATGCTACAGAATATGCATAAATGTACCCGTTCCATAGCCACTAAGGAGACAGTACTGAAATTACATACGAGGTGGTACCTCACTCCAGACAGAGTACATAAGTTCTATCCTTTAGTTCAGTAGACGTGCTTTAGGGTCTGCCGGAGCCCCGGCACTCTACTACACACGTTTTGGAGCTGCCCTCACCTGCAGCACCTGTGGGGCCGGGTGGCTTCCAGAGTGGCGCAGATTACGGGCGCCATCCTGGATTTGACGGCCCCTATGTGTCTGCTCTTCACCACTATACCTGGTCTGCCTCCACCTATCCAGAAACTAGTGAATACCATGTTCTGTGCAGCCCATTGGGCCATAGCCTTGAATTGGCGGTCCCCAT
Organism: Rana muscosa; assembly: GCA_029206835.1. Classification (NCBI taxonomy): domain Eukaryota; kingdom Metazoa; phylum Chordata; class Amphibia; order Anura; family Ranidae; genus Rana; species Rana muscosa. The sequence goes on along the minus strand of CM055117.1, from coordinate 683,457,335 downwards.
CGGTTCCATGGACGCAGGTACTCCAGAGGATGGAGTCTATTCGTCTTATGGAGAGGATCCATCACACCATTATGGACACCATGCAGATCTTCCATAATAAATGGGCTGCATGGTCTGCAGGTGGTGCTATACTATAACCAGCGCTTTGCTTCCTGAGACACCGACTATATATGGTCGGATGGGAACCCCGTATTCTTCTGTTTCCTGTGGGTCCTGGGCCTGGGGACACGAGGAGATGGCATTGACATCCGAAGGCAGTTTAACATTGAGTATATTAATTTTTTGTTTTTTTCTCTTTTAGTACTGGGTCAGTCGAGTTATTCTTACCCGAAGTAGCAGGTTAAAAGTTTATTTTTCAATATGTTTTCCCTTTTTTCCCCCTCTGCCTATCTAAGCATTTCTTTTCTCTAATCTCTCTTTCCCTTTCTTTTATCCTCCCATGGAGATTTTCTTTTTCCCCTCTAGTCCCGATTCTTTCTTGATCCTTCCTATGAATAAATATATATTTTTTTCTCTTATTATTGGATCCTGGGTTGCACCCCGAAAAGCCAACATTGGGCCCGACCTGAAGTAACACATAGAGTCTCTGCCCCTTTGTTTTACCTCCCTATGCTTTTTATCTCTATGTGTTATATTATGTGTCAAAATTTTTCTATGTATGTGGGTTGCATCCCGATAAGATTTGTGCTTTTTTCTTCTGCCTATATCTAATAAAAAAACGTTTGTATTAAAAGAAAGTAGGTGCCTGCCGTATATACTCTGCAGAAATTTGGCCCTTAGGTGTTGGTGTTGCCACAACACTGTAAGCCATCATAGTTAATCTTGGTGGGCGCTGGAACGCCCTGCTGTGAACTATTATATCAAGAATTGTAATTACATGCCATTGTTGAACAGTGGTAGAAAAATTGGGCCTTTCGTGGTGGTGGTGGTGCTGGTGCCACAACACTGTAAGTCCTCACAGTTACTCTTGGTGGGCGCTGGAATGCCCTGCTGTGAACTATTATATCAAGAATTGTAATTACATGCCATTGTTGAACAGTGGTAGAAAAATTGGGCCTTTGGTGGTGGTGGTGGTGCTGATGCCACAACACTGTAAGTCCTCACAGTTACTCTTGGTGGGCGCAGGAATGGGCCCAGCTGTGAAATATTTAGATCAAGAATTTTAATTACATGCCCCTGTTGAACAGGGGCAGAAAAATTGGGCCTTAGGCACTGGTGCCACAACACTGCAACCCTTCACAGATACTGTACTTGGAGCGCAGCAATGAGCCCTGCTGCAAAGTATTGCATCAAAAATTGTAATTACACGCCCCTGTTAAACAGGGGCAGAAAATTTGGGCCTTAGGCACTGGTGCCACAACACTGCAACCACTCACAGATACTGTAGTTGGAGCGCAGCAATGAGCCATGCTGCAAAGTATTGCATCAACAATTGTAAATAAACGCCCCTGTTAAACAGGGGATGAAAAATTGGGCCTTAGCCACTGGTGGCGGTGCCCAGAACCAAAAATGTTCTTACAAGCTATCAGCATGATCATTGAGGAGGAAGAGGATAGTCACTCAGCATAACAGGATAGGCACTCAGCATCAGCATAGGCAGTCTTGAAGGGATCTGACATTTAAAATAAAATTATTCGGTTATATCAGCATCAGGTGCTTGGTAGCTGGTGGTGATCCAAGACTGATTCATTTTTATGAAGGTCAGTCGATCGACCGAGATGGTGGACAGGCGCACCCTGTGATCGGTTAAAAAGCCTCCAGCAAAACTGAATGTGTGTTCTGAAAGAGCACTGGATGCAGGACAGGCCAGTACCTCAATTGCATACTGTGCAAGCTCTGGCCAGTGATCCATCCTCAAGACCCAGTAACCCAGAGGATTTTCGGTGGGAAAGGTGTCCAAGTATGATCTTGCCCCTAGGTATTCCTGCACCATGTAAACCAGACGCTGGCGATGGTTGCTGGAACCGATCATACCTTGGGGCTGCAGACTAAAAAATTGTCTGAACGCATCGGTCAGACGGCCACCTTCTCCACCGCTCCTTCTTTGACTGACCGAAGCCTCAGCAACACGTTGTCCAGGACCAGGAATTTGTAACCTCCCTGTCTCTGGGAACGTGTTGCACAGACCTTTCTGCAAGGCTTCATCCTATGCTCCCTCTGCAATGGCAAGATAAGGTCCGCAACCTTACCCTTGTAATGTGGATCAAGGAAGGTTGCCAGCCAGTAATGGTCCCTCTCCTTGATCGCACAAATATGAGGATCCTTCCGCAGGCTTTGCAGGATCAGGGAGGCCATGCAGCGTAGGTTTGCTGAGGCATTTGGTCCAGAGTCCTCTGGGTCACTCAGGACGACATGATCCGCAGCCACTTCCTCCCAGCCACATACAAGTCCATGGGTGTCTTGGGACTGTAATTGATCCCTTGAAGACTGCTGCTGATGCTGAGTGCTAGGCTCCACCTCCATGCTGACACAATCCTCCTCCTCCTCCTCCTCCTCGTACTCTTCCTGTGTAATAGGCGGGCCAGGAGGAACACTGTCTGAATAAAGGGGGCCTTGAGAGGTAAGGAAGTCCTCCTCTTCCTCCCTCTGTTCTGCCTCAAGTGCCATGTCCATTATTCCAAGCAGCGTGTGCTCCAACAGGTGGACAAGAGGGACTGTGTCACTGTTGCATGCACTGTCACTGCTCACCATCCTCGTGGCCTCCTCAAATGGTGCCAGGACAGTGCATGCATCCCTGATCATGGCCCACTGGCGTGGGGAAAAAATCCAGGCTCCCCTGACCCTGTCCTGGTGCCATATTGCAACAGATACTCATTGATGGCCCTCTGCTGCGTGTGCAGCTGCTGCAGCATGGCCAATGTTGGGCATGTCACAGATTAGGTGGTTCTTGGGCAGGTTGTAAACCTTTTGCAGGTCAACCAGCTGAGCACTGGCATTATATGAGTTTCATGGCCTGCTTCAGGACATCCTGTAAGCCCGGGTACCTGCCCAAGGTACCTGCCCAAGAACCGCTGCACCACCAAGTTAAGGACGTGAGCCAAACAGGGCACATGGGTCAGTTGTCCCTGTCGGAGAGCGGAGAGGAGGTTTTTGCCATTGTCGCAAACCACCTTTCCTGGCTTAAGCTGACTGAATCTCTGCCCCAGTGTGGCTCCTGTCCCCCAAGCACACCAGCTCAAGCACCGCATGGCATCTTTTTGCCTGCGTAGCCCCTTGAACGCCTACGGAGCACCGCTGGTTCCGAGGACAAAGCACATGTAGAGGCCATGGAGGAAGAAGAAGAGGAGGGGGTGGAGGAGAGAGGTGTGTCAGAATCACCAGTAGTAACATTTTGGAGGCGTGGTGGCGGAACAACCTCCAACACTACTGCACCTTGTCCTGCATCCTTCCCAGCTGCCATCAGAGTCACCCAATGCGCCGTGAAAGATAGGTAACGTCCCTGTCCATGCCTGATGGACCATGAGTCAGCGGTAATATGCACCTTACCGCTGACCGCCCTGTCCAGCGAGGCCAATACATTGCCTTCCACATGCCGGTAGAGAGCCGGAATCGCCTTCTGTGAGAAAAAGTGGCGTTTGGGAACCTGCCACTGAGGAACCGCACATTCCACAAACTCACGGAAGGGGGCAGATTCTACCAACTGAAGAGGCAGCAGTTTAAGTGCTAGCAATTTAGCCAAGCTAGCATTCAACCGCTGGTCATGTGGATGGCTGGGAGCAAACTTCTTCCGGCGGTGCAGCAGCTGGGGTAGGGAAATTTGCCTGGTGCAATCTGACGTCGGTGTACCAATAGCAGATTGCCCGCAAGTACTTGGCTGTGACACACCTAATTCTACACCTTCATTCCTCTCAGTGCAGGTTTCAGAGAGGACTGAAGGTATAGTGGGGTTGGAGATCCCAGCTGATGAGGAGCAAGGAGAGGTCCCCTTACGTTACTACCCCCTCTCTCTGGGCTCACGTTACTGCCTTCCTCTAGCTGGGTTTCATCATCGGAGCCTTCAAAATGCTGGGCATCTTCCTGGAGCATGTACCCAACACTGCGGTCAAACAGTTCGGGGGACTCCTCAGGAGGACATGGTGGGGCTAGGGAAGGAGTGACTGATGCCATTGAGCCGAGGGAAGAGGCCGCTTTGGCAGCTGCTTTGCCAGACAAAGTACCCTGAGCCTGGGTGAGAGAGGGTGAGGAGGGTGAGGAGGATGAGGACGGCTTGGTCATCCACTCTACCAAGTCTTGGCTCAACATGGCCAGCTGCCGAAAAGAAGGACAAGCGTGTCCCACGGCCACGTGCTGATCAGGATGCACTGTGTCCACGGCCAGCACTGTTGCCTCTAGATACAGAACCTGCTTGCCCTCTTTTATTGGCTCATGACTTTCTGCTTCTCCTCGTTTGCCTTCCAGACATACTAATGGCCTGCAGTGAGATGTAGCTGCACAAAGGTGGGATGTATATATATATATATATATATATATATATATATATACTGATTATAATGCAGCTATCAGTATCAACTGCCTGCTGTGGTATTAGTATGAGAAAAGCAGCAATTGTCTTCAGTTAGTTTTAGGTGCACACTGTACAGAGTACACAGTACACTAACTGGAAATACTTTCAGCTCTCTGCCTGTTGCCAAAGCATGCGGGTCATAGTGCATCCTTGGCCAATCATCAGCCAGCAATGCACTGCGATGCCGCAGTGAATTATGGGCCATGACACGCCACTCGAATTTGGCGCGAACGGCCCATAATGCTCGCAATTCGGTGAACAACCGAACAGGCGATGTTCAAGTCGAACATGGGTTCGACTCGAACTCGAAGCTCATCCCTACCCTTCAGATAGTCTTGATGGGTATTTTACATTTGGGATAATCAACCATCAAAATGCATCTGATTTACATCCTCTTCTAACTCTTGAACAATAAGGGAAAAACCTGAACAGGGGTAGACTGGGATGGGTGGGTCGGGACCTCTTTAAAATTTGTGGAAGGCAGCCAGTGGATATTTTCTGTCTCCATTTCAGACCTCTTTTAGAGCTGCACCCGTAGCTGCAAGTGCTAACATCAGCCAACAGTGGACCACTTTCCTCAGAGCTCTTTACAGAAGGAAGCCTGTCATTACTGACTTCCTTTGTGGTGTGCTGAGTTACCTGAATAAAGAAACATTTATAAACCTTTCAGTTTTTAAGGTGCTGTTAACCATGATCTCATATTAGTCAATATAACAACAATTCCTTCTATGTCAGTATGTTTAATGGTAAAATCATAATTATTAGTAATTTTGAATGTTTCAGATAATCAAAATTTTAATTGAAAAGATTTTCAAAATTCTCCATAACTAGTTTCACAAAAGTGTGATACAGTGAACCCAAATACTGTAAACAGTTATTTACTCTTATTTGAGAACTTTTTTAATATACATTTACTCATATATAGGATGAAGTGTAGGATTTTTTTGAAGTTATTTGATTACAATTTATAACCTTAGTGCAGTCAAAATGACAAAACAGAAAAATCAGCATAAAGGGATATAACTGTGAGAATATATCACATGTGTTGATTCCTCTTCTGTTAGTGGAATCTTCCTCCATTCTGACCCCTATCTATACTGCCATTATCTTCTGGTGTGGGTGGGAAGGGTAAGGGGCTGTCCCAAACCTTCATCAAGAGAATCTGACTATGCCCGCCCTTTCTGACCAGCTGCTCCATTTAAAAAAGCCATACTACAGCTTCTCTGAATGGAGGGGGCAGAGCTATCAATCACCCATCCTTCAAAAATCCAATTTCTTTCATAGAAGCTGCAGTATGACTCCTATGAATGGTGTAACTAGGCAGAAGGGGTCATCATAGTCAGACTGCCTTGATGAGTGACTATGACAGCCTGTTAGTTGTATGAACCCCTGCTGCGCTGGAAGATTACAGTGGGGCGAAGATGAAGGCATTTTTTCTATTAATGTAGCCTACGGATCCCTGGCCTTACCTCCACAAGGCGGGACACACCGTACCACAATGCCCAGGTTCCTTCTTGAATAAGAGGGTTAGCGGTGTTCGGAAATTGTTGGGTTCCACAGCGAGTTACCTCTCCTAGGCCGGTTCCTTTCCCTAGAATGTGGGGAAAAGTCTGTAGCTTGTGTACCAATAAGGCCAATGTCCAGACAAGGTTAAGCCTCAATGGCTGAAGGTTTATTTTCTTTATGTTTGAAACCGGACAGGAAAGTTGAAAATGAAGAATAGAATAACAGGAGGCAGGTTCAGGCACTTAATATCACCACTCAATCCCAAGTGGACTCTGCTCACCCGGATAGTTCCCTCTCACAGTCCTAGCAGCCGGAGTGATACACAAACTTTACTTCACTGTCCTAGGGGATACAATCGGAACCCATTTGCCTAGTTCCAAACTTCCCAGCACTTGTAGAATAAGATCCTAGGTGCAAGTTGAAGCATGCTACAATGCCTGTGGCGGACTTGTGGAATCCCTCTGTAGGTGACCAGTCCTCATCCGAGGCGGTGACTTCCTTCACGGGTAGCCCTGGCTCCCTCTCCAGAACGGGTCACACTCGAGTGCCCTGGAATTCCTCTTTAGATGGTAGGCCAGCTAAAGGTGCTGGGCCTACATGAAAAGTTGCAGCCCCGGGCTAAAGGTGCCTGAGACTGATCTTCCCCTGCGCACTCCCATGGCCTGGAGGGCCACGAGACGCAGGCGGTACTGCTCCTCAGTACCCTTCCTTCTTTCTCCCCTTTCTAAGATGGCCTCTGCCCCTTTTGTATCCTCTCCCATCATACACAGCGGGCCGACCACGCCCCCGTACAGCTGCCTGGAGAGGACACCCAAAGGTACAGTAATGTCACTAGCTGTTCAACCCTGACCTATTATTGCAGCGCCACCCACAGGCCACAGGGAACTGTACACCAGCAACACCACTTGGCAAAAGCAAAAGAACGAAACCTAACAATTGAAGCGATCTGGGTCTGGCTACTAACCCAGATCAACCCCTAAATTTAGGTACCTAGCTCCCCTAAAAGTAAAGGGGCGCTACATTAATATAAAAGAAATCAGCAAAAGGGACACATCCTATTAACTGTAAGTTATGTCCCTTGTGTTTGTTTTTCTATTTGTGATTTTGGCTGCACTTAGGCTTTAAATTAGCCTACTGTTGGCACATTAAGAAACTTTTCTCTGATGAACTCCGTGTCACTTCTCAAAGTGCATCAGGACTCTACATGTAAAGCCGAAACTTTTTTTAGTTTTAAGTGTAGAAGTGTTAAACCTCCTGTCATATTTCTATTGTCTGTGCCCTTGCTAGGGAGATACATCCTCTCCATTTGTCCTAGCAGTCAATGCCCCTGGTACTGAAAGTGAGGGAAAATTTTAATTTAGAGTCGTCACCATAGGTTTAGAAAATCTTTCATTGTAAGGGTTTGAATCAAGTTTTTTTTAATCTACATTTGCTGCTATGTTCTGCTACTCTAACTCAGGATCAAATACCCTAGTGTTGAATTAATCACTTATGTAGGTCTATGTTTTCCTTTGGGATTGCTCATTTCACTCTAGATTTTTGAATTAATTATTAATAGATTGCTCGTGGTTGTTTACATAGCTGGATCTTTGCTGGTAATCAAATACTGTACATGAGGCTGGACCTATACCATGGTAATAAAAATATGTCTATATTTTACTGTTTAGATATATTCATGTTAGGCGGACTGGCATATTTTAGGATTCTTTGATTGTTACACAATATTGTAGTACCACAAGGTATACTGTAAAGTACCACAAGCTTGGTATTTATTTACTGATCACTGCATAGACTAAAGTGGCCGTATGCTGTATACATGATGTTGGTATGTGTTTTTGGGATGGACTAACTTTAATGGATAAGTGCACTTTAAAACAAAACACCGCAGTATACAAACCATTTTTTAAAATATTTTTATCTTTATTTTTTATTTTTTATTATTTGCAGATAATTGCAGAGATCAAATTTTTGACTATGTTGTTAGCTTGCTTGTCTTGCAGGGCCATGATCTTGAGTTTATTTCCTTCTTGGAAGACACTAAGGGCATATTTATAAAGCTCAGAATGATTGATTTGCCAGTGGCTTTTAGGAATGTAGTTTCATCACATTTGTAACTCACATGCTTGGTCTGGAATCCTCTATATATTTGCTGGATTAGGCATTTTTCCATTCTTCAATGAAAAATCCAGGCTATAGCAACACACACTGCATTCACCATACCACAATTGTTTTTGTTATTTTTTACCAAACTACCAAACACATTAAAATGATCTTTTTATCAAATACGTCACCTTAAAGACAACCTAAACGTAAATTGGTTGCAAAGGCCTATGTTTTTACTACCATAATACATTCTCTGCATTGTTGCTTCTGCATTACCGTTAAAATCTTTCATGTTTTGATCCCCCTCAGCCCCCCAAATACTTACCTGAGTCCAATCTCAATCAAGCTGCTGTCTCTCTGTATCCTCACTGGCTCAGAGACAGCAGTGGGAGCCATTGGCTCCTGCTGATGTAAATCACACTGTGAGGAGACAGAGGGGATGGGGCCACATGTCACACAGGCAGCATGGCTTAGGATCGAAACCCGCATGTGTGCCACATAGGAAGTGTTTTCCTATGGTGGCACACTGGGAAGAGGAGAAGCCAGGAGTGCTGATGGAGGACCCGAGAAGAGGAGCACCAGGGCTGCTCTGTGCAAAACTATTGTAAGTAAGTATAAACCTGCTTGTTACTATATATATATTTTTTTAATTTAGCCTTTACAATCACTTTAACCACTTAAGCCCCGGACCATTATGCAGCTTAAAGACCAGAGGTGTTTTCAAAATTTGGCACTGCGCTGCTTTAACTGGAAATTGTGCGGACATTCAATTTTGTACCCAAACAAAATTTGCGTCCTTTTCTTCCCATAAATAGAGCTTTCTTTTAATGGTATTTGATTGCCTCAGCGATTTTTTTTTTTTGCAATATAAACGGAAAAAGACAGAAAATTTTGAAAAAAAATGATATTTTCTATTTTTGTTATAAGAAAAATCGAATAAACTCAATTTTAGTCATACATTTAGGCCAAAATGTATTCAGCCACATGTCTTTAGTAAAAAAAATGTCAATAAGTGTATATTTATTGGTTTGCGCAAAAGTTATAGCGTCTACAAACTAGGGTACATTTTCTGGAATTTACACAGCTTTTAATTTATGACTGCCTATCTCATTTCTTGAGGTGCTAAAATGGCAGGGCAGTAAAACCCCCCCCCCAAATGACCCTATTTTGTCAAGTAGACACCCCAAGGAAATTGCTGAGAGGCATTTTGAGCCCATTGAATATTTAATTTTTTTGTCCCAAGTGATTGAATAATGACAAAAAAATTAAAAATACAAAAAGTTGTCACTAAATGATATATTGCTCACACATGCCATGGTTATATGTGGAATTGCACCCCAAAATAAATTTTTCTGCTTCTCCTGAGTACGGGGATACCACATGTGTGGGACTTTTTAGGAGCCTAGCCGCGTACGGGCCCCCGAAAACCAAGCACCGCCTTCAGGATTTCTAAGGGCGCAAATTTTTGATTTCACTCCTCACTACCTATCACAGTTTCGAAGGCCATAAAATGCCAAAATAGCACAACCCCCCCCAAATGACCCCATTTTGGAAAGTAGACACCCCAAGCTATTGGCTGAGAGGCATGTTGAGTCCATGGAATATTTTATATTTTGACACAAGTTGTGGGAATATGACAAACTTTTTTTTTTGCACAAAGTTGTCACTAAATGATATATTGCTCACACATGCCATGGGCATATGTGAAATTATACCCCAAAATACATTCTGCTGCTTCTCCTGAGTACGGGGATACCACATGTGTGGGACTTTTTGGGAGCCTAGCCGCGTACGGGACCCCAAAAACCAAGCACCGCCTTCAAGATTTCTAAGGGCATAAATTTTTGATTTCACTCCTCACTACCTATCACAGTTTTGAAGGCCATAAAATGCCAAGATAGCACAAACCCCCCCCAAATGACCCCATTTTGGAAAGTAGACACGCCAAGCTATTTGCTGAGAGGCATCTTGAGCCCATTGAATATATTTTTTTTTGTCCCAAGTGATTGAATAATGACAAAAATAAAAAAATAAAAAAATGTACAAAAAGTTGTCACTAAATGATATATTGCTCAAACATGCCATGGTTATATGTGGAATTGCACCCCTCAATACATTTTACTGCTTCTCCTGAGTACGGGGATACCACATGTGATGGACTTTTTGAGAGCCTAGCCGCGTACGGTGCCTCGAAAACCAAGCACCGCCTTCAGGATTTCTAAGAGCGTAAATTTTTGATTTCACTCCTCACTACCTATCACAGTTTTAAAGGCCATAAAATGCCAAGATAGCACAAAACCCCCACAAATGACCCCATTTTGGAAAGTAGACACCCCAAGCTATTTGCTGAGAGACATGGTAAGTATTTTACAGCTCTCATTTGTTTTTGAAAATGAAGAAAGAAAATGTTTTTTTTTTCTTTTTTCAATTTTCAAAACTTTGTGACAAAAATCTGCTAAATACTCAACATACCTCTCAGCAAATAGTTTGGGGTGTCTACTTTCTAAAATGGGGTCATTTTGGGGGGGGGTTTGTGCCATCTGGGCATTCCATGGCCTCCGAAACTGTGATAGGCAGTGAGGAGTGAAATCAAAAATTTACACCCTTAGAAATCCTGAAGGCGGTGCTTGGTTTTCGTGGTCCTGTATGCGGCTGGGCTCCCAAAATGTCTCACTCATGTCGTATCTCCGTACTCAGAAGAAGCAACAGAATGTATTTTGGGGTGCAATTCCACATATAACCATGGCATGTTTGAGCAATATATCATTTAGTAACAACTTTTTGTAATTTTGTTTTTCTTTTTGTCATTATTCAATCACTTGGGACAAAAAAAAAATATTCAATGGGTTCAACATGCCTCTCAGCATATGGCTCGGGGTGTCTACTTTCCAAAATGGGGTCATTTGGGGGGGGGGTTGAACTGTCCTGCCATTTTATGCACAACATTAGGAAGCTTATGTCACACATCATCCACTCTTCTAACCACTTGAAGACAAAGCCCTTTCTGACACTTTTTGTTTACATGAAAACATTTATTTTTTGCAAGAAAATTACGTTGAACCCCCAAACATTATACATTTTTTAAAAGCAAAGGCCTTACAGATTAAAATAATTGGTGTTGCATTTTTTTTTCCACACAGTATTTGCGCAGCGATTTTTCAAACGCATTTTTTTGGGAAAAAACACACTTTTTTTATTTTTAATGCACTAAAACACACTATATTGCCCAAATGTTTGATGAAATAAAAAAGATGATCTTAGGCCGAGTACATGGATACCAAACACGACATGCTTTAAAATTGCGCACAAACGTGCAGCGGCGACAAACTACATACATTTTTAAAAGCCTTTAAAAGCCTTTACAGGTTACCACATTAGATTTACAGAGGAGGTCTACTGCTAAAATTACTGCCCTCGATCTGACCTTCGCGGTGATACCTCACATGCATGGTGCAATTGCTGTTTACATATGATGCTAGACCGACGCTTGAGTTCGCCTTTGCGCAAGAGCAGGGGGGGACAGGAGTGATTTTTTTTTAATTTTTTTTTTATTATTTATTTTGCTTTTTTATTTTATTTTTAAACTGTTCCTTCCATATTTTTTTTTTTTTTACCATTTTTATTGTTATCTCAGGGAATGTAAATATCCCCTATGATAGCAATAGGTAGTGACAGGTACTCTTTTCCTCTGCCCTCAAAGCATCTGACCACACCAAGATCGGTGTGATAAAATGCTTTCCCAATTTCCCAATGGTGCGGTTTATATCCGGGGGGGGGACATTTCCTCCCACTGCTTCTAAAAGCAGTCTAGAGGCTAATAATCTGCTAGGATTGCTTTTACATGAAAGCCGGCCGCTGTCTGAAAAGAATGATACCAAGATGATACCTAAACCCGCAGGCATCATTCTGGTATAAACATTCAAAGTCCAGCAACATACCAGTACGTTGCTGGTCCTTGTTGGTCATGTATTGTAATCTTTTTTTTCATGCAGCCTGTTGGCTGAACGAAAAAAAGAGATTGATTGGTGGGTATGCCCACCATTAGAATACCTCCCTTCATCCACCCACTTCTAATGATGGGCATACATGCACCATTTATATATGCCAAAGCATGGGGGCATCCTCCCGCAAAAAAGTTATGCTGCGTACACACGGTCAGACTTTTCCACGGGCAAGCCTCCGTCGGAATTTCGACCGTATGTACACGGCATTAGGAGGAAAATCGCTCCTCCGTCCCTGCTGCCCCCATGCTTCGGCATATATGCTCTTTTTTTTAACTGTGGTGGTGAAATCACCTCCTACAGCGTTGGAGTCACGGCCTTATGTATCGTGGGAGCAAACGCTGTTGCTGTCAAGATAAATAGATCCGCACTGCAACTGAATGGCGTACCTGCTAAGAAAATGATGGTTAACATTAAAACAAAGTAACATTACAGTATAACAGTAAGACCTTACCATACCATACCTGCAAAGCAAATACCAAAAAAAAAACTAGTAAAAAATAAAACATTTTTTTAACGCAACCTGTGCCTAAAATATATATGTATGCCGAAGCATGGGGGGCATCCTCCCGCAAAAAAGTTATGCCGCATACACACGGTCAGACTTTTCCACGGGCAAGCCTCCGTCAGAATTTCGACCGTATGTACGCGGCATAAAAGGTTATGCTGCGTACACACGGTCAGACTTTTCCACGGGCAAGCCTCCGTCGGAATTTCGACCGTATGTACGCGGCATTAGGAGCAAAATTGCTCCTCCGCCCCTGCTGCCCCCATGCTTCGGCATATATGCTCTTTTTTTAACTGTGGTGGTGAAATCACCTCCTACAGCATTGGAGTCACGGCTTAATGTATCGTGGGAGCAAACGCTGTTGCTATCAAGATAAATAGATCCGTGCTGCAACTGAATGGCGTACCTGCTAAGCAAATGATGGTTAACATTAAAACAAAGTAACATTACAGTATAACAGTAAGACCTTACCATACCATACCTGCAAAGCAAATACCAAAAAAAAACCTAGTAAAAAATAAAACATTTTTTTAACGCAACCTGTGCCTAAAATATATATATGCCTAAGCATGGGGGCATCCTCCCGCAAAAAAGTTAGCCCCTGTTGGAATTTCGACCGTATGTACGCAGCATTAGGAGCAAAATCGCTCCTCCGCCCCTATGCTTCGGCATATATGCTCTTTTTTTTTTAACTGTGGTGGTGAAATCACCTCCTACAGCACTGGAGTCACGGCTTTATGTATCGTGGGAGCAAACGCTGTTGCTGTCAAGATAAATAATTCCGCGCTGCAGCTGAATGGCGCACCTGAAAACAAAAAATTACATATCTGAAAAGCAAGCATGATAAAACATTGCAGAATAGAATACAGTAAAAAAGAGCAGAACAATAGAGAGAAAATAGTGAGAGAGAGAGAACAATAAAACGACAACTATTTTTGGTTTTTTTATTTTATATATTTTTTTGTGTTTTTTGTTTTTACGTTTTTTTTTTTTTTTTACACTTTTTTTTGTAACTTTAACAATTGTAATGGTTCGGGTCTCTCAAAATGCAATGGCATCTTGGGAGACCCTGTGTAAGTGTGTCCTGTTCTGTGCAATGCTGTACCCTACGCTAAAACTTCACTTTTGAGTGGAAGCGTTCAAAACATTTACCAATGCAAAGACCAGGATTGTCAGGACAGCGTGGACAAAAATAACGGGTGTCACGCCTAAATCCGCGCTTGCTACAGACACAACATCTTTTTTGGGGGGCTCGTTGGGTAGGGGTACTCTCGAGGACATACGGATATTGCCTCTCATGCAGCCGGCTTACTGCATTTGGTTGGGGATGGTGAGGTGCAGAACCGCCTGGATACAGGAGTTCTGTGACTATCTCATCCTAGAGTTTTAGGAGAGAAAACGTCCCGCCTGAAGCTCTGTATAGCACATGAGCGTTCAGCAAAGCCAATTGGAATAAGGATAGAGACACTTTTTTGTACCAGCGTCTCGCCTTACAGTCAATTAGATACGGCGCCAACAACTGGTCGTTGAGTTCCACCCCTCCCATATTTTGTTTATATTCGTGGACACAGAGGGGTTTCTCCACAACACCAGTCGCCGTAGGAATTTGGACTGTCATGTCTGCATGAAGGGAGGTAAGATGGAAAACATTCTTATTATCCCTCCACTTCACAGCGAGCAAGTTATTACACTTCAAGCAGGCTCTCTCCCCCAGCCTAAGACGGGAATCTACAAGCCTCTGGGGAAAGCCCCGGCGATTAGGTCGCACGGTGCCACATGCTCCAATCTGATGATCAAACAGGTGACTAAACAGTGGCACGCTCGTGTAATAGTTGTCCACATACAAGTGGTACCCCTTTCAGAATAAGGGTGACACCAAGTTCCACACTATCTTGCCAGCGCTCCCTATGTAATCTGGGCAGTTGACCGGCTCAACCTGACTATCTTTTCCCTCATAAACCGTAAAGCTCCATACATAGCCTGTTGCCCTGTCACAGAACTTATAGAGCTTGACCCCGTATCTGGCACGCTTGCTGGGATGGTACTGCTTGAAAGACAAGCGGACAGAAAATTGAATCAGTGACTCATCAACGCAGACAACTTGATCGGGAATAAACAAGGCTGCAAAATGTTAGTTGAAGTGGTTTATGAGGGGCCGAATTTTGTAGAGCCGGTTGTATTCAGGGTCTCCACGTGGACGACAAAGTTCATTGTCGTTGAAATGCATGAACCGCAAGATCTGCTCGTATCCTTTCCAGGGCATGGAGGCAGAGAACACGGGCATGTGGTCAATTGGGTGCGTGGACCAATAAGCACGCAATAATGGGAATTTATGTGTGCCCATGTTGAGGGAAAGGCCCAGAAAGGTCTTAAATTCAGAAACCGTAATTGGTTTCCAATCTTTGGCAATGGAAGTCAACTGGGGATTAGCGGTGATGAATTGACCAGCATATAAATTACTCTGGTCCACAATAGATCTATAGAGATCTTCCGTGAAAAACAGCGAATAAAAATCAATTGGCATAAAATTAGCTGTTTCCACCTGAATACCGGGTTGGGCAGTGAATGGGGGAAGTACGGGTTCTGCAGAAGTGGTGGGGACCCAATCAGGATAGGGGAATTCTGCAGGAAGGGCACTATGGGCATGACGGGCCTGCCTTTGTCTTCTTCTTGGTGGCAGCGGGACACTACTTGTGCTTGCCACCTCGCCAGCTTGAACTGCACTTATGGGACTCGCCACGTCACCATGTGATACTGCAGTGCTGGATGTACGCCCAGGCTGTACTAGGCCGCTGGTGCTTGCCAATTCACCAGAAGGAATAGCGGCACTAGTACTACTCTGCTCCATGATACGAGAGCCCTGCGGTTCTTGCTCCTCAACAACCTCAGAAGATCGGGATCGGGTACGCCTGACCTTAGCAGGGACCTCATCTTTGTCGTCAGAGCTATCTGACATGGAGCCGCTGACTTCACTGTCTTCTACGGGAAGATATTCTGAGCCTGAATCTGACAGATGTGTGACCTCCTCTTCACTATCTGTCATGCTCAGAATCACATAGGCCTCTTTTCTAGTGTACCTTCGATTTGCCATTTTGGGCTCTAAATTTAGGGGTACACTAGTAAGATTCACAGGTAAAAAAGCACCTGACTGTCAGCAAATGTATCAAACACTTAAAAAAAAACTGTTAGTGATCGCAGGGATCAGGACTGTCTCTGCGAATGCTGCAGTTATGTGTGTTGTGTTTGGTAAGTTACAGTGATCAATCGATACTGCAGTTGGGTGGGCTGGGCTGGGCTGGGCTGGGCTGGGCGGAGGGGCTAAACGCAGGTGCTAGCAGGTATCTGGGCTGATCCCGCAAACACTGCCTTTTTTGGAACCCTAAACTGCTGGGGACGCTAGTATAGATCTGATCAGATCAGATATTGATCTGTTCAGATACCATACCACTAAGGATACACCTGCTTTGCGCGTGGGTGTTAGAGTTACTGGCACTAACCTAACGCTGCCTGGGGCAACGCAGACCCTCTCTGGCGCTAAAACCTAATTGATATCAGCCGCCGGGTGATCAGGGGTTTAAACCTTTATTGGGTTATATACTGCGGGTGCCCTGATGCTATAAAAAGCAAACTAACCAACCAGCGTCACCCGTAAAACTTATATGGTGATCACTGGTGAAAGGGTTAAATAGGGGCAATCAGGGGGTTAAAACCTTTATTAGGTTATATATGGGGGTACCTGACGCTATATAAAAACCTGACGGGTAACCTAAATAACTAAATAACTAACTGGCTAACCAGTGTCACCAGTGACACTTATACTGTGATCACTGGTGAAAGGGTTAACTCTAGGGGAAATCAGGGGGTTAAAATAATATATGGGGGTACTTGACGCTATAAAAACCTGCGGCGAACCTAAAAATAAATAAGTGGCTAACTAGGGCACCACGGCACTAAATACAGCGATCGGAAATATGATCGCTTAGTGACGCTTGCGTTAGGGGGTGAAAGGGTTACCTGGGGGGCGATCAAGGGGTTAAACCTTTATTGGGGGGGTTAGGGGGCTACCCTGGACCTAAAGGGGCCTAAACCTAACTGCCCTGCAACTTTTTACTGTCACAAATGACACTGATTGCAGTGATCAGTAAAAAAATGACCACTGCAAACGGTGCACTGTGACTGGGGGTACTGGGGGGTGATCTGGGGGTGACTGGGGGGTGAAAAGTGTGCCTACGTGTACTGGTGTCAGTGGGCTGTTGGTGCACTTACTGTGAGATGTCTTCTCTCCTCGCGCCGGATCGAAAAGGCCGCCGCATGGAGAGATGACATCACTTCCTCTGCCTGTGTTTACATTACACAGGCAGAGGAAGATTCTCATTCGCCGGGAGCGATCGCGAGGGAGTGGCCAGAAACGAATGGCCGTCCCCTCATCACGGATCGCTCCCAGAACGATAACTACAGCTCACTGTATAGAAGGGGGGTCCGATGGGACCCCCCAACTATACGAAGGCAGTCACGTACAGGTACATGATTGTGCCTGTCCGTGCCATTCTGCCGACGTATATATACAGTAAGCGGTCGTTAAGTGGTTAATACCACATAATAATGTAAGTCCTGATTGGCTTTACATCTGCCACGTTTTAAAAGAAGATTTTAGATATGCTGGTACTGTATTTGTCTTTGCATCTCCACAAAATAAAAAATCAGTTAACTGGGTAAATGAGATTGAATGCAGTCAAGTTCCTGTGTGCAAATGTGCCAGTATTTAACCATATTTAAAGCCATGCCCCTAGTTGAGTAAAGTTACAGAGTTAACAAGGAAAAACAAATTGATATCCAGAACTCTTTTCTAAAGAAATTGTCAAATCTTTTTTATTTTATATGCAACAATATCCCTTTGTCCTTTGTTACATTTTAGAATAACATTTTATTTTATTTTTCTATTTTGCTTTACTCGTTTTGCATGACTTTAAACATTTTTTAAAGTCTAAGTTTAGTTTTTTTTTTTCTTTAATCAGCATAAGAAATGTTACTTACATTTATTGTGATGTGTGCCAACTATGCCAGACCTTTTTTTCCATCTACTCTCTTTTTAGAAGCTTTTATATTGATTCTTTGAATGAAAAGTGATCTATGGATGGAAAATGGGCAGATGAATCAGAGGTCCACTATGAAAGCTGGCAATGGCACAAGGAAAACTTTGCTTTATATGTAAGTGTAGCGGGGTCTCTAAATTTAGGTAGGACACTCAGGTGTGTAAGTATGGGAATAGTGGACCATTTGTGTTCGTGGAGGATTGGACGGTGCAATAATCTCCTTGGCCTCTGGGTGGCGGGGTACCTGGAGGCTCAAGGTAGATTGACCGTCACAGTGCTACCCTTTTTGTCCCTTCTCGGAGATGGTACGGCGAGGGCGGGTAACCTGCCGTGGTGTCGATGGGAGGAGATAAAAGGGGGAGACGCCCTAACCACGAGGTCTTTTTCGGGAGGATCTTCTTCACGCGCCCAGGCACCTTAGGTCTGGGTGCGGGTGGTTCCGGATTCCAGCCCAGGCGCCCTAGGCCTGACCGGAATGGAGTTGGAGCCCATCCCAGGCACCTTCAGCCTGGGGTGAGGTACTAAACCAGGAGGCCTGGGGCCCAGTGACTTCGACTGGGTCCCGCGAGGGTGGAGAAGTCCGAGGGTCCCTGAGGTGGATGGGGCCCATGTCTGAGGTGAGGAGGCCGGGGAGGTTACCCATTCGGAGAGTCTGGAGCAGCATCAACCCAGTGACGGATGAGCCTCTGGTAACTCCCTTGGAGGGACATCTTCCCCTGACGGGGGCCGCAGCACAGCGAAGGTACTCCTATCTATGTTCTCTTGAGTCGCTGGTAGAGACTCTCAAGTTCTAAGTCCTTTCTAGCTAAGGCTATAGTAATCGCTGGCGAGATCGCAGTGGTTTAGCTGATAACCAGGATAGTGCCTCGACCTGCTCATTCCCCGTATCAAAATGTTATCAAGTCGCAACCAGTTGGCTACTGAAGCACTGTTTATTGTGAGATATACAATAAAACAAGAGTTGGACTGTGATCGGTGTGTGGAACTCTGGTTAATGGGAGCAGAGGGAAGTGTTGGCGCAGCAGGACTTGATTCTAGACAAAAGCACATAGGCCCGAGGAAATATCTGGTGCTGGCCTTCACCTCACCCACAGCTATGGGGAGGACATGGGCCGTAGCGCATCTCACCCTGTCGTGTGACATACCCCTAGACAAAGGAGATGGGGTGAGGTCGCTACACGTGGGGGCTCGTGAGTCCGGGATGATATGTGTTTTGACTTTGGAAGTAAGAATGGCTGTGTCTGGACTTTGCTGCCCGGAGGAGTTCCGAGCAGGTCGGCCATGTGATCGGCCAAAGTGCATCCCTGCTCAAAGTCGTGGAAATGACCCTAGGACGGGAAAGGCCCATGCAGAGGAGCGAGAAGAGGGAGGAGTCCAGCCGTGTGAAGTACTACATGTGGGGGCTTTTATTGCACTGCGCCACGAGGCACCCCGTGACTACACAGTTCGTGGGCGGAGCTTGATGGAAGCCCGCGAAAGCGTGCAAGTCATGGGAGGAGTCTGGCCATGTGGAGGAACTCACGTGGAGACTTCGGTGCGTGGTCAGTGCGTGATGGAGCAGCAGACAGTCGGGATGACCTCAAGCTCCCCGTGGATTCCGGTTCCCTACCCCACGAAGATGACTACGTTCGCTGCTCCCCTTACAGACACGGGGATAAGACTCAGGCCCCGAGGACAGTTGGCTTTGTACTCATGCAGAGACACTGAGGCCCTCGGCGTGATCTGTCCCGGATGCTCGGGACTGGTGGTCCACCTGAAGCCATTCGGGCATTGCGAGGCATGCAAAGAGTTCTTGTTCGAGGTGGAGCCATCCACAGTAAGGCCCCGGGCCCTTCGCCTCAACAGCCTCACAGGTACCGCTACTCTGGAAGGAGAGATCCAGGCCTTTGCGGAGGTTCCCGTACGCACTGACCAGGGTGATGTGACTGCCCAATCAGAGACAGAGAGAGAAAAATCTGAGGATGCTGCTACGGTCACCACAGATTCTCTGCTCCCACCTCCGAAGAGGAAAGTCGGCCTGGTCTAGGCCTCCTGTGGTTGTGGTCGAGCTTCACCCCGTCGCTTGCCTGGCCTGGATGGATCCGGTTGGAAGAGTCAGGGACATCCCAGTTCTACAAAAGGTCAAGGTGAGCCAGGGGCTGGGACTGTGGTGGTGGTTGGAGGTGTCGGGGGTCCACAGTCGATGGAGCCCGCAAGGGAGGGTAGTACCACGTCTACCAGAGACTACCTTCCCGCCGAGATGTATGACACTTCCGACCTAGAGTCACTGTCAGATTGTGGAGATGACGGTGAGATTGATGAACTGTTTCACCAGAAGGGCTGGGACAAACGCCCGTTATCTATGTTACGTGCACCGCAGGATTCCCCTATGTCAATAGGAGACAGCACGCCCCGGGTACAAGCCCCGGAGTCTACGAGGAAGCCTAGTCCTCAAATTACCTTCCCACAATCTACAACATCGCCCGTCTTGGTGGCGGGGATGCAATGCGCATCATTGCGAGCACTGAGAGAAAAGCCATCAGAGGTAGTGAAAGTACCTCGGCATCCGGAGGCCATCGTTCAACCCGGAGAAGGTGAGCGGGATGCCATGCCTCCTTTGGCCAGATTGCAACGACTTTTCTCACAGAGAGTCGCCCGGAGTATGGGTGGGAACATCCCTACTTGCCTCGGGACTTACTTTTTGAAGTTGAGGTAATACGCCAGAGATGGTATGACGAATTTGTTTGGGAAAAACTCAAAGTACCCCATGCACGAAGATATTTGTCCTGTTCGCCACCCGTGTCGAAAAAGTTTAGGGACAAGGTGCGCATATACAGAAAAGATGGAGAGGATGCTGACTATTCGATTGAGGTTTTTGATAAACATCTGAAGCCCTTGTTCTTGCCTGATCCGAAGTTCTATTTGTGAGAAGAGACTCACTTGTTGTTTCCTTTCCTACAATCTTTTAGAAGTGTTCCTGCCGGAGCATCCGAACTGTGCCCTAGTTTTTTATTTGGGCTTTTTTTTCCTACTCTTTGGAGGAATGAGAGCAGTTTTGGTTTGTTCTCTCTTCCTCACAGTTCAAAGACAGACTTTGGGGGTAGAATCAGTGTAGGGACGCAGGAAGAATGAAGATTGCACCAAGTGTCATTACCGCGGCACTGTCACCAGGTGGCAGTGTTGTGCAACGGCTGTTTGTTTTTTTTTACACACGCATCACTTTACTCATTGGAGCGAGTGGGTCTCTCGGCTGATAGACCCATTCCTTCCAAATTTACATGGAATGTCAGGATGTGATTCCTTGCTTGTGTTTTTTTTCCTTCTGCAGGAGATTCGTCTGTCAAGACTACTGAGTATGGGGTGGTTCTTAGACAGTGAAGGGAGGGATTGTATATGTGTACATGTTAGATGGTTTTAAGAAAAAAGTTTTATTGTTTTATGTTCCCTTCCCCTTTGAGCAGGTCTTGGTATGGTTGATGTTCAAAATTTTAGGGATAGCCTCTGGGGCCAAGCTTATGTCATCACCCCATGGGAGACGTGGGTTTACACCAGACGCTGGGGACCAGCGTCAAATCACAGGGGGGAGTATGTAGCGGGGTCTCTAAATTTAGGTAGGACACTCAGGTGTGTAAGTATGGGAATAGTGGACCATTTGTGTTTGTGGAGGATTGGACGGTGCAATAATCTCCTTGGCCTCTGGGTGGCGGGGTACCTGGAGGCTCAAGGTAGATTGACCGTCACAGTGCTACCCTTTTTGTCCCTTCTCGGAGATGGTACGGCGAGGGCGGGGAACCTGCCGTGGTGTCAATGGGAGGAGATAAAAGGGGGAGAGGCCCTAACCACAAGGTCTTTTTCGGGAGGATCTTCTTCACGCGCCCAGGCACCTTAGGCCTGGGTGCAGGCGGTTCCGGATTCCGGCCCAGGCGCCCTAGGCCTGACCGGAATGGAGTTGGAGTCCATCCCAGGCACCTTCAGCCTGGGGTGAGGTACTAAACCAGGAGGCCTGGGGCCCAGTGACTTCGACTGGGTCCCGCAAGGGTGGAGAAGTCCGAGGGTCCCTGAGGTGGATGGGGCCCATGTCTGAGGTGAGGAGGGACATCTTCCCCTGACGGGGGCCACAGCGCAGCGAAGGTACTCCTATCTATGTTCTCTTGAGTCGCTGGTAGAGACTCTCAAGTTCTAAGTCCTTTCTAGCTAAGGCTATAGTAACCGCTGGCGAGATCGCAGTGGTTTAGCTGATAACCAGGATAGTGCCTCGACCTGCTCATTCCCCGTATCAAAATGTTATCAAGTCGCAACCAGCTGGCTACTGAAGCACTGTTTATTGTGAGATATGCAATAAAACAAGAGTTGGACTGTGATCGGTGTGTGGAACTCTGGTTAATGGGAGCAGAGGGAAGTGTTGGCGCAGCAGGACTTGATTCTAGACAAAAGCACATAGGCCCGGGGAAATATCTGGTGCTGGCCTTCACCTCACCCACAGCTATGGGGAGGACATGGGCCGTAGCGCATCTCACCCTGTCGTGTGACATACCCCTAGACAAAGGAGATGGGGTGAGGCCGCTACATAAGTAATATCCATTGTACTATTTTTTTATTTTATTTACCTAAACATTGGCTCTAGATACTTAGAGGTGTCTGCAGATACTTGCAGTAGCTCTCATTATCTTGAGCTACAGTCAAATGTTGAATTGTAGCGAATGGTCAAAGCACCAATACTTTTTTGGCATGGAGCTTGCCCACTGTCTCTGTCATTCACACAGTCATATTGGCCAAAAAGGTCACTCATAATACCTATGAGCCAATAAGATTGCATGTGAAAAGGAGGGTGATCACCAACCTCCAACATTACCTAGAGGTTGCCTGTACAGAACAGCCAGCCATCAGGCATAGGAGAGGAATGAGAGCTGTTGAACATTTCTGCTGGCACATCCATATGCTTGCACAAAGAACTTGCTAGCAGCTCTATTTTTTTTAAGTGACAGAGTCACTTTATTTTTATTTTCAGAGCTCCAGAATCCTCCTAAAACCCTAAAATCTACTGGTAGTTTGATGTGCCACAGATCAAACTGGCAATATAATATGAGTGCATGTTTGTGTTCTGTAGCCTATAAGCTGCTTAGCAGCAGCGACTTATGTGAATGGTTCTATTACTTCTAGGGCATATAAACACAGGAGGCAAATAAATAAGGAAAATACATCATATTAGAAATCAGTGGCAAAATTACACTCTTTAATAACATGCTTGAACCATACTATGGTATGTGCTCTATACCAATTAAATACTGCATGTATTCAGGGGTTTGATGTTACACGCTGGATTTACGTCATTGAAGATCAAGGTGATAACCTTTGCATTCATCCCAGGAAGATAGACAAAATTACATTTATAGAACCTATCTAGCTAAGAGAATGTTTTATGTATTGCCAAAATGGTTAAAAGTGCTCTGTTGGGACGTTTAACAGTAGAAACAGTGAACAAAAAAAAATCTGTTATGACACAAAAACACCATATACATAGTCAAATTCAATGTAAACATGCATTTACGCCCAATCATTATATAACAGAGTGGTGATGTCAACAGCTGAAAAAATAAGATATTTCCTTCAACAAAACTATTTTGAGGAAGGAGAAAATATAGGTGATTTATTGGCTATGGTTGCTAAGGCACAGCAGGAAACCACCTCCATCACTGAGATTAAGAAACTTAATGGTGAGGTTAGCACTTCTACTACTGACATTTTGGATATGTTTTAGCAATTCTATGCAGACTTATATACCTCTAAAACTAATAATACCCCCTCTGACTTGGCTCTGTTTTTAGGGAACTGTACCTTTCCCCAGGTTTCCACGGCTGAGAAAGAAGCACTAGATTCCCCGATCACGATAGAAGAGCTGGCTGAGGCACTTGCGGATGCACCCAAACACAAATCCCATGGATCGGATGGACTGCCTGTCGAGGTATACACCAGGTATGGGTCGATCCTCCTACCTCCGCTATTGTGGGCCTTACAAGAGGCGGCTAAAACGGGTCATCTACCTGATTCGATGAAGGAGGCCATCATAGTAGTCCTTTCCAAGCCAGGCAAGGATAGACAGATACCAGATTCATACCGCCCATATTTCTGCTTAATATTGATGTCAAGCTGTTGGCCAGGGTCCTTGCTAACAGACTTGCTGGTGTCGTTGGGTGGCTGGAACATCGTTACCAATCCGGATTTATTCTGACACGGTCCACGGCGGACAACATCCGACGCCTCTTCCTAAATATTCAGACCCCAGTGGATAACACCGGGGGTAGGGCCATTCTGTCCTTAGACACTGCCAAGGCTTTCGACAGCATTGAATGGCCCTATCTCTGGGAAATTCTGTCTGGCTTCGGCCTTGGGAATGCTTTTATCAACTGGGTGAAAGTACTTTACTCTGAACCTCGGGCCAGGGTCCGAGTTAATAACTCCCTATCCCTGCCCTTCTTGTTACATCGGTGTACTCGTCAGGGCTGCCAGTTATCTCCCCTTTTATTTGCACTAGAAGTAGAGCCACTTGCAATGTTAATTCGCAATAATGGGGACATAGTGGGATTCTGCAGGGCCCAGCTGGAAGATAAGTTGTCCCTTTATGCTGATGACGCCTTACTCTATTTGGTGGACACCGGTGGCTCACTGTGGAGCCTGATGGCAACCATTACTAAATTCAGTGATTTCTCCGGATTTTCTATTAATTGGTCCAAATCCGTACTTATGCCCCTAGATCCACTAGTATCACCTCTCCCTTCAGAGGTGTCCCAAATTGCCATTGTTAGCACTTTCAAATATCTGGGAGTAATGGTATCACAGGACCCTACTGAATACTTGAAACTTAATCTATCCCCCCTAATGGAAAGACAACGTGCTAAATGTCTGGGATGGTGCAAGCTTCCACTGTCAGTGGTAGGGCGGGTGAACCTGATCAAAATGATCTGGGCACCGCAGCTCCTATATATCTTCCAAAATGCCCCTATGTGGATTCCCAACACATGGTTTAAGAAGATTGACTACCTTTTTTCCAGATAAGATAGCAAAATTGGGAAAGCCCACATCAGCCTAACAACACTACAATTTGGCAAGGCCAGGGGGGGGACCTGGCGGTACCACACTCTAAAATGTACTTCTTAGCATCACAGCTGCAACAGCTTGCAGGATGGGATCTACATGATTCAGATGACCCTATTATGCAGCTGGTGTCTCGCACCAATCCCATACTAACAGCTGGCTCTTAGGCTTGTGCAATTCGTTTCGTAATGAATCGAAATTCGTCCGAATTTAGCAACTTTCGGACATTCGGAAGCATTCGAATTTCCGAACAGAGCAATTACGAATAAAACCGAATCCGAAATAAATTATACCGCAAAATAGCGAATGCCCGAAGGTCTTCGGCATAATTCGTTATGAAAAAAGTTACGAATGTACGAATCCATTCGAAGCACAATAACACTCACTCTGCTCTCTGCTTCTCCCTCACCATGCTGAACTCCCTCTCAAAATGGTGTACAGGGGGCAGAGGCTATAGCCGCATGAAAAAACGAAAGTAAAATACGAGATTTCGAATCCATTCGAAGCACAATAACACTCACTCTGCTCTGCTCTCTGCTTCTCCCTCACCGTGCTGAACCCTCTCAAAATGGTGTACAGGGGCGGAGCCTATAGCCGCATGTAAAAAACGAAAGTAAAATACGAGATTTCGAATCGTTACAAATAACCGCTATGTATTTAGAAAAGTACAAATCCATTCGAAGCACATTAGGCATAATAGGCAGCGTTGTTGTGAGAGAGACACGGAAAATTACGAATCAACGAACCCAAAAAAAGTTACGAAAGTAGGAGTTGTGTCCAGAATCAACGAAAAACAACGTACTCTACCGAAAGTACGAATTATAAAGCAACAAAAAATTCAACGAAAAATGTCGCTTGCAAAAATACGAATGAGTCCGAACACGAAAAATCCCGTCTAGCAAAATTACGAATGATTACGAATCAACAGGACCGGAAAGAAACGAACCGAAACGGAACAAATTTTTCCGTTGTGCGCAAGCCTACTGGCTCTCACTTGGATATGGGTCTGCCGGGTATCCCTTCGTCCTCCCCAACAGCAATATTACTCCTGAAGGTTTGGAAGGCAGTTAAAAGTGCAATAACCGTAGACGGTCCAATGGAGTTTACTCCCATTTGGAACAATCCCAACTAGCCCGAACTAACCAAACTACAGGGATTCTCCCCTTGGTCAAGAATAGGGATATGGTACTTTACACAATTATATGATGGTACTGTACTCAAATCATTTGAAAATTTATGTAGGGAATTCTCTCTAACACGGAACCAATTTTACCAATACCTACAACTCAAGCATGCGTTACAAACCCAGACACATACTGTCAAGCTCAATATTACAAATTCTTTCCTGATACAGGAGGTTCTGCAAGCTGAAAACCGCAAGGGGGTGATATCACAGGCCTATTCTACTTTGGTAGCCACGATTCAAAATCCTGCTCTACTTAAATGTAGAACGCACTGGTCCAAGGATGTGGGTGACATAGACGGTGATCA
Source organism: Rana muscosa (assembly GCA_029206835.1). Lineage (NCBI taxonomy): Eukaryota > Metazoa > Chordata > Amphibia > Anura > Ranidae > Rana > Rana muscosa. The sequence continues at coordinate 683,431,058 of CM055117.1, read as the reverse complement.
GTGGGACATGGCCCTGGAATCAGTTCCGGTGGTGTCAGTCTCGGCATCCCATAAACTCTCACAATTGTTCATACTTCATAGGTCATATCGTACACCCATACAACTATATGAATGGGGCAGAAGAAATTCCCCCCTGTGCCCTAAATGTACGATTCACAGGGGAGACTTTATACACATGATATGGCGCTGTCCGAAGCTCGCTAGATATTGGACAGAGGTCACACAGACAGTATCCGCTGTAGCACAAACACCCATACCATGCACACCACTGGTGTGCCTCTTGGGATCTGTTGATGTTGAAATGTATCCAAAAGGCATCTATATAATGGTAACTAGATTACTATACCTGGCAAGGAAACTCATAGCACTTTATTGGCTTGTGACTAATATGCCTACAAAGGCCCAGTGGATCGCGTATGTCAATTCTCTCCTCCTTAGGGAACACTCAGTACCCTGGGATTTTCAAATACGGTGCTAAATAGAGACTGACAACAAGGTCAAATCTTAAAAGGTTTGTTCATTTTATTAACATGAGAAAAACACAAGATATACATAAAAATAAAAATGAAATAACCATCCTTGAAAGCATGTAACTCAAAGATCAAGGTGCAGTTTGCTAGGTCGCCACTCTACTAGTTTCGCTAAAATAGCTTCCTCAGGAGTGATTGTGACAGTAGCAGAATTATACTGAAAACACAGAATACATGTGGTTAGCACAGAGGATGGTTAAAGATTAATGTTGCATCAACATATAGCATTGTTTAAATTAACTCACGAAAGTTAGCGCATCAATATTGACATGATAATGGGGAAAAAATACATAACCAGATAAACATACATAGTTGATCAGGACCCATGCTGAACGCCAAACATACATATGTGTACATATGCACTCACCAGTTTGCACTAAAAACTCATCTAATATAAATGGAAGGAAGGATTCTCTCAGAGCCCCACAGTTCAAACGAGACAGCACTATTCCATTGCTCCACTCTCCCAAACAACAAGATCCAGTGGCCCACCTATTAGTGTACGCAACCATAGGGGTCTGCACCGCTCACTCTCTGCCAGGATTCCTCCCCATACTAAGGGGCTAGCTGCACTCCTTCCAGCTGGACCATGCTGTATGCTTATTCATCTAGGTAAGGCATTGCATGGATGCTTTGTCACCCAGACTTTTTGATTCATGTGTTTCTCCAGGACTCATTCTCTTCCATTCTGATTTATATGTTCTGTTTTTGCTTTATTAGCTGACAGATATCTTCCAATGCATCTATTCTTCCTTTTGGGTTGATGTGCACTTCCGATGGCTCATTCATTCCCTATTTAAACATCCCAGCCTTAGTACCTCTATGAGCAATATTGATGTCAGATATTTACCGATAATTTATTGGCATTTTGATTCTATAAAGGTAAGAGGTTACGATTTTAAGTATTACATAATTGAATGTGTTTGTGCAACCTCGGTACTTATAACACATTCTACTTACCGTTTACAGGTATCTATTTCATGCTACTTAATATACCCCTATGGTTGCGTACACTAATAGGTGGGCCACTGGATCTTGTTGTTTGGGAGAGTGGAGCAATGGAATAGTGCTGTCTCGTTTGAACTGTGGGGCTCTGAGAGAATCCTTCCTTCCATTTATATTAGATGAGTTTTTAGTGCAAACTGGTGAGTGCATATGTACACATATGTATGTTTGGCGTTCAGCATGGGTCCTGATCAACTATGTATGTTTATCTGGTTATGTATTTTTTCCCCATTATCATGTCAATATTGATGCGCTAACTTTCGTGAGTTAATTTAAACAATGCTATATGTTGATGCAACATTAATCTTTAACCATCCTCTGTGCTAACCACATGTATTCTGTGTTTTCAGTATAATTCTGCTACTGTCACAATCACTCCTGAGGAAGCTATTTTAGCGAAACTAGTAGAGTGGCGACCTAGCAAACTGCACCTTGATCTTTGAGTTACATACTTTCAAGGATGGTTATTTCATTTTTACTTTTATGTATATCTTGTGTTTTTCTCATGTTAATAAAATGAACAAACCTTTTAAGATTTGATCTTGTTGTCAGTCTCTATTTAGCACCGTATTTGAAAATCCCAGGGTACTGAGTATACCCATTGCCCCCTTCTTTTCCAATTTCAAATCATATGGGATGTGGTGCTACAAGATTTGACCAAAAGTGCCCCCACTTTCCCACATTCCTTAGGGAACATTTGGCATACCGACACCGAAAGGCTCCAAAAAAATTTGACCTTATATGGAAAAACTGGTTGGACAACCCCAACCCCAGCTCATAATGGATAGACTGCTGCAGTTATAGACTCTAGTGTTGTTGGTAGGACCTCCCCCTGAGCTTGGGGTCTCTCCTATAGTGCATACGCTGTGCTGAGGTAACTTATGTGGTATAGGGGCCTATTGACAAGCCTGAAGGAAGGAGCCTATTCTTTATAATGTTATATTTTACTTTATTTTATCTCTATTTTTAGTTCTCTTTTTTTTTCTTTAGTTTTGGCTGTTCTAAGTTTTACGAAAAATGAGATTGTATATGCCTAACAATAGATAACTGCATCATATGTCCGTGCATGTGTGATTTGTGTACAATTCAACTGTGGGGAATTATGTTTATCCCCTTATTGTGACTCAGTTCCTCATTATTCTTGTCAATAAAAAAAGTTTTGATTAAAAAAAAAACATGTATTTACATGAACATACAGTCTGTATGCATTTGGTGTGAAATTATTATTATTATTATTATTATAATACAGGTTTTATATAGCGCAGTTTGCGCATCGCTTAACAAAATAAAGGCAGACATTACAGTTACATTACAATTTGGTACAAGAGGAATCAGAGGGCCCTGCTTATTAGAGCTTACAATCTAAAAAGGGAGGATCAATTGATACAAAAGGTAATAGCTGTGGGGGATGAGCTGATGGAGGAAGTAAAACAGTGTTAGTTAGAAGCAAGATAGGCTTCTTTAACCACTTAAGCCCCGGACCAATACGGGCCATTATGACCAGGCCCCTTTTTGCGATTCGGCACTGCGTTGCTTTAACTGACAATTGCGCGGTCGTGCAACGTGGCTCCCAAACAAAATTGGCGTCCTTTTTTTCCCACAAATAGAGCTTTCTTTTGGTGGTATTTTATCACCTCTGCGGTTTTTATTTTTTGCGCTATAAACAAAGATAGAGCGAACATTTTGAAAAAAATGACATATTTTTAACTTTTTTCTATAATAAATATCCCCCAAAAAAATATATAAAAAAACATTTTTTTTCCTCAGTTTAGGCCGATACGTATTCTTCTAAATATTTTTGGTAAAAAAAATCGCAATTGCCGTTTATTGATTGGTTTGCGAAAAGATTATAGCGTTTACAAAATAGGGTATAGTTTTAAGGCATTTTTATCCATTTTTTTTTTTTACTAGTAATGGCGGCGATCAGTGTTTTTTTTCATGACTGCGACATTATGGCGGACACATCGGACACTTTTGACACATTTTTGGGACCATTGTCATTTTCACAGCGATCAGTGCAATAAAAATGCACTGGTTACTGTGAAAATGACACTGGCAGTGAAGGGGTTAACCAATAGGGGCGCTGAAGGGGTTAAGTGTGCCTTGGGGCGTGTTACTAACTGAGGGGGGCGTGGCTACGACTGACATGTCATTGATCTCCGCTCTGATTACACAGAGCGGAGATCGCTGACATTGTCAGTAGAGGAGCGGGGAGATGTTGTGTTTACACTAACATCTCCCCGCACCGAGCCTCCATGGGACGATCGCGGGGATCCCCGCGGCGATCGAGTTTGCGGGACCCGCGGTCCCATTCACAGGGAAGGCAGGGGGGCGCGAGCGCGTCGCCGGTGGCGCGCGCGCGACCCCGACGTCGGCAGTTAAAGGGCCACGTACAGGTACGTGATTGTGCCTGTACGAGCCATTCTGCCGACGTATATATACCGTGAGCGGTCGGCAAGTGGTTAACCACTTCTCCACCGGTCCTATTCTGGCACTTCTCTCCTTCATGTAAAAATCATCATTTGTTTGCTAGAAAATGAATCAGAACCCCAAAACATTATATATTTTTTTTTAGCAGACACCCTAGGGAATAAAATGGCGGTCATGGCAACTTTTTATCTTGCATGGTATTTGCGCAATAATTTTTAAAATGCATTTTTTGGGGAAAAAACAGTTTTTTTGTATAATGTGAAAGATGCTGTTATGCCAAGTAAATAGATACCTGGCGCCAAACTTCAGTACTTAAAAATCTCCATATGCAACACTTTATTTTTTTTTTACAAGTTACTACTTTCGAGTTACAGAGGAGGTCTAGTGCTAGAATTGTTGTTAGCACTCTACCGCACACGGCAATACCTCACATGTGGGGTTTGAACAGCGTTTACATATGTGGGCGGGACTTACATGCGTGTTCGCTTCTGAGCGCGAGCTACCAGGGACAGGGGCATTTTACATTTTTTATTTTATTTTACAGATTTTTTTTTATTTTGACACTTTTTTTTAACTTTTTTTTTTTGATCACTTTTATTCCTATTACAAGGAATGTAAACATCCCTTGTAATAGGAATCATTGTGACAGGTCCTCTTTATGGAGAGATGCGGGGTCAATAAGACCCCACATCTCTCCTTCACGCTGGAAAGCATGAGATCGGTGAAAAAAAATTCACCGATCTCATGTTGACAGCTGCAATTGCGGCTTTGTTTACTTCCGGGTACCGGGCGTGACGTGACGTCACCGGGGCTCCGGCGGTCATAGAGATGACTGGTCATCTGGTAACCGGAAATCTCTATGATTCTCATGCGATGCCGGCCAATTCATTCTCCGGGCCCCCGATGGCACGGGAGAGCCCGGAGAAGCACCGGATGGCGGCAGGAGGGGGGGTGTCCCCTCCCACCGCCTATAAGAACGATCAAGTGGCGTAACTGCCACTATGATCATTCTTATGGTGCGCAGAATCGCCGGCATGACAGAATGATATCTGAATGATGCCTGTAGCTGCAGGCATCATTCAGATATCCCCCCTCAAAATTAAGGACGTCATATGATGTCCTTGGTGTAGAAGTGGTTAAAGAGAAGAGTTTTCAGGGATCGTCTAAATATGGATAGATTAGGGGACAGTCGGACAGATTGGGGTAGGGAGTTCCAAAGGATGGGAGAGCTCTGAAGAAATCCTGGAGGCGAGCATGGGAGGAGGTGACAAGGGAGTTAGAGAGCAGGAGGTCTTGGGAGGACCGAAGAGAGCGGCTTGGTTGGTATTTTGGCACCAGGTGAGTGATGTAGCTGGGGGCCGAGTTGTGGATGGCTTTGTAAATTATTGTTAGTACTTTGAATTTTATTCGTTGGGTGAGTGGAAGCCAGTGGAGGGATTGGCAGAGAGGGGTGGAGGACAATGAATGGTTGATAAGGTGGATGAGTCTTCGGCATTCATGATGGACTAAAGGGGGGATAGTCTATGTAAAGGTAAACATTTAACAATATGTTTTTTATTCTGTGTCCATGGTATACATCTCTTACAATAACTAATAGTTTGAAAAAGTGTAGCGGGTGTCAACATTTAGGGGGAGTGTCTGGGCGGTAGCATGGCCCAGATGCACTAATTATTAGGGATTTATGGCCATTTTGGTTCGTGGAAGATAATAATGGTGTTCAGTTCCCTGCGGCCCCTGGGTGGTGCTGTCGCCTTGGGCTGGGGTTGAACCATCTTTGTAGGGCCGTGCCCTTTGTGTCCTCTCGCGGCAGTGGTGCAGCGGGGCCGGGAACACGCCGTGCCTGCTGGGAGAGGGTATAAAGGGGGCGGACATCTTGTGCACGAGGTCCGAGCCCCAGGCACCTTTAGCCTGGTGGCTGCTGTCCTGTTCGTCTGCGACCGGGTGCCCTCGGCCTGGGCGCGGGTAAGTTTGAGTTCCATCCCAGGCACCTTAAGCCTGGGGTGAGGTACTAGCAAAGGCCTGGGGCCCAGTACCTTCGACTGGGTCCTGCATGGGAGAAGATACCTAGGGGCCCACCGAGTGAGGGGATCCGAGTCTTGGGCGAGGAGAACCAGGGAGGTGACCTGACCTGAAGATCCAGCGCAGCATTGGCTGGTGACAGTGCAGGCCTCTGTGAACCGTCCGGATGGATCATCTCCCTAACAGGGGCAGTCATTAGAAGGTAGTCCACGTTCTATGGTCTTTGCAGAGACCCAACTACAATCAGGTCGGTGGCAGAGACCTATCCAAAGGTCTGTGGCAGGGACCTCATCGTTCACCCGTTCTGTGGCAGGGACCAACCTCACGGTCGGTGGCAGCGACCGTGCGCCAAAAGTTGTTGTGAACTCCTAACAGCTTCTCTAATCCGAAATGATTGTGCCTGAACCCTCTCCCTACCAAGTTGTGTTTGTATCAACCTGTCTGCTTGCAAAGAGGCATATTTATCTCTGCGGAAATAAATATAGAAGTTGTACTGTCACCTGGTGTGGGCTTACTTTTCTGGGAGCAAAGTGTTCTACATTCATCTATCCACCTGCAAGTGGAGAAGTGGAAGCTCCGGACCGGGACACAGACCCGAAGGTAAAGATTTTAGCTCAAACCTCTACACATACACGAGGTGCGAGCTGGTGGTGCACCGCACCCTTCTCCCTGGTTCCCCTAGACGAGTCAGCCAGCCGTAAAAGAAGAAGGGAGAAAGCGGGTGAGGCCGCTACAAAAGCATTTAAAAAATAAAATATTTCTATGGTACAATACATGAAGAAGGAAAAACGTATTCAGTATTAGGCAATATCCATATCCTACATACAATACATTATATGTTTACTTAAACACACAGCATATATGTAAAAAAATTTGTGCCCTGTGTGTCCAGTTGTAGATTTCAAGATTTTAGTGGTTTTGATGCATGAAGTATAGGTATCAGAGACAGGCCATACCATGTTTTGTCATTTCCAACTGCAGATTTTATGGAAATAATACCTGATGACCATTCTATGAAGGTTATTTTTCATTCACTTCCTGTTATAGGGCGACAAGACTCTGTCCGTGTCTCCCACTTATTGTCCTGCATTGTCACTCTGTTGCATGCTCTCCTAATAGAGATTACAAGCAGCTGTGTGGATAGATATTATGACGATATGGTTCACTGCTGTCGCTGCTGGGAAAGAAAAAATAACATTTGCAAGTTGCAAGTTGTGTATAATACACACAGGGAAATTCATAAAAAGTGTCTCTTACACCCTTTAGAATTCCACTGTGCCTTTGCATGACACATGTCAGTGCAGGTGACAGATTCATGTACCTGTTTTAAACATATTGACATGCCATACTTAGTGGAGCTTGGTGTCCCCCCCCCCCTATTGAAACTGTTGCAGAAGAACCTGATAGATTTCACAGCAGGCAATGGGTGGATTCCTTAGCCAATAGACAGCCTGCTGTTTGCTGCTGTTTTCAATCAAAGGGAGAGCAGACCTGATAGACAACTAAAGTATCTGAATACCCCTCAGTCCCAGATCACTGTCAGCATCATTGATTGCTAGAAGTCTGTTGGTCATGACGCCAACAGCATCCTTAACAACAGTGGTGGCCGGCCCAAAAGGGGTGCAGGGGGCCAAACTAATGGGTGTCTATTAGGTCTGTAAATGTGATGTGAGCATGTGACTTGAGGCTGAGGCTCTAATTGGCTTGTTTCAGATTGTCCTCGATGCGCAGAGCACTGCGCCCGAAACTTCACACTTTTGATTTTAGCTAATCAGTATTTGTCATCGCTTCACTTCCAGTTTCCTGATTCTCATCCCGTTGAAAGCAAGGCATCCTCTAGTGAGTGCAGTTAGTGCAGCTTAACTGCCCTGAAAACATAGAGTAGATGTGTTAGCTCTTCTGAATGTACATTGATAGAGACAACATGAGTGCGGACCTGGAGGGGTTTGTTTGCGCCCCCCACATTTTTTACAGCACCAGCCACCACTGCTTAACAACCAGTGACAGTTGGGGAGGGGTTAGACAGTGTACATAGACAGGCACTCTCAGTGGTGTCACTAGGGTTGGTGTCACCTGGTGCGGTAAAACATGGTGTCACCCCCTTCTGTCAATCCTGCACAGCGCCCTGCAGGCAGTGCACAGTCACGGGGCACACCCCAAGCTGACCTCTGTAAATGATAATATAGGGTGCTATAGTGGCAGGTTAGAGTAGTATAGGGTGGTATAGTGGCAGGCTAGGGAGGTAAAGGGCAGGTTAGGGTGGTATAGCACAGGTTCGGGTGGTATAGTGGCAGGTTAGGGTGGTATAGTGGCAGGTTAGGGTTGTATAATGGCAGGTTAGGGTTATATAGGGCAGGTTAGGGGGGTATAGGGCAGGTTGGGGTGGTATGTGGCAGGTTAGGGTGGTATAGGGCCGGTTATGGTAGTATAAGGCCGGTTAGGGTGGTATAGTGGCAGGTTAGGGTGTTTTAGATCAGGTTAGTGTGGTATAGGGCAGGTTGGGGTGGTATAGGGCAGGTTAGGGTGGTATAGGGCAGGTTAGGACTCTATGTAGTGACAGTGTGCAGTAACTTAAAGCATGTCCGGAGATGAAGACACCCGTGGCTGCTGTGTCCTCACCTCTTTCTCCTCTTTAGCTGCGGGATCAGATCAGAGTGAAGGAGTCTGTGGGAGGAGTGGAGGAGACAGCCACACCCCCAGCTCTGCCCACCAACTACAGGTGCCTCGGGAGATATTGGAGATCCCAGAGGGACAGCTTAACCTTATTTAATGACTAGGGAGTGTTATAGGCAGCCTCCCCCACATGGCTGGGTTCCTTACTCATACTGCTCTGCTGCAGCTCTGCAAGTGCAAGCAATATAGTACAGTGTGTAGCAGCGGCCCCGATGTCACCCCTCTGGTGGGTGTCACCCGGTGTGGACGCCCCCCCGGACCCCCATAGCAACGCCACTGTCCACTCTACCTGTCCCTTGATGGAAAGTTTGAGTTGGTTGTAATTACCTCTAGTTTTGTTATCTACAAATTTGAGGCAATTGCTTTTTAATTTATGGCGGATATAGCATCACTTTGTAAAATAAATGCTTGAATCCACTGCATGTGTCAGTAAATCTACCAAAACTGGCTACTGTATATCACCAGAAAAATGTTGTAAGTGTTTTATTAAATTCTTCTGACAGTGCTTTAAAAAATGAAAGCCTAGTACACACTATTAGTTTTTTTTCCTTCAACCCAATAGGGCTGAACAAAAAAAAACTCATCTCCCCTGCTGTTCTATTGTGTTCTTATAGGGGGACAGCCCCCCCACCAGAACACTCCGGTCAGTGCTGTCAGCCATCTGGAGCCGATCGGCAGACCTTTTATGGTCATGCCCCTTCGACAGAAGCCAGGCAAACGGCAGGCTTCTGTCAGACTGACTGCAGTACAAACAGGTCGAATGTTGGCCGGTTTCTATTAAACCAGCCGATGCCATTGCCGCCTGACATTCAGCCCATGTGTACTAGGCTTAAATGTCATTTATCTAGGATTTATTTATATTTTAGAGTGTACTCTGAAATTTGTTTTAATGATTTCTCTGCTGTCTCTTTCATACTAATGATATTGATATGTCATTTATTAACCGCTTCAGCCCCGGAAGATTTTACCCCCTTACTGACCAGAGCACTTTTTCGAATTTGCCACTGCGTCGCTTTAACTGACAGATGCTGTACCCAAACAAACTTTGTGTCCTTTTTTTCCCACAAATAGAGCTTTCTTTTGGTGGTATTTGATCACCTCTGCGGTTTTAATTTTTTGCGCTATAAACAAAAAAACAGCGACAATTTTGAAAAAAACACAATATCTTTTACTTTTTGCTATAATACATTTTAATTTTTTTAAAAAAACTAATTTTTTCCTCAGTTTAGGCCGATATGTATTCTTCTACATATTTTTGGTAAAAAAAACCCGCAATAAGCGTATATTGATTGGTTTGCACAAAAGTTATAGCGTCTACAAAATAGGGGATAGAATTATGGCATTTTATTTATTTATTTATTTTTTACTAGTAATGGCGGAGTTCTGTGATTTTTATCGGGACTGCGACATTATGGCGTACAGATCGGACACTTCGCCCCTAGCGGCCACAGGGCGAAGTGACGTAACATAACGTCTTTTCGCCCAGCCGAGCCATGTTGTCGCAGTAAAGTGCTGGTCGGCAAGTAGTTAAAGCATATGTCAAGTTGCAATTTTTTTCTTCTTGGTTTTGTATAAAATAAGGAGGGGTTAGAAACCTTGTCAGGGCTCTGTTAGAAAAATGTACCCTTACTTTGTGTCCGGCTACCAGCATTTTTACCAGATAGGAGGTAAAGGGAACTCTTCAACAGCAACACAGATAAATATATATATATATATATATATATATATATATATATATATATATATATATATATATATATATATATATTCTTTAGGGAAAAAAGGGGAAGGCTAGAAGTCCTTTAAGATTTTATATGTCCCTGTTGTAGATTTTTTCTCACATTCTCTCTGTTGTAGACTTCATCAGTAGGACATGTAAACCGGTATGTATCTCTAATACAGTGCCAGATAACAGTGAAAATCTGATTGGAATTCTAATCCGTTCTATCCTAAACTAGAAAAAATGTCTTTTGGGTTGACATATACTTTAAGATTTGGTTTCCTAGTTGGCACCTTGGTCATCTTCCAGCTTTTATAGAGCTTTTGCAATTTATGTTTTACTGCTTGTTCACTTCCCACTGTTGATCTTAGTTCATTTATGTCTGATATCTTTGTTTTACTGCCAATACCTTTGGGCCACCAGTGGGTCAGATGGGTGGACACAACCTAGGAGTACCACATCAATAATCCCCTCCCCACTGTCTGAGGCTTTGGTGATGACCAGGTACACCCTTAAGAGGAGTCTGTGTTCACAGATGCTGATTTATGTACCCCTGGTTCTCACAGCAATATTAAAGTATTTAAAACTAGTACAGTTTGCAAAGTTGTGTTACACAGCTGAACTGAAATATTGTATGAAGGCTCCAGATCCATACTCATTTGCTTTTTGGACCTTAACCAGTTCATCTACCTGTAGAGTTTACTCTATAAAACGGCAGTAGTGGATATAGTGGGCACCATACCGGTATGAAATAAGGAGAGAAAATCTGATTTATTAATTCTCTGAAAGTTGATATTTTTATTTATTTTTTTGTTACATTTTATTAAAAACTTGCTGTACAAATCTGCTAAAAATTCATATTTACTGACCCTTTAAAAGGATATACTAGACAATTGTCAATATTTTTATACCTGTGGCAAGCAAACCTTCAATGACAGTGCAATGTTTGCTTTAATAACTTGGATAGCAGCCTGTAAAACTAAAGGAATTGTGGAAAAAAAAATAAACCTTACAAGGGCAGGAATCAAAGACGAGATTTAAAAGCAATAAAACCCATCTGCTGACCTATATCAATTTTCTGTTTAAAAAAAATAACTAAACTGTTACTGACAGTCACAGAATACACTTCCCCACAGAATCCATTTTCTTTTGTCTTACTTAATGCTAATAATACCATTTACCAGTTGCCACACACTACAAATCAATGTTTTCTTGCCTTTCCTTCATAGAATCCCCAATTCCTTTTTTCCTTCCTGCTTCGGAAATATTACATTTCAAAGGAACTGTTGGGAACTTGGGAAGCCTGAGCTGTTTGGACCGACCTCAATCACGAGCAGTGGAAATGCCTGCTGGGTTGTTGCTGTCCTTGTAGTCCTAGTTCAAAGTTGAATCCCTGGATACTCTGCATCAGTTTCTGTTTGCTTTCCAACATCTGATAAATGGAACTGTGCAGATGACTGATATGTTCTATCCTGGCCAAGATATAACATTATTCTATGTTTATATATAAATAAGTGCATACATATGATTTTGTGCATGATCCAAAGATTATTTTGTTTGTACTTAATATATCTATGTGAATGGAACAACTTCCACTGTGTGTTATGCAGTTCCTTGTGTATGTGTATGTTGGGGTGGATTTATAAAAGCAGTAAAGGCTTGACGTGCAAAGGAGATAAAAAACAGGATTTTGCTAGCATATGATTGGATATTCAAAGTTTACATGGATTCACCTTATTTACTAAATTTCACTTCGTAAAATGAACATTCTCTACACCAATTCTAAATTAACATCATGCATTTTTTTAACTATGCATTTTTAAAGCTGAGCTCCAGCTAGCATGAGTATGAATTGCATTTCCCTCCACACAACAAAGGTTATACAGTGCCTTGAAAAAAAGTATTCATACCCCTTGAAATTTTCCACACTTTGTCATGTTGCAGCCAAAAACGTAAATGTATTTTATTGGGATTTTATGTATTAGACCACCACAAAGTGGCACATAATTGTGAAGTGGAAGGAAAATGATAAATGGTTTTCAAGCTTTTTTACAAATAAATATCTAAAAAGTATGGTGTGCATTTGTATTCAGCCCCCCTTACTCAGATACCCCTAACTAAAATCTAGTGGAACCAATTACCTTCAGAAGGCACCTAATTAGTAAATAGAGTCCACCTATGTGTAATTTAATCTCAGTATAAATACAGCTGTTCTGTGAAGCCCTCAGAGTTTGTTAGATAACCTTAGTGAACAAACAGCATCATGAAGGCCAAGGAACACACCAGACAGGTCAGAGATAACGTTGTGGAGACGTTTAAAGCAGGGTTAGGTTACAAAACATATTTCAAGCATCTCACTGAGAACTGTTTAATCCATCATCTGAAAATGAAAAGAGTATGGCACAAATAATCTACCAAGACATGGCCGTCCACCTAAACTGATAGGCTGGGCAAGGAGAGCATTCATCAGAGAAGTAGCCAAAAGGCCCATGGTAACTCTGGAGGAGCTGTAGAGATCCACAGCTCAGGTGGGAGAATCTTCCCACATGACAACTATTAGACGTGCACTACACAAATCTGGCCTTTATGGAAGAGTGGCAAGAAGAAAGCCATTGTTGAAAGAAAGCCAAAAAAGTCCAGTTTTCAGTTTGCGAGAAGCCATGTGGGGGACACAGCAAACATGTCTAAAAAGGTCCTCCGGTCAGATGAGACCAAAATTGAACTTTTTGGGCTAAAAGAAAAATGCTATGTGTAGCGGAAAACTAATACTGCAGATCACCCTGAACACACCATCCGCACCGTGAAACATGGTGGTGGCAGCATCATGTTGTGGGGATGCTTTTTTTCAGCAGGGACAGGGAAGCTGGTCAGAGTTGATGGGAAGATGTATGGAGCCAAATATAGGGAAATCTTAGAAGAAAACCTGTTATGCCGTGTACACACGATCGGTTTTACCGATGAAAACAGTCCGATGGACTTTTCTCATCGGACAAACCGATTGTGTATGGGCCCCATCGGTCTTTTTCCCATTAGTGAGAAAAAATAGAACATGTTTTACATTTATCCGATGGGAAAAAAAACGATAGCAAATTCCGATCGTCTGTGTGGAACTCCATCGGACAAGAAACCCACGCATGCTCAGAATCAAGTCGACGCATGCTCAGAAGCATTGAACTTAATTTTTCTCGGCTTGTCGGTGTGTTTTACGTCACAGCGTTTGAGACGGTCGGATTTTTGACTGATGGTGTTGTTGTGATTTCATTAATAATAATAATAATAATACTACATTTAAAAATTTACTGGAAGAAATTTGAAAGTCCAGTAGGCCTCAAGGGTTAAGTGAACTACTGCACTTGTGAACCTTTCAGAGAAGAACACATGAACACATGTTTTTCCAATATTCAATGGATCACCTATCTGTAATTTTTACAAGCAGATGTTGGGACAGGGATTTGCCTGGACAATAGGGTCCCTTGTCACAGAAACCAGAATTTTTGTTATAGGCCATTGTCGAATAGACTGAGAAAAGCAACGCAAATAGGTGGATAAACCTGAGAAGTCACTGTGACTAACAGTTAAAACTAGAGCAAATATTCCCATTGTTTCAGAGGGTAAGACTTGCCCTTAAAGTGGTTGTAAACCCATATAATTATTTTTTCTTTTTAGCCCACCTGCAAGACAAAGCTATAATGAGCTATTATGACTAGCATACTAGCTCATTATGTACCACTTACCTTAGATCAGGGCCCCCGAAGCCGTCCATGTCCCTCTCTCCAGCTGCAGCCATCGCTGCAGCGATAGCCGGAATGTTACTTCCGGGTATCGCCGCTCCAGCCAATCACAGCGCCGCTCCGGCGCTGTGATTGGCCGGAGCAGCGAAGACGTGACTCCGCGCATGCGCGCAGGAGCCGTCAAATTCGGCTAAGCCCAAGCGTTGCTGGGACTTAGCCGAATTTGTGAATGGGATTAACCCCATGAATGCGCCGTTATTTACGGCGCGCATGCGCCGTAGACAGCGGCGCCTGTGATTTTAGTAAATATCTCCTAAACCGTGTAGGTTTAGGAGATATTTCTTGCACCTACAGGTAAGCCTTAATCTAGGCTTACCTGTAGGTGCAAGTTGCAAAAGTGGGTTTACAACCACTTTAAAGTATAGCAACCAGTTTACTCAGCTTGCTCCCCAAACAATGCCATCATAAACGCTGGTTAATCCTACAACCAGAGAAACATCCAAACATCCAAGTTTTGTATAATTTTTTTTATATATCTGCATATCTAGATATATGACCATAAGTGATGCATATGACACTTCTCACACATTTCAAGAAAACACCTGGATACATGTTACATTATAAATACGCATGGTATTCAAAGTAAGAACATATATTGATATGTAATAAATAAAAATGACGTTTAGATTATCAATGACATTTTAGGTCATAGGGAAAAGTATGATTTTAGTATCTGTTGACCTAGGGACTTTGTTAGAAAAAGAAATATAGATACCAATGTGATTTTATAAATAGAAGTGTTTTAAAGAGTTAATCAGCAGTATGAAAAACTTTGAATTGTGATTATAAGAATATAAAGGAACCTACGTTTAGAGATTAACACGTATTCAAAATATATAGATAAATATTTTTGTGTTATATTGATTGATATATAATCTGTACCCTGTTTAGAAAAAACAGCATATAGATATATTTTTAGACAGAAATATAAAACAAATTATGTTATGTGAATTAATCAAAAAGTATATTAGAAGTATGTATACCGGATTACCAGAAGATAAATATCCATATATAGTCTTCCCAACATTACATAAACTTATACACATTCTGAAAATAGAATATATCAACTTAAAGAATTGATGCCCCGGTGGTTTAAAGTGATATTACTTGAGGATCCCAAAGTCCAGAGAACAGTTAATCATTAAGTTGTCAACCTATAGAAACCAGACACTTTTGGACAGTAACTCCCATATCTGCAGCCACCAATGAGTTGAAGACACACGTCCCTTGGGCAAAACTTAGGATAATTTTTCTAATCTTATTGTCCAGAGACAATATTTAAGGGAAGATAAATTAGATGTATGAAGACACTCACTCCCACAGGACGGGGAGACACACTCAGGGACCCAACTTGAGGGGCACATTGGGAGATCCACACTCTCAGACAGACTGACACCCATGCACCATGCATGAAGACATATTTTTACACTCATGAAGATTCCTAGACACCCGATACCTGAAAGCCACGGCAGCCATCTTATCTCTGGTCACTTACCAGTAGGAAATAGCCATTGTGGAATGGGTAATTATATTATTTTTGATTTAATTTTGAATTCATTGTTCTCAAAAATATTGAAGTATTGAATATTCTGCAATTATGATTTATTCTCATTAACCAACAACTGGTAGATGTTTTTGTAAAGATTCAATTTTTCATTATATTTTTCTTTTTGCATAGTTCCAAACTTAGTGACAAAACAAACGTCCAGTTTATTTCACATTGTTAACCACTTACTTACCTGCAGTATAGTAACGGTTAGATGTGTGAAATACAGACGTTCTGTTTCATTGTCAATTATACAAGGCTGTTGAACCTATTGAGAATTTATCATGACAGCATTATGTCAAAGGGACTGTATTCCCATTTTGCGGGTACTGTTATTGATTTTCAAGTCGTTCATGTAAATATTTGCTTTTTGTCAACCAATAAATGTAGCTATTTTGTATGATCACACGTCTCCGTGAATAAGTTTCATATTATAGACTGTATCATATGGATTGACTTGTATTCAAAAATATCTTTTGTTAAAAAGAACTTAATAATAAATATTGTGCGGGTAAACTGTCCCTTAATAAGCACAACAGTCTGTAGGCAAGACTGATGGAAGTCAGCTTCATCGGATTTCCGATGGAAAAATCCATCGGATTAGAATCCATAGGAAATCCGATCGTGTGTACAGGGCTTTAGAGTCTGCAAAAGACTTGAGACTGGGGTGGAGGTTCACCTTCCAGCAGGACAATGACCCTAAACATACAACCAGAGCTACAAATGAATCGTTAAATCAAAGCGTATTCATGTGTTAGAATTGCACAGTCAAAGTTCAGACCCAAATCCAATTGAGAATCTGTGGCAGGACTTGAAAATTGCTAACAGATGCTTTCCATCCAATCAGACAGATATTGAGCTATTTTGCAAAGAAGAATTGGCAAAAATGTCACTCTCTAGATGTGCAAAGCTGGTAGAGACATACCCAAAAAGACTTGCAGCTGTGATTGCAGTGAAAGGTGGTTCTACAAAGTATTGACTCAGGGGGGCTGAATACAAATGCACGCCACACTTTCACACATTTATTTGTAAAAATTTTGAAAACCATTTATAATTTTCCTTCCACTTCACAATTATGTACTACTTTGTGTTGGTCTATCACATAAAATACCAATAAAATACATTTACGTTTTTGGTTTTAACATGACAAAATGTGGAACATTTCAGAGGGTATGAATACTTTTTCAAGGGACTATATGTTCATTTAGTCTAAGGGAAAAGGAATAAGCAGGAGTACTTACTTTTTTCTTCATTCCCTAAGAACTGTCTCTCCTTCACTCCTGAGACTCCATTCACACAGGGGCAACACGACTTCCAGCGCGACTTTGGGAGGCAACTTGGACACAACTTGAGTATGAATCACAGCGCGACATGAAGCTACTTACAAGGCAACTTTAAGTTGCCTCCAAGACAGGAGACATTCCAGTGGCCAATCAAACAAGAATCAGCTCTGTGGGAGGGAGGGGGGAAGGAGAGGTTTGCCTGAGAAATGTATGTTCTCTTCCTGGAAAGTTGCTTCTGTTAAGACAGGGGATCCGCCTTCTGAGGCGACTTCCATTGAAATCAATGGGTACAGGTTGCCTAGCAGTCGCCTAGAAGTCGGATTGAAGTAGTACAGGAACCTTTTTTGAAGTCAGAGTGACTGCAGTAGTGTGCATTAAGACGGCTCCATTCACTTACATTGATTTTCTCATGCAGCATGACTTGGGGCGACTTGAAGTCGGATCCAAAGTTGCCCCTGTGTGAATGGGCTCTTAAATATTGACAGGCTTTCGACATCCTCACTTACAACGCAGGATCACTAGTCCTGTATTGTACATATATAATGATGTCATATATATAATGATGTCATGTGACTACACAGACGGAGAAGTAAAGCAGCTTTGTGGGACCTGTCATGTGGTGGGGACCAACTCAGTGGGAGCAATAAATAAGGTATTTTTACTAATTCCTTCACCCACTAGTCTGATGGAACTGTTAACCATTTATGTTTGGGGGGTTAGGTGCTGACTGGAGTAAAGCTTTAACTCTATCATACATATATTTTACTGTTCTTACATACAATATTGTAAATAAATTGTGATTTAGTAATGGTTATTTAATTAAAAACAAATTCCTATATTCCTATATTGCCCTTGGGAAGCTGTGATTGTGTTAAACGTCAAATCAGGAACAAAGCATACATCTCTCTTTTTGTTCTCTATTTTTTCACTTAAACTGTATCTACGGTAAAAAACTAAAATCATTTATTTATTTCCACATTGTATTTCAATCATTTTTAGCCTTCTCCTATTATACTGAATGATCTTGAAGTTTTTAAATGTAAAGTGATATTAAAGCTTCCATTTTTTTATTTTAATTAAAATAAAAAACATCATACTTACCTGCTCTGTGCAATGGTTTTGCTCAGAGCAGTCCTAATTCTCCTCTTCTAGAATCCCCTGACAGCGCTCCTGGTTCCTGCCTGCACTTATGCAGGCTCACTTCTTAGCCACCCTGTCTGTGTCTATTTACACACAGAGGGTTGCTCGCCCCCGCCCCTACTTGCTTTGTAACAGGATTTGATAGAGAGCAGAGAGAGCCAATGGGGTCGATTTACTAAAAGCAAATTCACTGTGCACTGCAAATGCACTTGGAAATGCAGTCAATGTAGATATGAGGGGGAGGTCAGAAATAAGGGGAAGCTCTGCTAATTTCTATAATTCAATCATGTGCAAGCAAAAATTTTGTTTTTTTATTTTCCTTTCATGTCCCCCTCAGATCTACAGCGACTGTACTTCCAAGTGCACTTGCAGTGCATAGTGGATTTGCCTTTAGTAAATAAACCCCTATGGCTGCTATCAACCTGCCCAGTGGGAGGCAGAGAGCCAGGAGAGACATTACTCTTGTGCACAACGCTGGATCAAAATTGGACTTAGGTAAGTATGAG
The DNA here is from genome assembly GCA_029206835.1 of Rana muscosa. Classification (NCBI taxonomy): domain Eukaryota; kingdom Metazoa; phylum Chordata; class Amphibia; order Anura; family Ranidae; genus Rana; species Rana muscosa. The sequence goes on along the minus strand of CM055117.1, from coordinate 683,412,415 downwards.
GGGGGGGCTGGGGGGATCCTGCAGCGCTGAAGGTTTTTTACCTTAATGCTGGGAATGCATTAACCTCCCTGGCAGGATGATTATGTCAGATTTTTGATGCTGAAAGCGATACCATTATTTTGCATGGAAATTTTGCGTTTTATATCGTAGGCCTGCAATTCTTAGGAATAACTCACTTAAATCTGTCCGAACAGGAGTCTAGTAGATATCACGGGTATGATAAAGTTTGAAACACAAAATCATAAATTATAATATAATAAATAACTATAAAATAATTATAAGAAATAATAATATAATAATAATACAAATTATTCAATAATGTAATCAAATCAGAAACACTGAAATTTGCTCAGTTGCAGAATTGTCGCTGTCATTACTTTCAGTGTTTGATGACGAATTTCCCAACAAATCACTATCGCTCAATTCTGCAAGTGATTTTAATTTATTATCGCTGTTTTCTAGCTGGTCTAAAACCACTTTTGACGTAAACTGACACTTTTTTGTTCCTATGGACAATCTCCAGTTTCCAGGCAGAAAGAACAGTATTTTTTAATATAAAACTGGATACAGGACACTGGACAAACCACTAGGGACAAAGGGGATGTGTAATTATTTGATACAGTATTGTAATCTGTAAGATTACAGTGTACTGTATGTATACTGTGTTTTTCACTTTTTGAATTTGGCGCCGAGCTCCATCTCCATGCGTCGCAATGCTTGCAGGGAACGGAGCTCGGCACTGTGAATCGAGCGGAGGACATACGGCTCGCAGACACAGTGGGGAGACATTGCAGGACCCAGGGACAAGGTAAGTAAGAGCTGTACATGGATCATGCGATGCAATCCCGAGTGTGACTCGGGGTTACCGCTTTTGGTACTGAAAATTCCCCTCGAGCCACACTCGGGAATACCGCCAGGGAGGTTAATAAAAAACCTTAAGGCTTTAGAACCCCTCGAATATATGAAGATCCCCACATACCGGTATTTACTTCCTTGAATTCTGTAACATGTATTCACTATGCCATGTGAGTAGGAATTGCTGTGTCACATATTTCACAGAGCCTGCCTTCTGAACTACATAGGTTAGACAGCAAGGTACCCTGAGATATTTTGTCCTTAGAAAGTGAATCAAAGGGGTTGGGCAGAGGAGAAGACACAAAGCAAGCAGGGAATCCAGGAAGTTGTGGGAAAAAATGGCCAGCAGACAGGTAACACTCATAACTTGATAGATTTTTCACGTATGCTTATATTGGATTGTCAAAAATAATTATTTTTTGTGTTGCTATTACATTGCTAAAGTAATAGAATTAAAATATATGTATGCTTTTATCATAGAGGTCCTTTTAGCAAATCTGATGTTTAAAAGGCAGTTTTACAATATTGTTGCTCTGTTAAACCTGGACTCTGGAGAAAATCCAAAGTTACCCATTGGGGCTCCCCCACTGTGCTACCTCCAGCAGTTATGTAGGCAATGAAATTCCATGTATATTTATTTCCTATGCTTTTTCAAATGGTTAATTGCTCATTATTATGCTGTCATCTTTGAAGACATCTACTTATTGCATTTACATACCTGCGCTAGTTAATATAGTGGTGTCTGACAATACCAGACAGAGTGTGCTGCCTCTAACAGTTATAGAGGCAATGTAATAATTCCATGTATGTTTATTTCCTATGCCTTTCCAATTAGTTAATTGTTCAGCTTCTATGTCCATGTCAACAATCAAGTAGAAACAAATAAGAAATTCTTCTTCTTCTTTAAACAATAACATTATATTCCATCGGACATTAATCCTGCAGATTATGCCACCAGTCTAGTGTCCACGAGCATTTCTGCAAATTCCTCCTGGTAAACATGGCTACCCATGATGTCTTCAGTCTCCTAGACCCTGAAAACAATCTAGAGATTATTTATGAAGCCAACCCAAATTTACAAGACCAACAAGCTGAGAGAATTGACTGACCCATGGGACTCATCATAAAGAGCATTTATAGTGATGATGGCAAGGAGTGCAAGGTAGGGGTGAAGGCTGGAAGACAAGGTACTGTGTTGCGCTTACACCTGCTGATGACGATGGGTCCTTTGTATACCATGACCCTCCTAACTGCTTGGTTCCTACTTACATACTTGGTCATACACTAATAACATTTACACCTGTGGACTTAAGGGTTAGTAGGCTACCACTCTAAGAATGTACAAGAATAAGCCGACAAACAGCTTGGAGATAATTAATTAAATGTATTAGGGGCAATGCAAACAAACAGAGGGTAAATCAATTAACATTTAATTACACAGATTTAAGGATGCTATGAAGGGTGATATAGTTAATTATCCACTAGCTGGCACTCAAATGTTATAGCAAGACTAAATTAAATTAGACTAGAGTCTCTAAACAACCTCAATCACTTAGGAGAATAAAAATGGTCATTGTGTACATCTTCTGTACTCAGACCCAACGATGGGTGGGTGTATGCGTTCCTAGTATGGGGATACCCCTGGAGGTTCCTAGTAATTATCATTTCACTAGGGCCCTTTTTTAGATGGTGCACTGTCTCTCCAAAAGTGTTAGTGAGTAAGACACGACAGGAGAGCTGCTAAGTAGAAGCAGACTCTACTTAGACCAGTGGTTCTCAACCTCAGTCCTCAAGTACCCCAACGGGCCATGTTTTCAAGTTTTCCTTTATCTTCCACAGGTGCTTTAAATCAATTGCTTGGTATTTTGGACAGCTATTTTATCTAAGAGAAATTCCCAAAACATGGCCTGTTGGGAGTATTTGAGGACCGAGGTTGAGAACCTCTAACTTAGACTAACAGCGTGTGCTGCGCATTTAGAATGTATCGCTCAGCACTTCCTAGCAGGCAGGTTGCTAATCTGGTCCCAATGGCTTGGCGATCAGCAGCCCTCAGCAATCAGATCTCTGCCCCTCACACAGGCTGTAGTCTTCCAACTCCAATACCAAAGGCGCAGTGACTCCCTCTCTCTCTCAGACTCAGTCACTGAAGGCAGCTCTAGCAGGCTCAGGTGAGGATCCATCGCTTTGTCCTGATGTGGGAGAACAGGCAAAGCAATAGCTCCTCTTAGCTTTAAGGGCTCTGGTCCCCCAGATGTAAAGCACAGACCCTAACAGCAGGTATGTACCTGTCACTCTCTTCCCTGAACTAACTTGCTTGGAGCAGGGCACTGGGGGAACTGAAGTTCAGTAGTCATTTATCTCCATTAACAAGAATAATGAAGCGCTTCTTTAGGAACTACAATTTCCATGAGGCTCTGCAGAACAACCAGTCCACTTCTGCAGCTTTCCATTGGCTCTGACTCTCCTGTCCTCTGATTACATACTATCAAAACTGTCAGGAGAGAGGAGAAGAAGACCAGAAGCAAAAGATTTTACAGAACCTCTCTTGCCACAGTGAAGCAGTGGCAGCTCCACACACACAGCCGGCAGTGGGTGGATGAGTGGGGGGTGGGGGTCGACTGCAACTGTAAAGACTTTGCCTTTTGGGGACTGAACTTTGCTTCACCTGCACCTAAAGTAAGGACTGTTCTTTTACGCCAAGATAACAATTGTCATGTTACACTTTATATCATTTCCATTAAGTTACTGTTTGACAATTAAATTCTATTTATATGTATTTGCTATGCTTTTCCAATTAGTTAACTGTTCATTATTATGCTACCATCTTGTAGAATTTTAACTTATTGCATTTTTACATAACTGTGTTCATTAATATATTGGTATCTGACACCATGGGCGTAGCATAAGGGGTTGCAGGGGTCACATTCGCAACCCCACCCCTAGCTCCAGGGGGCCCCAGCAGCCTCCCTGCCATATTATTATGTCCTCCACAAAATCCAGCTCCAATCTGCCCTAGGGCCCCACAGCTCCAGTACTGGGCTTCTACTTTGCCTTCCACAGTCCTCACCTCTCCAATATCATTGGCTGGGGAGAAGCTGTGAGGCATTTCCTGAATGGAGAGGAGCATGAGGTGAGAACAGCCCAGGATGGGGAAGTGACTGTGCTGTGTGCTGGCAACATGGAATGGTAACCGCGCTTAGTAAGGCAAGAGGAGGAGAGTGCCGTCCTATAGCTACGATGAGACCAATGTCACTGGTGAGGTAAGACACCGCTCAGTGTCTCCTAGTCACTAGCTGGGAGTTTCTGTACACTCCCCCCACCCGGGGTTGTCCACTTACACCACTTCCCTGATAACTGGGGAAAAGACACACATCTCCGGGAGGTGACCTTCCCCCAACACCTGCCAACACTGAAACCTTCAGAAATTGCTAAAACAAATCCCTTAACACCTCCTCAGGGGGCTCCTAAAGGACTGCAGGCTCCAGATTTTGTGTCACATGGCTTTGCCCTCCCATATCTAAGTTGCACCTCCCCCTCCAAAGCCCCCTGACCACCCCCTCTACCCTGGATACTATGCCCGGCTGCTGAGCTCCTTTCCCATTACAGCACTCTATAATGTTCCTCCTCTGCAGGGCTGAAATCACATTCCTTTACAACACAGCCAGTTAGCGACGATCTGCGACGATCTGCACAGGGTGTATCTGCCTACTGCAACTACACTGCCTTTCTGACCAGAGAATTTCACAGGTCAGAAGGGCAACATAAAAGCCAGAAACAGCCTCTGAAGCCTGACAGACTGTGTGTAAAGGAATGTGATTTGAGCCCTATGCAGTGTGGGAGCTGTATACAGTGCTGGGATGGGAAAGGAGCTCTGCCAAGTGACCTGCCAGGGGTCCCTGTCCTCTATTTCTCCAGCGGTGATCCCTGTCCTCTGATTCTCTAGCGGTAATCCCTGTCCTCTGATGTAAAGAGGAACTCTGGGAACTCAAAACTCTTAAGCCACTTTGAGTATCTTGGCGTATGGTGGATGTACCTGCACACACGGTGAAAATGGTGGGTGGTAATGGGGGGGGGGCCAGGTCAACTTTTACATCGGGGCCCACAAGCTTCAAGCTACGCCTCTGTCTGACACTCCATGCGGGGTGTGTCTTGCCTCCAGCAGTTACAGTATATGGGCAATGTTATTCAATGTATGTTTATTTCTTATGCTTTTACAGTTACTAAATTTTCATTATTTTGCTGCCATCCTGTAATCACTATTTTTGTGCCACTCATTTTCTGTGTATCCTCTCCTTTTGTATGACATAACGCAATCCCTCCTTGGTATAGGTTCCTGATTCCTGACCTAAAAATACCAACATCTACCACATCATTTTGTTTGTTTGAACCCTTCTGAGTGCAATGAAGATATTTTGTGGATCCAACGTTTTTGGTGAGTTCAGTTATCTAGCTAAGATTGTCTGCAGTGACTGTCTATGGTCTGGTAAGGCCAGGCATAGGGGTCACAGAAAGTAATAACATACCATTACAACAATTGGAGTCAAAATATTCCACACTGTGAGGTTTAAATGCTTGTTTTTGTCTATGGTAACATTAACAATCAGGTATAACTATAAGTTATAACTGTCATAACAAGTTATACCAAGAATAACTGTTTTTTAAAGTTCCCCAAAGCAAAAAGGAGCATTTAATTCTTGTAGTGCAGCAGAAAGTCCAACTGCAAGGGCAACTCGATTTTACCTGTAGTTCAGTTTGTGAGCTAATGTTCAGCTAATGGTTTAACCCTTTTCTGACCGAGACATCAAATGAAGCAGCCGGGAAAACATCACAAGCTGACTGGATGTAATCTAGCAGCTGAACATCCACCAACTCAGGCCCTCACTCGTAACATGCACCCCCCACCAATCCCCCCTCCATGTATCCTGGACTCTGCTATCCTACCTGCATGCCCCAGACTAGTATGGTGTATGTCACTGGGTAGGTGGGAGGCAGATCCATGAGTACCCATTTGCTGATATTCTCTTGCTAGTAAGACCCAGGAAGCAACATGCATTATATCATTTCTGGTTTTGGCTGTAATTTTCCCCGGCTGCTGTTGCTGAGGAGGAAGCTTATTGAGCATTATCTGTATTGCAATAGCTTCAGTGGAATGCAGGAGAGATAACAGGTTTCTGATAGACCCCCAATGTCTCCTTAAAGAGAGCCTGTCGGTATAAATATGCTATCATATAGAGGACTATGGGTCCCCTATGCGATAGCATAGTATAAAATAATAAAGGTGCAACCAAGCACTTAAAGCCCCCCCTCTCCCAAAAAACAAAAAATTTAGTCCCTCTGGCCCAACATGCATGCTTAAATGAATGTAAATGCATCAGGGTGCCTACATACAAAGCCCTTGATTATTCTACACATGTTACATATCACCATGCAGACTGGAATAAGAGAAATAATTCTAGGGCAATAATTCATAAATAGCTCTAGACTGATGACCTGTAAGAGCTTACCAAATTGTACTTTGTGTTTGTGTGCACTAAAAGTAACCTTAGTATATTTTTTTTTACTAAAACGTTGCAATAGATAAACCGTTGCCCAAATCTAATGTGATGTAAAAATTTAGACAGAACATCATTTTATTTTAGAGGGTCTCTGCTTTCAGAAATATATACATTTTTGGGGATTTACCAATCTTCAGGGATAAAATGATTATTTGAACATGTGTGCAAAAAACAAACAAAAAAAAAACTAAAATGGTTCTGGCAGCAAAAAGGTTCAAAAATAAATACAAATATAAATAAAATGTGAAAGAAACCTGTGTTAATCTACATGGCATACTTCATGCCTTGTAGAATTTATTCTAAACACTTAAAGGACAAATAAATATTGTTCCCCAGGGTCACATTTTAATATTTTTGAAGTTTAAAGTAGGCAGACCAATGCAATTCTATTTCTATGTGGCCCCTATGGATTCTTAAACAAGTGCACTTGCACCATGTTGGATGAATACAGCTATGTGTATTCCTGCATTTCTGTCTTGAAAAGTGTTTTTTATGTTTTGTATTGTATTTTGTTTGTTCCTTGAAATTGAAAAGTTGCTTGCTGGCTTTGTTGTAATGGTTGGAGAATTTCTCTGGCCTTATCTATATTAAGCAATGAAATAACAAACATATAGCTTTTTCTTTCCTCTGTTCTTTTAAAAAATGATATTTGATTATTGTTTTTATGAATAGTATTATTTTTTTATAGCCTTTGTACCAGACAAATCTATACAGGGGTATATCTCATCACTGAGCTACAGTAAAAATCATGATCTCTAAACTTTTCCTAATGTGATTATAATGATCATGTTGTAAAGGAAATTAATAAACTGGAGCATACTGAACATATGAATTTATTCACTGAATTTATACTGAACTTGACAACCCCTGGGAACTTGACTGCCAGGGTGGGGTTATAGTGCATTGGGACAACCTCACGTTACACATATTAGCAGAGCGAATGTCTCATTATTAGCACAATCCTATGGATTGAAAAGTGGACTTAAGGCTGTTTCACAACAGATGCAGTCCAATGCATTTTTATTCTAAGTCAAAAATGCATGACTAGTGTATATCATGGATTCCAAGGGCCTACGTCACACCAGTGCAGTGTGTTACAGTACAGTCCACTAAAGTAGAACACGGTGCATTTTTTCTGTATGGAACGCATCTGTAACATGGCAAAACGCATTGAAAAAGTACCTGAACACTTTAAAAACGTACACAAAGAAAGATCCCTTCAACTCAGAAATTGTGGTGTACTGGCCCTCAGACTTGTAGAAAATGTATACTGTGGCAGGTTTTTACCTGTCGACTAGCAACAGCATTAGCTGTGATGGTTTAAGCATTAAGAAACGGCCTTTAATTCAAGTGGAACCTGCAGGAGTGGGTATGGTTCTAGAGGACTTGAACCTGGCTGCTGACTTTTCAATGGACCTAGTTCTAGGGCTGGCGCATTTATTCACAGCCATGAGAGCTTTGTGGTTGCACCACTAGAGGGTGGATGAAGCTTCCACACAAGCCCTTTGTAACATTCTCCATAATGGGAGGTTGTTGTTTGGCAAAACGCTGGACAAAGAGAGTCAGAAAAGAAAGGTCCAGTCTGTGGCCACAGTTTAATAAGAGGAAGCAGCCGTCTTTTTGCTCAAGTCGTCGATCTTCAGAAGGGTCAGGATATCAAATCTTATAGGCCAGGCTGAAATTTACCAGATCACAGTGAAGGGGGCAGAAACTTCCTTTTTACATGGAATAAAATCCAGAGCTGCTAGACATCTGGAAAGTCTTTTGAAGGTGGGCCCAACTGGTGTCTTCAAGCGGGAGTCAGGATAGCCTCCTTTTGGAGGGTTTGGGTGTCAAACATCAAAGACAGGGGGGTCGTGGTGACTGCGATCAAAGATCACCGCTCATTAAAAGAGCTCCGCACTGACGCTGGGAGCTCCCGCCACTAACAACCGCCTCAACACCTCCAGCAGCAGCCATCCCACAGCTAAGCATCTGCCACCCCAGCGAGATGACCCTCAAATGCAAAGAAAGGGCACAGCGGCAAAAAGTCTCGGCTTTCTGCGTGCCCTCTGGCCGTGGACCACAACAAAATGATGCCGTCCGTGGACCACAACAAAATGGTAATGGCCGCAGCACCCAGAGACCACAACAAAATGGCCGTGGCTGCACGCAGAGTGCGGCCCAAATGGCAGCTTCTGCCACAAGTAATATTGGCCACAGATCTCCCTCAACATTATCACCAGCCATGGAGGACTCTGCTACCTACACAGACCCCATAGCCAACTTCCCCATCACCAACAAGCCTATCCTAGACTGCACAATGAAAGAAATGTTGGTGTCACTCTGGTCCTATTTACAAGCTGACGTAACCTCTTCCCTATAGAGAGTTAAAGCTGATGTGAATGATTTAGATGAACGGATGAATTACGTAGAAACAAAAATGGAAGAATTTGCCTCCTCCTCTAATACCCTAGTTGACTCGACTAATGAAACAGGAGATGAGGTTGCTTGGCAAAAAGCCAAAATTGCGGACCTGGAGGACAGATCAAGGTGAAACAACCTTAAAATAAGAGGGATTCCTGAGTTAGTGCTCCAAGATCAACTACCCACTTATTTCTAGCGGTTGCTCCCCGATATCCTCCCAAATGCTCCTGTGACGGAACTGGTTGTGGATAGAATTCACCGTCTCCCGCGTCCATCTCATCTTCCAGATAACATCCTGAGAGACGTGATTCTCAGAGTCCACTTCTTCCACATTAAAGAACAAGTCCTATCGCTCTTCAGGAATCCAGAGACAGTGCCTTCACCATATGCAACCTTAAAAATATTTCCAGACTTTTCCCGCTACACAATGCAGCTGAGGAAAAACATGCTGACGGTGACCAAAGCTCTTCACAACCACCGCATCCCATTCAAGTGGCATTACCTAAATCATTTCTAAGTCAGGTTCAATGGAACAACCATCAAACTCTCCACTTTGGAAAAAGGTCTGCAGTTTCTAAGGCAAAAAGGTATCCTCCCTGAGGCTATATCTCCTGATTCCATTCCCCCTGCCCATTTGTCAGTGGATTGGCAAGTAGTCTCCTACAAAAAGAAATTCATAAAAACATCCAGCAGTCAGCCTACTACATCAGCTTAAGTTTTTACTTGAGGTCCCAAAGGGGGTGTGAGAATGACCATCATAGCTTGACACACCTCAAACTGTCATGTGCTATCTAAGATGCACCTGGATCAACGTTGGATCCTTATTTTTTATACTTACCCTCTCCATCCTAGTTCCCCTGGTGGGAAAGTTACTTTTTGTTTTTGACACCACATATATTCTCAACAGCACAGTGCTTACAAGGACACAGTCCTCGCAACGTACAATGACATCAAACTATGCATTTCCCTTGCTCAGTATAACTCTTCTCTTGGGAATCTACACTTCAACCACCTTTTGTCTCTTTAAACATTTACAAGGGGGTTCAAAATAGCATCCATAAACGCACATGGCATGAACCATCCAACCAAGCGTTCTTCTCTTTGGCAGGAAGCTCGATTGCTCCATTGTGATATCTTATGTGTACAGGAGACACTCTTTCAAGCATCCTCTCCTCCCAAATGCTCCCCACAAACAGTTCTCCACTATTATCACCGCCACCGCCAATGCATCGATTAAAAAAAGAGGTGTACTCATAGCCATTAAGAACTCACTGTCCTTTGTTCTGAAAAATTACTACATAGACCGGGAGGGCAGATATATTATTTATTTTTTAACGCTAGTAAACATCTATGCCCCAAACTCTCATCCAATTTATTTCCTTAAACAAGTACACAAGAAAATCTCAGAAGTAAAGGAAGAATCCCTGATAACTGTGTTGTGGACTCACAGATGGATGCCACAACACTTGCTAAACCACGTTCAAACTCCCTGCAATGGTTCTTCCATTCAGGGGACCTATTTGATGCCTGGAGAATGTCAATATGCGAGTGAGAAAGATTTTACCCTTTTCTCTACACGCCATTTGACCTATTCCAGAATTTACATGTTTTTTGTGGATAAACGTATGTTACAGAAGGTCTCATCCTCCTTGATTCATGATATCACGTGGTCTGACCATGCTCCTATTTCTTTAGTAATCAAGGCGAATGAGCGCATTTCTCAAATGAATATGTGGAGATGCAATTCTCAGCTGTTACAGTCACCACAGTACCAACCCATTTTCTCAAAGCATCTGCAGGATTTTTTGCCAATAATGCTTGGTCAGTTGAAAATCTGTTTACACTATGGAATGCCCATAAGGCATATATGAGGGGCATATTTTTTTAAATAAGTGCTAGAGAAAAGCACCATAGAAACCCACAGCTAAATTATCTTTTACAACGTATTCATGATTTAGATACACAAAATAAGACATGCTTTAACCATAAAACTTCCTCAGATGTTGCCCAACTCCGCCTTGACCTACGCAGATTATTACTTGAGTCTTGTGACCGACATGCAAGAGCTGGGTGTTACACTATCATCCAACCTGCAACTTGCCAAACTAAATTACAAACCCTTAATAGGGAAAATCTCAGGTGAACTCACCCGCTTACGAACCCTTAATCAGTCATGGATGGAGCGGCAAGCCTCCTTTAAAATGAAAATCTTACCACAAATCCTATATATCTTTAGGGCACTCCCAATCCTGGTAGCCCTGAACTTTTTAGCTTCTCTCACCAGACTCTATAAAAGATTCCTATGGAATGATAAAAAGCCAGGAATGTCCATTGCATTTCTCCTTAAAGCTATGACTAAGCAAGTGTCTGGTGTTAAACATGTCAGCGGCTGTGCAGTTAGTCTGTACCTATCTTTGATGCCTTGATTTTAATTTTTCAATAAAGGTGAATATTTGGAGTGCGGCTATCCAGCTATTTTTTTTTCATTATCTTAGTTGCAAACAGAGCCAGCACCCTGCTTGACTGTGGAGACAGCTGACCTTAGGAGAGGTAATTACCCTGGAGTGCGGAACTCCCACATTTCTCCTTAAACACCGGAGTGCAGGTGGGGCTGGATGTATTGTCTATGAGGACTATTTGGCAGCTATCCACTTAGGAAAAAACAGAGACTGGTTTCACTTGGCTTTAGAAAAACCCTGGGTAAACCTCAAGTCTACCCTAATCTCAGGAGGGAACGTTTGCCATTACATGTTCATGGATGCCTGGAAAACCCAGACGCTAAATACCCTTCCACCCACTATCCATAGCAGCCTTTTAGCCTAGAAAAAATTACAAGCTAATTCCCAGATAAAGGCCCCTATCTCCTCCCTACCCTTCCCAATAAGACTTATGGAACTTATTATTCCCTTTTTCAACACACAAGCATGGATAGGAAAAGGCCTCAAGAATATTTCTGACCTATATAGTTTTAATAAACTTAAGTCTTGGGAAACGCTGCAAAACTAATTTGGACTTTCGTATAGAGAAAGTTATAAATACCAGCAAATCACTTTCGCATTAAATACTCTACCTTCTGAGATCAATTGGGCCACAGACACGGCCTGGACAGCCCTGTCATCAACGAAACACCCTAGTAATCCAACTTCCCTTTTTTACAACCTCTTGCAGGGGAAACTAATCTTGGTCAAAAACTCTGCCATGCTTCAATGGGAATCTGATCTATCAACACAATTTTCAGTAGCACAATGGAAATAACCTATCAGGTCTTTATACAGTACATCTAGTTGTATAGACCACTGGGAAATGTCTCTAAAAATAGTTACCCGCTGGTACTATACTCCCTACCGACTCTCTAAATTTGTCTCTCTTCATTCCCCACTTTGCTGGAGGAACTGTGGATCTGTTGGTACACTACCACACATTCTCTGGTTTTGCAAAAATCTTTCCAGTTTTTGGAGGAAGATTTGGAAATAACTGATTTGATTAAAAAATCTAATCTCTCTTACTGAACCTAGGGATAGACAATATACTCTGCCACTTTCACGTAGTTATCACTCACATACTATTAGCAGCTAGAGCTACCATCACTAGAAGCTGGAATCAATCACAAGCGCCTAACCCAGCGGAATCCATAGAGATTCTAAAAACAAATTTTGTACATGAACACTTACTAGCTGTTAGGAACAATAAAGCTTCTAGGTTTCTTAAACAGTGGAGACCCTGGATATGCTGGTATAACAATATATGACGATATAACTATGCTTTTCTATAAATTACCCAATCTCCCTGTTGATAATGACTGCCTGTGCAATAACGTTATATAAGACTGACGTCCCTAGTTTGGGCGCTTTCTCTCAACTCTTCTATCCTTGTATTTAGATGATTTGACCACATATGTTACGTGGACCTTGACATTACTACATGTTACCTATACCTGGTCTATTGTTAGACCGTTCCTCTGGAATGTACAAAAAAAAAGAAAAAATATATATTGGAAAAAAAATGCATCAAAGACAGTTAGGTTGGAGTACACTCACCAAATCCTTTCATTCGTGGCCAACAGATCTCAAGAAGAAATAATTATTACAAGTTCACAAATAAGAATTATACTGCAACAAGTCCATAGTGCTGGTGCCACCAAAAGAACAAAATCTCAGGGTTTCTCCCCATTCTTTCTAGTACCCAAGGCATCAGGAGTTTTCCCTACTGTCTGGGTTTGAAGAAGTCAAATGGGTACATACACACCAAAAGGTAAAAAATGGAGTCCATGCAAACAGTCACGGCGATAGTTCAGCATGAAGACCGGTTAGTGTCAATCAACCTGGCTGACGTATACTTCCATGTACTAATCAGTGTGTAACACCAGAGACATCAGAGATTTGCAGTGACTGGCTATCATTTCCAGTTCCGGTGTTTGCTATTTTTTTCAGCACAGCACCAAAAATATTTTAAAACATTTTGTTGGCTGTGGTGGCGGTAATTAGTCTTTGGGTATATGGCTCTACCACTACTTGGATGATGATTTGATTGTGGTATGTGTAAGCCAGGAGTTGGCAAAGCATCACAACCTTGTCCTAGAGGTCATTTTCCAAGTTCATTTGACTAGTGAACAAACAGGGAAAGCAGTTAACTCCTTCCTAATCTATGAAGGATCTTGGAGTAGTATTTCATGCCCGAATAAGTCAAGTAGTTTTTCAAAACTGCAAAATTTCCAAAATGAAAATCTGCATACGAAGAGTCATGAACACAGCATTTATGTCAGTGAGGGATTACATTGTCCCTATTGGGATATTTTATAGTGGCCATTCCAGGGTTGCCTGGCACATGGGGGCTTTTCAATTTGCCTTTCTCAGTCAATGGGATGGGCTGTCTATGGATCAGAAGGTCTTTGTGTTTGCACAAATTAGCAAGAATCGGATGCCAGTCTGCCTTAGACATCTGCACAACATAAAAATTTGTTTCATTTCGTTTCTGTTCGTTTCCGTTGATTCGTAACGATTCGTAATTTCGTAAGACGTGGGTTATCGTATTCGGACTCTTTCGTATTTCTGTAAGGGTTATTTTTCCGTTGATTCGTTTTTCCGTTAGTCTAATTTTCGTTGATTCGAAATTCGTATTTTTCGTTATATTTTATATTCGCCCACGTTCGTATTTTCGTAAGAACTATATTTTAGTTGACTTGCAATGATTCGTATTTCCATGTCTAATTTACGTTGATTGGAAAATTGTACTTTTGTAGATTTAATTACATTCGTACTTTCGTTAGAATACATTTTCCGTTTATTCGAAACACTACTTGTCGTAATTTTGTTAATTGTACTTTCGTGAGATTGACCGGCTCATTTATTCATACTTTTGTATCATTGTTTTCGTAGATTTGTAATCGGGGCATAATTTGTAATATAGAAACTAGAATCTAGACAGAGTATGCTTAAGAAACAAAGAATTTCTCTCTCACAAGTCACAACTTAACTCACTAATCGACCAAAACAGCGCCACCTACCCAACCACACCCCACCTGGACTCTGGATGAAATGCACTGCAGTCTAACACAGAAAAACACACAAGGGAATAAGAAAAAAGCTCATTGGGGGAAGGGACAAGCTTATTGGCCAACGTCCAGAAATATTTCAGAACTAACGAATTCGTTGTTTTGATTTCCGTTTTCCGAATATTTGCAATTTAGTTTTTTGTTTTTTTTTCGTTCATTTTGATTTTCGTTATTTTGAATCTTTGTTTGGTATTTTCATTGTTTTGATTTCAGTTTTCCGAATATTCGTAATTTCGAGTTTTCGTTCATTTTGATTTTCGTTATTTTGAATCTTTGTTCAGTATTTTTGTTGTTTCTATGTTTTCGTTTTTTCACTCATTCGTATTTTCACTGTTTCTAATTTAATAATTTCGTATTTTCGTTGTTTTCCATATTCGTTCTTTTCGATAATTCGTTGGTAATTTTAGTAAACCGTTCGTTCATTCGTATGTTTACAAATTAACGAATATAACGAATTCTGACGAATAACGAATTTGTAACTAAACAAATTGCACATGTCTAGTCTGCCTCCAGTCTGAGGAGAAAAGTGCAAGACCATTGGAGCCTGGTGGAATGCAGATGCTCTGACTGTCTTTAATGTAAGGCAGTTTTTTCTAGCATTGCAAGCCCTTCAGGATCTTCCTTCAAGGGGCCCAAGTGAAGTTGATGATTGACAACAAGACAGCAGTAGCCTACATTGCCCACCAAGGGGGTACCAAGTGTCTTTTTCTGTTACTTTTCACAACATAAACTTTTTGCTGGGCGGAGAGACGCTTACAGGCAGTTAATGGCAGTCTACTTACTGGAAAAGCAGGATCCACTAACATATCAGTTAGGGAAATTATTTTCCAACAATAAGTACCTCAACTAGTATTGGCTCTATGGGGTATTCCTGCGTTAGTTCTCATAGAGAGTCCACTGAACATGCAGCTTCTGCTGTTTGCAACAAGGTACAAAGGTGAAGTGATAGAAGATTGATTCACAGTGCCATGGGTTTTTTCCATTGGTATTTGTCTTCCTCCAGTGTCCTTGATTATGAAGATTCTTCTAAAAATTTTGACAGAACATGTTTATGCCATACAGGTGCTTTCCACCTGCCAAGGAGGCCTTGGTTTTCATTGCTATCCCAGATGTCAGCAGCACTACCAATCCTGTTTCCGGTAAAACAAGATATGTTATGCCAACGTCAGTGGCAGCACCCAAATCCAGTGAGACTCTTTTAATAGCCTGGCTATTGAATTAACCGGAGTAGAGGTGCAGGGATTCTCATCTGAGGTGGTTCAGAACTTGGTGAAGACCACAAGACCATGAAAGCTACATATGAGAGGATATGAAGGAAGTTTGTTTTCTCACCTGTTTCCCCAGCTCTAGCCAAAATCCTGGACATTTTTACAGTCATCGCTAGAAGTTGGTCTGGCATACAACTCCATTAAAATACAGGTCTCTGCCTTTATCCTATTTTTCAGGCTGCAGATGAGTGGAAGAGCCATTGAACAAATGCTTTATGCAGACCATAATCCATATACGACCACCAAGGAAATCCTTGTTCCTTTCATGGGACTTAGGCTTGGTTCTGAAAGCACTGTTACAGGCATCCTTTGCTCCAATAGCTTCATTTCCATTGCGGTTCCTAGTGGTAAAACTAGTTCTTCTGACAGCATTTGCTTCAGACAGAAGGATATTGGACAATGCATCACTTTTGTATCTTTTTACCAGAAATAGTGATACCACGTCCATTTCCAAAGCTCAATTCTAAAGTGGTATCCTGTTTCCAGGAAAACTGGGGGCTGTCCCTCCAAGCATTTGCATGGAGTCACTGAGTACACAGCAGGAAGACTTCAGTTCCTTACCCATGGAAAGTTGCTACCAGTGTAGATACAAAGGTCAAAAGACGTGAGGAAAGTGGACAATCTTTTAATTTCATCGTCATTGAGTCATCTTCTCTTGGTTCACCAGGGTGATTAGACTGGCAAGTAGGCCTTTCTGCTCAGGAACAGGTGCAAGCTCCTTCGACCTGAGGGGTGGCAGCTTTTGGGGCAGGTATGCCAGAATTTCAATGGAAGATATATGTGAGACAGCTAACCCTGCATTCAACTTTACAAGCTAGGTGTGCAGTCAGCAAGTTCTGCAAAATTTGGGACGAGACATATACATTTTTTTTCTCTTTGCCAGCTTTTCTTTGACTGTCAATGTTTATTTTCATGTGTTCTCTCCCATCCATCTATTCAGCTAGTTATAACCCATTGTGTGCTGACATGAGGTAGAGCCAGGAAAATGGAAAATTGTTATCAAATACTTACCGTAATTTTCCTTTCCTGGTTTATGTTCACGTCAGCACAAGACTCCCTCCCTAGTGGTCTGTCGCAGGCTAAATTATCGAACATTTCAGTGGGGGAGGGGATATATTTTATTTAGCTAGGAAGAGGTGGTTCTGAGGGTTCCAGAGGAGGCTTTAACCCATTGTGTGCTGACGTGAGAAAAGGCCAGGAAAGGAAAATTATGGTAGGTATTTGATAACAATTTTCTGTTATATATACAGTATATACTGTATTTATTTTTATATATGTAGCACCCTCTACTTAGGTAGGTGCTAGAGTTAGGATTCTTGTAAGATCAGGTAAATAATTTAGGCAGGCCTAGCTGGAAGCTAGGCCTGTTTGTTTTGATCTGTGTGGGCTGTGTGGGAAGAGAGGTGGAGCTGCCTGGGGTGTTCTAAGGAGCCCTGACTAATCCCCAACCTGGATTGGCAGGTGACAGGCCTCCCTAAATACCTAGAGTCAGCCCAGCTGGATAGTGGTTGTCAGGTGGAAGAACTGAGGATGGAGTACTAGGCTGTCTGGGCCTTTGAGGCCGCTCCCTGTTCTGGGGGGGTCACCTTGGGCCTGGGGACTCGGGTGAAGGACAGATCCTTTCAAAGAACCCATGAAGGATCTGAACAGGAGGCACGCTAGAGAGGAGTCAGAGAGGGCAGCAGGAGCTAGTATTGCCACCACCGGTGTGTGAGCAGCCAGGAGAGCAGCCAGGAGAGCTGGTGAGTGACATGTGCTATTGGGAGTACTGGAGAGGCATGCCAGAGAGGACTGAGAGGCAACAGTCAGAGCTAGGAAACTTTATCATAGGATGACAAATATGTTAGAGTCTGGAACAGCTGCACACTCCAAATGAAATATTGGAAAAAAGCGGAGATTTCCCCACGGGGCTTTTTAGCAGCAAAAGATAGTATTTTTTTTTTATTTTTTTTTAATTACTGATTTTATTTATCAGAAAACAATAGGGTCTGAAACGTATACAAAAGTTCAAATATGGGCTCTGCATATACAGGCGAGACAATTATTGACTGAAAAAGAGTATACATCAAGAGATATTTCACTGCTGAATTTGGTGTTTACACCATCCGATGTATGAAAAGGCCCCAATGCATTTCGACCTATTGGAGTTTGGGTCTTCTTCAGGGGGTTCTTACATCTCTATAAATACATCAAGAGATGACAGGTTTAAATATCCTCCATGCCATAATCTACGGTATCCAATACTAGACTTGTGCACAACGGAAAAATTTGTTTCGTTTCGGTTCGTTTCTTTTCGGTCCTGTTGATTCGTAATCATTCGTAATTTTGCTAGACAGGATTTTTCGTGTTCGGACTAATTCGTATTTTCGCAAGTGTAATTTTTCGTTGAATTTTTAGTTGATTTATAATTCGTACTTTCGGTAGGGTACATTGTTTTTCGTTGATTCTGGACACAACTCCTACTTTCGTAACTTTTTTTGGGTTCGTTGATTCGTAATTTTCCGTGTCTCTCTCACAACGACGCTGCCTATTATGCCTAATGTGCTTCGAATGGATTTGTACTTTTCTAAATACATAGCGGTTATTTGTAACGATTCTAAATCTCGTATTTTACTTTCGTTTTTTACATGCGGCTATAGCCTCCGCCCCTGTACACCATTTTGAGAGGGAGTTCAGCACGGTGAGGGAGAAGCAGAGAGCAAAGCAGAGTGAGTGTTATTGTGCTTCGTATGGATTCGTATATTCGTAACTTTTTTCATAACGAATTATGCCAAAGACATTCGGGCATTCGCTATTTTGCGGTATAATTTATTTCGGATTTGGTTTTATTCGTAATTGCTTTGTTCGGAAATTCGAATGCTTCCGAATGTCCGAAAGTTGCTAAATTCGGACGAATTTCGATTTGTTACGAAACGAATTGCACAAGCCTATCCAATACAGTCATATTTCATATGTGTACATTATCATGTGTTATATTTATTAATTGCTGTATATTTACCCTTTCTGTCAAAGGAGGCTCGCTTGGCCAGAGACTTCATTCAAAAACAAAACCAAAGAATCCCCTCAAAGACAATGGGCGGAACGCATGGGCGAGAACACCTGAAATTTGCAATTATGTAGAATAATATAGAATTTGACATGTCAGAAGGTGAGGGCAGGCTTAGGGGACACTGCAGGAGGGAGAATCCCTCTCTGCTGCTGGGTGCAACTAATCTCACATTGTATTAATCACAATCCATTTAGTGTATGATAGATTCTTATCGTTTTATTTTTACATTCTATATTTTTACAATATTCAACTTAAAATTCAACAGATAGTGATAGTGTTGAAAAATGGTGCCCACAAATGTTCTGTGGATCACCATGGTAAGTGTGTGTGAGTCGCCTCTCAAATGGCGATAAAAAATAAGTGCAATGCATGAAAAAGATGCATCTTGTGTAATTGTATGTGAGTGTAATGTATCATAAAGTGGGGAGGGGGTGAAAAAATATTAATGTAATGAATGAACAAAATTGCTACAAAAAACTGTCAGAGCTAGGTGTGGAGCCAGGTGTGGAGCCAGTGAGGATTGCGATGTCACAGACAGTGGAGTCGGGCAGCTGCAGCCAGGAGGGCTGGCAGGGCCTGAAGAGGGATTGCTGGGAGCAGTAGTCCACCATAGGACGTCAAGCACTAAAGGACTTCCTATTCTATATTACACTAAAAGTGACCCGTGGTCCCTGCCTATAAATGGCAACTTCTAGGGCTTGACTGAGTCAGTGTTGGGCCTAACCATGTGCTAGCTGTGCCTGGAGTCAAGTGTTGTGCAGGAGAGAGGGAGTGATAGTCTGCAAGCAAGTGTTGTGCAGGAAGAATTGAAAAAATGTAATGTACAAGGAGTACCGTCCCTTCAGAGCTCCATGCCGTGGTCCGTGACTCCAGTGCGCATGCGTGGAAGTGACGTCTTTGCGGCGCACCCAATCAGATGGACGGAACATGCGAACCCGGAAGGATGACCGCGTGAAGATGGAAGCCCTGTTTGTGGTGACAGCGCACTGCTGGAGGGATTTGTTCTAAGGTAAGTATTTCATAATGTGCTAGTATGCGATACATACTAGCACATTATGCCATTGTCTTCCAGGACTTTAAAAAGAAAGTGCAGTTTACTACTGCTTTAAAGAGATATTTTGATCATGCAATAGCATTCTGGATAGGCTATCAAAATTTGAATCTGTCACCAGGTTAAGGACATTTGCTGGAGTGTTATGCTGTAAAGTTTACTGCTGTTATAAAAATCTGTTAAGCGGTAGTAGATCAATAATAATAACAATAATAATTTATTTTATATAGAAATAAACTGCTTTTAAGTTATCCCCAGGACATGCCTGCTTTTTTAACCACTGCACTATCCTTCAACTTAACCTGCACATAAAGCACCTGCTCTGGGCTTAGTGGGGACAGGTCAGGGTCAGAGTTTATGCCTAAGCAGAGTTCATGTGATATTTCCCCCTGTAGCTATATCTGTTGTCAAACCAAGCCTACATCAAGTGTTAAGAAAGTATATCAAACACATTCATTGCAGGTTAAATGAAAGTACAGTGGTGGCAGGGAGAAGGGCACTTAAAAAAAATGAGTTTAGGTCCTATATAATAAAGTATGTTTACAATGTACAGTTTCTAACTAATATGGTATGACATTCAATTTGAGAATTTTGTGTGCAAACCAATACCAGATTTATTATAGTAAAAATGTATACAATACTAGTATTTGTTTTATATATGTACATCTTTATTTTTATATGTGCAATCTATCTTCATTGGATTTTGGATTTTGTGCTGAAAATATCACACACTTGGGAGGACTAATATGTTGAAATTGCTCACTCTGCCAAATGGCCAGTAAGTGCCAAAGTAATCCCAGTACTAAACAAAATAGCCCTGAGGCAAAGCTGGAATGGAATTAATGAATGGAACCAGTTTTGTTTACTGTGCTGTAGTTAGCGCTTCAATAGATAGCCATTATAGTAAATAATGCATACCACTTATTCTAAAGACAAACAGACAGACTGATATTTGTTAGAGAGACAAACAGACAGATATACAGATAACTATCCTGATTTTTAACAGCTTATTTGATTCTCTAGGAATGAAATTTACATGCAATTTAAAGTAACTCCTTTAAATCTATTTTGAAATTAGGAGATTTTATTTTGAGAGAGGTAGGAGGGAATTGGGTTGGTTATGAAAAAAAAAAACTATTTGTTTTTAGGAAATTAGTTATCAAATGTTCCCCAGAGCTATATACACTAGTTGTATACATCTTAAAAACCTGAACAAAAAAAGTGTTTGTAAGTAATAATACATTTCTTGTAAGTCCAATTTTAAAAATGTCATGTGGTTTAGTAATAACAACAGCAGATAAATGCATTTTAATATTTTACAAAGGTCATAAAATTTATTTAGCAAAAAGTTGATTAAAGTACAGTTTTAATTGGTGGTCTCTGATTGTAATCAAAATGAAAAAATGATCTTAGTGTTTTAGTAGAGCCACTAAACAAACTTGCTAAATTTGGTGAGTTCAGTGTAAATCCCCCCGCTGTTACATAGTTACATAGTAGGTGAGGTTGAAAAAAGACACAAGTCCATCAAGTCCAACCTATGTGTGTGATTATATTTCAGTATTACATTGTATATCCCTGTATGTTGCGGTGGTTCAGGTGCTTATCTTATAGTTTTTTTAAACTTTCGATGCTCCCCGCTGATACCACTGCTTGTGGAAGGGAATTCCACATCCTTGCCTCTCTTACAGTAAAGAACCCTCTACCTAGTTTAAGGTTAAACCTCTTTTCTTGTCATTTTAATGAGTAGCCACGTGTCTTGTTAAACTCCCTTCCGCAAAAAAGTTGTATCCCTATTGTGGGGTCACCAGTACGGTATTTGTAAATTGAAATCATATCCCTTCTCAAACATCTCTTCTCCAGAGAGAATAAGTTCAGTGCTCGCAACCTTTCTTCATAACTAACATCCAGACCCTTTATTAGCTTTGTTGCCCTTTTCCGGTACATCCTTCCTGAGGACTGGTGCCCAGAACTGGACAGCATACTCTAGGTGCGGCAGGACCAGAGTCTTGTAGAGTGGGAGAATTATCGTTTTATCTCTGGAGTTGATCCCCTTTTTAATGGATGCCAATATTCTGTTTGCTTTGTTAGCAGCAGCTTGGCATTGCATGCCATTGCTGAGCCTATCATCTACTAGGACCCCCAGGTGTCCTTTTCCATCCTAGATTGCCCCAGAGATTCTTTCCCCAGTGTAGAGATTGCATTAATTTTTTTTGCCACCCATAGGCATTGTTTTTCATTTTTCTACATTAAACCTTATTTGCCCTGTAGTTGCCCACCCCAATAATTTGTTCAGATCTTTTTGCAAGGTTTCCACATCCTGCAGAGAAGTTATTGCCCTGCTTAGCTTAGTATCGTCCACAAATACAGAGATTGAACTGTTTACCCCATCCTCCAGATCGTTTATGAACAAATTAAATAGGATTGGTCCCAGCACAGAACCCTGGGGGACCCCACTACCCACCCTCACCATTCTGAGTACACCCCATTTATCTCCACCCTCTAAACTCGCCCTTGTAGCCAGTTTTCAATCCATGTACTCATGCTATGGTCCATGCCAACGGACCTTACTTTTTACAGTAAACGTTTATGGGGGAACTGTGTCAAATGCTTTTGCAAAATCCAGATACAACACGTCTACGGCCTTCCTTTATCTAGATGGCAACTCACCTCCTCATAGAAGGTTAATAAATTGGTTTGGCAAGAATGATTCTCCATGAATCCATGCTGATTACTGCTAATGATACCATTCTCATTACTAAAATCATGTATATAGTCCCTTATCATCCCCTCCAAGAGCTTGCATACTATTGAGGTTAGGCTAACTGGTCTTTAATTCCTAGAGATGTATTTTTGGCCCTTTTTAAATATCAGCTGGTACCATTCCAGTCAGTAGACTGTCAGTAAAAATTAGGAACAATGGTCTGGCAGGTACTTGACTAAGTACCTTCGGGTACAAGCCATCTGGTCCCAGGGATTTATTAATGTTAATTTTCCCAAGTCTAATTTTAATTCTGTTCTCTGTTAACCATGGCGGTGCTTCCTGTGATGTGTCATGAGGATAAACACTGCAGTTTTGGTTACTGAAGCCCCTTGATTTCCTTGTTAAGACTGAGGAGAAGAATAAATTCAATACCTTTGCCATCTCCTCATCCTTTGTAACCAGTTGACCTTCCTCATTCTTTTTGGGGCCAATATGATCTGTTCTCCCTTTTTTACTGTTTACATACTTAAATAATTTCTTGAGATTTTTTTGCTTTCCTCCGCTATGTGTCTTTCATGTTCTATCTTAGCCGCCCTATTTTCACCCTTACATTTCTTGTTGCATTCCTTATAAAGTCTAAATGCTGATGATGATCCCTCAACCTTGTAGTTTTTGAAGGCCTTCTCCTTTGCTTTTATATGCAATTTTACATTGGAGCTAAGCCATTCAGGACTTTTGTTCGCTCTTTTAAATTTATCACCCAATGGGATGCATTGGCTAATGCCCTTATTTAATATGCTCTTAAAGCAAACCCATCTCTCCTCCATGTTCTTTGTTCCTAAGATTTTATTCCAATTTATGCGTTCTAGCAAGGTTCGTAGTTTAGGTCTTTTGAAATTCAGTGTCTTTGTATTCCCCTTATGTTTCCTATTTGTGTGATTTATACTGAAGCCAATTGACCTGTGATCGCTGTTTCCTAAAGTGCCCCGTATTTCCACATCCATGATCAGGTCTGTATTGTTGGTAATCAGTAGATCCAGTAACGATTTATTTCTAGTTAGTGCGTCTACCATCTGAACCATGAAATTGTTCTGCAAGACATTTAGGAACTGGCGAGCCTTAGACGAATGTGTGGTTCCCTCCACCCAGTCTATGTCTGGATTAGGTATGAGCTTCGAGTTCGAGTCGAACCCATGTTCAACTCGAACATCGGCTGTTCGACCGTTTGTCGAATTTCGAACATTATGGGCCGTTCGCGCCAAATTTGAGTGGCACGTCATGGCCCATAATTCACTGCGGCATCGCAGTGCATTGCTGGCTGATGATTGGCCAAGCATGCACTATGACCCGCATGCTTTGGCCAATCACAGCGCGGAAAAAACGGAGAGCCATAATTGGCCAAAGCCATGGCTCAGAGGAGTAGGTACAAGCCCCACACTATATAAGGCCGCCGGCTTGGTGGCCTTGTGTAGTGTGTTGGCGTTGGTTAAAGGAAAGAGAAAAAGAGACAGTGTAATTTGATTTGAGTTAGATAGAGCAGGCAGGCGAGTCAGTTAGCTGCAGTTACAGTGTGTAGAGGATATATATATGCATCCTAGGTGTTGTATATATATTTACACACTGTATTGAGTTTAGCTAGATCCGTTCCTGTTATTCTCTATACTGACAGGCAGGCGATTGTGCTAGCTGCAGTGTTTCACTTAGTGTACTGTGTCCTTTGCACAGTGTGCACCAAAAGCTTACCTCAATACAATTGCTGGTGTTCTGATACAAATACAGGCAGGGAGCTGCAGTATTTTGCTTTAGTGTCCTTTGCACAGTGTGCACTAAAAGCTCACCTCAATACAATTGCAGGGGTTCTCATACTAATACCACAGGCAGGGAGTTTAAAATTACAAACAGATTCTACGTAACAACAAACCTACAGTCCCTGTCTTTTTTGCACCGCCTGTATACTGCTGTTCAGAGTATATAAGGCCTGGGGGCCCCACGTCTTTCCTTTTTTTAATTTGGGTGCGGGATTCCCCTTAATATCCATACAAGACCCAAAGGGGCTGGTAATGGGCTGGGGGGGGGGTAACAATGCCATTTTTCTCAATGATTTTCATCCATATTGCCAGGACCAGAACTTACATTAAAGCCGCAAGCAGTTTTAAATGACTTTTTTTCCTTTAGAAATTTCATTTTGTGCAGGGACAGTTCTAAAACACGGGAAACACATGCCACTTCACAGGCATACTATAGACACCCCCCAGGTACGATATTTAAAGGAATATTTCACTTATTTGTTTTCACTTTATGCATCATTAAAATAACTGCTCCTTAAAAAACAGCAGCAGTGATTTTAATGATGCATAACGGTGGGCGGTGGACAAGCAGTTAAGCATCATTAAAATCACTGCTCCCGAAAAAACGGACGTTTTTAAAACTTTTTTTGCATTGATACATGTACCCTGGGGCGGGACCCGGGTCCCCAAACCCTTTTTAGGACAATAACTTACATATTAGCCTTCATAATTAGCACTTTTGATTTTGAACGTTTGAGTCCCATTGTATTTAATAGGGTTCTAAAGTTTGCGCAAACTTTCGGTCCGTTCGCAGGTTCTGGTTTAAACTGAACCGGGGGGGGTGTTCGGCTCATCCCTAGTCTGGATAATTAAAATCCCCCATTATGATAACACTTCCCATCCTTGCTGCTAATCCAAATTGTGATAGGAGATCCGTCTCCCCCTCCTCCCTCAGGTTAGGGGGCCTATAGCATACTCCCAGTATTATTTTGCCCTTAACTTCATCCCTTTGGAGTTCTACCTATAAGGATTCCACCTCCTCCCTAGCTCCCTTAGTGATGTTATCTCTCACATTCACTTGTACATTATTCTTAATTGTGATATTGGGGTGTTTTAGCTCAAGTCCATATCAGACAGTCATTCTAGTTAAGGGCCTGGTAGCCCACGTTTATTTAAACAGAAAAACAAAAGCAAAATGTCCATTCAGGATTCCCACGCAGGGGTTGAACTTCATTTAGCAGTCCAAAAATAAGGAAAACATACCAAGCCACCTGTCTCTCTTGTTAGCAGTTCCTCTGCTTGCTTTAGGTACTGATACCTTAAACCACCAGATCTTCCAGTCTCACAGTCTTGGATGCACACAGCTTTGGGCTTCTTAAACGCACACAGCTTGAAGTCCCTTAATGCACACAGCTTCTGGCTCCTTGGACGCACACAGCTTTAACGCCCTTCAACGCACACAGCGTTTATCCTCACACAGAGACACTCACTAGCAGCCACTGCAGTTAGCAAGCTGCTCACTTTCCACCATCCTCCACTCTCTGCTCTCACCAGCCCCTCATTATATTGATTGTGTGCACCTGGGCCCACACCCCGCTGGCTGTCCACAAGACCCGGGCACAGGGTTGGAGATCCCGTCCCACCCAAGTCTCTTAGGGATCTCAAAACTACTGAGTCCCATACTAAAGTAGGAAAACCTGGAGAAAACTGACAGAGCATTTTTCTCCATTTAAATTCTACACTCTGTAGTCCTGCAGTCTTCAGATATGCAAACCCTGTGTACCTTTTACCTTCACTTTCATTGGGACAGAGCCTCGCTCTACCACATGATATATAGGCATACCCCTCACCCTAATTACCTTTTTTGGCCATTAGAAATGTGCACTTCTTACTGTACCTTGCCGCAGCGAGGTATGTCTTATCCAGCCACCTGTTGGCTCCTGGGATATAAGTGTCATTAATCCCAGGAGTCAATGGGCAGCCTCTGCAATACAATGAGTGTGTCGCGCTTTGGATGCAAACCACAAGATCATGAGGTGTATACTGGGCAGTAGGGATGAGCTTCGAGTTCGAGTCGAACTCATGTTCGACTCGAACATTGCCTGTTCGCCCGTTCGCCGAACAGCGAACAAATTGGGGCGTTCGCGGCAAATTCGAAAAGTCTATGGGAGAAATCTAAAGTGCTAATTATAAAGGCTTATATGCAAGTTATTGTCATAAAAAGTGTTTGGGGACCCGGGTCCTGCCCCAGGGGACATGTATCAATGCAAAAAAAAGTTTTAAAAACTGCAGTTTTTTCGGGAGCAGTGATTTTATTAATGCTTAAAGTGAAACAATAAAAGTGAAATATTCCTTTAAATTTCATACCTAGGGGGTGTGTATGATATGCATGTAAAGTGGCGCATGTTTCCCGTGCTTAGAACTGTCCCTGCATAAAATGTCATTTTTGAAGGGAAAAAAGTCATTTAAAACTCACTCGCGGCTATTAATGAATTGTCGGCTCCCGGCAATACATACAAAAGTCATTGATAAAAATAAAAAAAAAGCGTGGGGGTCCCCCAGAATTCAATTACCAGGCTCCTTAGGTCTGGTATAGATATTAAGGGGAACCCCGCCGCAAATTAAGAAAAAAAAATTGTGCGGTTCCCCCAAATATCCATACCAGGCCCTTCAGATCTGGCATGAATTTTAAGGGGAACTCCACCCCAAATTTAAAAAAATGGTGTGGAGTCCCCCAAAAATCCATACCAGACCCTTATCCGAGCACGCAACCTGGCAGGCCGCAGGAAAAGAGGGGGGGACGAGAGAGTGCCCCCACCCTCCTGAACCGTACCAGGCCACATGCCCTCAACATGGGGAGGATGTCCCCATGTTGATGGGGACAAGAGCCTCATCCCCACAACCCTTGCCCGGTGGTTGTGGGGGTCTGCGGGCGGGGGGCTTATCGTAATCTGGAAGACCCCTTTAACAAAGGGGACCCCCAGATCCCGCCCCCCATGTGAATTGGTAAGGGGTACATTGTACCCCTACCATTTCACGAAGAAAGTGTCAAAAAATGTAAAAAAAAACACACACACCTTGGAAAAGTCCTTTATTAAAAAAAAAAAAAAACATTCCAGCGGTGAAATCCAGTGTCCCGCGGCGATCCGATGTCCAGCGCTGTCCGTCATTGGCTGAGCCTGAGCGGACCTGATGGGGAACTTCCTCCGCAGTCTATTACATGTATAGACCCGCCCCTTCTAAAGTTCCCCATCAGGTCCGCTCAGCCAATGACTCGGTGTAAGGCTGAGGACCTGATGCGGAACATGAGAAGGGGCGGGTCTATACATTACACAGTGAGGGAAGTTCCCCATCAGGTCCGCCCCCTCGGTATGTCAGACCGCGCCTACGTCATTGGCCTGAGCGGGGAACTTCCTTCACTGTGTAATTTAAATTTACACAGTGAAGGAAGTTCCCCATCAGGTCCACTCAGGCCAATGACGTAGGCGGGGTCTGACATACCGAGGGGGCGGACCTGATGGGGAACTTCCCTCACTGTGTAATACATGTATAGACCCGCCCCTTCTCATGTTCCTTTTTTTTTTAATAAAGGACTTTTCCAAGGTGTTGGCGTGTTTTTTTTACATTTTTTGACACTTTCTTCGTGAAATGGTAGGGGTACAATGTACCCCTTACCAATTCACATAGGGGGGGAGGGATCTGGGGGTCCCCTTTGTTAAAGGGGTCTTCCAGATTCCGTTAAGCCCCCCGACCGCAGACCCCCACAACCACCGGGCAAGGGTTGTGGGGATGAGGCCCTTGTCCCCATCAACATGGGGACATCCTCCCCATGTTGAGGGCATGTGGCCTGGTACGGTTCAGGAGGGGGGCGCTCTCTCGTCCCCCCTCTTTTCCTGTGGCCTGCCAGGTTGCGTGCTCGGATAAGGGTCTGGTATGGATTTTTGGGGGGACTCCACGCCATTTTTTTTTAAATTTGGGGTGGAGTTCCCCTTAAAATCCATGCCAGATCTGAAGGGTCTGGTATGGATATTTGGGGGAACCGCACGCATTTTTTTTTTATTTGCAGCGGGGTTCCCCTTAATATCTATACCAGACCTGAAGGGCCTGGTAATTGAATTCTGGGGGACCCCTACGCTTTTTTATTTTATTTTTATCAATGACTTTTGTTGTATGTATTGCCGGGAGCCGACAATTCATTAATAGCCGCGAGTGAGTTTTAAATGACTTTTTTTCCTTCAAAAATGACATTTTATGCAGGGACAGTTCTAGGCACGGGAAACATGCGCCACTTTACATGCATATCATACACACCCCCTAAAGGAATATTTCACTTTTATTTTTTCATTTTAAGCATTATTAAAATCACTGCTCCCGAAAAAACTGCTGTTTTTAAAACTTTTTTTTGCATTGATACATGTCCCCTGGAGCAGGACCCGGGTCCCCAAACACTTTTTAGGACAATAACTTGCATATAAGCCTTTATATTTAGCACTTTAGATTTTGAACGTTCAAGTCCATTGTATTTAATAGGGTTCTAAAGTTCACGCGAACATTCTGTCTGTTCGCAGGTTCTGGTGCGAACCGAACAGGGGGGTGCTCGGCTCATCCCTGCTGGGCAGCGAGCAGCACTGTATCCCAGAAGGAGCAACGAGCTGGCTTCAGAAGCCCACACTAAAGTTGGCAGCACACTTGCTGAGGAGATGACAGTGAATAATTTGCAGAACTATCTAACAAAAAGACTACACTTACTACATATGCCAGAATGTATTATATGAAATGCGACCATCGCAAGGGTGTTTTTTAGAGGAAAAAAAAAAACTTTAATGATGGATTTACATTGCAGAACATTGCTCACTTTTTTATTGAATTTTTTATTAAAGGACTTTCATGGTGTAGTATTTGCTTTCTACCATTTTTAGGGGAGGTCGGGATATCTGAGGGCTTTCTTATTCAAAATGGATTTGCATTGCAGGAAACCCATGCAAACCTCCACATCCTTTTGGGGACTGGGGATAAGGCCCTTGTCTCCTCAACATGGTGAAAGGTGAAAAGGATTGACCACCCCCTTCAAGACACCCTGCCAATGTTGAAAGGCATCTGTGCTGATATAGTTCAGAAAAGGGGGGGGGTCACAGGATTTCTGCTCTCCCTTCCCAGGCCACCCAGGCTGCATGCATGGATAGGGGCCTGGTATTATTTTAGGGGAAACTGCACACTTTCTTTTATGCATACTGTCCCTTAAAATGGGGACCTCTTTAGACTAGTGTCAGGTGAAACAATTGCCCAGCCATGACATGTTCATCCAGGGAGGCTTAGTGGAACTTGAAGTCCCAATTATAATGGGAGTTCCCAGATATCTGGGTCCCCCAGGAGAATGAGTACAGGGTAAATGAGAACCTCTTATTACTCATTCCCAAAGAAATGTCAAAAACAAAAAGACATCCACACCATGAAAAAGTAATTTAATAAAAAATGTGTTAATAAAAAAAAAAACAATGTCCCATGGTGTAATGCCATCATCAATCATGTCATAAAGTGATGTAGATTTAGCATCAATCATGGTGACCTGACACTATATCGACTTGCTGCCCACTGAACCATTAACACAAAATTACAGATCCCCAGGCAGCTTATGTTTGGAAACAAACCAGCCAGGGATCTTGGATGATGCCATTGATCAAATATGGTCATTTTAAGGGGAACCTTATGCCATTTTAAAAAGCACAGTACAGTTCCCAGGGGAATGGGTACAGGGTACTAGGGTACCTTATTACCCCTTATTACTCATTCACCCCTCAAAAAATAGAAATGTACATACACACACACTATCCATAAAAAAATGACATTTAAAAAACAAAATGACCTTGATTTCTATTGTCGATCCCAGAACCCAGTGCTATAGATCCAGTATTGAAAATGGTGACCTGCCCGCATGACAACCTGCCACCAGACGATGGTGCCTCACCACAAATATGACCCATTGCTTCACGATCTTGCTTCGATGCACCACTGATGCAAAATAACAGATTTGTTTGTTGACAGGATTGTTTACAAACACCAGCATGTCAGGGATCTGTGGTTTTGTGGTAATGCTTTTTGTTTAAGCCAGGTACACACTACGTTCTTTTTTCGTAAAACCTAGCGGGTTGCACGAAAAACAAAACTGACAGCTCTGGTCGGGAGCCGCTGTACTAGCTATGCAAGGTTAGCCCAGCGATCTCCTCTGCTGAGCTGTTGTATTCTGACAGGGGAATGCCCCCCCCCACCAGAACACTCCAATCAGCAAGAGCACTGATGGGATCAGTCGGCTGCTGGTTTTCCAGCTTCTGTTGGACAGACCGACATACACAAGGGCAGAATATCATGCAGTTATTTTTTTTGTACCCGCAAAAGTCTCCCGAAATTCTGCCTGTGTCACTTTTTAAAAGGGTATTTCATATTTTTCTGTAACTCCATGTACAGCTTTAAGGCATCCCCCAAGTATGTTATTTAAAGGTATTATGTATTTTTGATGTTACCCTTCAAGCCACATCAAAAGACCCTCTCCCTGCTGTACAAAATTTTGCAAATGAGCTTTAAAAAGTGCCAGAAAAAAGCAAGATTTAGCTTCCAAAGACTTAGGAAGGAGTAGGATTCAACGCTATGTTTGGGGTTTGTGAAATTCTCTCTTAGCTTGCTAAATCTCCTGCAAACCTCTGAATTAAAAAAAAAAAACAATGAAAAAATACACAAAAACATACACACAAAGAACACCTGCACACACTTGTAACGTACACATCAACACATTTAAGCATACTGTACAGGACGCCAAGGTTGGGTCCTCGGCTGGTGCTATATAGCACCAATATTTGGGTTGTGGTCCCTTTAAGGAGTGGGTGAGGAATTCCCAGCAAAAGAAGTAGTCCAGAGAGGACTGGCTTGCAGTCCTCTTTGTCTTGATAAAGAGTTATTTGGGGCCCGGAATTTCGGAGGCTCTAAAGTGATATTCGGGTGGGATAGAGCCTCCACTCCTGACCACTCTGAGTCAGCACACAGGGGGTTAAAGGCTTCCAGGAAACAGCTCATAAGACAGGAAGTGGTGCTAGAGGTGGAGAGGAGGAGTATGGGATTGCACCTGTTGTGATGAGCTGTGTGTCTGCTGGAAGCTGCCAAAGACTTAACAAGCACTCTTGAAGTTTTAGGGCGAAGACCCATTCTACAAAAACTGTATGTGCCTTTTCTTTCATTTGTTTTGGGGCTAAAGACAAGCGGACTTTGTTTTATAGTTTTCCTGTGTGCTGAAAGAAGCTTTATCTTTGTTTGTTTACAAATAAAAGCCCTTTTTTCAAGATCAAACGGTTTATGCACTTGGTCCCGTAGAGCTATAACAACCCCCAAAGTTTACAACTGCTGGAGAATGCAGGCAAAGCTGCAAAAAACGTTTAAAACAAACTGACACTTAAAGAGACAGTGTGCTTATGGCATGTCTTGGGTGAAGTCAGCTCAGACATTTCAAACAGCAGACAAAGGCATGGAGGAGGTCATCAAGCCGCTGCGACCCAGCAACAAGCCACTGCGATCCAACAACAAGCTTTAGCAGAGGCAAACCGTCGCCATGAGGAAAGCACACGGCTGCTAACCGCCCAGTTTACGGCCCAGCAGGAGTCCACTCAAGCACAGGTGACTGCCTTGCAGGAGGCAGTACAGCGACTGGCTCAGGGACGAGAGCAAGCGGTCGTAGCTGCTGACAACCAAGTGTCCGTGAGAGCCACCCATTTCTTACAAAAGCTAACACCCAGTGATGACATAGAGGCCTTTCTCACTACCTTTGAAAGGATAGCAGAGAGAGAGGGGTGGCCCCGTGACCAATGGGCTGGCATTATCTCCCCTTTCCTCACCAGTGACCCACAAAAGGCTTATTTTGACCTCCCATCTGAGCACATCAGCGACTATGAGCGGCTGAATGCAGAAATCCTGGCCCGCCTGGGAGTGACCACAGCCGTCCGGGCTCAGAGGGTGCATCGCTAGCGATACAAACCTGACCGACCACCTAGGTCCCAAATGCACGAACTCGTGCAGCTGGTGAAAAAATGGCTGCAGCCAGAAAAATTGTCGGGCCCACGAATGGTGGAACGGGTAGTGATGGACTGGTACCTGCGGTGCCTGCCAGATGACCTACAGCGCTGGGTAAGCCATGGAGACCCTGCAACTGCTGACCAGCTGGTTGAGTTGGTCGAAAGATATACAGTGGTGGAGGACCTGCTTGGGCCTGCCAAACCAGACCAGCCACAGCACCTAGGAGAGAAGCCCTGCCTTACATTGAAACCCGCAAACCTGCATCATCTTCCGCAGAACCGCAAAGGTTGGTTCCTGTCCCTAGGATGGGGGACCTACAGTGATGGCGATGTCGGTCCTGGGGGCATACCCGGGCACAGTGCCCGCTGCAGGAGAAGCCTATGGACTATGGGACTGGTCGGAGAAGCTCGTTCTATGTGCAAAGAGCGTGTGCCATTCATCTTGATCTGGCTGCAGGGCGGTTCGAGTGTGAAGTGTGGGTAAACCACCTTTCTGCCAGGGCTCTACTAGACTGCGGTAGCATGGTAACACTTGTACATGCCAGGGTGGTCGGGAGACTCGGCCCAGTAAATAAGACTCTATGGGTAGTGTGTATCCATGGGGACACCAGGGAGTACCCCCTGGTCCCGATGACGGTTTCCTATGGCCATAACTCAGTTACACAAGAGATTGGGGTGGTAAAACGTCTAATACATGACATCATAGTGGGGCGGGACTGTCCACTATTTCTCGAACTGTGGAACCAGGTACAGATAGGGCTGCCAGGAGAACTGGGGACACTGGGCCTGGAAGGGACAGAGTCTGAGGGGTCCGGGCCTGAAACCCCCACAACACACCCCTCTAGTGTGGAGATACCCATCACTGACAATGAAATTACAGAGAATGCTAATTTGGATGATAATGTTCCTGTTCCAGGTCTCAAAACCGAGTTGATCTCTGAGGGGGGGATGTTTTCCCATTACAAGTTCTGCTGGGGGAGGATGATGAGGAGCTCTCTCCGGTTGAGGAGGAGGCGGAAACATCCTCAAGGCCAGTACATCCAGACCTGGATGTATCCAGGGGTGCATTTGGCACTGCCCAATTACAGGATCCTACCTTGATCAATGCTAGAGAGCAGGTTTCTGTTATTGATGGGGTCTTACAAATGCCAGGGGCAGACCAGAGGTTTCCTCATTTTGCGTTGAAGGGGGACTTGGTATATCGAGTAGCTGAGAGCAGAGGGGAAACTGTAGAACAGTTGCTGGTTCCCCAACTCTATAGGCGGATGCTCCTTGATCTAGCCCACAACGACGCACTGGGAGGACACCTGGGGGTGGAGAAAACAGAGGCCAGGATAACCGACTGGTTTTACTGGCCAGGGGTGAAGGCAGA
Source organism: Rana muscosa (assembly GCA_029206835.1). NCBI lineage: Eukaryota > Metazoa > Chordata > Amphibia > Anura > Ranidae > Rana > Rana muscosa. The sequence continues at coordinate 683,378,766 of CM055117.1, read as the reverse complement.
GGTTAAAAGATATTGTGCATCTTGTCCCATTTGCCAGTTAACTGCCCCAGTGACTCACTATAGAAACCCTCTAGTACCCTTGCCAATTATTGAGGTCCCATTCGAGCGGATCGCTATGGATCTGGTGGGACCCCTGGTAAAGTCGGCAAGGGGGCACCAATACATATTAGTCATCCTAGATTACGCAACTAGGTATCCAGAAGCAATCCCTTTGAGGAAAGCTTCCTCTAAGGCCATTGCCCGGAAGTTATTTCAAATGTTCTCACGAACTGGGTTCCCCAAAGAGATGCTGACGGACCAGGGCACCCCTTTTATGTCAAAGGTGATGGCGGACTTGTGCAAACTGTTTCAGATTAAGCAGTTGCGGACGTCCGTTTATCATCCGCAGACCGATGGCCTAGTCGAGGGGTTTAATAAAACTCTAAAGTCCATGTTGAAAAGAGTGGTCCAGAAAGACGGGAAGCATTGGGATATGTTACTCCCTGCCTTGTTGTTTGCCATCCGGGAGGTGCCACAAGCATCCACAGGCTTCTCACCGTTTGAGCTAGTAAAGAAAACGTGGGAAAGTGAGTCCTCACCGCATAAAACCGTGGTAGAGCTTATCTCTCAAATGCGAGAGAGGGTGGCTAAGGTGATGCCGCTGGTGAGGGAGCATATGCAGAAGGCTCATGATGCCCAAAGAAGAGAGTATAACCGGTCAGCTAAAATTAGACAGTTTCCAGTAGGAGACCGGGTGGCTGTTCTAATACCCACGGTGGAGAGCAAATTCTTGGCCAAGTGGCAAGGCCCGTTTGAGGTAGTAGAGAAAGTAGGTGAGGTACAAGGTACACCAGCCAGGGAAAAGAAAACCCTACCAAATCTATCACGTAAATTTGTTGAAACCCTGGAGAGACAGAGAACAGGTATCCGCGGTGGTAGGGGTACAGTCAGGGGACCATGTCGACCTGGTGCAGGTTGCTGCCACCCTAACTAGACCCCAAACCCAGCAAGCAAAAGAGTTTCTGCAAAGAAATAGGGTCATGTTTTCAGGATTGCCCGGTCTCACCAACGTCATCAAGCATGACATTGTAACCGAGCCCAATGTAAAAATCCTGTTAAAGCCTTACCGTATCCCAGAAGCTCATAGGGTGGCAACATCTAAAGAGATTAAAAGAATGCTCGAACTTGGAATCATTGAAGAGTCACAGAGCGAGTGGTCGAGTCCAATCCTGTTGGTACCCAAACCCAACGGCACCCTCTGCTTCTGTAACGACTTCAGAAAACTTAATGAAGTCTCCAAGTTTGATGCATATCCCATGCCACGGGTAGATGAGCTAATTGAGAGGTTAGGTCCTGCCAGGTATATCACCACGCTGGACCTCACAAAAGGGTACTGGCAGATTCCCCTGACCAAGGAAGCCAGGGAGAAAACAGCCTTCTCTACCCCGGAAGGCCACTTCCAATACAAAGGGATGCCATTTGGTCTACAATCTGCCCCTGCCACGTTCCAAAGGGCCAAACTTTGCGTCCACATCAACGGTACGCTTCCGTCTACTTAGATGACATATTCGTCTTCAGCACTGATTGGGAGTCATATCTTCCCCGGGTTCAGGCAGTTGTAGACTCCTTGAGAAGAGCAGGGTTCACCATCAATCTGGAAAAGTGTGCCGTTGGGGTCGAGGAAGCCAAGTACCTAGGGTATATTGTGGGTAGGGGGTTGGTGAAGCCCCAAATGAGTAAGGTGGAAGCCATACAGGACTGGCCCCGTCCCCTAACCAAGAAGCAGGTCAGAGCGTTTTTGGGCATAGTTGGCTATTATAGGAGGTTTGTTCCCAACTTCGCCACCATTGCTGCACCGCTGACTGACTTGACCAAGGGCAGAAACTCAGTGATGATAAAGTGGAACTCTTGGCCGAATTCATCTTTCCCTCAATTGCAACCAGTCGTCCTGATTCTGCAGCTGAAAAACACCCCCACAGCATGATGCTGCCACCACCATGCTTCACTGTTGGGACTGTATTGGACAGATGATGAGTAGTGCCTGGTTTTCTTCACACATACCGCTAATGCCGCGTACACACGATCATTTTTCCCATCTGGAAAAATTACATTTTTTCTTTTGGATGAGAAAAGCGACCGTGTGTGGGCTTATTGTCATTTTTCCAGACGGGAAAAACGGCATTAATCACGACGAGAAAAATTAGAACATGCTCTAATTTTTCTCGTTGTGATTCCCGTCATTTTTTTCCGCTGCAGTTTTCCCATAGGGAAACACTGCCGGGGAGCCTACACACAGTCGTTTTTTTCGACCAAGAAAAAAAAATTCATTTAAAACGGCGTGTGTAGGGGAACAATCTGTTCCTCATTTTCCACGTCGATTTTCTCGACGGTGTTTTCACCGTCTAAAAAATTGATCGTGTGTACATGGCATTAGAATTAAGGCCAAAAAGTTCTATCTTGGTCTCATCAGACCAGAGAATCTTATTTCTCACCATCTTGGAGTCCTTCAGGTGTTTTTTTTAGCAAACTCCATGCAGGCTTTCATGTGTCATGCACTGAGGAGAGGCTTCTGTCGGGCCACTATGAAATAAAGCCCCGACTGGTGGAGGGCTGCAGTGATGGTTGACTTTCTACAACTTTCTCCCATACTTTCCGTACCCACTGTATATACATAGAAGGCAGATATGAAAGCACATAGGGCTTTATATATATATATATATATATATATATATATATATATATATATATATACATATATATATATATATATATATATATATATAAGCAAATTCCAGTTAAAAGTGGTAAAATTGTTTCATCATCAAGGGGCGCCCCAGGAACGTGGGGGGGGACTCTGGTTTCAAGAGACTACCTTCCGCAGAAAGAATGTGGGGTTTACTGATATAAGGGGGAACCCTTTATATCAGTGCCCCCTTATATTATTGTATTCACCCCCCCTTAAATCAGTGACCCCCCTCAGACTTGCCTGGCGGTGCTGTCACTGACCTCCACTCAGGTGCACTGTGCAGGGCTCAGTTAGACAGCTTCAGGTTGGTGGCTCTCGTTTTATCCTATAGTCTCCTCTCCACAGTCCACACACATCTGACTTCTCCCATGACCCCCATCCTAGCTGCACTCCCACTTTTTTTTTGTTTTTAAATAGTTTTATTGAGAAAAAGAAAAGGTTTTCCATATACAGTAACAAGTGATGTCAACCATCACAGCAGGTATCAAATCAAAACAAAATGCTAACATCAATTGACATAGCTAAGAAAGACTTGGCTGTGTGACATATTACATGGTAAGAATTAATGCATATAGAAAAAACAAACAATACAAAATAATACAGAGAAAGAGACATTAAGGAAAAGAAAAACCACAAAGACTTTGGTCAGTCATGAAGTCGAAATAAGAACCAAGGGTTCCACTTACAGTCAGGTCCATAAATATTGGGACATCGACACAATTCTTATCTTTTTGGCTCTATACACCACCACAATGGATTTGAAAGGAAACAAACAAAATGTGCTTTAACTGCAGACTTTCAGCTGAGGGTATTTACATCCAAATCAGGTGAACGGTGTAGGAATTACAACAGTTTGTATATGTGCCTCCCACTTTTTAAGGGACCAAAAGTAATGGGACAGATTAACAATCATAAATCAAACTTTCACTTTTTAATACTTGGTTGAAAATCCTTTGCAGTCAATTAAAGCCTGAAGTCTGGAACACAATGACATCACCAGACGCTGGGTTTCATCCCTGGTGATGCTCTGCCAGGCCTCTACTGCAACTGTCGTCAGTTCCTGCTTGTTCTTGGGGCATTTTCCCTTCAGTTTTGTCTTCAGCAAGTGAAATGCATGCTCAATCGGATTCAGGTTAGGTGATTGACTTGGCCATTAGCATAACATTCCACTTCTTTCCCTTAAAAAACTCTTTGGTTGCTTTCGCATTATGCTTCGGGTCATTGTCCATCTGCACTGGGAAGCGCCGTCCAATGAGTTTTGAAGCATTTGGCTGAATATAAGCAGATAATATTGCCCGAAACACTTCAAAATTCATCCTGCTGCTTTTGTCAGCAGTCACATCATCAATCAATTCAAGAGAACCAGTTCCATTGGCAGCCATACATGCCCACGCCATGACACTACCACCATCATGCTTCACTAATGAGGTGGTATGCTTTGGATCATGAGCAGTTCCTTTCCTTCTCCATACTTTTCTCTTCCCATGACTCTGGTACAAGTTGATCTTGGTCTCATCTGTCCATAGGATGTTGTTCCAGAACTGTGAAGGCTTTTTTAGATGTTGTTTGGCAAACTCTAATCTGGCCTTTCTGTTTTTGAGGCTCACCAATGGTTTACATCTTGTGGTAAACCCTCTGTATTCACTCTGGTGAAATCTTCTCTTGATTGTTGACTTTGACACACATATACCTACCTCCTGGAGAGTGTTCTTGATCTGGCCAACTGTTGTGAAGGGTGTTTTCTTCACCAGGGAAAGAATTCTTCGGTCATCCACCACAGTTGTTTTCCGTAGTCTTCTGGGTCTTTTGGTGTTGCTGAGCTCACCGGTGCATTCTTTCTTTTTAAGGATGTTCCAAACAGTTGATTTGGCCACACCTAATGTTTTTGCTATCTCTCTGATGGGTTTGTTTTGTTTTTTCAGCCTAATGATGGCTTGCTTTACTGATAGTGACAGCTCTTTGGATCTCATATTGAGAGTTGACAGCAACAGATTCCAAATGCAAATAGCACACTTGAAATGTACTCTGGACATTTTATCCGCTCCTTGTAAATGGGATAATGAGGGAATAACACACACCTGGCCATGGAACAGCTGAGCAGCCAATTGTCCCATTACTTTTGGTCCCTTAAAAAGTGGGAGGCACATATACAAACTGTTGTAATTCCTACACCGTTCACCTTATTTGGATGTAAATACCCTCAAATTAAAGCTGGAAGTCTGCAGTTAATGCACATCTTGTTCGTTTCATTTCAAATCCATTGTGGTGGTTAGGGATGAGCTTCGAGTTCGAGTCGAACTCATGTTCGACTCGAACATTGCCTGTTCGCCCGTTCGCCGAACAGCGAACAAATTGGGGTGTTCGCGGCAAATTCGAAAAATCTATGGGAGAAATCTAAAGTGCTAATTATAAAGGCTTATAAGCAAGTTATTGTCCTAAAAAGTGTTTGGGAACCGGGGTCCTGCCCCAGGGGACATGTATCAATGCAAAAAGAAGTTTTAAAAACGGCCGTTTTTTCGGGAGCAGTGATTTTAATAATGCTTAAAATGAAAAAATAAAAGTGAAATATTCCTTTAAATTTCGTACCTGGGGGGTGTGTATGATATGCATGTGAAGTGGCGCATGTTTCCCGTGCTTAGAACTGTCCCTGCAAAAAATGTCATTTTTGAAAGAAAAAAAGTCTTTTAAAACTGACTCGCGGCTATTAATGAATTGTCGGCTCCCGGCAATACATACAAAAGTCATTGATAAAAAAAAAAAGTGTGGGGGTTCCCCAGAATTCAATTACCAGGCCCTTCAGGTCTGGAATGGATATTAAGGGGAACCCCGCCGCAAATGAAAAAAAAAATTGACGTGGGGTTCCCCCAAATATCCATTCCAGGCCCTTCAGATCTGGCATGGATTTTAAGGGGAACTCCACCCCAAATTTTAAAAAAATGGCGTGGAGTCCCCCTAAAAATCCATACCAGACCCCTTATCCGAGCACGCAACCTGGCCGGCCGCAGGGGAAAAGGGGGGGACGAGAGAGCGGCCACCCCTCCCTCCTGAACCGTACCAAGCCACATGCCCTCAACATGGGGAGGATGTCCCCATGTTGATGGGGACAAGGGCCTCATCCCCACAACCCTTGCCCGGTGGTAGTGATGAGCCGAACACCCCCGGGTTCGGTTCGCACCAGAACCCGCGAACGGACCGAAAGTTCGCACGAACATTAGAACCCTATTAAATACAATGGATGCGAACGTTCGGATTCTAAAGTGCTAATTATAACGACTATTATCCATGTTATTGTCCTAAACAGAGTTTGGGAACCCGGGTTCTGCACCAGGGGACATGTATCAATGCAAAAAGAAGTGTTAAAAACTGACGTTTTCCGGGAGCAGTCATTTTAATGATGCATAAAGTGAAAAAAAAAGTCAAATATTCCTTTAAATATTGTACCTGGGGGGTGTCTAAAGTATGCCTGTGAAGTGCCACGTGTTTCCCGTGTTTAGAACTGTCCCTGCACAAAATAACATTTCTAAAGGAAAAAAAGCCATTTAAAACTGCTTGCGGCTTTAATGTAATGTCTGGTCCCCGGTAATATGGATGAAAATCTTTAAGAAAAATGGCATAGCTACCCCATCAACCCCCCCCCCCCCTACCCCAGCCCATTACCAGCCCCTTTGGGTCTTGTATGGATATTAAGGGGAACCCCGCACACAAAATAAAAAAGGCCCTATATACTCTGAACAGCCGTATACAGGCGGTGCATACAAGACAGGGACTGTAGGTTTGTTCTTATGTAGAATCTGTTTGTAATTTTGAACAGGTACATTGTTTAAGTGTAGCTCCAGGCCAAATACCTATTTTTAAGCTTTTTGGAAAACATAGGGAAGGGTTATCACCCCTGTAACATTTTTTTTGCTGTCTGTGCCCCTGTTCAGAACATTTCACCTCACTTTGCGTCCCAATGACAACTGTTTTTGAAATGTGGTGTTTTTATTGAAACAAGGATTGGTGATAAAGCATCAGTAGAGAGGAGACACCTTTCTCCCATATTAATTCTTACAGGAGAGAATTTTCCTTCCAAGGGGTAGATTTCCTCTCACTTCCTGTTGTCTTCTTCCGTTTGCAAGTAGTAGTCGTTTGTAAGTTGGATGTTTGAAAGTAGGGACCTGCCGTATATACTCTGCAGAAATTGGCCCCTTAGGTGTTGGTGTTGGCACAACACTGTAAGCACTCACAGTTACTCTTGGTGGGTGCTGGAACGCCCTGCTGTCAACTATTATATCAGGAATTGTAATAACATATAATTGTTGAACAGTGGTAGTAAAAATTGGGCCTTTGATGGTGGTGCTGGTGCCACACCACTGTAAGGCCTGACAGTTACTCTTGGTGGGCGCAGCAATGGGCCCTGCTGTGAATTATTAGATCAATAATTATAATTGCATGCCCCTGTTGAACAGGGGCTGAAAAATTGGGCCTTTGGTGGTGGTGGTGGTGGTGTTGACACAACACTGTAAGGCCTGACAGTTACTCTTGGTGGGCGCAGCAATGGGCCCTGCTGTGAATTATTAGATCAATAATTATAATTGCATGCCCCTGTTGAACAGGGGCTGAAAAATTGGGCCTTTGGTGGTGGTGGTGGTGGTGTTGACACAACACTGTAAGGCCTGACAGTTACTCTTGGTGGGCGCAGCAATGGGCCCTGCTGTGAATTATTAGATCAATAATTATAATTGCATGCCCCTGTTGAACAGGGGCTGAAAAATTGGGCCTTAGGCACTGGTGGCACAACACTGCAACCCCTTACAGATACTGTACTTGGAGCACAGCAATGAGGCCTGTTGCAAAGTATTGCATCAAAAATTGTAATTACACGCCCCTGTTAAACAGGGGCTGAAAAATTGGGCCTTAGCCACTGGTGGCGGCACCCATAAACCAAAATGATCTTCCAAGCTATCATCATTAATCGGATCATTGAGGAGGAGGAGGAGGATAGCTAGTCAACATAACAGCACAGGAACTCAGCATCAGCATCAGTCTTGAAGGGATGTGACATTTTAAAATCAATTAGTCTGTTATATCAGCATCAGGTGTGTGGTAGCTGGTGGTGATCCAAGACTGGTTCATCTTGATGAAAGTCAGTCAATCAACCGAGTCGGTGGACAGGCGCACCCTGTGATCCGTGACAAATCCTCCAGCAGCACTGAATGTGCGTTCTGAAAGAACGCTGGATGCAGGACAGGCCAGTAGCTCAATTGCATACTGTGCAAGCTCTGGCCAGTGATCCATCCTCAAGACCCAGTAAGCCAGAGGATTTTCGGTGGGGAAGGTGTCCAAGTCTGACCTTGCCCCTAGGTATTCCTGCACCATGTATATCAGACGCTGGCGATGGTTGCTGGAAACGATCATACTTTGGGGCTGCGGACTAAAGAGTTGTCTGAACGCATCGGTCAGACGGCCACCTTCCCCACCGCTCCTTCTTTGACTGCCCGAAGCCTCAGCAACTCGTTGTCCAGGACCAGGAGTTTGTAACCTCCCAGTCTCTGGGAACGCGTTGCACAGACGTTTCTGCAAGGCCTCCCGGAGCTGTCTCATCCTCTGCTCCCTCTGCGATGGTAAGATAAGGTCCGCAACCTTACCCTTGTACCGTGGATCAAGGAGAGTGGCCAGCCAGTAATGGTCCCTCTCCTTGATCCGAAGAATACGAGGATCCTTCCGCAGACTTTGCAGGATCAGGGAGGCCATGCAGCGTAGGTTAGCTGAGGCATTCAGTCCGGAGTCCTCTGGGTCACTAAGGATGACATGATCCGCAGCCACCTCCTCCCAGCCACGTACAAGTCCACTGGTTTCTTGGGACTGTAAATCATCCCTAAAAGATTGCTGCTGATGATGCTGAGTGCCAGCCTCCACCTCCATGCTGACACAATCCTCTTCCTGTGCGATGGGTGGGACAGAAGGAACACTGTCAGGGTAAAGGGGGCCTTGAGAGGCAAGGAAGTCCTCCTCTTCCTGCCTCTGTTCTGCCTCAAGTGCCCTGTCCATTATTCCACGCAGCGTGTGCTCCAACAGGTGGACAAGAGGTACAGTGTCAATGATGCATGCACTGTCACTGCTCACCATCCTCGTGGCCTCCTCAAATGGTGCCAGGACAGTGCATGCATCCCTGATCATGCCCCACTGGCGTGGTGAAAAAAACCCGAGCTCCCCTGACCCTGTCCTGGTGCCGTAGTCGCACAGGTACTCATTGATGGCCCTCTGCTGCGTGTGCAGCCGCTGCAGCATGGCCAATGTTGAGTTCCACCTGGTGGGCATGTCACATATAAGGCGGTTCTTGGGCACGTTCAACTCCTTTTGCAGCTCAGCCAGGCGAGCACTGGCATTATAAGATCTGCGGAAATGAACACAGACTTTCCTGGCCTGCCTCAGGACATCCTGTAAGCCCGGGTACCTGCCCAAGAACCACTGCACCACCAGGTTAAGGACGTGAGCCATACAGGGCACATGGGTCAGTTGTCCCTGTCGGAGGGCGGAGAGGAGGTTGGTGCCATTGTCACAAACCACCATTCCTGGCTTAAGCTGGCATGGCGTCAACCACCTCTCGGCCTGCCCCTGCAGAGCAGAGAGGACCTCTGCCCCAGTGTGGCTCCTGTCCCCCAAACACACCAGCGCAAGCACGGCATGGCATCTTTTTGCCTGCGTACTTGCGTAGCCCCTTGAACGCCTACGGAGCACCGCTGGTTCCGAGGACAAACCACAGGAAGAGGCCATGGAGGAAGAAGAAGAGGAGGGGGTGGAGGAGAGAGGTGTGTCACAACCAGTAGTAGCATTTTGGAGGCGTGGCGGTGGAACAACCTCCAACACTACTGCACCTTGTCCTGCATCCTTCCCAGCTGCCAAAAGAGTGACCCAATGGGCCGTGAAAGAAAGGTAACGTCCCTGTCCATACCTGCTGGACCATGAGTCAGCGGTAATATGCACCTTACCGCTGACCGCCCTGTCCAGCGAGGCCAAGACATTGCCTTCCACATGCCTGTAGAGAGCCGGAATCGCCTTCCGTGAGAAAAAGTGGCGTTTGGGAACCTGCCACTGAGGAACCGCACATTGCACAAACTCACGGAAGGGGGCCGAGTCTACCAACTGAAAAGGCAGCAGTTGAAGCGCTAGCAATTTAGCCAAGCTAGCATTCAACCGCTGGGCATGTGGATGGCTGGGAGTGAACTTCTTTCGACGGTCCAGCAGCTGGGGCAGGGAAATTTGCCTGCTAGAATCGGACGTCGGTGTACTGCTAGCAGAGTGCCCGCAAGTACTTGGCCTTGACACACCTAATTCTACACCTTCATTCCTCTCAGAGCAGGTTTCAGAGAGGACTGAAGGTATAGTGGGGTTGGAGATCCCAGCTGATGCGGTGCAAGAAGAGGTCAGCTTTGTTCTTTGGTGTGGGTCTTTAAGGTAGGCTTGCCAACGAGCTGCATGGCAGGTCAGCATATGTCTGATCAAGCATGTGGTGCCCAAGCGGCTGATGTTTTGGCCACGCGATATACGCTTGAGACATATGTTGCAAACAGCAGCTGTGCGATCTGATGCACTCGCCTCAAAAAAGGCCCACACCAAAGAACTTTTTGAATGACGGGCAGAGGCAGCGCCCTGCACAGGCGGAGCTCTGCGGTGTGATTCTGTCGGTGTGCTGCCCATACGCTGGCCACCCAAGGGCATCCTGCCTCGTTGGAGATGTGCCTCCTCCTCATCCTCCTCCTCTCTCCTATTAGGCACCCACGTGGAGTCAGTGACCTCATCATCCCCTCCCTCCTCATCACTGGAGCCAATCTGGCAGTATGCTGCAGCTGCTGGAGCATGACTGCCAGATTGGTGTCCTTCTTGAGCATCCCCTCTCTCTGCTCTCACGCTACTGCCTTCCTCTATCTGGGTATCATCATCAGATCCTTCGAAACGCTGGGCATCCTCCTGGAGCATGTACCCAACACTGTGCTCAAACAGTTCGGGGGACTCCTCAGGAGGAGGACATGGTGGGTCTAGGGAAGGATTGACTAATGAAGATAATGATACCAGAGAAGAGGACGCTTTGGCAGCTGCTTTGCCAGTACCCTGAGCCTGGGTGAGAGAGGATGAGGAGGATGAGGTGGGCTTGGTCATCCACTCTACCAAGTCTTCGGCATGATGTGGCTCAACATGTCCAGCTGCCGAAAAGAAGGACAAGCGTGTCCCATGGCCATATGCTGATGACAATGCACCGCGTCCACGACCAGCACTGTTGCCCCCAGACACAGAGCCTGCTTGCCCTCTTTTTTTGCCTCCTGACTGTCTGTCTCTCCTTGTTTGCCTTCCAGACATTTTAATGGATGGCCTGCAGGGAGATGGGAAAAACAGTAATAAGGGCTACCTTCAGGTGTATACTGTGCAGGAGGCTTAGCAACAATGACACTGACACTATCCCCTGCCTATCCTTCTCTGTCCCTAAACACAAGGATTTGCAATATGCTTCAGCAAGATTGGTTTAGCACAGAACAGCACACTGTCAGTTTCACTTACTGTCCTACTCTGTCCCTACAAACAAGATTTAGCACAGAATAGCACACTGATAGTTTCCACGAGTGTCCTTCTCTGTCCCTAAACTCAAGGATTTCAAATATGGTTCAGCAAGATTGGTTTAGAACAGAATAGCACACTGTCAGTTTCACTCACTGTCCTACTCTGTCCCTACAAACAAGATTTAGCACAGAATAGCACACTGATAGTTTCCACGAGTGTCCTTCTCTGTCCCTAAACTCAAGGATTTCAAATATGGTTCAGCAAGATTGGTTTAGAACAGAATAGCACACTGTCAGTTTCACTCACTGTCCTACTCTGTCCCTACAAACAAGATTTAGCACAGAATAGCACACTGATAGTTTCCACGAGTGTCCTTCTCTGTCCCTAAACTCAAGGATTTCAAATATGGTTCAGCAAGATTGGTTTAGAACAGAATAGCACACTGTCAGTTTCACTCACTGTCCTACTCTGTCCCTACAAACAAGATTTAGCACAGAATAGCACACTGACACTTTCCCTCACTGTACCTCTCTGTCCCTAAACTCAAGGATTTCAAATATGGTTCAGCAAGATTGGTTTAGAACAGAATAGCACACTGTCAGTTTCACTCACTGTACCTCTCTGTCCCTACAAACAAGATTTAGCACAGAATAGCACACTGATAGTTTCCACGAGTGTCCTTCTCTGTCCCTAAACTCAAGGATTTCATATATGGTTCAGCAAGATTGGTTTAGAACAGAATAGCACACTGTCAGTTTCACTCACTGTCCTTTTCTGTCCCTACAAACAAGATTTAGCACAGAATAGCACACTGATAGTTTCCTTGAGTGTCCTTCTCTGTCCCTAAACTCAAGGATTTCAAATATGGTTCAGCAAGATTGGTTTAGAACAGAATAGCACACTGTCAGTTTCACTCACTGTACCTCTCTGTCCCTACAAACAAGATTTAGCACAGAATAGCACACTGATAGTTTCCACGAGTGTCCTTCTCTGTCCCTAAACTCAAGGATTTCAAATATGGTTCAGCAAGATTGGTTTAGAACAGAATAGCACACTGTCAGTTTCTCTCACTGTACCTCTCTGTCCCTACAAACAAGATTTAGCACAGAATAGTACACTGACACTTTCCCTCACTGTACCTCTCTGTCCCTAAACTCAAGGATTTCAAATATGGTTCGGCAAGATTGGTTTAGAACAGAATAGCACACTGTCAGTTTCACTCACTGTACCTCTCTGTCCCTACAAACAAGATTTAGCACAGAATAGCACACTGATAGTTTCCACGAGTGTCCTTCTCTGTCCCTAAACTCAAGGATTTCAAATATGGTTCAGCAAGATTGGTTTAGAACAGAATAGCACACTGTCAGTTTCACTCACTGTCCTACTCTGCCCCTACAAACAAGATTTAGCACAGAATAGCACACTGATAGTTTCCACGAGTGTCCTTCTCTGTCCCTAAACTCAAGGATTTCAAATATGGTTCAGCAAGATTGGTTTAGAACAGAATAGCACACTGTCAGATTCACTCACTGTCCTACTCTGTCCCTACAAACAAGATTTAGCACAGAATAGCACACTGACACTTTCCCCCACTGTACCTCTCTGTCCCTAAACTCAAGGATTTCAAATATGGTTCAGCAAGATTGGTTTAGAACAGAATAGCACACTGTCAGTTTCACTCACTGTACCTCTCTGTCCCTACAAACAAGATTTAGCACAGAATAGCACACTGACACTTTCCCTCACTGTACCTCTCTGTCCCTAAACTCAAGGATTTCAAATATGGTTCAGCAAGATTGGTTTAGAACAGAATAGCACACTGTCAGTTTCACTCACTGTCCTACTCTGTCCCTACAAACAAGATTTAGCACAGAATAGCACACTGATAGTTTCCACGAGTGTCCTTCTCTGTCCCTAAACTCAAGGATTTCAAATATGGTTCAGCAAGATTGGTTTAGAACAGAATAGCACACTGTCAGTTTCACTCACTGTCCTACTCTGTCCCTACAAACAAGATTTAGCACAGAATAGCACACTGATAGTTTCCACGAGTGTCCTTCTCTGTCCCTAAACTCAAGGATTTCAAATATGGTTCAGCAAGATTGGTTTAGAACAGAATAGCACACTGTCAGTTTCACTCACTGTCCTACTCTGTCCCTACAAACAAGATTTAGCACAGAATAGCACACTGACACTTTCCCTCACTGTACCTCTCTGTCCCTAAACTCAAGGATTTCAAATATGGTTCAGCAAGATTGGTTTAGAACAGAATAGCACACTGTCAGTTTCACTCACTGTACCTCTCTGTCCCTACAAACAAGATTTAGCACAGAATAGCACACTGATAGTTTCCACGAGTGTCCTTCTCTGTCCCTAAACTCAAGGATTTCATATATGGTTCAGCAAGATTGGTTTAGAACAGAATAGCACACTGTCAGTTTCACTCACTGTCCTTTTCTGTCCCTACAAACAAGATTTAGCACAGAATAGCACACTGATAGTTTCCTTGAGTGTCCTTCTCTGTCCCTAAACTCAAGGATTTCAAATATGGTTCAGCAAGATTGGTTTAGAACAGAATATCACACTGTCAGTTTCACTCACTGTACCTCTCTGTCCCTACAAACAAGATTTAGCACAGAATAGCACACTGATAGTTTCCACGAGTGTCCTTCTCTGTCCCTAAACTCAAGGATTTCAAATATGGTTCAGCAAGATTGGTTTAGAACAGAATAGCACACTGTCAGTTTCACTCACTGTACCTCTCTGTCCCTACAAACAAGATTTAGCACAGAATAGCACACTGACACTTTCCCTCACTGTACCTCTCTGTCCCTAAACTCAAGGATTTCAAATATGGTTCAGCAAGATTGGTTTAGAACAGAATAGCACACTGTCAGTTTCACTCACTGTCCTACTATGTCCCTACAAACAAGATTTAGCACAGAATAGCACACTGACACTTTCCCTCACTGTACCTCTCTGTCCCTAAACTCAAGGATTTCAAATATGGTTCAGCAAGATTGGTTTAGAACAGAATAGCACACTGTCAGTTTCACTCAATGTCCTACTCTGTCCCTACAAACAAGATTTAGCACAGAATAGCACACTGACACTTTCCCTCACTGTACCTCTCTGTCCCTAAACTCAAGGATTTCAAATATGGTTCGGCAAGATTGGTTTAGAACAGAATAGCACACTGTCAGTTTCACTCACTGTACCTCTCTGTCCCTACAAACAAGATTTAGCACAGAATAGCACACTGATAGTTTCCACGAGTGTCCTTCTCTGTCCCTAAGCTCAAGGATTTCAAATATGGTTCAGCAAGATTGGTTTAGAACAGAATAGCACACTGTCAGTTTCACTCACTGTCCTACTCTGCCCCTACAAACAAGATTTAGCACAGAATAGCACACTGATAGTTTCCACGAGTGTCCTTCTCTGTCCCTAAACTCAAGGATTTCAAATATGGTTCAGCAAGATTGGTTTAGAACAGAATAGCACACTGTCAGATTCACTCACTGTCCTACTCTGTCCCTACAAACAAGATTTAGCACAGAATAGCACACTGACACTTTCCCCCACTGTACCTCTCTGTCCCTAAACTCAAGGATTTCAAATATGGTTCAGCAAGATTGGTTTAGAACAGAATAGCACACTGTCAGTTTCACTCACTGTACCTCTCTGTCCCTACAAACAAGATTTAGCACAGAATAGCACACTGACACTTTCCCTCACTGTACCTCTCTGTCCCTAAACTCAAGGATTTCAAATATGGTTCAGCAAGATTGGTTTAGAACAGAATAGCACACTGTCAGTTTCACTCACTGTCCTACTCTGTCCCTACAAACAAGATTTAGCACAGAATAGCACACTGACACTTTCCCTCACGGTACCTCTCTGTCCCTAAACTCAAGGATTTCAAATATGGTTCAGCAAGATTGGTTTAGAACAGAATAGCACACTGTCAGTTTCACTCACTGTCCTACTCTGTCCCTACAAACAAGATTTAGCACAGAATAGCACACTGACACTTTCCCTCACGGTACCTCTCTGTCCCTAAACCGGGCAAGGGTTGTGGGGATGAGGCCCTTGTCCCCATCGACATGGGGACATCCTCCCCATGTTGAGGGCATGTGGCCTGGTACAGTTCAGGAGGGAGGGGGGGCCGCTCTCTCGTCCCCCCCTTTTCCCCTGCGGCCGGCCAGGTTGCGTGCTCGGATAAGGGGTCTGGTATGGATTTTTAGGGGGACTCCACGCCATTTTTTTTTTAAATTTGGGGTGGAATTCCCCTTAAAATCCATGCCAGATCTGAAGGGCCTGGAATGGATATGTGGGGGAACCCCACGTCAATTTTTTTTTAAATTTGCGGCAGGGTTCCCCTTAATATCCATTCCAGACCTGAAGGGCCTGGTAATTGAATTCTGGGGAACCCCCACGCTTTTTTTTTTTTTTTTTATCAATGACTTTTGAATGTATTGCCGGGAGCCGACAATTCATTAATAGCCGCAAGTCAGTTTTAAATGACTTTTTTTCTTTCAAAAATGACATTTTTTGCAGGGACAGTTCTAAGCACGGGAAACATGCGCCACTTCACATGCATATCATACACACCCCCCAGGTACGAAATTTAAAGGAATATTTCACTTTTATTTTTTCATTTTAAGCATTATTAAAATCACTGCTCCCGAAAAAACGGCCGTTTTTAAAACTTTTTTTTGCATTGATACATGTCCCCTGGGGCAGGACCCGGGTCCCCAAACACTTTTTAGGACAATAACTTGCATATCAGCCTTTATAATTAACACTTTAGATTTCGAACGTTCGAGTCCATTGTATTTAATAGGGTTCTAAAGTTTACACGAACATTTTGTCTGTTCGCAGGTTCTGGTGCAAATCGAACAGGGGGGTGTTCGGCTCATCCCTGGTGGTGGTGTATAGAGCCAAAAAGATTAGAATTGTGTCAATGTCCCAATATTTATGGACCTGACTGTAGCATCAAAATCGGAATGGAATCATGCAGGGTATGAAAAATCTTTATATGGTCTGCTCGAGAGATAACTTGTGAGAAAGGGAAAGAGCTTGCCTTCCAATGTAATGCAATGGCCCATTGCACCGCTACGCATATGAAGTGGATCAGTCTCATAAGAGGTTTAGGGGTGTCAGGCAGGCCTTCAAATAAGAGGCAATGAGTGTGTGTTAGAGCTACGTGTCCACCTGCTAGTGTATCTATCAGATCTAGGGCTGCCTTCCATGTGGGTTGCAGGTTTTCACATTCCCAAAAAAGATGTAGGAATGAGCCTCTATGATCGCAACCCCAAAAGCAGTTAGGGGAGGCCTGCGGATATATTTTACTGAGGCGCAGAGGGGTATAATACCAATGAGTAAGCAGTTTGATAGAAGTTTCCCTTACCATAAGGGATTTGGTACACTTACGCATATTTAGCCAACTCGTCACCAAGTCTAAGTACTCCCCACCCGCTTGCAGCTTCTGTTCCGATTGAGACCTATATTTTAGTGGAGAACTGTCATTAATGGATTCCAAAGTTCTTTATAAACCTGAGATCAGGCCCTTTTGGTGTGGGGATGTTTGGAAAATGTTTTCATAAAAAGTGTTCGAGTCTGAGGGGGACCCTGCATAATGAGTTTGGAAAAAATGTCGTATTTGGAGGTAACGGTAGAATTCATCAGCTTGAATGTTATGTTGGGCCTGAAGGCTGGAGAAGGTCATAAACTTAGAATCTTGTAAAAAATCCCCCAGGGTGGTCAGTCCCCGATCTACCCAAATTTGGAATAATTCCAGATTTTCAAATGCCGGGGCGAATCTGACGTCTCCCAGGAATGTGGCACCTAGAGGAATCTGCAAGATAAGGCCCAACTTTACTTTGTAAAGGTCCCACACCCTTAAGCTCAAGGCAACCAATACATTTTTGGAACCTAGGTCCGCCGTGTGGGGAGTAGAAGATCATAGAAGCCCTGGGAGATATAGCGGTGTGATTGAATCACGTTTGAATCTAACCCATGGGACTTTGGAGTTCTTAATATTCTATTGGGCTTGTTGAATAAATCTGCTGGCTATATAGTAAAGCCAGATCTGTGGGATTCCTAGACCTCCACATTTAGAGAAGCGGTACAATATTTCCCTGGAAAATCTAGGGGATTTATCCTTCCAGACAAATCTATTAAAGTGGGCCTAAAGGTCAATCAAATAGGATTTAGAAAGCCTGCCTGGTAGTGCTCTGAACAAGTACAGCAATTTAGGGAGGATAGTCATCTTAAGGGCTGCTATTTTACCTAAGAAGGAGGTGTTGACGGGAGACCAGGTTTTGAGTAATTGTTATAATTTAGACACCTTTGGGGGATAGTTGGCTTCAAAGAGCTTATTAAAATCAATACCCAAATAGGGAAGGGAAGGCCCAGCCCAAGCGAATGAGAAGGAGTTTTTAAGCTACTCTAGCTCGACCGGGGAGAAACCCACTGGGAGAGCCAAGGATTTCAACACGTTTACCGTGAGGCCCGAGACGCTAGCAAATAACGATAAGGTGTGCAGGAGATTAGGTAAAGTGAGAAGGGGATTAGTAAGAAACAACAATACATCATCCACGTACATACAAAACTTGTAAGTCGAAAAGGCCTTAGTATACCCGGAGATGTCTGGATGTTGCATTATGGCGATGGCCAGGGGCTCCATTGCCAAAGCAAATATGAGCGGGGACAGTGGACACCCCTGCCTGGAATCCATGCCCAACCCAAAGAAGTCCGAACGACACCCGGGAATATTAATATGTGTTTTGGGGTTCTGATAAAGAGCTTGATAGGCCTGTAAGAATTCACCATTAAATCCCATTCGCTGTGACAGAGTGGACAAATAGCTCCAAGAGACACTATCAAACGCCTTGTGAATGTCTAGGCTAAGCATGAAAAGTTTCTTAGAAAAGAGGTTAGCATCTTGGATAACATTTGCTGCAAGACATATATTATCTGTTATAAGTCTGTGGGGGATGAATCCAGCCTGGTAAGGAGATATTAACGAGGAGATTACCCCTGCTAACCTATTTGCCAGGGTCCTGCTAAAGATTTTTAAGTCATTGTTAATGACAGATATGGGCCTATAGTTCTGGGGGAGAGAATGGTTCTTGTTGGGTTTAGGGATAAGGGACATTTTTGCTAATAGCATTTCCTCTGGAAATCTACCACCTTGCAGAACCGAGTTGAAAAGCCTAACCAGTCTGGGGGACAATGAGGAGGCAAATTTTTTGTAATATATAGAGGAGAAGCCGTCCGGGCCAGGAGCCGAGCCTTGCTTAAGGCATTTAATTACATTCAGGACTTCTGATTGCGTGATCGGTGCATTAAGTTTCTCCTGTTGGGAAGGGGAGAGAGAAGGGATAGGGATATCATTAAACCAGGTCAAATCCTCAGGAGAAGGTCCAGTGGGCGTAGGGGCCAACAAAGTGGAGTAATACTGTTAAATATTTGAAGGACTTCCTGAGGGTGTAAGGTGGTCAACCCTGGGCCAGTTGCCAGTTTGTAGACATGGGGGACAGAAAGACTGGTTCAGCTTTCTTGCAAACATGGTTGAGGAGGTGGTACTATGCAATAAAAATTTAGCTTTGGACCATCGGAGGGATTTTTCCACCTTATCTGTAAGAAGGGCATCACCTCAAGGCGTTTCTGATCTATGGAATGTCTAGTAGCTTCTTGAGTCAGGGCGAGCAAGGCAATTTTTTCTCTATTTTGTTTATTATGGGCTGAGGAGATACTAATAAGTTTACCCCTCAATACTGCCTTATGGGCAATCCACACCGTGGAAATAGGGGTCTCCGGCAATGCATTGAGGGAAAAGTAGTCCTCAATTGTCTGCAAAACCTCTGACTCAATTGCTAGATCAGAGAGCAGCGCCTCATTAAGTCTCCAAGTAAAGGGAGTGGAGGCCAGTCTAATAAATTCAGTGGTAAAGGAGGTAGCGTGATGGTCTGACCAGACACAATTATGAATGGTAGCTGAGGTGGAATTTGCTAGAATAATAGGGGTGGAGAAGATGTAGTTCAATCTAGCATAACTATTGTGTGGGTGAAAATAGAACATATATTCCTTAACCCCAACATTGTGTGCTCTCCATGTATCCACCAACTGCCAAACTAGCAAACCTCAGGAGAGGGATTTAGGGAAGGCTCTAGCAGTGACAGCCACCCTGCATCTATCTAGTGTGGCATTAGCCACCATATTAAAGACCCCACCAATAATCATATGAGATGATTGAAATTTAGTCAATTGTTCAAAGAGCGACTTAAAGAAAGTGGCAGGGGCCATTAGGAGCGTAAATGCTAGCAATGGTGAGCTCTCTGTTGTGAACAATCCCCTTAATAATTACATACCTACTTTCCCTGTCTTTCTAAGTCTGCCGTACCTCTTTACGAAAGGAGGAGTGCAGAAATATGGCAGCGCCCCTCCTCTTCGAGGAGTGCAGAGTATAAAAGGATTGTGGGAAGTGCCTATGAAAAAATTTGGGATGAGAGGCCTTACGAGAAGTGTGTCTCCTAAACCAAAAGGATTTTAGAATTAGGTTGTTTATAAAACGCAAATGCCTTTTTCCTTTTGATGGGGGAGTTGAAGCCCTTCACATTATGGAAGATGCAATTAATTACCATGATAATGAGTGAGGGATTGCGTTAAGCTGAAGTATCATGGTAGGAGCCTCGTCTGCTACAGCAGGGGATGCTGCCATACCCCAACACAAGGTGTTAAGAAAACATAGTGTAGCGCTACCCCCAGTTAAGAGAGGTGTGGGGACAGCGACATTACTAGCTGCTTTACCGCCGCTTCTTGCCAGATCCCCGGGAGTTCAATAACTACTGCCGTGGCTGAATCGGTGCCAGCCACCGCGCACCACCGTTCCACTTCTAATAGGTCCATGCCGGTACTTTTGGCGCGTTGCTTGCTGTATCAGGATCCCGGACTCGAGAGCCCCCACGTGTAGCGCTACCCCCAGTTAAGAGAGCCGCTGAGTTTTGCTTCGGGCCCTGTATACAGCACCGCCAACCCCCGGCAATCTACTCAACCCACCTTGGCACAGTTAGTCTAGGGATTGTTACCTCGTAACGGTCTATACCTGATTATACACAATCTGGCCGTAATGATAGATAACTGCTATCTGCAAAGATGACACTAATACCAAAGTGATAAAATATAACTGGATTTACATAGGCATAAGGATTTAAAGTTAAACACATCACATAGTATACCTGCAGAGCCCTGCAGCAATAAACATATTCATCAACGATAGTGCAGAGTGATCACCTGCCACGTGCAACTATCTTCTTTCCCTATGCGCAATATGGCGCAGCAACAAAGTTTTAACCCCCACCCTGGTCAGGCCTGACCTAGATTAAATCTCAGTCCCTTATGAGAACAATTCTTCGCATGCAACTTGAACAATGGTGCACTTTCAGGAAACAATATTTGTAATCCAAGGGGTAGTAAATAACAGGGTGGGCCAAGGCAGTCACTAGGCCCAACAAAGTAAAAGGATAATGAAGTGAGCAAGTGCTCGCTCACCACTCCAGGCGCGATCCCAGTCCGGGCTTCCACCACTGTGTATCCACACACAGTGTCTCCAACGGCCGGGTCTCCGGTCCAGCTGACGTCAGCAAACTCGAGCAGGAACAGATGCCACCCAGGCTCCGCAGTGGGGTGGAAGGCTCTTTGGTCGGTATGCAAGGCCCAGGCTTCAGGCCTTACACAGCAGCAGATCCGAACAGGGAGTCCTATTGCTTGCAGCGCGGTGTCCAAAGAGGCAGAGCCTAGCCTCGCCCTCTTCTTATATAGCCCCACCCATGAGTCTCTGCGGCGGCCCAATGCACCCTGGGTGCCAAACGGGGTTCTGAGTAATGTAGTCCAGGGGCCTTAAAGGAGACCCCGCTACACACTCCCCCCACTTAAACTCTTTGGTCCCCAAAGATAAAAGTTAACACATACTACGCACAACATTTGACAAAGCTGTGTATGATGTCGGCAGAGGGAGTTCCCATCAAAAACGAGGGGGTGGACTCCCTTGCCCACAGGTCACACTGTCATTCGTTGCCTGCTTAGCTGTGCCAGCGGGTGAGTTGGGGTTGCCCCCCACTAAATAAACAGTGGAGGGATCAGGGTCTTCCACACTCCTCCTGGCAGTGACCACAGTGTCTTCTGAGCTCTCCCCCATTTGTGGGTAAGTCAATTTTCGGGGAGGCTTTATGGTCCTTCTCATCCTTTGTTCTCTTGGGATTTCTGGTCCTGGTAATACAGGTTCCTCTTCTAGAACCGACTTGGGAGTTTCCACTGGTTCTGGGACACTCGACTCAGGAGCAGGGAGATACATAGAATCTCTTGGATCCTCTTCTAGGAGTAAGTCGCAGGCGTCTTCCCAGGAATCCGACAAAGCACTGGACGGGATGAACTCAGTAGCTTCTGCATTCAGTGTACTGTCTATGGCGTCTTCAGTAGGTGGAAGATCTATAGCAGAAGTTTCTGGGACCTGGGAAGGCCATAGCCAATCAAGTTCTTCTCTCTCATCCTCACTCAATTCAGAAACACCTGATTCTTCAATCTGAGGAGTCTGGGACCGAGTGCTTGGCTTGGGAGTATCCAGGATGGAAGTAGACTCAGGGGGATTCCTCACTGGGGGTATCCGAACTGCTTCGACAAGTGGGAGTAAATGGTTCCGATGCCAAGTCTTTAAGGGCCCCACTTTTCCTTCTGGCTTTAGTCTGTAAACAGGTAGGCCCGACAGTTTCTTGCAAATAACATAGGGTTCAGGTCTCCATCTGTCTGCAAGCTTGTGCTTTCCAGGGACCCCCAAGTTGCGCAGCAGCACTCTGTCCCCAGGTTGTAGATCCTGAATCCGGACCTTTAGATCAAAGTTTCTCTTGTTGCGGGCTCCCCTTTGATCCGAGGCTGCTTGTGCCTGCTCATTGGCCAATTTTAAACTGTGTCTGAGCCTATCTACATATCCCTTGTGTGAAGTGGCCGAGCAATGGTCTATGGAGGTACCGAAGGCCAGATCTACCGGTAGTCTTGCTTCTCTTCCGAACATAAGTCGATAGGGCGAGTACCCTGTAGCGTCACTTGTGGTACTGTTGTATGCATGTACAATTGCTGCTATATGCTTGCTCCAATGCTGCTTCTTTTCACTACTCAAAGTCCCCAGCATGTTGAGCAGGGTTTGGTTGAACCTCTCCGGCTGAGCATCACCTTGTGGATGATAGGGGGTGGTTCGGGTCTTCTTGATCCCTAAAGAATCCAGGAGCTTCAGAATCAGCCGACTTTCAAAGTCCCTCCCTTGATCCGAGTGGAGCCGTTGTGGTAGCCCATAGTGTACAAAGTATATCTCCATAAGTACTTTAGCTACAGTGGAAGCCTTCTGGTCTTTGGTTGGAAAAGCCTGGGCATACCGGGTGAAATGGTCGGTTATCACCAGAACATTTCCTAGTCCACTCAAGTCGGGTTCGAGGCAGAGAAAATCCATGCATACCAAATCCAGTGGGCTTTGACTTTGTAGATAGCCCATTGGGGCAGCTTGGTGGGGCAAAGTCTTCCTCTGGATGCAGCGTGCACAGGAGTGGCAGTAGTCCTCGACTTCGGCCCTCATGCAGGACCAATAGAACCGGTTCCTTACGAGCTGGAAGGTCCTTTCCGCTCCCAAGTGGCCATGATTGTCGTGCAGGGCGACCAGGACGGTCCCTCAATGTTTCTCGGGCAGAAACAGTTGCCCTTTTGTCTTCTAGGTCATCAGAGGGGCCCCTTCGGTAGACCCTGATGTACCTGCAGCCTGTCCCATTCCTTCCTCAGCAGACGAGCTTCCTTTGAAGGGTGGCGTAAGAGTTTATCTGGATCCTGACTCTCCAGGGCCTCCAGGACCAATCTCCCCATGGGGTCTTCCAATTGGTCGCACCTCAACTCCTTCTTTGACAGCTTTGGCAAGTCAGTCTCCTCCAGCTGGGTTACCCCACAGTATTGTTTGGGGTCCCCTACTACAGTGACTCCTATCTCTTCTGCTCTTGAACCGCCACTGGCCTGGAGTTCAGCCCCCTGACAGAGGGCCCGCACCTCATCGGGTGCCACTTGGGTCCAGTCTTCTGTACTGCTAGTGGGAGCATGGGATCTTCTTGACAAGGAGTCCGCATCTCGATTTCCAGCCCCAGGTCTATATTTCAGGCTAAAGTTGAACGCAGACAGGGCTGCCAGCCATCTGTGTCCTGTGGCATCCAGCTTTGCTGTGGTGAAGAGATAAGTGAGGGGGTTGTTATCAGTCTTCACGGTGAATTCGGCCCCATACAAGTAGTCTTTGAGCTTGTCGACTACAGCCCATTTGAGGGCCAGGAACTCCAACTTGTGGGTGGGGTAGTTCTTTTCCGAGGGAGTTAGACTCCTGCTCACATATGCAATGGGTCGCAGTTGCCCTTCATGCTCCTGATAGAGCACTCCTCCCAAGCCATCATGACTGGCATCCACATGGAGTTCATAGGGTTTCTTTGGGTCTGCGTAAGCCAGGACAGGGGCAGTGGTTAGGCTTTTCTTCAACATCTGGAAGGCCTCTTCACACTTCTCGTTCCACTGGTCCTTGACTGACTCCCCCGGCTTCCTGGGGCCCGAGTCATCCTCTTCTCCTTCCGTCTTGAGCAGCTCATTTAGTGGTTTTGCAATCCGGGCAAATCCTTCCACGAACCTCCTGTAGTAGGAACAGAATCCCCAAAAGGATCTGAGTTCTGTCACAGTGGTGGGCCTAAGCCAGGAGGTGACTGCCTCCAACTTTTCAGAGTCTGTAGCTACCCCTTCTTCGGACACTATGTGTCCCAGGTAGTTGACGGATGACTGATAGAACTGGCATTTTTCGGGTGAAAGCTTGAGTCCCTCCTCACTGAGCCTTCTCAGAACCTTCTCCAGTCTCTCCTCATGCACTTCCAGGGTTCTCCCAAAGACAATGATGTCATCCAAGTAAACAAGAACTTCGATGAGGTTCATGTCTCCTACAGTCTTTTCCATAAGGCGTTGAAAGGTGGCTGGAGCTCCAGACAGACCTTGGGGCATCCTGTCAAACTCAAAGAACCCCACAGGAGTTATGAAAGCTGTCTTCTCCTTGTCTTTTGGATGCATGGGTATCTGATAGTACCCGCTCTTGAGATCCATTACGCTGAACCACCTTGCTCCGGACAAGCTCTGTAAGGCATCCTCTATTCTCGGGTTGGTATACTGGTCAGGTATGGTTCTCCGGTTGAGGGTCCTGTAGTCTATACATAGCCTCAATGACCCATTCTTCTTCCTGACCACCACTATTGGAGAGGCATAGGGGCTTCTGGACTCCCGGATAACACCGGTTCGCTTGAGCTCGGCGAGCTGTTCCCTCAAATCTTCGAGGTCCGCCAATGGGACTCGCCGGACCCTTTACCTGAAGGGCTTGTCTTCCTGGAGGCGGATTCGGTGGGTGGCACTCTTTGCGCACCCCACATCGAACTCATCTTGGGAAAAGATCCTTCTCCACTTGGTCAACTGGGCCTTGGCTCTCTCTTTCCAAGCCCTTGGCAGGTTCAGGTTCTCCATGCAGAGCTTCTCCCAAATAGTCCTTTCTCCATCTGTCTTCTCCACATCTGACAAGACAACCGGGGTAGCAGGGCTCAAATGGCCCAGTAACATCCTGGCTGGGATTTCCATCGGACCATCCGTAGTATTCCTGACACTCACAGGTACCTTACAGTGTGCCTCCTTCAAGGCCTTCAACGGGACCACTTCTGGGACTACTTTTAAGCCCGAGTGTTCTTCCCTTGGGTCAGGTTCCAACACGACAAAGGGCCCAGGCTGCTCCCAAGTGAGCTTCACAGTGGCTCTGAGACAGGTAACTTTGCCGGGTTGCAGCACTATTCCCCTTCTTCCCAGCCTCCAGACCTTTCCTACCCCCTCTTCCGGGGCCTTCTGCTCTAAGACCAGTCGCTGGTAGGCTGTCTTCAGCATTGGGTGGATCTTGGTGACCGTGGGGTCTTTCTTTCGTACTAGAGGGGCCAAGAGTCTCCGAACCAGGTCCGTGTTGGTCCCTATTATTATGGAGCTCTTGCTAGCTCCAGGCAGTCAGGGGCATACCACAGCCAGGGTGTCGAACACTTCAGCCTTCCCGGCTACAGATGGATCAAAGGTCAGTTTTACGGACAGATAGCCATCATAAGGGAAGCTCCTGATCCCAATCCCCCATATCTTCAACTCTTCAATCTTCTGGATGGGTATGTGGCTTAGATGCTTGTCATAAAAGTCTCTGTATAAGAAGGTCACTTGTGCCCCAGTATCCAATATGGCTCTTGTGTAGACTTCCTCCACCTGGACAGGTACTATGGGGGAGGGGCCTACCAGCTTCTCTGGGTATTGCTTCGAGGGGGTTACTTTCTTTTGATCCTTGCATTTCCCTTTTGGACTCTCTTTCTTCCATTTCTCCTTGGACTTTAGTCTCTCTTGGGCTTGGTATGCATTGATCTCCCTCCTCTTAATGGGTGTAGCTACCCGCTGAGGGACACTATTCTCCTTCTTTGGTGTGTATTCCCGCTGAGGAACACTGTGTTTCTTCTGAGGAGTGTTGTCCCCTCTCTTTCTACCCTTCTCATTCAGTTTGGAGCTCACTGGAGATGATGGGCAACTGGTTGACTCCTTCACCGCGGCCCTTTGAAGTTTTCCGGTGGCTTGCGGTTATAAATTTTTTTCTTTTTGGGACTGGAACACACTTTGGCGATATGACCAGCCCCTCCACAGTTGAAATAAATTGCATCCCCCCTGTTTGGTTCCTTCTTTTGTCTTCCAACATAGCCTTTTCCTCTCTGACCACTCAGAATAAGTCGGGGTACTCCAGGCTCTGCCCGTCCTGTCGAGTGCGTAACACCAATGCGATGGGGTCCAGGGGCTGAGCTCCCCGCAACACCTGCTGAACACGGGCCTCATCCACCTTCCTTGGATCGATTCCCTTCTTCAGTATAATTTTATGCAGGATCTTATCCAGACGCCTCATGAACTCTGACAGTTTCTCTCCTGTCTTTTGGTAGCAGTGTTCCAGCTGGTACGTGAGCTCAGTGACTTTCTCTGTTCCACCGAACACATTCTGCAAAATGTCCAGATAATCCTGTGCATCACAGCCTTTCTTGCTCAGCTTGAGGTTGCGTATGGCCTCCAAGGCAGGCACCTTCAGACTCTCTGTGATTCTCTGTTTCTTTCGGTGTTCTGGGACTTCCCATTCTTCTAAAGCCTGAGTGGCACCGTCTAACCACTCCTCAAATCCCTCTTCCCCCGAAGGTACAGGCTTCCTTCCAGAAAATATCCTAAGTTTTCTGTATCCCGACATCGGGTAGTCTGTAGGATCCTTCTTACACTGGGCTACAATCTCCCCCAGGACCGCGCATAATTCTGCGCTAAGGGTGGCCGGTGGTGACCCGGAACTCTCTTTCATATGCTTTCCTGCTTTTGGGAACTGCACTGGAGATATCTGTGGAGGTGATGGAATTGGTGTCTGAAACCATCCTCCCTTGACTGGTAGCGCATGTATCAAGCTATAGGTCTGATCATCCATTGCTTTTATGCTTGGACTCTTGAAATGCTCTGGCATTTCATTCTTCCATTCTATTAGTGCGTGGGTCAGTGAAGAATTCAACCTAACATCCATGACCCATGGTGTGGGGACAGCGAAATTACTAGCTGCTTTACCGCCGCTTCTTGCCAGATCCCCGGGAGTTCAATAACTACTGCCGCGGCTGAATCTGTGCCAGCCACCGTGCACCACCGTTCCACTTCTAATAGGTCCATGCCGGTACTTTTGGCGCGTTGCTTGCTGTATCAGGATCCCGGACTCGAGAGCCCCCACATGTAGCGCTACCCCCAGTTAAGAGAGCTGCTGAGTTTTGCTTCGGGCCCTGTATACAGCACCGCCAACCCCTGGCAATCTACTCAACCCACACTGGCACAGTTAGTCTAGGGATTGTTACCTTGTAACGGTCTATACCTGATTAAACACAATTTGGCCGTAATGATAGATAACTGCTATCTGCAAAGATGACACTAATGCCAAAGTGATAAAATATAACTGGATTTACTTAGGTATAAGGATTTAAAGTTAAACACATCACATAGTATACCTGCAGAGCCCTGCAGCAATAAACATATTCATCAACGATAGTGCAGAGTGATCACCCGCCACGTGCAACTATCTTCTTTCCCTATGCGCAATATGGCAATACAATATTTGTAATCCAAGGGGTAGTAAATAACAGGGTGGGCCAATGCAGTCACTAGGCCCAACAAAGTAAAAGGATAATGAAGTGAGAAAGTGCTCGCTCACCACTCTGGACGCGATCCCAGTCCGGGCTTCCACCACTGTGTATCCACACACAGTGTCTCCAACGGCTGGGTCTCCGGTCCAGCTGACGTCAGCAAACTTGAGCAGGAACAGATGCCACCCAGGCTCCGCAGTGGGGTGGAAGGCTCTTTGGACGGTATGCAAGGCCCAGGCTTCAGGCCTTATACAGCAGCAGATCCGCACAGGGAGTCCTATTGCTTGCAGCGCGGTGTCCAAAGAGGCAGAGCCTAGCCTCACCCTCTTCTTATATAGCCCCACCCATGAGTCTCTGCGGTGGCCCAATGCACCCTGGGTGCCAAAACGGGGTTCTGGGTAACGTAGTCCAGGGGCCTTAAAGGAGACCCCGCTACAATAGTGTGCAAACTAGGCACTGCAATATCAAAACACAATTTACCAACAGGCGAGTAGGAAGAGGAGTGATCCATATCTCGATAGGGAATCAACCAGAAAAAATTGTATTAAAAAAAAAAAGAGTTCAGGAAAAAAGTCAAACACATGGAACAAAACAGTTAACTGGATCAGGAAACTAAAGATAACCTGAATAATGAAACCTGTAAGCTAGACAACAGTCTCGTACCTGTCAGGTCACCTATGGCCAGGTGACAGATGCACACCGTAGGGGGACAGGAGTGCACCGCAAGGTAGTGAACCCTATGGCTGACTGCTGCGGATAGGAAACTGGGTGGTTGTGGAAAGCGGGACCAGAGGAGCACAACCGGGATCCTATAGGAAGCTAGAGCCAAGATTCCCCAGGGCGCGGAGTCTAAGACCCAGCAGGTCTTCTCCAGAGCCTCTAGTGGTGAGGATGTTATGCTGCAGGCTGGATCCAGGTCGCGACCCCTAGAGTCTCCTAGCTCACGCCCCGTAGGATAAGGGGACAAGAGGGGAAGCAGCAGCACAAGATATAAGAGTAACGAATAACAAGCTGAAGGTCAAGGGCCACAAGCAGACAAGGATAACGAAAGACAAGCCGAAGGTCAAGGGTCACGAGCAGACAGGGATAGTAACAGAAAGCCAGACGTAGCACACGGCAGGCAGGAACCCAAACACACAATGCCTAACAAACACGTTGATCAGCAAAGCAGGCTTGCAGTGCACAGGTTAATATAGTGTTCTGTGATAGGGCCTGGGGTGGGGTCAGGCTGGGAGGAGCTTATAAAGGAAGCCAGGTGAAAGGGTTCTGGCCTCTAAGATGAACACATGGGAAGGAAGGTAAGCTGACAGACAAACACTACTGCATATCCATGACAGTACCCAGCTGTATTGTAGAGTTCAGTACCCAGATGGGGTCTGGGAATATTGTCGCTGAATCGTGCTGTTGGCCTAGGCACACGCACACACAAAACCAAAATGATGTGTCTATAGCTTTAGCTGGGTGGGGAGGTCATGCAACGGCTCAGAGGGACTGAAACCGGAGTCATCGGATTATTTGAGAATATAAGTGCAGCTACGTCGAAATTCAAATAGTCCATCTTGCAGGAAGCCGCAGAGAACCCAGCAGTTAAACAATGCCTCCATCTCCAGGGTCATAGTGAATCCTTCGCTGTTCTCGCCTATATGGCAAAGTGCACCAGATTTGAGAGGGTCTGGGAGTCAAAGGAGGGCGGCGGACAGCTTCTGCCTCCAGGAGGCCCAGTTTCAACAGGATCTCCTGGCCCTCCTGCACTGTGGTAGCCGGTTATGTGGAGCCATTATGGGGGATTACCAACTTAAAGGGGAAACCCCATCTAAAGCGATTGCGGGCTGTTTGGAGAACTGTTGTAATCTCCTTCATACCCTTGTGTCTGTCCAGGGTGGCAGGCGAAAATATCAGGATAGATTTGGACAGTATACTCATCCAGGGTGATCCATTGTTTATTCCTCGCTGCCCGGAGGATTTCTTCTTTAGTCAGAAAGTCTTTCATACAGAGCACAATATCCCGGGGAGGCTTATCTGCAGGTGGTTTCGGCTGCAGGGCTCTGTGGATACAGTCACAGGTGAAGGCCGCAGAATCACAGTCAGGAAGCAGAGACTTAAAAATCCGTATGACCGTAGGGATCAGCTCCGTCACAGACTCAGGGATGCCACGGAGGCGCAAATTATTGCGTCTGTTCCTGTGCAAAAGCAGTCTCTAATGTGTCGTGCTCCCTGCTGAGATCACTATATGCTAGGGTCAGTTTGGCATGTTTAGTTTAGAGTCTATCTGGCCTAGTGCCCAAGGCTGCAATCTCCTGTGACAGAGTGTGAGATGTTTTGTGTAGTTCCGTCTGAAACTTTGTGGCCAGTCTAGTATACATGGCTTCCAAGCTTGCATCAAGGTCAGCTTTGGAGAGTGATGCTGTGTACTCACAGTCATGGTCAGAAGGCGAACCAGGGACCAGCTGTGGTGAGGTGACCGGGTTCGGGGAATGTGCTCTGCCCGCGGCGCCATATTGAGACATGTACTTCTCACGTGTGCGGAGGAGATAGTGAGTAAGGGTTTTCTGAGCGGAGCCCCGGGATTTCTTCCTCGACGAAGGCATGCACTGCTTCAGCGCGGCTCGAGGGGTGTTAGAATTGCTGTGAATAAAGGTGTTTTTAGCCCTCTGGTAGCCGGTTATGTCCCGAGTGGAGCGGAGCTACAGTCTCAGGCGTCCATCCCGTTCAGCAAAAACAAGGGGTGAATCGAGCGCACTCTGGATACGGGTGTATAGAAGAACTAGTATATAAAGGAGTCGGATTAGGGTAAATGATCAGAGAAGAAATAATAAATAGTATGTATATACATTTTAGTCCATGACAATTGGTCCATATATAAGTGAGTAAAAAACTAACTGATCCGCAGAGATGGCTGCCAGCTTGCAGATAGAAGGGATCTGAAAAACAGCAGGAAGGAAAAAAGCAGCGCCTTCTAAGCGTAGCAGTATATCTGTTTTTATTAAAAAGTAACACGAATGCAAGGGATACACTCACAAACGAGCGTGATAAAAAGGCTTATCTGTAAATGAATCATCCACTCTTCCCGGGGGCTGCTGGTCCTGGTATAGGGGGATGGAGTCTCTGAATGTCCTTTCAGATGTCGACAGCGGTGGTGGAACCAAGCACTCACGGCAATCGGAGATGGGAGACAGTGTTTGTTGGAGCACAGCAGCAGATGTCGTCACTTCTGGGTTGTAAGGTTAGCGGGGAGGTGCGCGCATTCGAAGCATGCGTGCTTCTTCATCAGTCCATCCCGTTCAGCGACGCGCATGTGAGCACTCCCACTCTTAACTCCTCTCCAGACTCCCCCTCAGAGACTGCAGACATGATATAAGACAAGAGATGGTCAGAGATTGCGGACATGGTACAAGAGATGGTTGGAGACTGAGGACATGATACAAGTGATGTTTAGAGACTGAGGACAGAATACAAGAGATGGCTAGAGACTGAGGACATGATACAAGAGATGGCTAGAGACCGTGGACATGATACAAAAGATGGCTAGAGACTGAGGACATCATACTAAAGATGGTCAGAGACTGCAGACATAGTACAAGAAATGGCCAGAGACTGCAGACATGATACAAGAGATCAATGCAGCCTCACCAGTGCCAATTAAATGCAGCCTCGCTGTGCCCATCAATGAAGCCTTACTTTGCCCATCAATGCAGCCTCACTTTGCCCATCAATGCAGCCTCACTGTGCCCATCAATGCAGCCTCACTGTGCCGATCATTGCAGCCTCAATGTGCCCATCATTTCAGCCTCACTGTGCCCATCAAATGCAGCTTCATGGTACCTATCAATGTACCCATCAATGCAGCCTCACTGTGCCCATCATTGCAGCCTCACTGTGCCCATCAATGCAGCCTTGCCGTGCCCATCAATGCAGCCACGCCATGCCCATCAAATGCAGCTTTACGGTGCCCATGAATTCAGTCTCATTGTGCCCACCAATGCAGCCTCCCTATACCCATCAATGCAGCCTCCCTGTACCCATCAATGCAACCTCCCTGTACCCATCATTGCAGCCTCACTGGGCCCACCAATTTCAGCCTCTGTGTGCCCACCAATTGCAGCCTCTGTGCCCACCAATTACAGCCTCTCTGTGCCAACTAATTGCAGCCACTGTGTGCCCACAATTGCAGCCTCTGTATACCCACCAATTGCACCCTCGCCGTACCCATCATTGCAGTCTCACTGTGCCCATCAAATGCAGCTTTATGGTGCCCATGAATTCAGTTTCACTGTGCCCACCAATGCAGCCTCCCTTTGCCCACCAATGCAGCCTCCCTGTGCCCATTAATGCAGCCTCCCTGTGCCCATCATTGCAGCATCACTGTGCCCATCATTGCAGCCTAACTGTACCCATCATTGTGGCTTCATGGTGCCCATCAATGCAGCCTCTCCATGCCCATCATTGCAGCCTCTCTGTGCCCATCATTGCAGCCTTACTGTGCCCATCAATGCAGCATCACTTTGCCCACCAATGCAGCCTTTCTATGCCCACCAATGCAGCCTCACTGTGCCCACCAATGCAGCTTCACTTCATTGCAGCCTCACTGTGCCCATCAATGCATCCTCACTGTGCCCACCAATGCAGCCTCTCTTCATCCCGGAAAAAGAGCAGTAGTAGTCGGAACCATCATCAATTCTCGGTAACTCCCTTTACCTAGGACTACCCAAATACCAGATTGCACGTCTACAAGTCATCCAAAACACAGAGGCCAGACTGGTAACGGGGAAAAAACCCTGGGAATCAATCACATCGTCCCTGAGAAGCCTCCATTGGCTAGCCGTAAAGGATCGGGTCACATTCAAGACCCTCTGCCTCACCCACAAATGCGCACAAGGAACCGCACCTCAATATTTATGCGAGAAAATAAAACACTACACCACTACTCGCGACCTCCGATCAACTAACCAAAACCTCCTCCACATCCCCAAGACTCGCTACAAAGCCAGGGGAGAACAAAGGTTTGCTGCCGAAGGACCAAGACTATGGAATGCGCTACCAATAAACATCCGTATGGAAGAAAACCATCTAGCCTTCCGGAAAAAACTAAAGACTCATCTCTTCTAAGGATATGAATGACACTGGATGACAAGCGCCTTGAGGCGATTGAGTTCTTATTTGCAGCGCTATACAAGTTCTCACTCACTCACTCACTCACTCAATCACTCACTCACTTACTCTGTGCCCACCAATGCAGCCTCACTGCGCCCACCAATGCAGCTTCACTGTGCCCGTCAATGTAGCCTCTCTGTGCCCATCAATGAAGCCTCACTGTGCCCACCAATTGCAGCCTCTCTGTGCCCACCAATTTCAGCCTCTGTGTGCCCACCACTGCAGCCTATGTGCCCACCAATTGCAGCCTCTCTGTGCCCACCATTTGCAGCCTCTGTGTGCCCACCAATTGCAGCCTCTGTGCCCACCAATTGCAGCCCCTGTGTGCCCACCAATTTCAGCCCCTGTGTGCCCACCAATTTCAGCCTCTGTGCCCACTAATTGCAGCCTCTGTGCCCACTAATGTCAGCCTCACTATTTTCTGGATAACAGCGCTCTCCTCCCTCTGTCCTCCGGCACTCGTATGTCACGGAGCTGGGTCTGTTTGCAAGGTCCCGCCCCCCTAGACCGGCTTGTGTGATAGGCAGAACACTGATTCAATCAGTGTTCCATCTAGAAGACTATCACACAAGACGGTCTAGGGGGGCAGGACCTTGCAAACAAACCCAGCTCCATGACATATGAGCGCCGGAGGACAGAGGGAGGAGAGCACTGCAGTCGCCGCTTAAAGCGGCCCCAGGGCAGGCAGCCTACAGGGAAATTTCCCGGTATCCCGGTAGGCTAGTCCGGCCCTGTATTTACTGTATAAGTACTCATTCACACAGGAGTACATAACTGTTTGCCTGTGTGAAAGCCATGTGAGGATACACAGGTTTTCCATGCATCACTGTGCAGGCAGTCCCATTTATGTCAATTGGGATGCAGCAACTACATAGCCACTGATCCCAAATTGACAGCCATGTGAGTGTGTGTGCATAGCCCTGAATGCACACTGCCACACTCACCAAACATTTACTGAAGGTGAACCTTCTTTGTGAATGTGCTTTAATATACAGTGAATGTTTGGTGAATGTCACACTCACTGTTTTATATACTGTATATGCCCTTAAATAGACAAAGCAGTAAATGTTTTTCACAATGTGCTTTTTTTTTGTATTTTGGTAACTATATGTCGGATAATATCTCTAAAGAGAATATTCAATATATAAATTCCTTTAAGTTCACATGCCTTTTTTTCATTTCTCTGCATATTCATACAGAACAAGCTGCTCAACAAAAGTAACTGTAAGAGCCCATTCACACAGGGGCAACTTTGGATCCGACTTCAAGACGCCCCAGGTCGCCCCTAGTCGCCTCAAGTCGCTCTGCATGAGAAAATCAATGTAAGTGAATAGAGCCGTCTTAATGCACACTACTGCAGTCGCTCCGACTTCAAAAAAGGTTCCTGTACTTCTTCAATCCGACTTCTAGGCAACTGCTAGGCGACCTGTACCCATTGATTTCAATGGAAGTCGCTCAGAAGTCGGATCCCCTGTCTTAACAGAAGCAACTTTCCAGGAAGAGAACATACATTTCTCAGGCAAACCTCTCCCTCCCCCCTCCCTCCCACAGAGCTGATTCTTGTTTTATTGGCCACTGGAATGTCTCCTGTCCTGGAGGCAACTTGAAGTTGCCTTGTAAGTAGCTCCAGGTCGCGCTGTGATTCATACTCAAGTCGTGTCCAAGTTGCCTCCCAAAGTCGCGCTGGAAGTCGTGTTGCCCCTGTGTGAATGGAGTCTTACAGGGTTTGGAATAAACTACAACACGGGTGGGGCTGCTTACAATGTTCAGTTTAAATTCATTTTCAGATGTACGGCTGTAAAAATGCTACTCTAATGGCTTAAAAAGTGTTAGCTAGAGTTAGGCTTTAGTCCATTTAGGTAAAGTTTCTCTGGCAATTGGGTGGCATTGCTCTTGCACAATTGTAATACAAGGAACAGATTTGCCACCCGGTCTAGAGATATAGAAAATAAATCAACAGATATACTGAATAGATAGAATTATATTAGAATACATTTTCTAACTAGTGTATTAATGCTAGTGACAGACTGCAGCATATATGTCATTTTTGCCCATATACTGTACTCACTTTAACCACTTCACCCCCTTCCTGCCCAGGCCAATTTTCATCTTTCAGCGCTATAACATTTTAAATGACAATTGCACGGTCATGCAACACTGTACCCAAATTACATTATAATTTTTTTCCCCACAAATAGAGGTTTCTTTTGGTGGTATTTGATCACCACTGCGGTTTTTATTTTTTGCGCTATAAACAAAAAAAGAGCAACAATTTTGAAAAAAAACACAATATTTTTTACTGTTTGCTATAATAAATTACCATCATTTTTTTTCTCAGTTTAGACCGATATGTATTTTTCTATATATTTTTGGTAAAAAATCGCAATAAGCGTATATTTATTGGTTTGTGCAAAAGTTATTGGGCCTACAAAATAGGTTATTGATTTATGGCATTTTTATTATTATATTTTGTTTTTTCTAGTAATGGCGGTGATCTGCGATTTTTTTCATGACTGCGACATTGCGGCGAACAGAGTGGACACTTTTGACACTATTTTGGGACTATTTACATTTATACAGTGATCAGTGCTATAAATATGCACTGATTACTGTGTAAATGTCACTGGCAGGGAAGGAGTTAACACTAGGGGGCGATCAAGCGGGTAAATGTGTTACCTAGGAAGTGATTCTAACTGTGGGGGGATGGGACTGACCAGGAGAGGAGAACGATCGGTGTTCCTATATACTAGAAACACACAATCTGTCTCCTCTTCCCTGACAGGACGTGGATCTGTGTTTACACACACAGATCGATGTTCCTGCTCTGTAATGAGCGATCGCGGGTGACCATCTCTTCATCTAACCGTGGACGTCATATGACACCCGTCCAGGATGGGAGATCCCATCTGCAGACGTCATATGACTATGGGCGGGTACTGAAGTGGTTAAAGGGGTTATTAAGGCAGTGCACACAAGCACTGCCAGCCCCTCTGCTAGGATAACCTGTAGTATATACTGTATGCCGTTTTGTAAAATTAATCTTCTAAATACCTTATTTCTTCTCCCTAATCAGCGATCATGTGACCACCCGCTGCTCTCTTCCTCTGATGTATGTACTACAGAGGGAGATCTCCCTCTGACATTTGCCGGGCAGTCAGGTGACCACCCTCTATAGTACAGGAAATTATTATTAAAAGAGACTGGTTGATGGCTAATCCTGATGGTTCCTGCCACATCCCAAATACATATTTGAAAAGGAAAAGATGCCCCGAAGGATAATACGTGCAGGGAACCAAAACAGGATAGGGAATGGATAGTACAAAAGTAATATATAAAAAAATATAAATTTATTGGTACAAAATTACAAGAATTGTATAAAAGGACAATCGTGGAAACAAATCATGACAACACAATTGCTTGATGCTGCACTACACAATGTAACAAAAGCCAATGGTTGGCTGCACATAGTGGTAGCAACAACAATCCTACATGTTTCGTAGAACATAAGGGGTTTGATTCCTCCTTATGGTGTATATTTCCTTCTTCAGGGATTGGAAAAAAGGTAAGCATATGTGTTTCTAATGAAGAGAAAATGACATTGTATAAATAAACAAAAAGTATACAAAAAAGTAAATAATATAGTATGTAACCAATTAATTTGCAGAGAAATGGCAAGAATGCATGTAAATATAAGTGTAAATACTCACAAGTCATATATTTTCAACGATAGAGTAATGCACAGGTTTTATGACATATAAATGGTGTCAAAGCATTTGTTGATCCAGTGTATAACCCGACACCCAATTGGAAACAAGTGGTGTGGAGACACAGACTTTCTCCGCTGGTAAAATATCACTGCACTTAATAGTGAGGGTAACTCCATTCTGATCTGGATCAGGGAACCGGCAATGAATAAGGACCTCCAGACAGCAAGGCGGCAAGTCAGGGCTCACAGGAGCCGCAAAGGAGGCACATGGATCTAATGGGCAGAGAAAATAATATATATAATACTGTGAAATATAACACAGTAAAAGATAGGCTAGCCAGAAAACTCTCAAAAACCCCCCAAAAGAACTTTCTAAATACATTTTCAAAAGAAAGGGAAGGAACATAAGTAGATAATGAAAAGATTGCAAATTAATCTATCAGGGTATAGGCAGGTATATGTAAAGGGGAGTGGGAAGGACATTGTAGTAATTCAAAAAGAGTGCATGACTCCCCTCTCACCTTAACAGAGTTCCTACTGAGCTTGTGCAGTGATAACGGTCACCCTGGCTGTGCAGCAATGAAAGGCCGCACCTGTCAGGACTAAATACTGTGGGGGTGGGAGTGGTTTAGGCTGGCAGCCAATCACGGAGAGTAGGTGTGTTAAATATATGGTGCATAGATGCAAACATGTGATTCACACTGGGTGTGTGATATACCCGTTCATCACTGCGCATGTCCCGCCCAAAGAACCCACCACAAACATGATGGCTCCTCGATCCATGTGGCGCCTGGCGCTACCGCGTCAACAGGACCGTCAACAGGACGTCAACAGGACCGTCGACATATAGAAGGGGCAGTGGCAATCGAGACCAGATGTTCGTGGTGGGGCGTGCCAAAACACTGGGAGGGACCAAGTGATTACATGCCATTGCCACGCCACACAGGGAGACGCCTCCACACTCCGTAAACATGGGGCATGAAGGCTCCCGTGTGCCGGGGAGAACCAACGAGCCACGATGACAGGAGGCATATCACGGTCGGGAACCCTGAAACAGATCCGTTGCTGGATTAAATAGAATACATGAACAAAAGCAATATTACAGTCAGGTCCAAAAATATTGGGACATCGACACAATTCTAATCTTTTTGGCTCTATACACCACCACAATGGATTTGAAATTATTTACATCCAAATCAGGTGAACGGTGTAGGAATTACAACTAGGAGCATGCTGACGTCACCACGTTATCGTGTCTGGACGGGGGTTGATCTAAGAGCCGGCCGGCTTTATTTTTTATCGTCTCATTTTTATTCCGCATACCTGTAAGTGTGTTTCTATTTATTTTAATAAATTACCAAAACGGTTTCACACTATGGCTCCCCATCTTTTCTTTTTGGGTGAATTTTTGAAAATACATTGAATACGGCACCACGGACGGCTGTTGGGTGTTTGAGGATTACATCAGCCTTTTAGTCTCAGTGGACGGATCTCCCCAAAGGCCCTGGCTGGGTTTGGCCATATGCACACTATTTAAAGGCATCTGGTAAGCAGGCTCTTCCCTGTGGTGGTGGTGCGCACTGGTTGCCCTTTATTCACGGGTGTTATCTATGTAATTGGTGCCTGTTGCCTCAAGACACAGGCACCTATAGTGATCCTTAACAATATCACGCTATTGTTGTTTTTTTGTTTCAAATTTATTACATTGTGCTACGAATATTTATGCCACTATATGAGGCCCGTGGGATTTAGGAGTCAATCTAAAGGTTGTGGGAGCCACCATCATCCACAGAGGACTTTGTGATCCCCCATTGGGATAGAGGCCCTGGCTGGGTATAAGCCATTTGTGTTAAAGACTTTTAGTCTGGTAAGCATTCATTGCACCTATCAGTTGGCCATTGTTTAGGATTCAATTTTTTCTTCAAACAAGTTTATGAACTGTTGCTGTGATTATTGAATTGATCTCTATAATCGGACTTTTTTAGCGCAATTTTTTACTGTTTATATATAGAGTGAAATCAGGGTTGGCGGTTTGCATCGCCTTAATGTGGCGATATAATCGCTGCCAAAGCTTCTGTGTCGTTTTTCCCACATAGAAACAATTGCAGCTACATAAAATCATATAAACAACACCTGTAGTCTGGCAATTGGAACAATGCTTGGGAGTGAAGCGCATGCCGTTGGGTAGATATATGTCCCTTCTGTTGTCCATATACCCACAATACCGACATGATCCACATGGGTGTGTTCCCATAGTTTTACAGGGATTTCCCCTATTGGATCCTCGAAATTCACTTTGGACCAATAGGTCACCAACGGAGGTCGCCCGTCTGTAAGTAACCATTGGGGTGGATGGTACAAATGGTCCTATTAAAGGGTCCAATGTTAGAAGGTGCCAGTATTTTTTGCAAATTTTCCAGATTTGGGCATGATCATTAGTGTATGTTGTAATGATTCTATGACTTTCGTTTGTGGTTTTTGCTTTTTTTGAGACTAATGGTTCATGCCGGTTTTTAATATCTGCACCTTGAAAAGCCTTCTTGAGGCATTTATGGCTGTAGCCACGTTCAAGAAGAAATTTTTTAAGGTTATTGGCCTCGCGTTTGAAATCCAAATAGTTTGAACAATTACGTTTGATACTCAGGTACTGACCATACGGGATGGAATTAATGAGTGGTCTTGAATGGAAACTTGATGAGTGTAATATGGTATTGCCTGCAGTGGGCTTCCTGAATAGTTTACAGGACAATACATTTCTTTCACTCTTACACGCTCACACACAGAGCTGACAGGCAAGGAGGGGAAGGGGGAGGAGGACACAGGAAAGCAGAGTGGAGGGCTGCAGATGATGGAGGCATGTAAACTGACCACGGTGTCAGGGCTCAGCAGCCATGATTTAACGTGGTCAGTTTACAGGGGAGAGGACATAGCCAGGCAGGATCAGCCAGGTATTTTAGGTGATACGGGGGGGGGAATAATACAGCACAAGCACTATGATGTTATTCATGCTTTAAAGGAATAGGATCCAATTATTTTTTTAGGGTAACAAACACTTTAATATTTCGCAGGAGGTCTCAAGGCACTATCACCTTTTAATTCTACAGGTTATACACTTTAAAACATTACATGGTTTGGGAAACTTTCAAATCTGTAATGTGCATGTGGAAAATAGAAACATTGGTTCAGCCACCTGCATTGCAAAATGGAAGGCAAAGTCCAGCTGTGAAGGGGTTTAAGAATAATATGTGTACTTGTAACCACCTCAATGTGTCTACCAATAAGAACTGTTAAATGTAATTTTTAAGGCCATGTCAAGTTTGTCTCAATATGTAATGTGCATGTGGAAAATAGAAACATTGGTTCAGCCACCTGCATTGCAAAATGGAAGGCAAAGCCCAGCTATGAACAGTGTTGTTCATCTTACGTTAAAAAAGTAATTAGTTACAGTTACAAATTACTTCTTCCAAAAAGTAATGGAGTTACTCACTCAGTTACTACATTGAAAAAGTAATTAGTTACTCAGCAAAGTAACTATATTGGTTATATTATATACACACAGAGGCGGGGGCGGGGGGGTAGAAGGATGATATATATGTAATTTTTTCAGTGTATAAAATAATAGGAGGGATAACAATAAATAATATTGGTTATGTGCCCATGCCTCACTGTGCCCATGCCTCACTGTGCCCATGCTTTACTGTGCCCATGCCTCACTGTGCCCATGCCTCACTGTGCCCGTGTCTCACTGTGCCCATGCTTCACTGTGCCTGTGTCTCACTGTGCCCGTGTTTCACTGTGCCCAATGCCTCACTGTGCCCGTGTTTCACTGTGCCCAATGCCTCACTGTGCCCAATGCCTCACTGTGCCCAATGCCTCACTGTGCCTGTGTCTCACTGTGCCCAATGTCTCACTGTGCCCATGTTTCACTGTGCCCGTGTCTCACTGTGCCCAATGCCTCACTGTGCCCGTGTTTCACTGTGCCCAATGCCTCACTGTGCCTGTGTCTCACTGTGCCCAATGCCTCACTGTGCCCAATGCCTCACTGTTCCCGTGTCTCACTGTGCCCAATGCCTCACTGTGCCCAATGCCTCACTGTGCCCGTGTCTCACTGTGCCCAATGCCTCACTGTGCCCAATACCTCACTGTGCCCGTGCTTCAATTACTGTGCAGTGTTGTGCCCCTAGCCCTCTACCTGATCGGCGGCATCCCGGCGGCCATTCCACAGTATTCAAAAGCCGCGCCTCCTGAGTCCTCGTCATCTGTGATAGGCGGAACACTCAATTTCCCAGCATTCAATGTTCCACCTATCACGGACATCCGTTCATCCTCATAACACAGACGAGGATGAGAGGATGTCTGTGATAGGCGGAACACTGCCTGCTGTGAAATTGAGTGTTCTGCCTATCACAGACGACGAGGACTCGGGAGGCGCGGCTTTTGAAAACTGCAATGGCCGCCGTCTGTCTGCATGACACGCTTTTCAGGTAGGCAGATGGCGGCTTGAAGTTAGTTAGTTTTACACATTACATCTACTCGCGGCGGCTGCGGCGAGTAGATGTAATTGGGGTAACGCCGCTCAAGTAATGGGAACGGCGGTGCCACGAGGGAAAGAGTAATCAGTTAGATTACTCGTTACCCCAAAAAGTGGCTACGTTACCTAACGCCGCTTATTTAAACAGTGTTAGTTACAACACTGGCTATGAAGGGGTTTAAGAATAATATGAACACATAAATACAATATTTCCCTTTTTTATAAGTGATCACTTTCCCTCTGTTCTTAGTTGCATAAGAGATGGGGGAGGAGAAGCAGCAGCACACTGAGCTTCCCAGTGAATGGCTGTGCAGGGGGGTGGCATATCAGGACAAGTCTTGTCATTGGAGGAGAGTACACTGAGTTCCCAGCATAGCTAGAGAACTGATCGCAGTGTGCTCTCCTGTTTAGTGTGGTCAGTTTTTTTAACAGAAATAAGTGTGGTCAGTTTTTAATAGGAAAACAGAGGGACTAGCAGGAAGACCAGGGATTTTACATAAAGGAAGCAATACAAAGAGAACATGATACGTTCTCATACAAGTACATGATACAGCACGCACATATCAGGAATATGAAGTGTTAGACTAACAAACACTTTAACTTGTATTGT
The DNA here is from genome assembly GCA_029206835.1 of Rana muscosa. Taxonomy (NCBI): domain Eukaryota; kingdom Metazoa; phylum Chordata; class Amphibia; order Anura; family Ranidae; genus Rana; species Rana muscosa. The sequence goes on along the minus strand of CM055117.1, from coordinate 683,337,237 downwards.
ATTGTATGATTTACTAAAGGCAAATAGGCTGTTCACATTGAAAGGGACATTGCACTTTGCTCTTTGGGAATTTTCCCAAGAGCCTAGTGAAGGTGGTTAAATTTCACTTTGCAAAACATGCCCTATCACGTGCATGGAAAATAAACAAACAGCATTTGTGCTTGCACAAGACTGAATAAGGGAAGTCAACAGAGCTTCACCTCATTCACCAAGTTCTGGGATAAATTTCCTTGTAAAGTGAAACTTCCCTTGCAAAGTGAACATTTTAGTTGCCTTTAGTAAAGCAGCCTTCAATCCCACTAAACTGGAATGTATGTGGTTTTTGCTATAGTATATATTTTTTCAGTAATGTGACTGTTTTTTCATCTCCTATTACGAATTATAACTATTGTTATTACAGTTATAAATCTTATACAGTAGCTTAGTATAAAGAGACTGTAGTCCTATTAGTAGTCCTATTGGTTATGTATAAGAATCTTTCATAAAGTTTATTCAGTAATGTTTATTCAGACTTAATTCAATTCAGTGGGCTTCTTGAATTTAACCACTTCAGCCTCGGAAGATTTGGCTGCTCAATGACCAAGCCATTTTTTGCGATACGGCACTGCATTGCTTTAACTGACAATTGCGCGGTCGTGCGACGTTATGCCCAAACAAAATTGACGTCCTTTTTTTCCCACAAATAGAGCTTTCTTTTTGTGGTATTTAATCATCCCTGCAATCTCTATTTTTATAATTTTGAAAAAAACACAATACTTTGTACTTTTTGATATAATAAATACCCCCAATTTTTTTTTAAATAAAAGCTAATTTTTTCCTCAGTTTAGGCCGATATGAATTCTTCTACATATTTTTCGTAATAAAAATCGCAATAAGCGTATATTGATTGGTTTGCGCAAAAGTTATAGCCTCTACAAAATAGGGGAAAGATTTATGGCATTTTTATGATTATTATTTTTTTACTAGTAATGGCGGTGATCTGTGATTTTTAGCAGGACTGTGACATTATGGCGGACAGATCAGACACTTTTGACACATTTTTAGGACCATTGACAATTATACAGTGATCAGTGCTATAAAAATGCCCTGATTACTGTGTAAATGTCACTGGCAGGGAAGGGGTTAACACTAGGGGGCGATCAAGGGGTTAACTATGTTCCCTAGTGTGTGTTCTAACTGTAGGGGGATGGGACTGACAAGAGGAGATGACAGATCGCTGTTCCTAGCTAGTAGTAACTCACGATCCGCCTCTCCTCTCCTTACAGAACAGGGATTTGTGTGTTTACACACACACGTCCCTGTTCTGGCTCTCGTGCCCGCAAAAGCACGTGGCCGGCGGTCATCGCAAACGCCGACCACGTGCATCGGCAGCCCCGCAGTGCAGCACACGCCTGATATCCTGCTTCAAGGAGCCGACATCCAGCTACGATGGTTCGCGGGATTGCGCCGACCTGCCACAGTATAATGATGGTGGCTGGTCGGCAAGTGGTTAATAATTATTGGATAGCACTAGTAATTCAGTGACTGATTTCACCCCTTGCTTGGAGTTACACTGATGACATTATGTCACAATAAATTTTTATGTGTCTATGTCCAGAACAATAAAGTAGCCCCAATCTTCTCCCCTATTTTGGATAGAAGAGGGGAGAAAGTAGTCATGTGCTTTTTTATTATTTTAAACTATGAGGTATGTTTAGTGCAAGTTTTTTTTAACCACTTGCCGACCGTGTCACGCACTTTTACGTCGGCAGAATGGTACGGCTGCGCAAAGTAACGTATATATACGTCACTTCGAATTTTGCAACGTGCGGGCGCGCGCGCATGGCGCAAAATTCAAAGTGACCCTGCCGCGAGCTCCGTGACCACGCCCGCGGGACCCGCGGACTTGATGTCCGCCGGTGTCCCGCGATCGTGTCACGGAGCTGCAGCAGAATGAGGGGATGCCTGTGTAAACAAGGCATCTACCTGTTCTGCCTAGTGACAGGACACTGATCGTCTGCTCCCTTTCATCGTGAGCAGTGATCAGTGTCATGTCACAGTAAGCCCAGCCCCCACACAGTTAGAATCACTCCCTAGGACACACTTAACGGCCTAAACTGAGATTTTTTTTTATTTTTTTTATATATTTTTGGGGATATATTATAGCAAAAGGTAAAAAATATTGTTTGTTTTTTTTCAAAATTGCCGCTTTATTTTTGTTTATAGCGCAAAAAATAAAAACCGCAGAGGTGATCAAATACCACCAAAAGAAAGCTCTATTTGTGGGAAAAAAAGGACGTAAATTTTGTTTGGGAACCACGTCGCACGACCACGCAATTGTCAGTTAAAGCGACGCAGTGCCGAATTGCAAAAAGTGGCCCGGTCATTTGGCAGCCAAATGGGCTGAAGTGGTTAAATTATGTACATACCATGGTATGAATTTACAAATACTTTGCCAGTAAAACATCAGGTTTGATCTATAGCAATATAACAAAGTTAAACAGAGTCCTCATTAGCTTCACCCTGGTGACATGAAAGCTTTGGTTATGCAGCAAAAAGTCTTAAAGATATAGAATCACTTTATTTATTTATTTATAAAACAGATTTCTCTCTCCATCTTTAGGCTGTCAGAGTTATTAGCAGTCATAGCTTAATGGTGCTGGAGATAAGCAGTTCGCTCTACTGGAAGATCAGTAATAAAGTACAAAAAGTAATTGGCAGGTCAGGATACTGTTTGATTCTCCAAAGAAATATTATATAGATTGTTTGGAGGCAAGAGTTGGCTTAACTAGGATAATGACCTTGCAGTATGATCAGCACAATAACTATTGTATAAATATATTACTGCATTTCAGACTTATTCAATAAACATTGCAAGGAGCATAACGTTATTTCTTAATGATAGTACCCGGAAGCAATAAATTAAAATTCATCATTGCTGGTCTGACTGCAACACTGCAAATTTTGATTGGTTGCAAAGACTTACTGTACTAGGGAACTAGCACTTTTCTTCTTGCACTGTAAATTGAATAAGGTTGTATATCATTAGAAAATAAAAAAAGTTTTAACCTAAAATGTGCACTTTTTTTCCAGGTGGTCCTGCTAGGAATTATAATAACATTTTGTACAGAAAATATGTTTCAGTAAATGACAGAATGGCCTCCAACAATCCTACAGAACTGTCTAGTGTTTGCTAACAAAAATGTATACATGATGAGTCAATGCATTTGTAACAACATTACTGTTGTGGAGTATACCAAGTATTGTAGCTCATATGCCATATGAACAATGCAGTATTGTTTTCTTTGCTAAAAAATGTAAAACAGTGAAGGGGCAAAAATTCTTCTATTCAGGGTTTCCCAATTTGGCTTGACTCATAATTTCTGTACTACCTGGACTTAAAACTGATCTACAGGGTCTCCCTCCCCAATCCCTTCCATTTAATTACTGGCATAGCTAAAATGCCTAAATGCCATTTTTAATTACCCAAACTTCTGTGCCTAAGTCTTCTTTCTTCTTTTATTTAGAGAGGCTGGATTTTTCTTCTGGTATGCATCCCACTACCTGCATGACAAGGACAATTCCTACTGGGTGTCAAGTGGTAGGGGCCTCTCTGGATTCAGAGTCTCAGTAATTCTGTCAACTATAGGCGTGCGCACAGTGGGTGCTGGATGTGCCTTGGCACGCCCTATTTACCTAGTGCACATTAGCATTATTGCTCTGTGTGCTGGCCGGGAGATGGAGAAGATCTCCCTCTCACCTGCTCTGCCACAAGAAAAGTGCTTACACACTTCCCTTTCATTGGGCCAGCAGGTAGATTAATGTACCAGGGCCATATACATGTAGACACATGCACACACGCATGTGTGCTTGAGCTTTGGGGTACACACCCTAATGCTATAGGCTGCGCACACCTATGCTGTCAACAGTGAATCAGCTGGCACAAGTACACCTGTTGGATTATCCAACCCTTGTGTCTGCAAGCTGTGAGTAAAACTTGCTTCAAAAGATAAAAAAAAAATTATGTTTGATAGGTGGGGAGAAGCTGGTGGGAAGGGGATAATATTTTCCAAGATTTAGGATTAGAAAAAATATATATATATTTGTGTGGAAATAAACCAAATAAACATTTTATTAAGGCTCAACCTTTTTGCCAGTTTGGTGTGCTATCCAAACATTTAATGACTTTATACCTTTTATAGTGTTACCATTGGCATAGTCCAATGTATTTAAATAGAAAGGTAGAGAAAGGTGTCCGAGACAGAAAGAGATAATAAGAGAATCATTATCAAATGTCATTTGCACATTTTAATAATCCCTTGGGATAGCTAAAACAAAAATATATGCTTCCCTGTAGTGTTAGCTACACAGTCATTGCATGTAGTAGCAGTTAAACGCATATGAGTTTATAATGCTCCAGCTGTGTGTAATTAATTTTTAAGGTCTTGTTCACACGCAATGTGTACAGCAAGCATTTACAAAGCATATGTAAATCTTTCAGTCAGCTCTTAACAGATTTTAATGGGAGTGCCAACTGTCATTTATTTGGACTCCCCATTTGAAAGCATTGATTGGCCCAGTACTGTCACATGCTACTCAAGTGTCAGGTATTTCTTTCAGCTCCCAGTGTGGGATAAAGTGGGGAGAAGGAGTAATGAGTATATGTCAAATGAGGCATAAGAAATTTGGAAAACGTGTCTGCTTTATGGGCTTCAACAACGCAGCTTAAAGTTTGCTGAAGCTTCGAAAATTCTTTATAAAAGTTGGTGGTATACAATTATCTTGTAGAATCTGAAGTCCCTTTTTAAAAGGCCTTCTAGAGTAGCTGGAGTATCTTATATTCTATATGGCTTATATCAAATAAAATAAAAATGGAAAAAAATGTGAAGTAAACCACATAAAAATAAAATAAAACTGAGGGCATTTTAAGGAATGCTTATTCTTCAGCTTTCGTTAACCACTTCAGCTCTGGAAGATTTTACCTTTATGACCAAGGCCATTTTTTGAGACTCTACACTGCACTACTTTAACTGCTGATTGTGCGGTCATGCAACGCTGCACCCAAACAAAATTCATACATGATCACCACAGAGTTTTAAATTTTTTTAAATGATATAAACGAAAAAAGACCGAACATTTTAGAAAAAAAAAACAATATTGTTTATTTTCTGCTAAAAAATATATCCAATAATAAAAATGTAAAACATTTAATTTCTTCATCAATTTTGGCCAAAATGTATTCTGCTACATGTTTTTGATAAAAAAAAAAAAAGAAAAAAAAAAGAACTCCCAATAAATGTACATTAATTGTTTTGCACAAACTACGGTGTATGTATACTGGAATTTTTTTACTACTAATGGCGGCAAATAATGACTTATAATGGGATTGCAATAGTGCAGTGGGCAATCTGACACTAACTGATGATGGGGGGACCTCACTAACTGCCACTGACATCACCAGTGACATTAACACAGTGATCAGTGATAATAGTATTGCACTGTCACTGTACTAATGACACTGGCTGGGAAGGTGTGAACATATAGGGCAATCAAGGGATTAAATATATGCCTAACTATGTGTAATGTGTGTAAAATGTGCTGCTTTTACTAATTGATCGTTAAGTTTCTCATTCCTTTGCAGGGATGAGAAACACAGAGATTGTTCCCTGTGTACAGAGCTCTATGTTGAATGTTAACACAAAGCTCTGGGCTGTGAATGTACAAAGCCGATCAACAAGTCCTGGCTGTGAATCATTGGCTGGGAATTGCAGACATGCTCCCGCCTTGTACAATCACAGTGGGTGCCGACAGGGGGGGCACACATGCGTGCGCCCTAAACCCGGAAGTAGTCAGCAACATATGAGTATGTCGCTTTGCCTACAGCGGCCGCTCGTCTGCAGTACATTGTGGGCTGGCAGTCACTAAGTGGTTAATATATTATGCTTTGCTTAGACTGGGTAAATATAGGCAAACAAAACGTTTTAGGAGGATTAATTCAGTGCAGCTACGATAAGATCTCAATCTTAACAAATATCCCTAGATGGGACTTTCAATTAAGCAATCGTGTTTATTGGTAAAAATAATGTAAACAATATGCAAATAATGAATATAAACATAGGCATATAAATTAATTAAAAACAATTAAAAATAACTCTCTATTCAATAGGAGTGTTAACAAAACCTTGGATGGGATTTCCTGTTGTACACTCTTATATAATAAAAAAAAAATGTTATGCTAGTGCACTGTTTGTGTGCTTAAAGTAAACCTTCACCCTAAATAAAGTTTAAATAGGAGAAAAGATGAGTATATGCTACTTGCCTCCTCCTCCCCTCCCTCTCCCACATTTTGATATTTTATTTATTGTTTTTTATGAAACAGATTTTTGGTGCTGCAAAGCCCATGTGAGAATGCTGTTCACATCCCCCCAGATTCTGTCTGTGTGAAGATTTACTGACAGAATCTTGCAGCACATCTGCACATGCACAGTTTTTTGGTGCATGCGCAAAAGACTACTGTTATAAAGTTTCAAAAACATTGCTGTGTTTGCGAATGCATGATCAATATTTTGCTCATACGCGGATCTGCTAAGCTAAAGGGTTCTGCCAGGACCCAAAGGCAAGGAAGAGCCCTTCAGCACATCTGCACATACATCATAGTAAAATAAATGGTGGTGCCTGGGGGAGGGTGGAGCCACACAAAAGAGGACTGAAGTCTCACTTTATTAATCTTAAACAAAGAAGAATAAGAGGTCTTTTGATCAGGAAGGAAACTACTGTAAAGTTGAAAAATTCCCTTTTTTGCTGAATTACTGGTGCATACAAGTGTGCTTTTTTTCTGAAATTATATCTAAAACCAGAACTCTTTTTTGATAGATTATAGACTGTTAAAAACTGCCAACGAACATTTTTTTCTGCCCTATGTGTTCTATTGGGGAAATTTTTCTTTTCACTTTGTGATCTGTTGACAAATCAGGAAAATGTCCTTTTTAACAGTTGGCACCAGATCAAGTGTTTAAAATGAATGGTACCTCCTCTTTTTCTGTTCCGGTGACACTCCAAAATGTTTGATCTTTCCTTTTTTTCAGTCCTGGTGATATGGATCACCAGGAGGAATTTAGAAAGTAAATCTCCACAGCTGGAACATGGACCAAAAAACAGAAAGAGGTTCTAACCCTTCAGCACTGTTTTTAAACCAAACAAGTTTGGCTTAGATACACTTAAAACTAAGTAAAAGTCCACTTTAAATCTTAATGGTATGGACTAGGCCATAGGAATGTCCTGCCACAATGAGAGAACAAAAGGATTCCTGGACTATGCTATAGGATTATCCCATTTGCAGCAATGCAACATTACAGTTTGCATAGAAGGAGCCATTCAAAAGGAGCCATTCACCTGTAAGTCATATTGTTGCCCTAAAATAAATAGGATCATTGTAGTCATAGTTCTCTTGTAACAGAGCAATCTCTAACAAAATAGCATTCATAACAATAGCTTGTGCATAGGTTAAGGTTCTGCAGGACCAGTTGATATAAAGGTGTGTGAAACTGGGTTACAGGCTGACTTGCAAGGTGTAGATGCAAGTTGGGTGTGTGGGTGTGAGGTCTACAAAACAGAACAACACTGATTTAAATATATAATATATTAAATAAATATATTTCAATATATATATAATATATTAAATATATTATATATATGTATATATATATATATATATATATATATATATATATATATATATATATATATATATATATATACTGTATTACTAGCAATTGTTCAAAAACATTTGATTAGTTGCAAAGGCCAATTCTACCAATTCACTTTTCCTCCATTTAAAAAAATAAAATAAAATGTGAGGTCCTACTAAAAACAATAGAAAATGGGTTCAAAGCAGTATGATGATTTGTCACATAGATTTTTTTTCAATAAGTTATATTGATACCTTGAAAGAACAGTTGTACAAGGTATATGACTGGAAAAACCAAGTGGCTAAGCACCAGCTGTAGTATTCAGATATGTCTTGCCAGTACCCCAAGTGTTGTGATCACAATAATGGTTATAAAGAATATAACATTCTCATAAAATATGATCAAAATGACATGTGCAAATGTTCAACGCATCAAATAAAATTGGTAGACACGTGATAACAGATGAATAAAATGTTTTGTATGTAGCCATAAAAAGTTACTTTTTATGATAAATTGTCAATTATCTCATCTAAGATATTAATAATAAATTTATGTCAGTTAGAAAAGAGAGCAAAACCAGGATTATTTAAAAAGCTTGTATATGCTCAAAGCACCAGAAATTAAACTTATAAATGTTGACATTTATGAATCCTGTATCCTTCAATTTGTATGCATGTGTGTTCTTTGATTTTTGATTGACAGCACATTTTTTTATTAACAGGTATTTTCCTATTTGGATAGATGGTCACTCAGATTTTCCTAAACTTAGATCTTTATGCAATCTATCTGTTTATAAAGAAAACCTGAGATGTAGTACATTACATAGATGGCAGTATTGCCTCATTTGCCTTTGAAATGTAGTAAAACAAATATGTTGTAAACAATTATTGCACACTAATGCTTAGACAATCCACACTAGATAAAACAGCTTTAACACAGATATATGCATAGGTGTAACTTTGCTAAATGATTTTTTTTTCTACGCTGGCACAACTTGCCTTTGCTGAAAACATCCAATCATGCTCTGGGGAATTTCTGTTTTTTTTTTTAATCCCCCGGGCTTGATGGGGTGTTTGAAGTGAGCATGGACCAATGTAAACATTTCTTTAGAAAGTCAACCCCATTGTGATACATTGCTACTGGTTGACTTAGTTATCGTTTACATATCTGTATTTGATCATGCAGGCATGCAAATTTCTTAACATTGTTACACAGGGTTAAAAATTTTGATTCACTAGTTCAAACCATAACAGCTACCATGCATTGCTTTAAACAAGTTTTTGGGAACAGTACAAATTGTCATAAAGTTCAGAAGGGATAAAAGAATATTTAAATTGCTTGAACCACAAAAGCAAATATGCTTAAGTATAGAATAAGCTTTGCTGTCTACTTTATGCATGGTCTATGTATAGAGTGGTGTATTATATTTCAAGTTAGTGAGTAAAACTAAACACACAGTTCTGTTTAGGGATCTGTCACAAAATACTACTTTTCATCACCTGGGCAGTCTACAGTTATAAAGGTGCAATAAACATAAATGCAGACACAATTCAAGTGTTGTACTGTCTTAGTAGGAGATACATTAGGATTATACGCACATAATGTAATCCAAATTATTGTATTTATAAGAAACAGAGAATATAAGCAATAGATCAGAATAATGATACTTCTGTCTAAAACAATTAATCTGTATAAACAATATTGATTAAATAATTATTTAATGGAGCAAAGCAAATAGTTTTATTACTGTTTAACTGTGACTTTTGCTTTTGTAATTCACTGCCAGTATTGATACTTACACAAGTACTTGACTGAAATCATTAGCAGACATATAACTAGGTCAACTTTCTGTAGTGTAAATATTAACATGGCCTATTTATATTCATTTCAACAATTTACAATGTAAATTTAATTTCTATGTGTAGTAACTAGAACAGTACTGCTTCATCTCATTACTTGTGCTCTCTGTATTAATAATAAGGCAAAATGCATATTTCATACCATCAATTACATATGTTTTATATACTACATTTTTTACAGTCATATTTCTCCTATTGGAATGATTTGAAAACATTTTAAAATAGCCTGTTGACAACAGAAAAACATTTGCAGTGACAACACATTTAGACACCTATATAAGTATTGTATTTGTGTATACTATAATAAGAAAATAAGTATGCAAATAAAAATGTTTAATATTAAGTGTGGATAATATGTAAAGAGCCACAGAAGAGTACTATCGCAAAGGCATTATTCTGATATATGCCAAAGTAAATAATTGTAGTATAGTCAATCACAGCTCTGCCCTGCAGGTAGACCTTCAGCAATGAATGAGAGAAGGCACAGAAAAAGGCTAAGAGAAAACACAGGATCTAGGTTTGATGCCGAGCTTTGAAAGCCTGAACACTAGGGTTGTGAATCCTCAAGTCACATGTCGGCCATGCAAAACAGGACATACCTTTCTGCTTGCTGCTTCTGTTGGCTGAAACAAAGCAGTCCCATTCTCAGCAGGAGGCCAAGTCAAAATGAAATTTTATTTAGTCTGCACTTTCTCCCAGATCAGGTTTTGAAATGACTGCTCTTGGAGATAGCCTCGTTGTGGCTGATGCATGCTTTGCATATGAAATGCCAGTGACAAAAAAATACTATACATGAACACTCTCCTCAGAAAATAGTGCAGTGTATATGTGACCAGGGAATTTAGGGAAACCTTCAATAGTACACAAGACAGATTTCCTACCTTATTAACTATACAACAAGATTGAGTGTTCAAAACAAATCTTTTTGTTTGAAGAAAAAAATATTAGTAACATTTTCTTTTAAGTTTTAAATCGTAATATTACTAAGTGTAAAAAAAGTGAGTTATGAAAAACACTTCAAAGATAAACACTAAACATAAAAGTGAAGTAATTAGTATGATTTTTTGAACCTGGACATGTTATTTACTGACATAAAAAAAGAATTTCAAGCACAAATGTAAATACAATACTCTAAAAATATCTGCTCACTTCTGCTCTTTATAATCCCTTTTATAAACCTCATAAATTGATCTATGTATGTTTTCTGTTTAAACAATATTTGTGCTTAACAAAACTATGTTTCTTTGAAACACCAATGAGTTTGTTTAATGTTAAAATTATTAAAAGTTCTTGATCTGATTGGCTTTTTAAAGCGAACAAAGGTTCGCTGCTCAAGTAAATAAAGAAAATCAATGATTACCTCGTTACGTATTTTATCTTACAGTTACAGTAAAATAATGCAGGTGTGCATTGCGCATTACATTCAAGCTACTGTCTTTAAGCAGTTGTTTGGGAAAGTACAGACATCTTCACTAAGACAAAGAAAGCCACTTCTATTCATAAATGTTAAAATGAGACAGCTGACTACTTAAAAAAGACATTAATAAAATCCATTTCCAAAATGCTGATTCATGCCATTGAAATGATCAGTGATGCAGGAGTGCACATTAATTTATTTCAGAGTAAAGGCATGAGCAGAGATTTTTACTTATTGAGCAACTTCGAATTATGCAGAGGACAAATTAAATAAATAGAAATCATCATTACAGTCATTTTTTTTTCTGGAATGCAAGAAATTTGATTATCAAAGAGCATTTTCAGAGCGAAGAGCGAACAGAGTTGGAACACAGCGTGCAAAAAAGAAAATGGGAAGAATTGAGGCAGTTAAAAAGTTGATATTGTAAAACACACCAAAAACTCTTTAATGTTAAGCATGCTTTTTTTGTGGAGTGCTATGCCACTTGAAATCAAATGTTGCATAAATCAGTTAAAAACAGAAAGAATAAATGTCTCTCTGTGCTCGATATAATCACATGTTCTTGTTAGAAATCTGATGTTCAAACTGGTAAAAAATTATAATGAACAGCTGCAGGTCAGTTTGCAAAGCTGTGGGGGATAAAATTGTGTCTTAAATTGACATTTTAAGATGCAAAAATGAAATGCTACAGTCACACTGAGACAATTTGGGAAGGAATGTCTGATTAGGAATCAGTTTTTAGCCTGATTTTGATCTCTCCTTGAAACTCAATAAAGTTTGCTGTACACTATCTATGAACTGTGTGGTTTGATATGGTATTAAAGGTAATTAGTAACAATATGAGCAGCTCTAGGGTCCCCAGTTCGAATCCTGGTCAAGACACGATTTGCATAGAGTTTGCATGCTCTCTTGTATGGGATTCATGCCACACTCCAAAAACATGGTGATAGTTTAACTGGCTCTTGTAGAAATTGGCCATAGTATGTATGTATGCATCTGAGATAGGGAACTTAGATTTTAAGCTCCTCGAGGGCAGGGGCTGATGTACTGTATATGTACAAAAAGCTTTGTATAAACTGTCAGCTCTAAATGAATACCAGTAATAAAGAAACATGGTCTATATCAATGGAAGACTATGAACAGTGGGACTGATTACAAAATAAATTACTTTCCATGAAATTGCGGATTTGTGGACAAAATTGAGTTGTATAGGTAATCATTTTGTGAAGTCACTAGGCCTTTAAAATATAGGGATGTGATTAATAGAGAGAACTCAGATACATCTAAAATGTGGTATATACTGTTCAAGTTCAATTTACAAAAAAAAAAGGAGCCTGTAAAGCCTTTTAGGAGCCTTTTAGGAGCCTGTAAAGCATTGCACCCACAATTAGCAGATCGTAAGTGTAATGCCACATTCCTGCAGACTGTCTATGTAGCTGTCTGCCTGTATCTCAGATATGGGCAGGCAGTTACTGAACATCAAGAAGCTCACTGAAATACCTAGAGCGCTCATCATTAACCTGGTAGTTCATTGAGAGATACAAGCCGTCAACAGCGAAGGCTGATGGTACTTGTAGTTTGTTGACTCACAGGGATCTGTGAATGAATAACATGGCTGTTTGAATTGTGACAGCAGGTGGGGGGAGAAGATCCCCAGTCCGCTGTCACAAGGGGGGAGGGGACAGATACTGAACATGTTACATGTTATACCCTAAATATCACATGTTCATATGTTCAGAAAGGTGAACTTATTCTTTAACAACAAATGTGAGAGAATAAAATTCTCATGTGGAAATCATCTGGAACGTAGTGCAAGAAGAAAAGATAAAATAAAATGTATATCTTATATTAACCAATTCATTTTTAACTTGCATCAGTTTAAAGCTGTCAGCATAATCAAATATGATTGCTGATTGGCTGGGAATGCTATGCTTGTGCACTCAACCAAACTGTCAAACCATCAAATGGCTGGTTTCATAACTGGTCACATGTGCAGCACAATGGCAGATGCAAATTAAACAGATGGCAGCCTTCTTGGCCGAAAAAGATAGGAGGGTTTAGCTCCACTTTAAGTATTGTCCTCTAGAAACCAAGCAGGGTATGAGATTCTGTTGCTAGGGCTGGACAGAACATGCAGTGGGGGCACTGATGGTTCCATGAAGGTAAACACAAACTGTTATGCAATTGGACCTTTCACACATGAGGCCTCAAGACTCACTTCGTTTCCAGCATTGAAAATATGCTACTAGGCAAAAAAAATCATTAATTCTAAAGTCACCCTTAATGCAACCAATTTCCAACTAGAATATATTCTTATGGTTTAATTTGAATCCCATATGGGACCAGTGCATGTAGCACCCAGTCCTGTTTAGATCATTGCAGTTGTTAGGGAATAAAAGTAAATTTTATTTCTGCTGTAGAACAGAACCCAAACCACGGAGGGGGGAAGGGAAATACACAGCACAACAAGTTCAGCCCTGCCACACTAGGAGTCCAGGGTAGCCTGCAGCAAGAGTGTCCATGGAGTCAGGGCCAATACTACTACAACAAATACACCAAAGTCCAGTGCAATAGATACTCTACCCACTAGTCTCTTAGGTCCTTGTAGGAGCCAATTGAATAATTGGATAAAACAACAGGAGTTCTTGGTGGTAATCAAAATAAAGGATTCACAAAGTGTGAGATGTGTGATCCGACAATCAGATTGTATAAATAGAAAACTGTGCTGAGGGGCCAGGGATCCATCTGTAGTAATCCTGACCAATTGTAGTGTCCAATCCAATCCAAAGACACCTCATAAGTAGTATCAGCATTTATTAAAAAATGTTAAATGGATAAAAGCAAAAATAGTATCATGAAGCAAGAAAATTTCTGTTACTGGAAAACAAACAGCCAGCTGTATAGGGGGTTAGTAGACAGACCTGGATGGATCCTCTAACCCTTCTCTTGGCCAAAGAGATGGGTAGTAGCGGGGGATTTCAGGCCGATGGAAATCCAGAGAAAGAATTGAGAGCTACACGCTGACAGGATGGATGTCCAGGGAGCCAGTGGAGCCAATGTCACTGTAGAAAAGCCCAGGGCAGTGTGGAGGAGTTGCTCACACTCTCTGTCCTAATGGCAAGGGGAGAAGGGAGCAGTCACGGATGAACACAAACCAGAAGCAGCGCTGTCTGCCATCAGAGGGAAGTCTGCCTTTGGTACCTGCTGTCCTGTGATCAGCTGTGCAGCCTGCACGGGGAGCCGGGGGGCAAACAGAAAGCACAGGGAGCCATGGGGCATGCAGCCACAGAGAAGTCACTCACCACCACACACAACATCAAGTCATGTCCATGGCAATGACACATTTCAGGGCCTGCAGCTCCACTCCAGACTAAAGCCCAATTTATTGGGCATTTCTATGGGGGAGGTGTAGCCATCACTAAAGCCACTACCCCCCTCTTATGGGTCCTGTATGATCCATATTCTGAGTAATGTGTGTATGATCAGGTAAATCAGGACAATACTTTTTTTTAGGATTACCTTATCACAGGTATATTACTCTATTCCTGGCATCGGGTAATTCACAACACATGCAAAAAGTAAAGTAGACAGAAAGTATAGTGTAGATCAATTATAAACAGACACTGAACTTGTTCTTGTACACAAGAGCCAGATTGGTGTCTTTTCCCTCTGCCAGTATGCATCCTCACCTGTGAGATGGCTCTTCTCTGCTATGCCATTGTCTTCATATTCCCCGTAGTGTCTCTCAACCGCTCTGTGTCTCTCCCTAGCCAGCTTTACACTTGGACAGAGAGTTGACCCCTAGCTCTGACATCAACCCCTCTGCTTTCCACAGGCAGCCACTGTTACATGAGTGAACAAGCAGCACTGTGAGGAACTATAAGTGCAAGCATGGCTGATTCACCTTTTTTGTCATTGGTAGGTGGAATTTATTATACACAAGTCTCATGGTGACAGGCTCCCCTCTCACTGCTGTAAAGAATGTTTGTCTCTAGCAGCACCTGCTGGAAGAGACAAGCAATGTCACTGACTCCTAAATAAATATTAATCTCTTTGCTAGCAGCATAGTTGGACAGAGGCGGGAGCACTGTTGCCAACCTACCAGATTGAAATTTACTGACACAACACCCAAAATTTACGGGCACAGCCAAGTTTTTACTGCCATTTTCAAAAGTTACAAAATTACAGTTTCAAGTACAAATTTCAGTAGTTAGGCTACAAGCTAGTACAATATGCAGTTAGCCACGTGATTAAAGGTAGATATTAAGGCAAAAAACATATTTTCTATTTTATTTTCGATATAGTAAGTAAGTAGCTCAGGAACAGGATTTTAGAATGGGCAGCACACACACACACATGAAATTGACTCTCACAGTGACACTGACAGCAGTGTGCAGCAGCACAGATGACACCTCACCCACACGACACGTCCCCTCGTGAGTCACAATGACAGCTTCTCTCCTTCAGTCCACTCCAGTCCAGGCTTGCCTTGTTCCCATCCCGCAGAACCACATGCTAATCTCCAGCCGCTCCTCTCAGCTCCCTTGCACCATGACATCACATGACACACTCAGGCACCACCTCTGTCAGACCCACCCTCTGCTGGAACTGCCGAAACACACTGTAGCAGTCACCTGGATAGTCTCAGCTGCATCCGGACAAAACTGCACATGCGCAGTACCGAGGCGAGCGCCACAGCCATATTTTTTACTGGCAACCTTTTCCTGTCACTGGCATTTTTACTGGCAGGAGAAAAGTGCCTGTGTTTTACTGACTGCCAGTAAAAATACTGACAGTTGCCAAAACTGGGGGGGAGTTGAACCCCACTGCTCAGCAGCCACAGTGCAAATTAGGGTGGGATCAAGTGGGAACCCCTGGGAGGTTTAAAAACATTTTTTTTTATTTTTTGTAATGCTTCCTCTTAAAATATAAATTATATAAATTTAAACTGTATTTATATAGTTTATCAATAATAAACTACTTGTGTGGTTACATGGAATATCTGTAAGAGTTTCTGTTAAAATAATGAACTTCATTTTTAATCAATGTGTAGAAACTAGACTGTACAATGTTCTCATATTGCCAGCTTGATTCACTATTAAAATTAGCTAATGTGACACGCTATAGGTATTGACCCCACCCCACCCCAAATTTAAACCCAGACAGAGAGTTTTTTTTTTCAAAGAAGAAGAAGAAGTAAAGATTAAGGGGTTAATTTAATAAATCAGTAGAAAATATTCACTTGGCAAAGTGAACATTCACTTAGCTTAGTGAATAATGTAGTTTTGTTTTGTTAATCCCAAAGGAAATTTAATTATCCACTCATGGGCAAGAAAAATGTTTTTCAATTCACAGGAACACGACTGGGTATTTAATGTGAACTTCAGATAGCTCATATAGCTTCACTTTATTCACTAAGCACAGGTAGATATATGCATGGTGGGGACCAGAAAGTGATTAGGTTAGGAGGCAGCAGGGCATTGGTTCCCACAGGCCAGTACAAATAATATAGGCTGATGGGCCTAAATGGTAATTCTCCATCATTCAGCCCCAAATTAAGCTTATTGGTGGAGTTCATTTTTAATCAATTGTCATCTTTAGCGGTGGTAGAATCTTGAAAGTTAGAGAAAATTGCAAATCTGTGAATTGCATTTTTTCTCCAATCTGCTTAGAATCATTTAAATCATGAATAAAGATTGCCTGGGTTCTCATATGTTAATCTCTCTTATAGATCAGACAAATTTATGTGCAAATATTGAGGAGATTTAGGATGCTTTTAAACTAATGATGTGCTGTTTGACGGCACCCGCAGGTGCAGGGCAGCTTACTTTGCGCATTTGGAGCCGGTTATCTGCACTTTCCCATAGAATTATATAGTGTCCAGTGGTTTTGTTGCACTCCATCTTTGGTGAACTTTCAGAAAGCGCATCAAACACGTAGAATATAATACAACTCTATGGAAAAACGCAACTAACCCGCTCCAAACATGCAGGAAAGCTGCGCTACACCCACTGTGCAGTCAAACTGCACTGCATCAGTCTGAAAACAGCTTTAAAAATAATGAATTGCCTGAAAAATTACTAAAATGAAATTACTTAAGTTTTTCATAGGTGGGGGAAGAGTTAGAATCTCTTTCTGCATTTTATTGCTCTCTTTTACATTGAGGAGAATTCTCCACATGTTCTGTGCTGGTGACAGCTGTTGCTGGGACAGTAAGCGAGGAAAATATTTTGAGATGGAATGTAGACAGCAATAAAAACTTGACAGAGGTCCTTACCCTTCACTAATGCAATGAAAAATGTCCTGTCTTAGTCACCGCTCATGTGGACAGGAAGTGCGGGAAATCCTCCCCAGTGGGCACATAGCTATAAAAAAAACCTTTACAGCAGCTCTAAGCCTTTCATTCCCTATTAAAAATGAAAAGGTTGGCTTGTTTTGCTTTAAAGTGGTTCTAAAGCCTTATGCCCCGTACACACGATCGTTTTTAATGTCATTTTTTAAACCAACGTTTTTCTCCTCGTTTTTTTCATGTTTCCTCTCAAGCCTGCCTTGCGTACACACCATCATTAAAAAAAACGATCAAGCAAAGCGCAGTGACGTTCAACACGTACGACGGCACTATAAAGGGGAAGTTCCGTTCGAATGGCGCCACCCTTCATGTTAGTAAAGTTTGTTGAGCGACGATTCGCGCTTTTCAGTCCGTTACTGTGTAATGAATGTGCTATCTCCATTACGAACGCTAGTTTTACCAGAACGAGCGCTCCCGTCTCATACTTGATTCTGAGCATGCGCGTTTTTTTTCACGTCGTTAAAGCATACACACTATCGTTTTTCACGTCGTTAAAAAAAACAACATGAAACAACGTGAAAAAAGAGAGCATGTCCGGAATTTTTAATGGCCGTTTTTCACGTCGTTAAAAATGCTCTGGAGCATACACACGATCATTTTTCAGGGCCATTTTTTAAAATGGCAGTTTTAACGGCATGAAAAACGATCGTGTGTACGGGGCATTAGGGTTTTTCACCTTAATACATTCTATGGATTAGAGCAGGGCCCTCTGATTCTTCCTGTATTGAATGGTATTGTAATTGTACTGTCTGCCCTACTGTTGTAAAACGCTGCACAAACTGTCGGCACTATATAAATCCTGTATAATAATGATAATTAAAGTGAAAAACCTTCTGTGCTTCAGCTCTCCCCCAGACCCCCCTTCCCCTTTTTCTTACCTGAGCCCATCCGATCCAGCGCTGTCTTTTTCCTCATTGTACCACTTGATAGCAGTGGGAGCGATTTGCTCCTGCTGCTGTGAATCAAATCTGGTGACATGGGAGGGGGGGTGGGGCCGAGTCCTGCTGTCTGTGTCAATAGGTCAATAGCCAGCATGAGTGCCCCCCAGGGAAAGCAGTTTTCTGTGGGGTACCCGATGAACAGGAGGGGCCTGGAGCGCCGGCGGGGGACCCCAGAAGAAGAAGATCAGGGCTGTTCTGTGCAAAACCATTGCACAGAGAAGGTAAGTATAGGCATGTTTGTTACTTTTATAAAAAACGGAAGGCTTACAATCACTTTAAAACTTTAGTAATTATCTTCGTAATGAATTCTATATATAAGAGCACTATAAATACAACATATTACTCAAAACAAAGAAGCATTCTAAACACTGTTTACCGCCCTAATTTCAACCAAATTTAATTTTTTTTTTGTATCAAAGCATACAGTAAAGCCATGTACACACGATCAGTTTTACCGATGAAAACAGTCCGATGGACTGTTTTCATCGGATGAACCGATCGTGTATGGGCCCCATCTGTCTTTTTTCCATCGGTGTGAAAAAATAGAACATGTTTTAAATTTAACCGATGGGAAAAAAAACGATAGCAAAATCCGAGTCGACGCATGCTCAGAAGCATTGAACTTAATTTTTCTCGGCTCATCGGAGTGTTTTACGTCACCGCGTTTGAAATGGTCCGTTTTTTGACTGATGGTGTGTGGGCAAGACTGATGGAAGGCAGTTTCATCGAATTTCCGATGGAAAAAAAAATCGGATTAGAATCCATAAGATATCCGATCGTGTGTACAGGGCTTTAGAGATATTTTCCACTGCTGACTTACGTTTTTCATCTAGACAACCCTAAAAATTTCCTATTTCACATTGATGGATAATGACTAAAAAAGATAAAGAGAATGCCATGTGCATGCAGAGTAATAACTATAATATAAGAGAATTCTTACAGATAAAGTCATTGCCCATCCACCAATCATATTCATTTTTTTTTCCTAGTACATGTGTAAAGCCACATTTCTATTGGTTGCTGTAATGAACAACCTCAAGCTGAATATTTAAAATTCTGCATATATATATTCATATTTCAAAAAAATATGGAATGGGCATATTATGTATAACACCAAAAATGATTACACATCTTCATAAATACCACGATTTTTGATTATCATCCAGCAGAATGGACACACTTGAACATAGACATTTACATTAATACAATCCTATTTAAATGGTTAGGAGAAACATGTACCACTGATATTTTGCATACATACAGTGAAAAGATAGTATATTAAGGTTTTCAAAATGTTGGGGAAGTCCACTAGGATTTCTACTTAACAAGCCATGTATGACAAATCACAGTGTAATGTATTGTGCTCCACAATCTTTAATTAGAATGTAAAGATCTACTAGGGAACGTAGTTAAGTTTGACACGTTAAATCTTCTGGTTAAACTGCCTTACAGGAAGTGCAAAGATGAAACACTGTAACAATCTCCTGCTTCTCTTCATTCACCCAGACAGCCAGGGAAGTATGATAACATCTTGTAATACCTGCTCTGTAGTAATTAATCGCTGTGGTATTTAGGACCACTCAAGTAGACAAATATGACAGAGACAGGGACAATTAGGAACCTTGTTCAAGCTACATTAACTTTTTCAGCTATTACAACACAGCAGCTCAAGTTTGCTTGTAAAAGCTGCAGAGGGATTGTTATGCATTAGTCGTGTGGTTATTAATGAAAGGAAAAGAGAATTGTGTTTATTGTACTTTGAAAATTGCAAATAAATTTCAATTATCTGCTATGTCATTTTGTTAAACATGCATTCTGGAAATGCTTTATCTTATTGTAAATCACAAGCCACTTACTGTACAATAAGATAAGTGCATAAAGCTACTAGGAATTATTACAAATACATTTCTGTTCTAAAGCTTTGTAAACATCCCCAATTAGAACCAAGGGCATAGAACAGTAAAAATAAGTATTTATATAATACTAGACCAGTCATTGGTAATCCTTTGTTTAAAGAATAGACATTCAAATGGTACACTTGCCTATGGTCAAGATACTATTAAATGGTTTTCAAAGCATCAATCGATTTTTTAAAGTATATCGTGACCATTGTTCATTTTTTCAATAACTAACATTTTCAGATCTGATTTTTGTTTAATCAATTATTTACTAAAACTTTGAAATATGTTAATTATTTTTTATTTTTGCAACAGGCAGACATACCCTCTTAATTTTCCAGAAGTACCCCCGGGGTACTTCATTAGTTACTATCATTAGTTATGAAACTTTTCTAAAAAAAGTATAATTATATATTGCTTACCCTGTTCATATTACACTGGAAAAAAATACACTTGGGACAGTTAGATTAGAATGGTATCATATGAACATAAGAGGAATGTGCTAACTCTGTTCAAATAACAACTTCGTTTTAGCAGAGCTTAGAACCTGCAAACTACAAAGAACAGTGTCACTCAGGAATAGGGGGTATTCACTTTGGTCACTAAAAGTTAATCAAACTACGATAATAAGGTGAAGCCGTGTACCCATAAATAAACCAATTATATCCAAGAAAACATCCTGTTGTTGTTTTTTTTTATATTCTCTTGAAAAATCGGGTATTTAATGTGAGCACAGGTTCACCCTACTTACTAAAATTTACAATTTAAAGTAAGCATATGCTGTGTTAAGTAAACAGCCTATACTCCTTTAATAAATTATTCTCACAGTCTACCTAGCCCAAATTCATAATTAAAGAAAGTTAATAAGAATGATATTTTATAGAAACAATTAAATGCAGGTGGTTAGATTGAACTCATTGCTAAGATGGGCATATGCATTTTGTGGGAGGTTTGCTAAAACTGGTGCACTCGGAATCTGGTGCAGCTGTGCATGGTAGCCATTTAGCTTCTAACTTCAGCCTTTTCAGTTAAGCTTTGGCAATAAAACCTGAAAGCCGATTGGTTTCTTTGCAGAGTTGCACCAGGTTTTGCACTCTCCAGTTTTAATAAATAACCCTCTTTGAGCTTTGGCAGTTCAGTGCATGAGAAACAGTGAAAATCACTGGATTCCCCTAACCACATTAACCTCCCTGGCGGTATTCCCGAGTGAGGCTCGGGCTGAATTTTTCATACCAAAAGCGGTAATCCCAAGCCACACTATGGATTGCATCGCAGGATCCATGTAGAGGTTATTTACCTTGTCTCCTGGATCCTGCGATGTCTCCCCGCTGTGATCTACGAGCCGCCATGTCTCGCTCGATTCACAGTGCCGAGCTCCGTTCCCTGCGAGAGTTGTGACGCAGGGGGATGGAGTTCGGTGCCAAATTCATAAAGTAAAAAACACAGTATAGATACAGTATACTGTAATCTTACAGATTACAGTACTGCATCAAATAATTACACACACCCTTTGTCCCTAGTGGTTTGTCCAGTGCCCTGCATGCACTTTTACATTATAAATACCTTTCTTTATGCCTGGAAACTGGAGATTGTTCATAGCAGACCAGCTAGAAAACAGCGATAATAAATTAGAATCACTTGCAGAATTGAGCGATAGCGATTTTTGGGGAAATTCGTCATCAAACACTGAAAAACACTTTTATTATTACCGGTATATTATTTGTTATAATTATTTTATAGTTATTTATTATGTTATAATTTATGATTTCGTGTTTCAAACTTTATCATACCCGGGATGTCTACTAGACTCCTGTTTGGACATATTTAAGTGAGTTATTCCTAAGAATTACAGGCCTACAATATAAAACGCCAAATTTCCATGCAAAATAATGGTACCGCTTTCAGCACCTATAATCTGAAATAATCATACCGCCAGGGAGGTTAAACAGCATTGATGGAAAAATCTCCATTGGATTCAGGAAACTGTGGCTGCTGGCACTGCTCAACAGTGTCTTCATCTAATAAGATGCAGTCACTGTTTGGCAGGCAACTTGTCATCTTGGTCAGTTGATTTTTAAAATGACTTTTGTTGAGCTGGGTGGTGCTTACAGGCCCATTCACAGCTCAAATTTTATTGATTCAGCATGAATCAGCCAAAATTCAAACTGCCTACTAGGGTCTTAACAGAGATTTTTTACATTGTGGGAATATCTTGTTATCCCTTAAAACTAACCTTTAAATTAATCTAGGGTTTTAATAGTTGTATTGTGTTTTGAATATATTTGGATATATGTTATGTGAAATACAGTCGACAAAATGTGACATGGTTTGCCCCTTTTTTGTAACATAATTTTATCATTAGAGTATAGTATTGTTTTTACCAAAGCTTTGTTATTTTATAGCTACAACAAGGATATTAACCATGATTTACTAAATACGTAGCATTTGTTCACTTTCGGGGAATTTTGAGCTTAGTGAATAAGGTGAAAATTGTGCTAACATTTATTATCCATCATGTGCAAGCAAAAATCCTGTTTATTTATCCTTCTTGAAAATGATTGGGTATTCTTTCCAAAGTGAATTTTCACTTTATTTCACCTAATTTTCCTTTAAGTAAGGTGAAAATGCACCTTTAAGATACACATTTTGTACTCCTGTTGTAAATCAGGGTCATTGCATTCATTTTATGGTGCCTTTAGACTTTTCAGTGTAGCTATATACTGTATGAGGCTGATAACACCTTTCCATTTAAACTCATCTCTAGGGACCAACAATATTAGTAAAACTCTGAGGAAGTGCAAAGGCAAATTGCCTTTTCCACAGCACTGAAAAATACACATTTTCCAGATTCTTACAAAGTTCAAAAATATTTACATATATCTTTGCAAATATTACAAAGGATTCTTTCATATGTTAACTATATGCATTTCAACTCTAATGTTTCTTTAATGTCTTGAACTTTAAAAATGATTCAATTTGATATGCAAGAAGGTGGCACTTATTTTGAAAGAAGACATAGACAGTATAAGCAAACATTTTCAAAAGACTATGGCTTTAAATTCTTAAATGCATCGATGATGGAGTAAAATTTGATGTTAAACTTTTTCTTTAAATGTCCATATGAATGAGTGTGTGTGTGTGGGGGGTGGGGGGGGGGGGGTTAGGAGAGCGGGCATGCCAAACTGTACAAACATTTTTAGTACAGCAGTAAACTATTTTAAAGATATTAACATATATATATGCAACAAATCACTCTTTCAAATGTACTTATTGTACAAGATCTTGCATGAAGTTATCTACAAAAAGTTTCTTTAATGCCCGTAGCAAACATTCCGTTTTTTTCTTTAAAGTTCCCAGTGCTGATTGGAAATAAAACGGCAGTGTCTATTGGCTTTAAAATTAGTATTGTGGTTATTACCGTACTTATATTTATCATTAATCGGATTGTTTATTATTATTTTGTTATTATTATTATTAAATGTGTTATATTGTAACCCAAAATCCCTTTCTTTTAGTAAATCACCCACTTAATATCTTGCTCTACCAAATGATTGGATTCAAACGTTCATGATTTATGACTTAACACATGTATATGGGTGTGTCGCATGCTGATGCAAGCTCTCTTTGCATAAAGACTTAGAGAGGATATAAAAGCCAGATACAAGTCTCAAATTAGGCTGACATCCTACACCCATTTGTTATAGCCCCACCAGTACAGAAAAAGAGAAAGTAGTAAATAAATAAACAATCCATTACAGCTCTGTGCTGCCCTTCTCCTTAATTGTGGCCAGAATCAATTTGCTGTGTGCACTCATTTTAAATGGGCAGCAGCAGAGTTCTAGGCACCTTGCTGCTCATTATTTACAGGCAGCCGCACTGCACAGCAGACTCTTTCTCAACATTTGCACATGTGATGCCTGGATTTCCCAGAGTATTTTTAGTTGCAGCTCATAAACTGTGTCACAGATGGCCATATCTTAGCATCCACTCCTGCTTTATGGCATATTCTAGATTATCTTTAGCAAAAAAAAAAGCATAAGAATGAACATGTGCTCCTATTCCTTCTCGTGTTCTTTCAGTAGGCTGACAATCCCTACCCTTATTGTACATTGAAAGAAAGACCAGCTTAGTGTGGCACAGATCTGGTCCCCCCCCCTCCCAAGCCAGAATCCAATGTCACACAAAAAAGTCATAAAAAAAGCAGCTCAGTGCACAGGAACAATTCTCACCCTCAGCTGAGCTGCGATGATGTCAGCTTTCTGATTACAAACTGCTTATTTATGCTTCAACAGCTGCCAAGAGCAGCAAATAAGTGGCTAAAAGAGTGTCTAGACCAGGCATTCAAGCCTCTATTGTTTGCTGGTTGTTACCTGGTTGACAGCGATGGGTACAGCTGCCTTGTGTGAAAAGAAGAAGAGATGGGAACACTATGATTGACAGAAAGGCCCGCAGGGTCAGGCACTGGCAGTCCCTTATGGCCCCAGTGCCTTTATATTATTTCTTTGCAAACTATAGCATTGACTTTACTATGAAATTGATGAGGAGCAAATGATAACAGATCAAAAATAGGGCCGCACAACTGAATTTAAAAAAAATACTAATAAACTTCCATTTTAACACCAATCAAGGTGTCAATGTTTTTTTTGTTTTTTTTTTACACAGTAATGGTTTAGTGTTGCTGTGAAATTTGCAACATCAGAGAAGGAAAAGGATGGATAGGTGGATGGATGGATGGAAGGAAGGAAGGAAGGAAGGAAAGGCGAAGTAAGGACCAACATACCGTAATAAAGAGATATTACATAAAGAAACCATAACAGTTAAAACATTTGAAACTAGCAAATGTTTATATTGGTTTAATTCCAAAAACCATGTCATTTAATTATTTCCAATCAATTTCAATAAGTTTTAATGGAATATTTATTTTATTTAAAAAAAACTGAGCTTAAATGCCTGTGGGAGGCAAAAAAACACCAGTTCAGAAAAGGTCAATGTCAGACAGAAGCTTGTTTTAACTCTGCATTTTTCTTACTTTGACAAATCAAATCAAATCTAAGCTGTGTCAAAAAAGCTCTTAACAATATATTAGATCTGCTAGCATACTGTGTGCTGGTGGACAGCTTTTTCTCAAAGTTGCTGTTTGGAGCATGTTAGTACAGCATATTTATGTCAGAGAAAAGTGCTGTACAATGTAAATAGATAATAGGAAGATCATGTGTGAAACACTTTACAGTAGTAAACAATTGTATCAGTGAAAATTAGAAGCCCTCTTCAAACACCAGCTAAAAATGAAAATGTCTCATACACTCTTCTAGTAGTGGTCATTTTTTAACAAAGTATCTGCTTGTGTTTTTTTACACACATCATTCATGTTCTGAATCATTTAAAACACATAATATAAAACTGTATTTGTCAGTATACTTTCCATCAGCAAGTATTATTTTTATTTTTTTTGTAGGAAAATACTTTGAATATCTTATTTCCATGATACAACATTTTTTCTTATGAAATTATTATTTTTCATCAAGGAATTACCATACACAAGAGAAAGTTTGCTTGAGACTTTTTTTATACAATACATGCAATTTTGAATTGGTTATATGACAATATGTGCACCACAAACAGACTCAACAGATGACTTAAAAATATTGAAGTTGATTTGAAATTGAAAATGTTGTCATTTGGCAAAAATACAGAGTGCATAATTCATGTACAACATGTGGTTAACATTGTATTTATGTGGAACACAAAGAATAATTCATGCTTTGAACCTCTAAAGCAAAAGTAGGCAACCTGCAGGGATCCGAGAGCTGTGTTTATGTCCAGCCCTAATATGCACAGTCCACAAAGTTACAGTCCACCTAATTCCTGCTACTTTTCTTCTTCTTCCTTACCGTCTTCCTTACCTTTCTTTCCTGTACTTGCCTTGCTTCCGTAGTGAAGTGTCTGATTGCGTCCAACTAAATATTCACCTGACAAAGATGTTAAATGGTTTTAAACCTTTCCAAAATAAACTGCACTCAACCTTAGCAAAGAACTCTTTTTTGCTGCTACTATTTCTGTAACAAGGCAGTCAAGTGTGTTGTATATTAAAGTGGTTCTAAAGTCACAAGGTTTTTTTAACTTAAAGTAGAACTTTAGGCAAAACTTTTTTTTTTTTTCATTTTGGATAGATTTATTTTTTCCCTCTGTGTCCCATTGCGAAGATTTCCCTTCACTTCCTGTCCCAAAGCCAAACAGAAAGATAGAGGAAATCACTGCATTCCTTGGAGAACCCCAGATCACCAGAACTAGTGTCCCCATTGGAAGTTTTCCCCTCTATTACTTTTCTGGGGACAACCCAAAATTTGGGATTTCCTTTTACTTTCACTTTCAATGATAATGGTAAACAGGACAAATAAAGAGGGTGAATCTCCCTAACAGGGGCTCAGACAGCAATAAAACCTGACAGGTGTTCTATTCGCTCTTACTTTATCCAAAACAAAAAAAAAGTTTTGCATTTAGTTATACTTTAACCGCTTGCCAACCAGCCGCCATCATTAATACTGTGGCAGGTTGGCACGGCTGCACGAATCGCCGTAGGTGTACGTCGACCGCTTTAAGAGCAATAGCAGGCTCGCACGCGCGCAGCCGGAGGCGATGCACATGGCTGGCGGCTGCGATGTCCGCAGGCCACCCACAATCACTCCACAGAGAGTCAGAACAGGGATCTGTCAATGTAAACAAACAGATCCCCGTTCTGACATGGGAGTAGAGAGAGATTGTCTGTTCCTAGTGATCAGCAACAGCGATCTCTCTGTACTCCCTGTCAGTCCACTCCCCCACAGTTATAAACACGTCCCTAGGGAACACAACCCCTTTTATCTCCCCTCTAGTGTTAACCCCTTCCCTGCCAGTGTCATTTTTTTACATTAATCGGTGGCTATTTTTAGCACTGATCGCTGTATAAATGTCACTGGTCCCAAAAAAGTATCAAAAGTGTCCGATCTGTCCGCCGCATTGTCACAGTCCCATTAAAAATCAATGATCACCGCCATTAATAGTAAAAAAAAAATAATAATAAAAATTCCATAAATATATCCCCTATTTTGTAGATGGGATAACCTTTGCGCAAACCAATCAATATACACCATTATTGTGATTTTTTTTACTAAAAATATGTAGAAGAATACATATTGGTCTAAACTGATGAAGACATTTTTTGGGGATATTTATTATAGCAAAAAGTAAAAAAATTATTTTTTCAAAATTGTCAGCCTTTTTTTGTTTATAGCGCAAAAAATAAAAGCCGCAGAGGTAATAAAATACCACCAAAAGAAAGATCTATTTGTGGGAAAAAGAGGACATACATTTTGTTTGTTTGTGTTTAACGTCACATGACTGCACAATTATCAGTTAAAGCGACGCAGTGCCGTATCGCAAAAAATGGCCTGGTCATTAAGGGAGTATATCCTTTCAGGGCTGAAGTAGTTAATGAATTACCTTCCAGGCTCAGGAGCAGGCCTGCACATCTGATCCCATAAGAAGTGGCTTGATATATTAGCAGACACAAAACCCCTGAAAGCACTGGCGAGGGAGCCCAGAAGAAAAGGTTTGGGGCCGTTGTGCAATACCAGAGCCCAGAGCAGGTAAGTATAACATCTTTATTTATTTTAGGTAAAAAAGGGAAAGTCTAGAATCACTTTAAAATTTATTTTGACGTGCCCACTGAAGATTTTAGTGGTACAAGCCACTACTGACGTGCAGCAGTTACCACACTCACAGACTTATCCTTCATGGCCCACTGGTGGGATTGGGGGACGTGCACTATTATTGTTGAAATCTGTTACCCTGCCACAAATGGTCAGGTTAAGCTAATAAAACAGGTGTTACTCTATCATCGGACTGCTAACCTACTAATGGGTTCTGATGCAGCCCTTTTCTGTCTCTACCTCCCCATGATTATTGGGGAAACATAATCCATGATGTGATATTTTCGGTTATATTAATTGCTATCTACTGGACATCTTTGCCTTTCACTTGTCTGGTTATGTTGTAATGCTCTGTTCCTTGTCCTTGTTCTTTAATAAACTATTTTTGGAACAAAAAACAGGTGTTTTTTCATGTTTGTCATTCTCTATTATATCTTGTGAGCCTGCAGGACACAAGACACATAGTGGGTGCATTTGTTGGTATATATTATTAGCAAAGGTCCTCCTGGCTTTATCCCTGCCTCCATCAAGTGGGTGATATGGTAGACAACAACAGCCATTGCATTGTTATTGCACTGTGCTTGAGAAAATAAACAATAAAACCTGTTGGTTTGTCATTCATTTATAGTTGTAGAAATTCTTAATCTAAAAAAAAAAAAAAGTAAAAAAATATAACAAAATCTATTTTGTTTAAACAAATTACAGTGTGGTACCTTGAAAGTCCATTTTGTTCACAAATATTGTGGAGAGTTGATATATACTGTATGTATGGATGTGGTACCATGGCCAGAAATTGACCTCCTAATGCTGTTCAATTTCTTAAACACTATGCATGGTTGGATAAGGTTTGGGCATGATTAGGAAAATCTGCATCTTCTTAAGAAGACTTCCTGCTGCCAAAAATGCTCTCTTGGTCTAAGAAAGATGTTGCCCTCTCCAGCGTAACCTTTTGCAGCAATAACACTATTTTCACAGTTTCTAACCATCATGTTGCTGTCAGTGACCTGAGGGGGTGTGGCACAGGAAGGAGATGGAGGTGATGTCAGTGATGGTCTGTGTTTGCGAGAAAGTTCACTCCTTTTAGATAAAAGATATTATAATAGTAACAATGACGACAAGTGTGGAGAACCCTTGTAGGGGCAATGCAATGGTAACCTCAGGATTAGGCAATGATTGCTGAAGCATATCATTGACATTGAAAAGTGCATGAGTATTAAGCATTCAGTAGAGACATAGGTGTGCGCAGCCTTTGGCATTAGGGTGTGCACCCCAAAGCTCAAACACACTCTACCAATCACTCACGATGTTCATTCAGAAAGGGAAGGGGGCCGGTAAATTAAGGTGATCAGATTTTTTAAATGAAATCCGGGGACATATTTATTTTTACTAGTAATGGCGTCAATCAGCGACTCTCTGCCCGTCGCCGCCACCGCCCACCTAACAGCCTGTCAAGTCTTACTCTCCGGTCCCCAGCTACTACTGGGTGGGGAGCGGAGGAAGATCACTCCACCAGGGAAGGCAAGGAGACAAGCAGGCGGGTGGTCGGGACTTGAGGCAAGGCAGGAGAACATGCGAGCGGAGCTGAATGGGCATTCACCCGAAAATGAAGAAATATTCCCTCCGCTCCGACCAGCAGATAATCATCAGAAAGGGGCACAGATAATGGAAAAAAATACACCCCCCTACGCTAGTAGGAGCGGCAGAGCGGGGGTGTGTAATTCAGAATTTATTTTTTTAATTCTGCACTGACTGTCTTTGAAATTGCCCCAGCCCCTGTATTTAAATCCAATCCGGGGACAAAACCGGGGACAGACTTGGTCCGGGGACAGTGTCCTCAATCCGGGGACTGTCCCCAGAAACTGGGGATGTCTGGTCACCCTACGGTAAATGGCATATTTACCGGCCCCTTCCCCCACTCATCCTAAAACATCCACAGCAACAACCGGTGGGAGAGGAGGGAAGCCGGCAGTGCTGTGAGGGGAAGGAGGGGGAGCCAGGTCAGTAGGGGGGAATCTGTTCTGCACAGGGTGATTAGGGTGTACCTGGGCACACCTGGCACACCCTGTGCGCGCGCCTATGAGTAGAGATGTTAATAAATCTAAGAAAAAAACTGCTTGGATGGTGATCCCCTAAAGATAGTAGTCTGGTACAGGAAAAGGGTGACCCTCAAATGTGCTCAGTAAATAGGGGGGAGGGGGCAAGTAATTACCTATATCCCATTTGTGAGCCAACAAAGCTGTGGCTTAGATGCCAAACTGAAAACATAGTTGTTGTTGTAGTTTTTGTGGTAGTAGTAGTAGTAGTAGTAGGTGTTGTTGTAACAGTTGTTTCTTAACTGGGGTTATTAAGTAAGTAGAGGACCTAGTATGGGCAATGTAGAAAGCCTTCTAAGGAATATTTACACATGATCAAATGAATATTAAAATGCTCTCTTCATTTTAGATATGTTTTTTTACTGTGGGGTTGATTTACTAAAACTAGAGAGTGCAAAATCTGGTGCAGCTGTGCATTGCAACCAGCTTCTAACTCAGCTTGTTCAATTAAGCTTTGACAAAATAGCCTGGAAGTTGATTGGCTTCTATGCAGAGCTGCACCAGATTATGCACTCTCCAGTTTTAGTAAATCAACCCCTCCATATTTATTATTGCTTGACCCCTTGCTGACGACCCCACGTACATGTACTGTGGGGGGCGGCGTCTCCTGTGCACAGAATCACATACAGGTACGTGATTCTGCACTTCCGGGTCTGGGTCTGTGACTGGACACAGCAGGAGCCATTTAGCGAGTCCAGCGGATTCGAGGTCCATGGAACGCGCCAATCATTCCTAAGAGAGAGGCAGAACAGAGCTGATCGCGGTTCTGTGACAAGCAAAGATAGAGATCCTGTGTTTCTGCTAAGCAGGAACTTGGATCTCTGTTTTCCTTCAGTTAAAGCATCCCCCACACAGTAAGCACTACATAGGGACACATTTAACCCTTTGATTGCCCCTGATGTTAACCCCTTCCCTGACAGTGTCGTTAGTACAGTGACAGTGCCTATTTTTTCTTTTTAGCACTGATCACTGTATTAGTGTCACTGGTCCCCAAAAAAGTGTTAAAAGTGTAATTTAGTGTCTGATTTGCCGCAATATTGCAGTCCCTCTATAAGTCACTGATCGACACCTTTACTAGTAATAAAATAAACAAATAAATACAATTCCATAAAAATATCCCAATGTTTTTGCAAACCAATATACGCTTATTGGGATTTTTCTTACCAAAAACATGTAGCAGAATACATATTGGTCTAAATTTATGAAGAAATGTGATTTTTTTCAATTTTTTTATTGGATGTGTTTCATAGCAGTAGTAAAAAATATAATTTGTTTTTTTTTTTTCAGAATTGTTGGTCTTTTTTTTGCTTATAGCGCAAAAAATAAAAACCTTAGAGGTGAGCAAATACCATCAAAATAAATCTCTATTTGTGGGGAAAAAAAAGGACATCATTTTTTTTTTTTTGGTATACAGCGCCGCACGACCACTCAATTGTCAGTTAAAATAATGCAGTGCCGTATCGTAAAATATGGCCTGGTCATGAAGGGGGGTAAACCTTCCGGAGCTGAGGTGGTTAAAGCATTAATTTCAGATCAGTATCATATTTACAATTCATCAGCCACTATATTCAACAGGTTGTGCATGGTGGTAGGTTAATACCCACAGTATTATCTAGTATATATAGATCTTGAGTGAGACATTATTTAGGATACTGTGTCCAGTTCTGGAGACCTCATTTACAGAAAGATATTGATAAAATAGAGCGAGTCCAGAGATGGGTAACAAAAATTATGAAAGGTGTGGGGGATACAACATATCGAGAGCGACTTCAGGAACTTAATATGTACAGTCTGGAGGAAAGAATGGAAAGGGGAGACATGATTGAAACCTTTAAATACATCAAGGGGGTGAATAAGATTCAGAAAGAACACAGGGACATGACCTCAAACTAACTGGAGGAAAGTTCAAAACTTATCTTAGAAAGTATTATTTTACTGAAAGGGTAGTTGATGATTCGAATAAACTACCAACAGAGGTAGTGAGACAGTCAACAGTAAATGGTTTCAAACATGCTTGGGATAAACATAGATCTATAGTCAGACAACAAGGTTAATGAAAAATAAATAAATAAAATAAAGTTTAATGTCTAGTATTTTGTGATTTTTTTTTATCTGCCACCATCCCAGTGTGAAGTTATTTAAATGTCCAAATCCAACAGCTGTGTAACAGTAGTTTTCATGTGCATTCTGTTGGTATCTAGCATTTCCTTTATGCTCTTGTACCTCTGAATTCCTGCCCCTTGAGACACACAAGGGCATGGCAAGTAAGACACAAATGACACAATTTTAAATTAAAGGACTGTGCTGCTAAAATCAGGTCACTTGGCCACTTCTGAATATATTTAAAATATATATTTAAAATTATGGCTGTTATATTGTATGTGCCAAGGTTTCTTTTTTTAGCTCCAGTCTGTTTCAGTTGTACATAGGTTCATTAAACTAAAATAAAACTGGACAGATGCATAAAGCTCTTGTATCAAAAGCAACAAAAGCACTTTCTGGGAATGATTACAGATTACAGGTTTTGGCTGCATGTTTCTATTTATTGATTCTCATTGTGAACACTGCTTTATTAGTCAGATGTTTATATGTCATAAGTTATCCAGAATCCTGGCCAATATATACCAGTTTTTGTTCTTGCTACTACTTTTACATAAGTACAAATATCATCTCACATGTAATACACATGCACTTTGTTGAGTAAATGAGAAGCCACAGGATAAAGAGCTCAATATGTTTTTATTTCAGTGATATGAAAGGATTTTTCTATATCTGAGTTGTAGCAATTGACTTTTTTTATAGTACACATTTAATACAGAATACCTTCCTAAATTACTGAAATTAAAATGTGCTTGATATTAAATTAATCGTGAAAAATAAGCTTATTAAGCACCGGAAGACATTTTAGATACAGTATAATGTTAAAAAGTCAAATGATGTGCACTTGTATTTCTATTAACACTGTGTAAATTCACTAGACATATTTTGTTCCATAATTATGTATTTTGAACATTAAATTGAATAAATCATTCCTAATCACTTCAGTAAATCTCCAGTAGAATTGCTTGTTATCTGAGATTACCTATTCAGCCTAATAGTTTTACCAAAATCAAAGAAACCTAAATGAAAAATGAAAGAAAGATGTGAGAATTTAAGTGGCAAATTAAAGTCTACACTATAGTGTGCTTTATTAACCATAACTTTCTACTAAACACTTTTGGTTTTTAACCGCTGTACCATTAAAATGCAAATGCATGTACATTTCCAGCACCTCAAATCTGCATACAACGTAATCATCTATATTTTTATATATTTTAAACATTTGAAGACCAAGTATTATTTGACATACATTTTCTTTTAGGGACTGCTGTCTGACTTTAACCACTTCGCGCCCGGGCAATGCTCAAAAGACGTCTGCATTGCGGCGCCGAAGTGCTGACTGGACGTCCATGGACGTCCTCCTCTTCCCCCCCCTGCGCGCCCCCGCGAGCGCGCATCAGGGAAAATCTGTGTTGGCCGTGTCCCTTGGACACAGCCAATCACAGATCGTGCTGAATAGCCAATCACAGAGGCCATTCAGCACTCGATCTCACTATCCAATGAGAGATGATCTCAAATGTAAACATATGAGATCATCTCTCATTGCCGGCTTTCTCTCCTCACACAGAGACAGCGTGTGAGGAGAGAGAGAGATCTGTGCTGCAGCTACAGTCAGTGAGTGAAAAAACACACACAAGTGAAAAACACTGCCCACAGTCCCTGCCAGTGCCATCTGCTGCCAGTGCCACCTGCCAGGGCCATCTGCCACCTGTCAGGGCCATCTGCCAGTGCCATCTGCCAGGGCCATCTGCCAGTGCCATCTGCCAGTGCCACCTGCCAGTGCCATCTGCTGCCAGTGCCACCTGCCAGTGCCATCTGCCACCAGTCCCATCTGCCACCAGTGCCACCAGTCAGTGCCATCTGTGCCACCTGCCAGTGCCATCTGTGCCACCAGCCAGCGCAATCTGTGCCACCAGTCCCATCTGCCACCAGTCCCACCTGACAGTGCCATCTGCCATCAGTGCC
The DNA here is from genome assembly GCA_029206835.1 of Rana muscosa. Lineage (NCBI taxonomy): Eukaryota > Metazoa > Chordata > Amphibia > Anura > Ranidae > Rana > Rana muscosa. The sequence continues at coordinate 683,303,260 of CM055117.1, read as the reverse complement.
ACCTGTCAGTGCCATCTCATCAAATGGCTAAAAGAGTATTCTCAGCCGAGGAGGCGTACGAAATTCTTGTGGCCGACGGGAGCAACGGGGAGCGCTCCGATTCGGATTCCTCCGCATATTCAGATGAGTCTGACGTGGACTACGAGCCTGTCATAAGCAGTGGATCAGTGACGGAGGAGACGGTGGAGGAGGAGGAGGAAGAAGAAGAAGAGGAGGAGGAGGCAGTGCCATCCACCAGCACCGCAGTGCCATCCACCACCACCACTGCAGTGCCATCCACCAGCACCGCAGTACCTCGGGAAGCAAGGCCACGTACCAGTGGGGTGTCACCTCAGCCCCAAAGGGTTAGGTCCCATGCCAGCCTTCCCTATTCCCTTCAGTACCCCTTGTGGCTTCCTCCTAATTCAGGAGAAGCCAACATTCCCCCTTTCACTGCCCAGCCAGGAGTCCAGGTGGATACAGAAAACTTTTCCCCAATAGATTTTTTTAATTGAATTTTTACTGACGACATGCTGGCAACAATTGTGGCCCAGTGCAACTTATATGCCCAACAGTTTATAACCAGCAACCCAACGTCCTCTTATGCCCATCCCTACGTGTGGAAAGCCCTTACAGTGGAGGAGTTTAGGATTTTTTTGGGCCTCACATTCTGCATAGGACTAAATGGAAAAAATCAATTACGTTCATATTGGTCATCCCGCCCCATATATCACATGCCCATCTTTTCCTCAGTAATGCCCAGGTCCAGATATCTAATGATTTTGAGATTCCTACACTTCAATGATAATACCCAGTGCCCTCCCCGAAATGACCCAAATTTTGATAAACTTTATAAAATTTGGCCGCTACTAAATTATTTTTCTGAAACCTTCCCCCAGTTGTTTACCCCAGACCAACATATATGCATAGATGAGTCCCTTATCAAATTTTCTGGCAGGCTGGGCATAAAACAATTTATACGAAGCAAAAGGGCCCGCTATGGGGTGAAGCTGTATAAATTGTGCGACAGAGAAACTGGGTATGTGTATGGCTTCATCATATATGAAGGGAAGGACACCAAACTGAACCCCCCTAATTGCCCAATCTACATTGGAACCAGTGGGAAAGTAGTTTGGGAACTCATAAACCCACTCCTAGAGAAAGGATACCACTTGTATGTGGACAATTTTTATACAAGTTTGCCCCTGTCCTGAAACTTGCACAGAATGAAGACTCCAGCATGCGGCACCGTACGGACGAACCGGAAGGGCTTTCCTCAAAGCCTGGTCACCAAAAAATTGAGAAGAGGGGAGACGGCGAGTTTGCGTAATGAGGAGATTTTGGCTGTGAAGTGGAGGGACAGAAGGGACGTGTACTTGCTTTCTTCCATCCACAACAATGAATTTGTTGAAGTCACCAGGAGGAATGGCCGGATCCAAAAACACAAATGCATCTATGATTACAATAAGTTCATGGGGGGTGTCGACTTCAACGACCAGATGCTCGAACCCTATCTTTCCACAAGAAGATCATACCAGTGGTATAAGAAAGTTTCAATTTATTTGTTCAATTTGGCCATGTACAACTCATATGTAATATATCGAAAATCCACTATAAGACCCAAATCCTTCCTTTTCTTCCAGGAGGAAATCACCACTGCCCTTTTATACCCGAACAGCCCACCAGTAAACATTAGATCCGATGTCGTTAGCCGACTCTCCGAGCGCCACTTCCCAGATAAAATCCCTCCCAGACCAACAGGCCAAAAACGCCAGAAAAAATGCCGGGTGTGCTCCAAAAGTCCTTCAGAACCAGGCCTCTGCATAGGCAACTGCTTCCGCCATTACCATACCAAAATAAATTATTAGTTCACTGCCTGCCATTTATGTTCACACCCCTTATGCCTCTGCTTTCTCTGTAACTGACCCTGGACTGTTATTTGACCACGCTTCTGGCTAACGATTCTGTTTATACCTCTGCCTGATCTGGAACTGACCCTGGACTGTTATTTGACCACGCTTCTGCCTAACGATTCTGTTTATACCTCTGCCTGATCTGGAACTGACCCTGGACTGTTATTTGACCACGCTTCTGCCTACCGATTCTGTACATACCTCTGCCTGATCTGGAACTGACCCTGGACTGTTTGACCATGCTTTTTGCCTGCCTCTTGGACTGATCTTGTACCCTGCCAGTGGACTAGTGGGATTCATAACACAGGGGTCTCACATATGTGAGGGGCTCCAGAATTGTTTTTCTGGATGAAGAAAACAATTGTTTTTGTTTTTCTCATTCCCAGATTAGGGTCTGGAGACTCGGAGGCTTCAAAGAGATTTGGGTGGGAGAAGCCTCTACCCCTGTCCCCATTCAGTCCTGAACGAGGCCCTACTTCTGCCAACTGCCTGTAGGACCTATGCCATCATGCCTCTGCCATCATGCCTCTGCCTGTTGGATGAACTGACCACACCGCTTTTGCTGACCAAGTCCCTGCCTCCTGCCTGGACCAGTGCTATCCTCCTGTGGAAAACTGCGCTACTAAAACCACAGGTAATCTTTTGTTTACCATTTGCTCAGCAGAATGTATTTTGGGGTGTAAATCTTGGTATGTTCATGCTATGTGTCCCTAGAACACCTGATGGTGTACCTTGCATGTTGGGCCTCTGTATGTGGCCAGGTTGTATAAAAGTCTCACACATTTGGTATCGCCATACTCAGGAGGAGTAGCAGAATGTATTTTGGGGTGTAATTTTTGCTATGTACATGCTATGTGTTGGCAATATCTTATAAATCGACAACTTTGCGTAAAAAAATTGCGTTTTCATTTTTTTCCCGCATTTTCCAAAAACTTCAGGAAAAAAATGAACCATTCAAAAGACTCATTATGCCTCATAGATTATACATTGGGGTGTTAGCTTTCCAAAATGAGGTCACTTTGTGGGCGTTTCCATTGTCCTGGTGCTCCAGGGCCTTCAAAAGTGTAATAGGTGGTTGAGAAATGAGATGTGTAATTTATGCTCCTAGAATGCCTGAAGGTGCCATTTCAATATTGGGCCTCTGTATGTGGGCAGGCTGTATAAAAGTCTCACACATTTGGTATCGCCATACTCAGGAGGAGTAGCAGAATGTATTTTGAGGTGTCATTTTTGCTATGTACATGCTATGTGTTGGCAATATCTTATAAATGGACAACTTTGCGTAAAAAAAAATGTTTTCATTTTTTTCCCGCATTTTCCAAAAACTTCAGGGAAAAAAATGAACCGTTCAAAAGACTCATTATGCCTCATAGATTATACGTTGGGGTGTTAGCTTTCCAAATTGGGTTCACTTTGTGGGCGTTTCCATTGTCCTGGTGCTCCAGGGCCTTCAAAAGTGTAATAGGTGGTTGAGAAATGAGATGTGTAATTTATGCTCCTAGAATGCCTGAAGGTGCCATTTAAATTTTGGGCCTCTGTATGTGGGCAGGCTGTATAAAAGTCTCACACATTTGGTATCGCCATACTCAGGAGCAGTAGCATAATGTATTTTGAGGTGTAATTTTTGCTATGTACATGCTATGTGTTGGCAATATCTTATAAATGGACAACTTTGCGTAAAAAAATTGTGTTTTAATTTTTTTCCCGCATTTTCCAAAAACTTCAGGAAAAAAATGAACTGTTCAAAAGATTCATTATGCCTCATAGATTATACGTTGGGGTGTTAGCTTTCCAAAATGGGGTCACTTTGTGTGCGTTTCCATTTTCCTGGTGCTCCAGGGCCTTCAAAATTGTAATAGGTGGTTGAGAAATGAGATGTGTAATTTATGCTCCTAGAATGCCTGAAGGTGCCATTTCAATATTGGGCCTCTGTATGTGGACAGGCTGTATAAAAGTCCCACACATTTGGTATCGCCATACTCAGGAGGAGTAGCAGAATGTATTTTGAGGTGTCATTTTTGCTATGTACATGCTATGTTTTGGCAATATCTTATAAATGGACAACTTTGCGTAAAAAAATTGCGTTTTCATTTTTTTCCCGCATTTTCCAAAAACTTCAGGAAAAAAATGAACCGTTCAAAAGACTCATTATGCCTCATAGATTATACGTTGGGGTGTTAGCTTTCCAAAATGGGGTCACTTTGTGGGCGTTTCCATTTTCCTGGTGCTCCAGGGCCTTCAAAATTGTAATAGGTGGTTGAGAAATGAGATGTGTAATTTATGCTCCTAGAATGCCTGAAGGTGCCATTTCAATATTGGGCCTCTGTATGTGGACAGGCTGTATAAAAGTGTCACACATTTGGTATCACCATACTCAGGAGGAGTAGCAGAATGTATTTTGAGGTGTCATTTTTGCTATGTACATGCTATGTTTTGGCAATATCTTATAAATGGACAACTTTGCGTAAAAAAATTGCGTTTTCATTTTTTTCCCGCATTTTCAAAAAACTTCAGGAAAAAAATGAACCGTTCAAAAGACTCATTATGCCTCATACATTATACGTTGGGGTGTTAGCTTTCCAAAATGGGGTCACTTTGTGGGCGTTTCCATTGTCCTGGTGCTCCAGGGCCTTCAAAAGTGTAATAGGTGGTTGAGAAATGAGATGTGTAATTTATGCTCCTAGAATGCCTGAAGGTGCTATTTCAATATTGGGCCTCTGTATGTGGGCAGGCTGTATAAAAGTCTCACACATTTGGTATCGCCATACTCAGGAGGAGTAGCAGAATGTATTTTGGGGCGTCATTTGTGGTATACACATGCCATGTGAGAGAAATAACCTATTACAATGACAATTTTGTGGAAAAAATAAAATAATAAAAATAAATCTTCATTTTGCAAAGAATTGTGGGAAAAAATTACAACATCAAAAACCTCACGATGCATCTTACTAAATACCTTGGAATGTCTAATTTTAAAAAAGGTGTCATTTGGGGGGTATTTGTGCTTTGCTGGCTTGTTCGGGTCGTAAGAAATGAGATAGGCCACCAGTACATTAGGTGTGATCAATTGTTTATGATCCGCACCACAGCTTGTAGACTCTATAACTTTCACAAAGACCAAATAATATCCACTAATTTGGGTTATTTTTACCAAAGATATGTAGCAGTATAAATTGTGGGCAAATTTTATAAAGAAAAATTAATAATTTGCAAAATTTTATCACATAAACTAAAAAAAAGCGTTTTTTTTTCAAAATTTTCCGTAATTTTTCATTTATAGCGCAAAAAATAAAAAACCCAGAGGTGATCAAATACCACCAAAAGAAATCTCTATTTGTATGAAAAAAAGGACAAAAAAATCTTTAGGTTACATGACTGAGTAATAGTCATTCAAAGTGTGAGAGCACTGAAAGCTGAAAATTGGTCCGGGCACGAAGGGGATTTAGTGCCCAGTTGTCAAGTGGTTAATTACAGAAAATATTAAAAATCCATACATTTTTGCTTGAGGTGATGTTAGGCGTATTAATGCACTTGCGACAGAAACAATTGAGTACTGCTCAAACCATGAGGAAGGGGACAGACCGTGAAAACTTGTCCTAAAAAAAAATTGTTTGTTAGCGCAAACAAACAATGTATCATGGACCGTACTCCATGAGTATGGTCCATGATAGGTCCATGATATGGATGTTTTTATTGAAAGGGCATCTTCATTTTTTATTTCTCTAATTCAGGAAAAAAAAATACAGTATGTAGTAGTCCAATCCAATTTACAAAACTGGTCCAACTATCCCATCATGCATCTACTTGGAGGAGTTAAAGTGGACCTGAACTCAAAAAGTATTTGTTTCCTATCTTATAAAAGACACACTTGTAAATGTTAATTGTGGAAACATGGGCAACCATTCCATGTGAGCGGATGCACATCTCCAAGCTTCAGCATTCAATCCTGATTTGATTCTTGAACGGACCCCCCCCCCCCCCCCGCTGTGACATTCTTGGCTGTTTTGGCCTCACTGCCTGCCTTTTTCTTCCTGCACTTGTCAAAACAACTGGCTGAGATTACCATGAGAAGAAACATTGTGTCCTCCACAGATAACAATGTCCAAGATGGTGGTGGCAGCTCCGAGACAGTGCATGGGGGAAAGCCTAAAGGGAATGAAGCACACAAATCAGCATCTGCCAGACTGAGTACATTTTTCTAACTGCCTGCTACATCAGAACTAGATAGCCATATGCCCACTTTTGCTACTGATAATTGGATGGACACCCTCCTGCTCCACCATGACCTTCAGAAGTGGACAGAGTGCAAAAGAGCCCTGGGGGAACTTGTTGGAGAGGTGGAAGATGTACTATATCCTCCTAAAATTGATATCAAAGTCACCCTAAATAAGGCAAGTGCCAATGCCTTAAATGCTAAGGACAATGAAAATAGACCCCCTGTCTGACGTTTCTGAGCAATGGTTACTAGACACTTGTGGCAAGGAACATATTTTTCCCCTCTTTGCTGTAGACATGTGCATAGGGCACTGCTCTCCCATTGCCACCTGGCAACCCTTCAAGGCTATTTCTCATTCAACTTTTAAATTATAGTAACAAGGAATGCATCTTTCATAACTCTCAGAAACTTAAAGGCATTAAAGACCTTCCTACCTTCACCTTGTATTTTTGACCTGCATAAATGTGCCTAATTCATGTAGTTTCACGGTATCATTCGTTGCCCTGTACGCACAACCTATAATAAAGTAAATCATCACAATCTGGCTTCAGAAACTTCTGTTTGTTTGAAACATGAGGCATGCAGCATGGCACCACAGAGGGTAATGCATGACCTCTATCTGTAGTCTAAGAACTTACACTTTCTATAATGAAACTACATATTCCAAAATCCCCTGGTCTCTCACTTTAGGGTTCTGCATTAATAGAGCTTATTGTGACATGATGGGAATCGCTGGTCATACTTGATAATACCCCATCTCATCTAATGAAAATTGTTCTGAATTTAACAAACTAGAGCGTTTCCATACCTGGAGGCTTGCTGGAAAATTAATATGGAGCACTTATATATGAATGATTAATTGAAAACTTTCCAGCACCTGCAATCTGGTTTTGATATTAATTACAGCAAATTTTATCAATATTTGCAATTGTGGAATACATGTCCAGCACGGACATGGTACTTTATCCCTACCTACAGCAGTCACACCTCTGTTTATTACCCTTACTAAATCTAATGAACCTAAAGGTTCATTTCAGTGACCTATACACATTTACTGATCTCACACCTGCATTAATTTCCCCGCTGTTGCACATACAATTGGTAAAAAGATGTGGGACCTTTTTCTGATAATATCTGGGAAACAATTCACAATTTGTTCAGTTGACATCGCTCTTGCTTTTGCATAAGTACAAAAAATAGGCATGGAAGGCTGATACTCTCTTGCATGAGCCGATCACCAATGAACCATGAGCAGGGCCTGGCAGGGATGGAATTGGCCTGCACTGTGGTTGTTACACGGTGGGACAGATGGTAAGCTCTGAGATAACAAGGCACCAAACAACAAAGGGCAGGAGCTGGATATGCTCAGTGTGACTGTGAGAACTCCCACTGATAGGAGTGACCACTCATGTTAGTATAGGGTCGGCCAGGTCCCCCTCATGGTTCATTGGTGATCGGCTCATGCAAGTGAGTATCAGCCTTCCATGCCTATTTTGTGTACTTGCATGGATGTTTAATTCCCTGCAATAGGTTGATCAATGTTAAAATTGTACTATTATACTAATGTTTAAATATGTTCACTTTATAGACGTATGTATGCTTTAGATGACATTCAGACTATTGCCCCATACACACGATCGTTTTTCATGCCGTTAAAAATGCCATTTAAAAAAATGGCCATTAAAAATGATTGTGTGTATGCTCCAGAGCATTTTTAACGACGTGAAAAACGGCCATTAAAAATTTCGAACATGCTCTCTTTTTTCACGTCGTTTTTCATGTCGTTTTTTTTAACGACGTGAAAAACGATAGTGTGTATGCTTTCACGAAGTGAAAAAAAATGAAGCAACTATGAGACCGGAGCGCTCGTTTTGGTAAAGCTAGCGTTGGAAATGGAGATGGCACATTCGTCACGGTGGAATTAATATCATCGTTTTAATGCTGCGCATTCCGTTCTGCTTTTGATAATGCTTATACAATTACGTTCTTTTGCTAATGACATTGAGAGTTATGCCAAACTTGTTTCTAAAGTAATTCCTAATTGATTTAATGATAGCAAAATTTTATTTTTAAGCCGCATCTCCCTCATAAATTCATGAATAAATGTAAATATCCCTTTTTTTTTTTAAGTATATATTTATAATTTTTTGTTTTTTTTGTGGCCTTTTTTTTTGGCTTAAATTATTCTTGTGTAAAGTTACCACACCAACCTTCAAAATTTGTCTCATTTTGCCTCATGGAGGTTTGTGTCCCTTGTTAATAACAATAATATTATTTGAGATGTCCCTGCCTGCTCCCTAGCAAACTGTCTTTTGAAATACAGATCACATAGTCAAGTATTTTAAGGCAAAATCAAAAAACCTTTATTTAGGAACATAACAAATTAAAGGGAAAGGCAGCACTGGAGAGCCTGCTTGCATTTGTGCATCCTTTTGACCCCACAACAACCATTCAAGATGTGAAAACCAAACTATAGATTAGATCAAAAACAAAAAGGAGCCCAATCTTGGCTTGGACTCCCAGAGGTCAGGAGCCACAGCAGATAAGTCATATATGTCCCCAGTCTGTGGTACTACAGCAGGCATTATTTTTTCCTCTTCCTTGTAGCCTTCTCTCCAGCCTTCTCTGCAGCCTTGGTTGGTTTCTTCCTCGGAGGCTGGGGATCAGGAGGAGAGGTTGTGGCAGGAGGAGTAGTAGGAGGAGGAGGAGGAGGTGGAGGAGTAGGGACAACCTCTGTGATGTCAGTGTACTTGGTGAGCTCCCCCAGCAATCCCTTGTTGATGACTTTTAAAAGAAGGCTCTCGCTGTAGAGCTTTTGCCGCATGTCCATTTGGCCTAGCTTCTGCGCGAGGACTGCGGCAAAGCCCTCCTCAGCAGAGGGTGCCTCCCTGAGGGCCGCTGTTGCCTCTCTGATGAAGTCTCTTGTTTCCTCCTCCACCTGCCTACCTCTCCTTGGCCCTCATGGTTTAACTATCAGGGGAGGCATCTGGGCTCTTGTGCTGGGCCCAGCCTCCTCCTGGGTGCCACTGGGCCCTGCCTCCTCCTGATCCCCAACATCACCCTCTTCCTGGCTCTGCTCTGGCTGTAAAAAAGAAAGGCACATTATGTATTTTTTCACACCATCAATCACACACATTGTTCACCTCTAGACATTGTTGAATTGAATGTGAAAATTTATGTCATTTTCCTTGATTCCGCATCCTGATTTTGTTGCCTTGTCCACATTAAATTAGACCACTACTGTATCTTGCTCTTTAACTATTTATTTTGTAGTACATTAAATACCTAACAATACTAACATCAATTTTAATTCATCAATTTTGTAAGATATAAATGTAGATATCAATACTTTACCTGGCTCCATATATCCAAATCTGCCTCCTCAAGGACCTCATCTTGATCCTCAGAGGAAGCCAGAGCAGGGTTGCCAGGAAGGCTGGAGGGCTGGCTGCAGGGAAGGCTGGAGGGTTGGCTACAAGGAAGGCTGGATTGACCTCTGGGGGGAAGGGTGGAGAGAGATTCCCGCACTTCCAGCTGGTCATCCAGAAAAGAAAGCTTGCTGTAGTACCACAGACCGGGTTTATAAACCTTATCTGCTGCAGCACCTGACCTCTGGGACCTCAGGACCATAGTTCTCTGGGTCCTGTATGTCCCTCTGATGGTCGCAATTTTGGTTTTCACATCTTGGAGAGTTGTTGTGGGTATCTTGGTTTGCACAAATGCAAGCAGGCTCTCCAGTGCTGCTGTCCTGGCCACTTTATTTTTATTTCCGCCACTTTTTGTTTGCCATAGGATAGGTAGTTCTTTCCATTTATCAATGAACTCCCCCATGAACTCCGGGTTCTTAAATGAATTCATTCTCTCTGTAAAATCAAGAAACAACAAAATGTATATGTTTCAGGCAACATTCATCAAATCTGCATTTTCGACATATTTAGAAGCCCCAAATCTCCTCTGATGAAACTCAAATCCTTAAATTGTTATGTACCTTTGTCAACACGTTCGTTGCTAACTCCCTCTCCCGCCAAATGAACGTTTTTGCGACACATGGTTCTACACTTGATATACACTGCGCATGCGTGAAACTACGCACGCTTTGCCCGCCCCTGACGTTCAATATTGTACTTTCCCCGCCCCTTCTCACTCGTCGTAGTGCTTATCAACATGGCGGAGCCACAGGTGACAGAGATTACCTCGATAGAGGATGAAATTCCTGAGGAGCCCAAATCCCGACCCAGGAGATATAAGGCATCCAACATGTCATTCGAGGAAATGGTGGAGATGGTCGCCATTTTGAAGAGGGAGGATTATGATGCCAAGCATGGTCCTTATGAAAGGCCTAATCTGGTCAAGACAAAAATTATGGGCAAAGTGGTCAAAACTCTTCACAAGAAATTTGGATTGTGCAGAACGAAGGAACAGCTCATAAAACGTTGGTCTGATCTGAAGTTGCGGGAGCCCGACCAATACAAAAGAATCAAGAAAGTTTTAGTAAAAAGTAAAGTATTTATTTTCTATTTTCCCTGCTAAAGATTATTACTTGTATTATGTCATGTATTTTTGTCTTTGATATAGTACAGTGAAAGATACTATCTTTCTGGTTCGTCCGCACAGTAAACGGACGTATTAAACCTCTTTCTCCGTACAGTTCATAAAACGATGTTTTGGGTTCATCCAGTGTGAGCACACATGTATTTAATTTTATTTGGGGGAGCAAATTTGGTAACCAATTTATTTTTTGGATCAAATCCAAAGGACAATTTTTTGGAAAAAATAAGGATATGCATGGTAATGTTTAGGGGTGTGAATGCTCAGCAGCTGATTAAACAACAGAACGCAGTAGTACAAGAGTGGGCCAAAAGCCAAAAACCTTGAGGGTGTCACACACAGGTGATCGTGTGTATATACTTTGGGGTGTTACAATGTGTCAATTTTTTTTTTTAAAGGATATGCTATGTTTTTGGCTATGTATCCAATCATGTGTTCCGGTTGTCACTGGGGGTACATTTAAAAATGGAACACACTTCAAAATTATGTTTACCAATTATTTTATCATGCTTTAAATTTCACTCAAATATATTCACTACTAATGAAACTATACCTTTTCGTGCAATCTCCATAGGGATTCAAAAAGGTACGTCAGATGTGTCCAAAATGCCAACACCTTCAACAATACCCCCAGAACCACATGATGGAGAGGAACGTAAGGTTGTGGAAGTGGAAAGTGGCACCACAACAGGTCAGTGTCAAACCAGACAGATGCAGGTTAATAGATGTAGGCCTACATATTCTGTACTACATGTTTTTTTTTAATTTTAGAAGCAGTTCTGGCCGAAGACCCCGATAAGTTGACGCATCATAGTGCCCAGATCCTGATCCAATACCTCATGGTCTGCTGTCGTGACCTCCAAAAAATAAAGGGAGACTTGACAGAGATCAGGCAAAATACAAAGCGGGTGGAGGAAAGGCTACAAAAGATCATGGCTGTGCTTGGGCGTGTTTAATTTTTTTTAACAAAAGAAGGTTGAAATTGCTGTGTTTTGGCAGGTTTGTTTTTGTTTTCACCTTTAAAGGACTAGTGTATGTTTATTTTTATCCAATATTTGTTAAGATATTTTGTTTATGCATGGCTGGTCATGCGTTTTAAAAACCAAAAAATTAAGGGGACATCTACATTTCAAAGGAAGTTTCCCCCAAAAATAAACAATAAAGGTATTTTGATCCTCTAAAAATGTGGCTTCATTATGTAAATGTTGTGCTAAGTGAACTACTCGATGTTTTGTGTTTACACTGACAATGAAGGCAAATTAAGAATGCTAAATACACATGGCAATACAAGTGCACTAGGTAAACCTACGAGAAACATAAAACATTAGTAAATTAAAACACCAAACCAATCTTTAATCCAAACAAATATTTATTTTACTAAATGATAAGGTTAAAATTGTTCAGGCATTTCAATGGCCCCCCTACCCACAAAATAATCAACATATTTGTCACGGACCTGACGTCCGGTTTGGGGGGCCAAGCCTGGACGGCCAGGTTCCAGGGCCACTAAAGTTTCATTATTCAATAAAGAGGCCTCAGGCCCACTCAAAGCCAGATAACTGGTGGAATGCACCCGTAGGAAATTATGAAGCACACAGCAAGTCATTACCACATGGTTCCATTTGTATGGGGCAAGGTGGATGGAGGTCAGGAAGAGGCGGAATCGGCTGGCCATGATGCCAAAGGCATTTTCCACCACCCTTCTGGCTCTGGCCAGCCGATAGTTGAACACCCTCCTCTCAGGGTTGAGGGTGCGTTGCGGGAATGGCCTCATCAAATGGGGTCCCAGGCCAAACACCTCATCCGCCACAAACACAAACGGAAGTCCCTCCACATTCTGCTCCGCTGGTGGCAAGGCCAGCAGATCCAAAAGGAGCCGTTCCCCAAACTCCGTCTGGGCAAATACTCCTCCATCAGACATCCTGCCATTCTTGCCAACGTCCACATAGAGGAACTCGTAGGTGGCCGACACCACTGCCATCATCACGATGCTGTGGAACCCCTTATAGTTATAATAAAAGGATCCCGAATGGGGTGGTGGGACGACCCGAACATGTTTGCCGTCGATGGCTCCTCCACAGTTCAGAAAGTTCCATCGGTGGGCAAAGTCGGAAGCCACATTCTGCCATTCATGTGGCGAAGAAGGGAACTGTGGAATAAAAGCAAAAATAAATTAATAATTTGAGAAAGAAACATTGAAAGCAGATTTCATTAAAACATTTAGGGCCAACATTGGTAGAAAAAGAAAAAAGAAAATATTAGTAAGCAAAAACAAACCAAGAACAAACCCTTAAAAAAAAGTGGGAGGGGGGTTGAAGATGAGTTGGGGATATCACAAATGAAGGCTGTAGCACTCTGTATGAAGTAAACCAAAAAAAAACATTCCTAGCCCAAATTTTGGGTGCGTTTTGGGTAAAGCACTACGATGGAGCATAGAATAAAATACATGGAAATGACTAGGCAAGGTAGGTATGGCTCCGGGATAGCATGCTGGAGAGGTTAAGTAAGGCACATTTAAAAGGTAGGCCTCAAACCACACACTTTTACAATAAATACATGGGGAGAAAGGGGACATTCCCTGCAGCTAAGAATCATGTCAATTAGGTACTGCTAATTAAGCCAAAAATAAAGTATACAACACCCAAAAAAAAAAAAAGTGAGCTTTTTAAGAAGAACACTTACCTTAATATAGTCCTCCTGCAAAACTTGAAGGATGGCAGAACAAGTCTCTGGTATAATGATACCCAGAGCCTGGGGGGATATGCCTGTGGAGAACTTAAGGTCCTGCAGGCTTCTCCCAGTCGCCAGGTATCGCAACGTGGCGACGAGCCTCTGCTCAGCACTGATGGCTTCCCGCATAACGGTGTCCTGCCTGGTAATGTAGGGGGACACCAAAGCCAACAGATGCTGAAATACGGGGTCAGACATCCTGAGAAAATTCCTGAAATCATCAGGATTATTCTTCCTGATCTCCCGCAACAAAGGCATGTGACAGAATTGGTGCCGCTGGAGCAACCAATTCTTGGTCCATGAACTCCTCCTGACCCTGCTCATGGCATGGAGTCGGGACACAGCATGAACCCCTGCACCAACTATAGCACGAACTCTACGACGAGTACGTAGCCGCAACATGGCTAGATAACGGTCGGCTGAACAGAACGAACTAGAAGAACGCACGGAAGAACAGCAAGGCCAATGAAGAACAAGCTGAAAAACAGGAACGAGCAGAGCAGACCGCACTGAATAAACAGATACAAACTGACTACAAGCACTGCAAAACAGATACGAACCCACAGGCACAAACTGAACTCCACAAAACGATCTTCAAAGCACGAAGACTGAAAAGCGCGAATCGTCTCTCACCAAACTTTTACTAACACGCGGTAGCACGGAATTAGCAAAAGCGTCCCAAAGGGTGGCGTCATTAGAACGGAACTTCCCCTTTATAGTGCCATCGTACGTGTTGTACGTCACTGCGCTTTGCTTGATCGTTTTTTAAAATGATCGTGTACGCAAGACAGGCTTGAGAGGAAACATGAAAAAAACGACGTGAAAAACGGCAAGAAAAAAAATGGCAAGAAAATCGATCGTGTGTACGCGGCATATGAAGAAGGACCTAGGGGTCTGAAACATTTCAGGCGTCATCTCCTACAGCTACGTGCAATAACCCTTCATACCAGAGGGCATTTATATTCATGCCTGTATTTTTGTACTTCAATTGATTTTATTCTTCTACTGTATAGACTTTTAAATGTTTTCAATAAACAACACTTTTAAATACTTATCTGGTCTGTCCTAAAAATCCTGAGGGGTTATGCTGTGCCTATGAGCACTAGGTTTGTCTTCTCTTTATACAGGTCTAGCTGCGCCTTAGACCCCTTTCACACTTAGGTGGTTTTCAGGCGCTTTTGCGCTAAAATTAGCCCCTGAAAAGCACCTGAAAACTGCCTCCCATTCATTTCAATGGATGCTTTCACACTGGGGCTGTGCGCTTGCGGGGTTGTGAAAAAAAGTCCTGCAAGCAGCATCTTTGGGGCATGTTTGGAGCACTTTAAAAAGCGCCTCAAAAACGCCACTGCCCAAAGTAAAATGGGAATAAGTATACTGCGCTGTCTGTAAAAAACATATGGTGATAAATCAATATCTGTGCTGCAACTAAAAAATGTGAGACACCCACAAAAAACAATATTATAAAGAAACTAAAGCTGCGCAACAACGTATCAAAACGTGGTGAATGAATAATGAGTGGATGATCAAAAATTATTCTGTGTATGATCACACTATGATATCACCTAGTGCACTTTTTCTATGGTGTTCCAGTTTGAAGTCACAAATTAATTTCAAAGAGATTGTACCCTTGCACTTCATTTCTTTCTCCTGGGGACTTTTTGTTATGCATGAACTGCCATTGTGTACCAATACTAAGGAAAAGAGTGTGACACTGTTCAATGTCTCTGCCTAGAGGCTCAAGGAATATATTTCATTATATATGTTTTATTGCATAGTCAGGTGATATCATAGTGTGATCATACACAGAATAATTTTTGATCATCCACTCATTATTCATTCACCACGTTTTGATACGTTGTTGCGCAGCTTTAGTTTCTTTATAGCACTTCCAAAGTGCCTTAAGAGCGTTTGAAAAGCGTCGCAAAACGGCTATATTTAAAAAAAATTTAAGGTCATGTTGTCACGTGACCTTAAAAAGGGCACGGCTAGCGCCTCAAAAGCACCATAAATGTACCTCAAAAATTACATGCGTTTTATCAGCAATTTTTGCAGCGCTTCAGTGTGAAAGGGATCTTAGTAATAGACCCTCAATTGGATGGATGGATGGACACATTGGACAGATGTGAAACAGCTTTACTCCAACCCAGACACATGAAAGCAGGCTCAGCAGCCATTTACAATCCCCTCTGATACTTCCCAAACCACCTTCAGGGCTATGAGCTCACAGCCTTGAGTGAATTCAAACATTTATGTGCGGAGAGAAGAGGAGCGCTTCATTGTGCAATATCTCAAAAGCGTGTTTATTAAAAAAGTAATCTACTTACATAAAGAGGAGTAACAAAAGCATTAAGTACATAAAGGTGTCCGGGGGGCATGATGACATCACTGCTGAAACTCCACCCATGGTGGAGTTTGAGAATGATAGGACTATTGATTTATTCATATTTATTCTTGATGCTGTTATAATGATGTATGTATTAATCATGCATTCTATTAATTTATGAAATATGTAAAGCACTATGCACTTTATGAGACAGCGCAACACATTTTTGTTTTATACTGCGAAGTTATGATTTTGACTCTCAATGGAGTCTTTGGTACAAACCTGCTCAACGCTGTATCCTGGCCTAGACCAACAAGGCCCAGGCCTAGAGCAGCACTTTGCAGGGGGGCAGCACGGAAAGAGTCCCCACCAGCTTGCGCTACACTGTTAGTGTAGCTCCAGTCTTATGGGGCGGACTAAGCTAAGAGGCAAATAAGTCTAGCGCCCCCATAAATCGGCCGCACTGCTTCCAGTATGCGGGCAGCCAGCATTCCGCAACTGTGGGTGGGGGGGGGGCGCTGCTTCTAATTTTGACTGTCCTATCATCCTGGACCACAAATCTTCCTCACTGTGCTATATGTTTTCTTCTGCACCATTGGCATGGTTATATCTTCTTAGTCCTCTCCATACAATTATCAGAAATTTGTGCTTAAAGTAGAACTATAGGCAACACTTTTTTTTTCATTTTGGATAGAGTAAGGGAGAGTTATAGCCCCTATTTAAATTAGGGGTGCACAAGTTTAGTCAGGCCTAGGGCAGCACAAAACCTAAATACACTACTGAACCTGCTAGCTGATCTTCAGATATTTTGGGATATTTTGTCTTTTATTTCTTGATGATTGAACATCATTTGACATACTTAGATCGCTATTTGTGGCCTGCAAAATTATACCCTTAAAATGTATCTCCGCCAACACCTTCCTTGGCGCTCAAGTGGATTTATGAACTGAACAGAGGCACTGCCTTTGAGAAGCATACTTGTTATCTTCACAATGCAATGCACAAGTTTGACAATATTTGTTCGTGTTTGCCTTTTGGTACAATAAATTGCCATGTTTAAAATGTTCTTACTAGATCTATTAAAATTGTGATGTCTGACTTTGCTAAGCAATGGTTACTAGACACTTGTGGCAAGAAACATCTTTCTCCCCTCTTTGCTGCAGACATAGTGCATAGGGCACTACTCTCCCATTACCAACTAGCAAACCTTCAAGGCTTTTTCTCATAGGAAAGTACAAAGGAGTAGGGATGAGCTCGGTGTTCGAGTCGAACATACGTTCGACTCGAACATCGGCTGTTCGATCGTTCGACGAAGATCGAACGATTTGGGCCGTTCGCGCCTAATTCGAGTGACGCGAACGGCCCACAATGCACTACGCCATCGCAGTGTCATCCAGGCGCTGTGATTGGCCAAGCATGCACTGTGACCCCACATGCTTGGCCAATCACAGCGCCGGCAGCGAGGAGAGCAATGATTGGCCACAGGCAGGATGCCTGTGGCCAATTATTGCTGAGGGTGTTTAGTGCACGCCCCACACTATAAAAGGCCGCCAGCACGGCGGCCTAGTGTAGTGTGTTCCGGAGCAGGGAAAGAGAAGCATAGGCAGGGACAGTGACATTTTTTTTTCTAGCTTAACCTGGATTCCTTTAGTTTAGGGAAAGAGAAGGATAGGTAGGGAGAGTGTCAGTGTGTTTTACTGTGCTAATCCTTGTTTCTAGGGACAGGGAAGGACAGTAAGGGAAATTCTCCTTGTGCTATACTGTGCTAAAGCATTGATCATCAACCATCTTTAAAAAAACATTTTTTCTAGGGACAGAAAACTATAGGTAGGGAGAGTGTCAATTTCTTT
This sequence comes from Rana muscosa, assembly GCA_029206835.1. Classification (NCBI taxonomy): domain Eukaryota; kingdom Metazoa; phylum Chordata; class Amphibia; order Anura; family Ranidae; genus Rana; species Rana muscosa. The sequence continues at coordinate 683,285,701 of CM055117.1, read as the reverse complement.
CACTGTGCTAATCCTTGTTTCTAGGGACAGGGAAGGACAGTGAGGGAAATTCTCCTTGTGCTATACTGTGCTAAAGCATTGATCATCAACCATCTTTAAAAAAACATTTTTTCTAGGGACAGAAAACTATAGGTAGGGAGAGTGTCAGTGTGTTTTACTGTGCTAATCCTTGTTTCTAGGGACAGGGAAGGACAGTGAGGGAAATTCTCCTTGTGCTATACTGTGCTAAAGCATTGATCATCAACCATCTTTAAAAAAACATTTTTTCTAGGGACAGAAAACTATAGGTAGGGAGAGTGTCAGTGTGTTTTACTGTGCTAATCCTTGTTTCTAGGGACAGGGAAGGACAGTGAGGGAAATTCTCCTTGTGCTATAGTGTGCTAAAGCATTGATCATCAACCATCTTTAAAAAAACATTTTTTCTAGGGACAGAAAACTATAGGTAGGGAGAGTGTCAGTTTCTTTCACTGTGCTAATCCTTGTTTCTAGGGACAGGGAAGGACAGTGAGGGAAATTCTCCTTGTGCTATACTGTGCTAAAGCATTGATCATCAACCATCTTTAAAAAAACATTTTTTCTAGGGACAGAAAACTATAGGTAGGGAGAGTGTCAGTGTGTTTTACTGTGCTAATCCTTGTTTCTAGGGACAGGGAAGGACAGTGAGGGAAATTCTCCTTGTGCTATACTGTGCTAAAGCATTGATCATCAACCATCTTTAAAAAAACATTTTTTCTAGGGACAGAAAACTATAGGTAGGGAGTGTGTCAGAGTGTTTCACTGTGCTAATCCTTGTTTCTAGGGACAGGGAAGGACAGTGAGGGAAATTCTCCTTGTGCTATACTGTGCTAAAGCATTGATCATCAACCATCTTTAAAAAAACATTTTTTCTAGGGACAGAAAACTATAGGTAGGGAGAGTGTCAGTGTGTTTTACTGTGCTAATCCTTGTTTCTAGGGACAGGGAAGGACAGTGAGGGAAATTCTCCTTGTGCTATACTGTGCTAAAGCATTGATCATCAACCATCTTTAAAAAAACATTTTTTCTAGGGACAGAAAACTATAGGTAGGGAGAGTGTCAGTGTGTTTCACTGTGCAAATCCTTGTTTCTAGGGACAGGGAAGGACAGTGAGGGAAATTCTCCTTGTGCTATACTGTGCTAAAGCATTGGTCATCATCCATCTTTAAAAAAACATTTTTTCTAGGGACAGAAAACTATAGGTAGGGAGAGTATCAGTTTCTTTCACTGTGCTAATCCTTGTTTCTAGGGACAGGGAAGGACAGTGAGGGAAATTCTCCTTGTGCTATACTGTGCTAAAGCATTGATCATCAACCATCTTTAAAAAAACATTTTTTCTAGGGACAGAAAACTATAGGTAGGGAGAGTGTCAGTTTCTTTCACTGTGCTAATCCTTGTTTCTAGGGACAGGGAAGGACAGTGAGGGAAATTCTCCTTGTGCTATACTGTGCTAAAGCATTGATCATCAACCATCTTTAAAAAAACTTTTTTTCTAGGGACAGAAAACTATAGGTAGGGAGAGTGTCAGTTTCTTTCACTGTGCTAATCCTTGTTTCTAGGGACAGGGAAGGACAGTGAGGGAAATTCTCCTTGTGCTATACTGTGCTAAAGCATTGATCATCAACCATCTTTAAAAAAACATTTTTTCTAGGGAGAGAAAACTATAGGTAGGGAGAGTGTCAGTTTCTTTCACTGTGCTAATCCTTGTTTCTAGGGACAGGGAAGGACAGTGAGGGAAATTCTCCTTGTGCTATACTGTGCTAAAGCATTGATCATCAACCATCTTTAAAAAAACATTTTTTCTAGGGACAGAAAACTATAGGTAGGGAGAGTGTCAGTGTGTTTTACTGTGCTAATCCTTGTTTCTAGGGACAGGGAAGGACAGTGAGGGAAATTCTCCTTGTGCTATACTGTGCTAAAGCATTGATCATCAACCATCTTTAAAAAAACATTTTTTCTAGGGACAGAAAACTATAGGTAGGGAGAGTGTCAGTGTGTTTCACTGTGCAAATCCTTGTTTCTAGGGACAGGGAAGGACAGTGAGGGAAATTCTCCTTGTGCTATACTGTGCTAAAGCATTGGTCATCATCCATCTTTAAAAAAACATTTTTTCTAGGGACAGAAAACTATAGGTAGGGAGAGTATCAGTTTCTTTCACTGTGCTAATCCTTGTTTCTAGGGACAGGGAAGGACAGTGAGGGAAATTCTCCTTGTGCTATACTGTGCTAAAGCATTGATCATCAACCATCTTTAAAAAAACATTTTTTCTAGGGACAGAAAACTATAGGTAGGGAGAGTGTCAGTTTCTTTCACTGTGCTAATCCTTGTTTCTAGGGACAGGGAAGGACAGTGAGGGAAATTCTCCTTGTGCTATACTGTGCTAAAGCATTGATCATCAACCATCTTTAAAAAAACTTTTTTTCTAGGGACAGAAAACTATAGGTAGGGAGAGTGTCAGTTTCTTTCACTGTGCTAATCCTTGTTTCTAGGGACAGGGAAGGACAGTGAGGGAAATTCTCCTTGTGCTATACTGTGCTAAAGCATTGATCATCAACCATCTTTAAAAAAACATTTTTTCTAGGGAGAGAAAACTATAGGTAGGGAGAGTGTCAGTTTCTTTCACTGTGCTAATCCTTGTTTCTAGGGACAGGGAAGGACAGTGAGGGAAATTCTCCTTGTGCTATACTGTGCTAAAGCATTGATCATCAACCATCTTTAAAAAAACATTTTTTCTAGGGACAGTAAACTATAGGTAGGGAGAGTGTCAGTGTGTTTCACTGTGCTAATCCTTGTTTCTAGGGACAGGGAAGGACAGTGAGGGAAATTCTCCTTGTGCTATACTGTGCTAAAGCATTGATCATCAACCATCTTTAAAAAAACATTTTTTCTAGGGACAGAAAACTATAGGTAGGGAGAGTGTCAGTTTCTTTCACTGTGCTAATCCTTGTTTCTAGGGACAGGGAAGGACAGTGAGGGAAATTCTCCTTGTGCTATACTGTGCTAAAGCATTGATCATCAACCATCTTTAAAAAAACATTTTTTTCTAGGGACAGAAAACTATAGGTAGGGAGAGTGTCAGTTTCTTTCACTGTGCTAATCCTTGTTTCTAGGGACAGGGAAGGACAGTGAGGGAAATTCTCATTGTGCTATACTGTGCTAAAGCATTGATCATCAACCATCTTTAAAAAAAACATTTTTTCTAGGGACAGAAAACTATAGGTAGGGAGAGTGTCAGTGTGTTTTACTGTGCTAATCCTTGTTTCTAGGGACAGGGAAGGACAGTGAGGGAAATTCTCCTTGTGCTATACTGTGCTAAAGCATTGATCATCAACCATCTTTAAAAAAACATTTTTTCTAGGGACAGAAAACTATAGGTAGGGAGAGTGTCAGTGTGTTTCACTGTGCTAATCCTTGTTTCTAGGGACAGGGAAGGACAGTGAGGGAAATTCTCCTTGTGCTATACTGTGCTAAAGCATTGATCATCAACCATCTTTAAAAAAACATTTTTTCTAGGGACAGAAAACTATAGGTAGGGAGAGTGTCAGTTTCTTTCACTGTGCTAATCCTTGTTTCTAGGGACAGGGAAGGACAGTGAGGGAAATTCTCCTTGTGCTATACTGTGCTAAAGCATTGATCATCAACCATCTTTAAAAAAACATTTTTTCTAGGGACAGAAAACTATAGGTAGGGAGAGTGTCAGTTTCTTTCACTGTGCTAATCCTTGTTTCTAGGGACAGGGAAGGACAGTGAGGGAAATTCTCCTTGTGCTATACTGTGCTAAAGCATTGATCATCAACCATCTTTAAAAAAACATTTTTTCTAGGGACAGAAAACTATAGGTAGGGAGAGTGTCAGTTTCTTTCACTGTGCTAATCCTTGTTTCTAGAGACAGGGAAGGACAGTGAGGGAAATTCTCCTTGTGCTATACTGTGCTAAAGCATTGATCATCAACCATCTTTAAAAAAACATTTTTTCTAGGGACAGAAAACTATAGGTAGGGAGAGTGTCAGTTTCTTTCACTGTGCTAATCCTTGTTTCTAGGGACAGGGAAGGACAGTGAGGGAAATTCTCCTTGTGCTATACTGTGCTAAAGCATTGATCATCAACCATCTTTAAAAAAACATTTTTTCTAGGGACAGAAAACTATAGGTAGGGAGAGTGTCAGTTTCTTTCACTGTGCTAATCCTTGTTTCTAGGGACAGGGAAGGACAGTGAGGGAAATTCTCCTTGTGCTATACTGTGCTAAAGCATTGATCATCAACCATCTTTAAAAAAACATTTTTTCTAGGGACAGAAAACTATAGGTAGGGAGAGTGTCAGTGTGTTTTACTGTGCTAATCCTTGTTTCTAGGGACAGGGAAGGACAGTGAGGGAAATTCTCCTTGTGCTATACTGTGCTAAAGCATTGATCATCAACCATCTTTAAAAAAACATTTTTTCTAGGGACAGAAAACTATAGGTAGGGAGAGTGTCAGTGTGTTTCACTGTGCTAATCCTTGTTTCTAGGGACAGGGAAGGACAGTGAGGGAAATTCTCCTTGTGCTATACTGTGCTAAAGCATTGATCATCAACCATCTTTAAAAAAACATTTTTTCTAGGGACAGAAAACTATAGGTAGGGAGAGTGTCAGTTTCTTTCACTGTGCTAATCCTTGTTTCTAGGGACAGGGAAGGACAGTGAGGGAAATTCTCCTTGTGCTATACTGTGCTAAAGCATTGATCATCAACCATCTTTAAAAAAACATTTTTTCTAGGGACAGAAAACTATAGGTAGGGAGAGTGTCAGTTTCTTTCACTGTGCTAATCCTTGTTTCTAGGGACAGGGAAGGACAGTGAGGGAAATTCTCCTTGTGCTATACTGTGCTAAAGCATTGATCATCAACCATCTTTAAAAAAACATTTTTTCTAGGGACAGAAAACTATAGGTAGGGAGAGTGTCAGTTTCTTTCACTGTGCTAATCCTTGTTTCTAGGGACCTGGAAGGACAGTGAGGGAAATTCTCCTTGTGCTATACTGTGCTAAAGCATTGATCATCAACCATCTTTAAAAAAACATTTTTTCTAGGGACAGAAAACTATAGGTAGGGAGAGTGTCAGTTTCTTTCACTGTGCTAATCCTTGTTTCTAGGGACAGGGAAGGACAGTGAGGGAAATTCTCCTTGTGCTATACTGTGCTAAAGCATTGATCATCAACCATCTTTAAAAAAACATTTTTTCTAGGGACAGAAAACTATAGGTAGGGAGAGTGTCAGTTTCTTTCACTGTGCTAATCCTTGTTTCTAGGGACAGGGAAGGACAGTGAGGGAAATTCTCCTTGTGCTATACTGTGCTAAAGCATTGATCATCAACCATCTTTAAAAAAACATTTTTTCTAGGGACAGAAAACTATAGGTAGGGAGAGTGTCAGTTTCTTTCACTGTGCTAATACTTGTTTCTAGAGACAGGGAAGGACAGTGAGGGAAATTCTCCTTGTGCTATACTGTGCTAAAGCATTGATCATCAACCATCTTTAAAAAAACATTTTTTCTAGGGACAGAAAACTATAGGTAGGGAGAGTGTCAGTTTCTTTCACTGTGCTAATCCTTGTTTCTAGGGACAGGGAAGGACAGTGAGGGAAATTCTCCTTGTGCTATACTGTGCTAAAGCATTGATCATCAACCATCTTTAAAAAAACATTTTTTCTAGGGACAGAAAACTATAGGTAGGGAGAGTGTCAGTTTCTTTCACTGTGCTAATCCTTGTTTCTAGGGACAGGGAAGGACAGTGAGGGAAATTCTCCTTGTGCTATACTGTGCTAAAGCATTGATCATCAACCATCTTTAAAAAAACATTTTTTCTAGGGACAGAAAACTATAGGTAGGGAGAGTGTCAGTGTGTTTTACTGTGCTAATCCTTGTTTCTAGGGACAGGGAAGGACAGTGAGGGAAATTCTCCTTGTGCTATACTGTGCTAAAGCATTGATCATCAACCATCTTTAAAAAAACATTTTTTCTAGGGACAGAAAACTATAGGTAGGGAGAGTGTCAGTGTGTTTCACTGTGCTAATCCTTGTTTCTAGGGACAGGGAAGGACAGTGAGGGAAATTCTCCTTGTGCTATACTGTGCTAAAGCATTGATCATCAACCATCTTTAAAAAAACATTTTTTCTAGGGACAGAAAACTATAGGTAGGGAGAGTGTCAGTTTCTTTCACTGTGCTAATCCTTGTTTCTAGGGACAGGGAAGGACAGTGAGGGAAATTCTCCTTGTGCTATACTGTGCTAAAGCATTGATCATCAACCATCTTTAAAAAAACATTTTTTCTAGGGACAGAAAACTATAGGTAGGGAGAGTGTCAGTTTCTTTCACTGTGCTAATCCTTGTTTCTAGGGACAGGGAAGGACAGTGAGGGAAATTCTCCTTGTGCTATACTGTGCTAAAGCATTGATCATCAACCATCTTTAAAAAAACATTTTTTCTAGGGACAGTAAACTATAGGTAGGGAGAGTGTCAGTGTGTTTCACTGTGCTAATCCTTGTTTCTAGGGACAGGGAAGGACAGTGAGGGAAATTCTCCTTGTGCTATACTGTGCTAAAGCATTGATCATCAACCATCTTTAAAAAAACATTTTTTCTAGGGACAGAAAACTATAGGTAGGGAGAGTGTCAGTTTCTTTCACTGTGCTAATCCTTGTTTCTAGGGACAGGGAAGGACAGTGAGGGAAATTCTCCTTGTGCTATACTGTGCTAAAGCATTGATCATCAACCATCTTTAAAAAAACATTTTTTTCTAGGGACAGAAAACTATAGGTAGGGAGAGTGTCAGTTTCTTTCACTGTGCTAATCCTTGTTTCTAGGGACAGGGAAGGACAGTGAGGGAAATTCTCATTGTGCTATACTGTGCTAAAGCATTGATCATCAACCATCTTTAAAAAAAACATTTTTTCTAGGGACAGAAAACTATAGGTAGGGAGAGTGTCAGTGTGTTTTACTGTGCTAATCCTTGTTTCTAGGGACAGGGAAGGACAGTGAGGGAAATTCTTGTGCTATACTGTGCTAAAGCATTGATCATCAACCATCTTTAAAAAAACATTTTTTCTAGGGACAGAAAACTATAGGTAGGGAGAGTGTCAGTGTGTTTCACTGTGCTAATCCTTGTTTCTAGGGACAGGGAAGGACAGTGAGGGAAATTCTCCTTGTGCTATACTGTGCTAAAGCATTGATCATCAACCATCTTTAAAAAAACATTTTTTCTAGGGACAGAAAACTATAGGTAGGGAGAGTGTCAGTTTCTTTCACTGTGCTAATCCTTGTTTCTAGGGACAGGGAAGGACAGTGAGGGAAATTCTCCTTGTGCTATACTGTGCTAAAGCATTGATCATCAACCATCTTTAAAAAAACATTTTTTCTAGGGACAGAAAACTATAGGTAGGGAGAGTGTCAGTTTCTTTCACTGTGCTAATCCTTGTTTCTAGGGACAGGGAAGGACAGTGAGGGAAATTCTCCTTGTGCTATACTGTGCTAAAGCATTGATCATCAACCATCTTTAAAAAAACATTTTTTCTAGGGACAGAAAACTATAGGTAGGGAGAGTGTCAGTTTCTTTCACTGTGCTAATCCTTGTTTCTAGAGACAGGGAAGGACAGTGAGGGAAATTCTCCTTGTGCTATACTGTGCTAAAGCATTGATCATCAACCATCTTTAAAAAAACATTTTTTCTAGGGACAGAAAACTATAGGTAGGGAGAGTGTCAGTTTCTTTCACTGTGCTAATCCTTGTTTCTAGGGACAGGGAAGGACAGTGAGGGAAATTCTCCTTGTGCTATACTGTGCTAAAGCATTGATCATCAACCATCTTTAAAAAAACATTTTTTCTAGGGACAGAAAACTATAGGTAGGGAGAGTGTCAGTTTCTTTCACTGTGCTAATCCTTGTTTCTAGGGACAGGGAAGGACAGTGAGGGAAATTCTCCTTGTGCTATACTGTGCTAAAGCATTGATCATCAACCATCTTTAAAAAAACATTTTTTCTAGGGACAGAAAACTATAGGTAGGGAGAGTGTCAGTGTGTTTTACTGTGCTAATCCTTGTTTCTAGGGACAGGGAAGGACAGTGAGGGAAATTCTCCTTGTGCTATACTGTGCTAAAGCATTGATCATCAACCATCTTTAAAAAAACATTTTTTCTAGGGACAGAAAACTATAGGTAGGGAGAGTGTCAGTGTGTTTCACTGTGCTAATCCTTGTTTCTAGGGACAGGGAAGGACAGTGAGGGAAATTCTCCTTGTGCTATACTGTGCTAAAGCATTGATCATCAACCATCTTTAAAAAAACATTTTTTCTAGGGACAGAAAACTATAGGTAGGGAGAGTGTCAGTTTCTTTCACTGTGCTAATCCTTGTTTCTAGGGACAGGGAAGGACAGTGAGGGAAATTCTCCTTGTGCTATACTGTGCTAAAGCATTGATCATCAACCATCTTTAAAAAAACATTTTTTCTAGGGACAGAAAACTATAGGTAGGGAGAGTGTCAGTTTCTTTCACTGTGCTAATCCTTGTTTCTAGGGACAGGGAAGGACAGTGAGGGAAATTCTCCTTGTGCTATACTGTGCTAAAGCATTGATCATCAACCATCTTTAAAAAAACATTTTTTCTAGGGACAGAAAACTATAGGTAGGGAGAGTGTCAGTTTCTTTCACTGTGCTAATCCTTGTTTCTAGGGACCTGGAAGGACAGTGAGGGAAATTCTCCTTGTGCTATACTGTGCTAAAGCATTGATCATCAACCATCTTTAAAAAAACATTTTTTCTAGGGACAGAAAACTATAGGTAGGGAGAGTGTCAGTTTCTTTCACTGTGCTAATCCTTGTTTCTAGGGACAGGGAAGGACAGTGAGGGAAATTCTCCTTGTGCTATACTGTGCTAAAGCATTGATCATCAACCATCTTTAAAAAAACATTTTTTCTAGGGACAGAAAACTATAGGTAGGGAGAGTGTCAGTTTCTTTCACTGTGCTAATCCTTGTTTCTAGGGACAGGGAAGGACAGTGAGGGAAATTCTCCTTGTGCTATACTGTGCTAAAGCATTGATCATCAACCATCTTTAAAAAAACATTTTTTCTAGGGACAGAAAACTATAGGTAGGGAGAGTGTCAGTTTCTTTCACTGTGCTAATACTTGTTTCTAGAGACAGGGAAGGACAGTGAGGGAAATTCTCCTTGTGCTATACTGTGCTAAAGCATTGATCATCAACCATCTTTAAAAAAACATTTTTTCTAGGGACAGAAAACTATAGGTAGGGAGAGTGTCAGTTTCTTTCACTGTGCTAATCCTTGTTTCTAGGGACAGGGAAGGACAGTGAGGGAAATTCTCCTTGTGCTATACTGTGCTAAAGCATTGATCATCAACCATCTTTAAAAAAACATTTTTTCTAGGGACAGAAAACTATAGGTAGGGAGAGTGTCAGTTTCTTTCACTGTGCTAATCCTTGTTTCTAGGGACAGGGAAGGACAGTGAGGGAAATTCTCCTTGTGCTATACTGTGCTAAAGCATTGATCATCAACCATCTTTAAAAAAACATTTTTTCTAGGGACAGAAAACTATAGGTAGGGAGAGTGTCAGTGTGTTTTACTGTGCTAATCCTTGTTTCTAGGGACAGGGAAGGACAGTGAGGGAAATTCTCCTTGTGCTATACTGTGCTAAAGCATTGATCATCAACCATCTTTAAAAAAACATTTTTTCTAGGGACAGAAAACTATAGGTAGGGAGAGTGTCAGTGTGTTTCACTGTGCTAATCCTTGTTTCTAGGGACAGGGAAGGACAGTGAGGGAAATTCTCCTTGTGCTATACTGTGCTAAAGCATTGATCATCAACCATCTTTAAAAAAACATTTTTTCTAGGGACAGAAAACTATAGGTAGGGAGAGTGTCAGTTTCTTTCACTGTGCTAATCCTTGTTTCTAGGGACAGGGAAGGACAGTGAGGGAAATTCTCCTTGTGCTATACTGTGCTAAAGCATTGATCATCAACCATCTTTAAAAAAACATTTTTTCTAGGGACAGAAAACTATAGGTAGGGAGAGTGTCAGTTTCTTTCACTGTGCTAATCCTTGTTTCTAGGGACAGGGAAGGACAGTGAGGGAAATTCTCCTTGTGCTATACTGTGCTAAAGCATTGATCATCAACCATCTTTAAAAAAACATTTTTTCTAGGGACAGAAAACTATAGGTAGGGAGAGTGTCAGTTTCTTTCACTGTGCTAATCCTTGTTTCTAGGGACAGGGAAGGACAGTGAGGGAAATTCTCCTTGTGCTATACTGTGCTAAAGCATTGATCATCAACCATCTTTAAAAAAACATTTTTTCTAGGGACAGAAAACTATAGGTAGGGAGAGTGTCAGTTTCTTTCACTGTGCTAATCCTTGTTTCTAGGGACAGGGAAGGACAGTGAGGGAAATTCTCCTTGTGCTATACTGTGCTAAAGCATTGATCATCAACCATCTTTAAAAAAACATTTTTTCTAGGGACAGAAAACTATAGGTAGGGAGAGTGTCAGTGTGTTTCACTGTGCTAATCCTTGTTTCTAGGGACAGGGAAGGACAGTGAGGGAAATTCTCCTTGTGCTATACTGTGCTAAAGCATTGATCATCAACCATCTTTAAAAAAACATTTTTTCTAGGGACAGAAAACTATAGGTAGGGAGAGTGTCAGTGTGTTTCACTGTGCTAATCCTTGTTTCTAGGGACAGGGAAGGACAGTGATGGAAATTCTCCTTGTGCTATACTGTGCTAAAGCATTGATCATCAACCATCTTTAAAAAAACATTTTTTCTAGGGACAGAAAACTATAGGTAGGGAGAGTGTCAGTTTCTTTCACTGTGCTAATCCTTGTTTCTAGAGACAGGGAAGGACAGTGAGGGAAATTCTCCTTGTGCTATACTGTGCTAAAGCATTGATCATCAACCATCTTTAAAAAAACATTTTTTCTAGGGACAGAAAACTATAGGTAGGGAGAGTTTCAGTGTGTTTTACTGTGCTAATCCTTGTTTCTAGGGACAGGGAAGGACAGTGAGGGAAATTCTCCTTGTGCTATACTGTGCTAAAGCATTGATCATCAACCATCTTTAAAAAAACATTTTTTCTAGGGACAGAAAACTATAGGTAGGGAGAGTGTCAGTGTGTTTCACTGTGCTAATCCTTGTTTCTAGGGACAGGGAAGGACAGTGAGGGAAATTCTCCTTGTGCTATACTGTGCTAAAGCATTGATCATCAACCATCTTTAAAAAAACATTTTTTCTAGGGACAGAAAACTATAGGTAGGGAGAGTGTCAGTTTCTTTCACTGTGCTAATCCTTGTTTCTAGGGACAGGGAAGGACAGTGAGGGAAATTCTCCTTGTGCTATACTGTGCTAAAGCATTGATCATCAACCATCTTTAAAAAAACATTTTTTCTAGGGACAGAAAACTATAGGTAGGGAGAGTGTCAGTTTCTTTCACTGTGCTAATCCTTGTTTCTAGGGACAGGGAAGGACAGTGAGGGAAATTCTCCTTGTGCTATACTGTGCTAAAGCATTGATCATCAACCATCTTTAAAAAAACATTTTTTCTAGGGACAGAAAACTATAGGTAGGGAGAGTGTCAGTTTCTTTCACTGTGCTAATCCTTGTTTCTAGGGACAGGGAAGGACAGTGAGGGAAATTCTCCTTGTGCTATACTGTGCTAAAGCATTGATCATCAACCATCTTTAAAAAAACATTTTTTCTAGGGACAGAAAACTATAGGTAGGGAGAGTGTCAGTTTCTTTCACTGTGCTAATCCTTGTTTCTAGGGACAGGGAAGGACAGTGAGGGAAATTCTCCTTGTGCTATACTGTGCTAAAGCATTGATCATCAACCATCTTTAAAAAAACATTTTTTCTAGGGACAGAAAACTATAGGTAGGGAGAGTGTCAGTGTGTTTTACTGTGCTAATCCTTGTTTGTAGGGACAGGGAAGGACAGTGAGGGAAATTCTCCTTGTGCTATACTGTGCTAAAGCATTCCTCATCAACCATCTTTGAAATCCTTGTTTTTTGGACAGTCAGGGAAATTGTCGTTGTGCTATTCTGTGCGAAAGCAATCATCCTCAACCATATTTAGAAATCCTTAAGTAAAGGGAAAGAGAAGGACACCTGAAGGTAGCCCTTATTGCTTTTTTCCCATCTCCCTGCAGGCCATCTATTAGAATGTCTGGAAGGCAAACAAGGAGAGGCAGACAGTCAGGAGGCAATAAAAGAGGGCAAGCAGGCTCTGTGTCTGGGGGCAACAGTGCTGGTCGTGGACGCGGTGCATTGTCATCAGCACATGGCCATGGGACACGCTTGTCCTTCTTTTCGGCAGCTGGACATGTTGAGCCACATCATGCCGAAGACTTGGTAGAGTGGATGACCAAGCCCTCCTCCTCATCCTCTCTCACCCAGGCTCAGGGTACTGGCAAAGCAGCTGCCAAAGCGTCCTCTTCCCTGGTATCAATGTCAGACTCATCATCAGTCACTCCTTCCCTAGACCCACCATGTCCTCCTCCTGAGGAGTCCCCCGAACTGTTTGAGCACAGTGTTGGGTACATGCTCCAGGAGGATGCCCAGCGTTTCGAAGGGTCTGATGATGAAACCCAGCTACAGGAAGGCAGTAGCATGAGAGCAGACAGAGGGGATGCTCAAGAAGGACACCAATCTGGCAGTCATGTTCCAGCAGCTGCAGCATACTGCCAGATTGGCTCCAGTGATGAGGAGGGAGGGGATGATGAGGTCACTGACTCCACGTGGGTGCCTAATAGGAGAGAGGAGGAGGAGGAGGATGAGGAGGAGGCACATCTCCAACGAGGCAGGATGCCCTTTGGTGGCCAGCGTAAGGGCAGTACACCGACGGAATCACACCGCAGAGCTCCGCCTGTGCAGGGCGCTGCCTCTGCCCGTCATTCAAAAAGTTCTTTGGTGTGGGCCTTTTTTGAGGCTAGTGCATCAGATCGCACAGCTGCTGTTTGCAACATATGTCTCAAGCGTATATCGCGTGGCCAAAACATCAGCCGCTTGGGTACCACATGCCTGACCAGACATATGTTGACCTGCCATGCAGCTCGTTGGCAAGCCTACCTCAAAGACCCACACCAAAGAACAAAGCGGACCTCTCCTTGCACCGCATCAGCTGGGATCTCCAACCCCACTATAACTTCAGTCCTCTCTGAAACATGCACTGAGAGGAATGAAGGTGTAGAATTAGGTGTGTCACAGCCAAGTACTTGCGGCCACTCTGCTAGCAGTACACCGACGTCTGATTCTAGCAGGCAAATTTCCCTGCCCCAGCTGCTGGACCGTCGAAAGAAGTTCACTCCCAGCCATCCACATGCCCAGCGGTTGAATGCTAGCTTGGCTAAATTGCTAGCGCTTCAACTGCTGCCTTTTCAGTTGGTATACTCGGCCCCCTTCCGTGAGTTTGTGCAATGTGCGGTTCCTCAGTGGCAGGTTCCCAAATGCCACTTTTTCTCATGGAAGGCTATTCCGGCTCTCTACCGGCATGTGGAAGGCAATGTCTTGGCCTCGCTGGACAGGGCGGTCAGCGGTAAGGTGCATATTACCGCTGACTCATGGTCCAGCAGGCATGGACAGGGACATTACCTTTCTTTCACGGCCCATTGGGTCACTCTTTTGGCAGCTGGGAAGGATGCAGGACAAGGTGCAGTAGTGTTGGAGGTTGTTCCACCGCAACGCCTCCAAAATGCTACTACTGGTTGTGACACACCTCTCTCCTCCACCCCCTCCTCTTCTTCTTCCTCCATGGCCTCTTCCTGTGCTTTGTCCTCTGAACCAGCGGTGCTCCGTAGCCGTTCAAGGGGCTACGCAAGTACGCAGGCAAAAAGATGCCATGCCGTGCTTGCGCTGGTGTGTTTGGGGGACAGAAGCCACACTGGGGCAGAGGTCCTGTCTGCTCTGCAGGGCCAGGCCGAGAGGTGGTTGACGCCACGCCAGCTTAAGCCAGGAATGGTGGTTTGCGACAATGGCACCAACCTCCTCTCCGCCCTCCGACAGGGACAACTGACCCATGTGCCCTGTGTGGCTCACGTCCTTAACCTGGTGGTGCAGCGGTTCTTGGGCAGGTACCCGGGCTTACAGGATGTCCTGAGGCAGGCCAGGAAAGTCTGTGTGCATTTCCGCAGATCTTATAATGCCAGTGCTCGCCTGGCTGAGCTGCAAAAGGAGTTGAACCTGCCCAAGAACCGCCTTATATGTGACATGCCCACCAGGTGGAACTCAACGTTGGCCATGCTGCAGCGGCTGCACACGCAGCAGAGGGCCATCAATGAGTACCTGTGCGACTACGGCACCAGGACAGGGTCAGGGGAGCTTGGTTTTTTTTCTCCACGCCAGTGGGGCATGATCAGGGATGCATGCACTGTCCTGGCACCATTTGAGGAGGCCACGAGGATGGTGAGCAGTGACAGTGCATGCATCAGTGACACTGTACCTCTTGTCCACCTGTTGGAGCACACGCTGCGTGGAATAATGGACAGGGCACTTGAGGCAGAACAGAGGCAGGAAGAGGAGGACTTCCTTGCCTCTCAAGGCCCCCTTTACCCAGACAGTGTTCCTTCTGTCCCACCCATCGCACAGGAAGAGGAGGAGGAGGAGGAGGAGGAGGATTGTGTCAGCATGGAGGTGGAGGCTGGCACTCAGCATCATCAGCAGCAGTCTTTTAGGGATGATTTACAGTCCCAAGAAACCAGTGGACTTGTACGTGGCTGGGAGGAGGTGGCTGCGGATCATGTCGTCCTTAGTGACCCAGAGGACTCCGGACCGAATGCCTCAGCAAACCTACGCTGCATGGCCTCCCTGATCCTGCAAAGTCTGCGGAAGGATCCTCGTATTCTTCGGATCAAGGAGAGGGACCATTACTGGCTGGCCACTCTCCTTGATCCACGGTACAAGGGTAAGGTTGCGGACCTTATGTTACCGTCGCAGAGGGAGCAGAGGATGAGACAACTCCGGGAGGCCTTGCAGAAAGGTCTGTGCAACGCGTTCCCAGAGACTGGGAGGTTACAAACTCCTGGTCCTAGACAACGAGTTGCTGAGGCTTCGGCCAGTCAAAGAAGGAGCGGTGGGGAAGGTGGCCGTCTGACCGATGCGTTCAGACAATTCTTTAGTCCGCAGCCCCAAAGTATGATCGGTTCCAGCAACCATCGCCAGCGTCTGATAAACATGGTGCAGGAATATCTAGGGGCAAGGTCAGACTTGGACACCTTCCCCACCGAAAATCCTCTGGCTTACTGGGTCTTGAGGATGGATCACTGGCCAGAGCTTGCACAGTATGCAATTGAGCTACTGGCCTGTCCTGCATCCAGCGTTCTTTCGGAACGCACATTCAGTGCTGCTGGAGGATTTGTCACGGATCACAGGGTGCGCCTGTCCACCGACTCGGTTGATCGACTGACTTTCATCAAGATGAACCAGTCTTGGATCACCACCAGCTACCACACACCTGATGCTGATATAACAGACTAATTGATTTTAACATGTCACATCCCTTCAAGACTGATGCTGATGCTGAGTGCCTGTGCTGTTATGTTGACTGGCTATCCTCCTCCTCCGAGTCCTCAATGATACGATTGATGATGATAGCTTGGAAGATCATTTTTGTTTATGGGTGCCGCCACCAGTGGCTAAGGCCCAATTTTTCAGCCCCTGTTTAACAGGGGCGTGTAATTACAATTTTTGAAGCAATACTTTGCAACAGGGCTCATTGCTGTGCTCCAAGTACAGTATCTGTGAGGGGTTGGAGTGTTGTGCCACCAGTGCCTAAGGCCCAATTTTTCAGCCCCTGTTTAACAGGGGCGTGTCATTACAATTTTTGAAGCAATACTTTGCAACAGGGCTCATTGCTGTGCTCCAAGTACAGTATCTGTGAGGGGTTGGAGTGTTGTGCCACCAGTGCCTAAGGCCCAATTTTTCAGCCCCTGTTTAACAGGGGCGTGTCATTACAATTTTTGAAGCAATACTTTGCAACAGGGCTCATTGCTGTGCTCCAAGTACAGTATCTGTGAGGGGTTGTAGTGTTGTGCCACCAGTGCCTAAGGCCCAATTTTTCAGCCCCTGTTCAACAGGGGCATGTAATTACAATTCTTGATCTAATAATTCACAGCAGGGCCCATTGCTGCACCCACCAAGAGTAACTCTGAGGGCTTACAGTGTTGTGGCAACGCCACCACCACCACCACCACGAAAGGCCCAATTTTTCAGCCCCTGTTCAAAAGGGGCATATAATTACAATTCTTGATCTAATAATTCACAGCAGGGCCCATTCCTGCACCCACCAAGAGTAACTCTGAGGGCTTACAGTGTTGTGGCAACACCACCACCACCACCATCACCACGAAAGGCCCAATTTTTCAGCCCCTGTTCAACAGGGGCATGCAATTACAATTCTTGATCTAATAATTCACAGCAGGGCCCATTGCTGCACCCACCAAGAGTAACTGTCAGGGCTTACAGTGTTGTGGCACCAGCACCACCATCAAAGGCCCAATTTTTACTACCACTGTTCAACAATTATATGTAATTACAATTCCTGATATAATAGTTGACAGCAGGGCGTTCCAGCACCAACCAAGAGTAACTGTGAGTGCTTACAGTGTTGTGCCAACACCAACAACTAAGGGGCCTATTTCTGCAGAGTATATACGGCAGGTCCCTACTTTCAAACATCCAACTTACAAACGACTCCTACTTGCAAACGCAAGAAGACAACAGGAAGTGAGAGGAAATCTACCCCTAGGAAGGAAAATTCTCTCCTGTAAGAATTAATATGGGAGAAAGGTGTCTCCTCTGTACTGATGCTTTATCACCAATCCTTGTTTCAAGAAAAACACCACATTTCAAAAACAGTTGTCATTGGGACGGAAAGTGAGGTGAAATGTTCTGAACAGGGGCACAGACAGCAAAACAAATGTTACAGGGGTGATAACCCTTACCTATGTTTTCCAAAAAGTTTAAAAATAGATTTTTGGGCTGGAGCTACACTTAAACAATGTACCTGTTCAAAATTACAAACAGATTCTACATAAGAACAAACCTACAGTCCCTGTCTTGTATGCACCGCCTGTATACGGCTGTTCAGAGTATATAGGGCCTTTTTTATTTTATGTGCGGGGTTCCCCTTAATATCCATACAAGACCCAAAGGGGCTGGTAATGGGCTGGGGTAGGGGGGGGGTCATGGGGTAGCTATGCCATTTTTCTTAAAGATTTTCATCCAGATTACCGGGACCATACATTACATTAAAGCCGCAAGCAGTTTTAAATGGCTTTTTTTTCCTTTAGAAGTATCATTTTGTGCAGGGACAGTTCTAAACACGGGAAACACGTGGCACTTCACAGGCATACTTTAGACACCCACCAGGTACGATATTTAAAGGAATATTTGACTTTTTTTTTTCACTTTATGCATCATTAAAATGACTGCTCCCGAAAAACGACCGTTTTTAAAACTTCTTTTTGCATTGATACATGTCCCCTGGTGCAGAACCCGGGTTCCCAAACCCTTTTTAGGACAATAACATGCATAATAGTCGTTATAATTAGCACTTTAGAATTCGAACGTTCGCATCCATTGTATTTAATAGGGTTCTAATGTTCGTACGAACTTTCGGTCCGTTCGCGGGTTCTGGTGCGAACCGAACCCGGGGGTGTTCGGCTCATCACTACAAAGGAGTTTATAAACAAGAATAAACACAGCACACACAGTGAATTCAATTTAACAGCAGTTTATTGGAATAATTTTGGCCACTGTGCTATTTAAGGGGTAAACTTAATTAAACCAAACAATAAACATCAAATATATCATCAAAAAGTTAATTTATTTCAGTAATTCAATTAAAAAAGTGAAACTCATGTATTATATAGATTCATTACACACAGAGTGATATATTACAAGCAGTGGCATAGCGTGGGTTGTCAGCGCCCGGGGCAAGGCAAGAAATTTGCGCCCCCTAACCTGCGGACTTTCCACTACACACTGACCACTAACCCGCACACCACTACACTGCACACTGACCTCTACACACTGACCACTAACCCGCACACCACTACACTGCACACTGACCACTACACACTGACCACTAATCCGCACACCACTACACTGCACACTGACCACTACACACTGACCACTAACCCGCACACCACTACACTGCACACTGACCACTACACACTGACCACTAACCCGCACACCACTACACTGCACACTGACCACTAACCCGCACACCACTACACTGCACACTGACCACTAACCCGCACACCACTACACTGCACACTGACCACTACACACTGACCACTAACCCGCACACCACCACACTGCACACTGACCACTACACACTGACCACTAACCCGCACACCGACCACTACACACTGACCACTAACCCGCACACCACTACACTGCACACTGACCACTACACACTGACCACTAACCCACACACCACTACACTGCATACTGACCACTACACACTGACCACTAACCCGCACACCACTACACTGCACACTGACCACTACACACTGACCACTAACCCGCACACCACTACACTGCACACTGACCACTACACACTGACCACTAACCCGCACACCACTACACTGCACACTGACCACTACACACTGACCACTAACCCGCACACCACTACACTGCACGCTGACCTACTTGACCATTACACTAACCCACCCGACACCTACACTAACCCACCCGACACCTACACTAACCCACCCGACACCTACTTCCTGCACTACTCACATTACACTGACCCATCTGACACCAACACTGACTATTACACTGACTGACACATACACTGACCCCCGACACCTACCTGACACATACACTGACCCACCGACCTTACACCTACACTGAAATATGTAAAATGAGGTACAGCGCTAAATGAATAAATAAATGAATGTCAAGAGGTGTAACGTGAAGAATTGGTGAAATGGAAAACTAATGCAGAGTCTCAAGTTTCTTAAATTCATATGAGTGCAAGTAATTTTCAATTGAATGAAATTAAGACATAAAAATTAGTGAAGGAGGAAAAATATTGCACTGCGGGACAAAAGGACAGGTTGAAGTTGGAACACAAGTAGAGGCAGCTCCTCTAATAGGCCCTGAATATATACCTATAAGAAGTGAGTGCGAGTAGGAGGAAGAGGGCGCCAGCCTTCTGGAGGTAAAAGAACAGATATGCGTAGAGAAAAAACACCACAATAAAAAATGATTGGGGGGAAAAACAACTCACTTTAGGATGTGAAGAAGGTGCTTATCATCTGAGGAGCAGTGGGTCTTGCTCGGGCACTGTGGTGGAGGATAGTGTGGTGGCTACACTGGCGGATATGAGTGAGACAGATGCCTGTGGTGTGATGGTATGGAGTCCGCAGGAGGGATGTCCAGCGGCTCAGGTGGATATTGGCGGCTGCCGATAAGATGTCACCGGCTGCAGATGGAGTGTACCAGTGGCTCCATTCTTGGATACTGTCACCATAGTATCCAATGATAGAGCCGCTGTGTACACTCAATCTGCAGCTGTCAACATCCCAGGTGGGCATATTTATTGTTATGGGGCACACTGATGGGCACATTTTACGTTAAGGGACACGCTGATTGGCATATTTTCAGTGTGCCCATTTACATTAGGTGTGCTCGTCAGAGTGATGCATTACATCAGGTGTGCCCATCAGAGTGCCACTTACATCAGGTGTCTCCATTACATCAGGTGTGCCTATCAGAGTGCTCCTTTACATTAGGTGCCCCAAAATAATGCCACCTTACATCAGTTGTCTGCATCAGCGTGTCCCTTTAATAAAATAAGGGGCATGCTGATGGGCACATTTTATGTTAAGGGGCACACCAAAATATGCCAATCAGTGTATCCCTTAACATAAAATGTGCCCATCAGTGTGCCCTTTAACATTAAATATGCCCACCTGGGATGTTGACAGCTGCAGATTGAGTGTAAACTATGGTGACAGTATCCAAAGATGGCGCCGCTGGTACACTCCATCTGCAGCCGCTGACATCTTATCGGCAGCCGCCAATATCCACCTGAGCCGCTGGACATCCCTCCTGCAGACTCCATACTTTCACACCACAGGCATCTGTCTCACTCATATCCGCCAGTGTAGCCACCGCACTGTCCTCCACCACAGACCCGAGCAACAGCAACAATTATTTTTTTAGCAGCACCAACCAGCCCCCCCCCCGCTTCTCAACCTGCCCTGCTCCCCAAGTGTCCCGCAGCTCAATGTTGAAAAGTTGGGAGGCATGTATGTAATGCATCCCCTCAGGGCATTCGACATGCCAAATACCTCATTATTTAACCACTTACATGCTGAAAGCCTGAGGGGATGCATTACATAGTAGGATTAACCATTTAACCCCTTACATGCTGAAAGCCCTGAGGGGATACATCATGAAGCTGAGCTCAGTAAATTATTAATCCGATCCGATTCCTGCAGGAGGGGGGGGGGGTCGGCTTGGAGGGGGCTTTTGGCATCAGGCATGTAATGTAACTAACTCTCTGTACTTACAGTAGGCCCGCAGACATGCTGCGTGTGTAGTGGCTGGCTGTGGCTGGCTGGCTGGCTGGCTGACTGGCTGGCTGGCTGACTGGCTGGCTGACTGGCTGGCTGACTGGCTGACTGACTGACTGGCTGACTGACTGACTGGCAATGGCAATGCTGCTAACACTTGGCATGGCGGTGGCGTGACTCCGGTCTAACTGCTGCTGACCCGCGGCTGCTCCGAGTCCCATCTGAGATGTCTCCCTGCCTCCCTCAGACTTACCTCCTTTTTTTGTAGTCCAGATCGAGATCGGTATGCCACAGTGCCGAGTTCTCAGTCCCAGATGAAGTCCACTGCCAGATCCGGTGTCTTGTCGTGCAGACAGGAGGACGGAGGTGGAGAAGATAGCGGCGGCTTACAGAAGCGCGGGCGCCACCTGCGTACAAGGACTGGCCAGCCCCCCTGCAGCACATGACTACATTCGCCCAATCACAGGGCGCCAGCTTCCACAATATGGACTGGCCAGCCCCCCTGCAGCACATGACTACATTCGCCCAATCACAGGGCGCCAGCTTCCGCAATATGGCGGCCGGGACACAGTGGATGGAATTTTTACGTACTTGAGAAAAGTGACACCGGTGTGGGATTTCGCGCCCCCCCCCCAATGTTGCGCCTGGTGTGGCGGCCCCCCCTGCCCCCCCCATGCTACGCCTCTGATTACAAGCATTTCTTATTATTAATTTTGATGATTATAGCTTACTGCTAGTGAAAACCCCAAATTCAGTATCTCAGAAAAATTGAATATTACATAAGACCAATTAAAAAAAGGATTTTTAATACAGAAATGTTGGCTTACTGAAATGTATGTCCATGTAGAGTATAGTATGCACCCAATACTTGGTCAGGGCTTCTTTTGCATGAATTACTGCATCAATGTGGCGTGGCATGGAGGAAGTGGCCTTGAGCTTGTCTGCATTGTTGGGTCTGGTGTTGCTCATCTTCCTCTTGACAATACCCCACAGATTGTCCATGGGGTTTTGGTCGGGTGAGTTTTATGGCCAGTCAAGCACAGTGATACCATGATCAATAAACCAGGTATTGGTATTTTTGCCAGTGTGGACAGGTGCCAAGTCCTGCTGTAAAATAAAATCAGCATCTCCATAAAGCTGGTCAGCAGAGGGAAGCATGGAGTGCTCTAGATTATTCTAGTAGAGCACTGTGCTAACTTTTGACTTGATAAAACACAGTGGACCAACACCAGCAGATGACATGGCTCCCCAAATCATCACTCACTGTGGAAATCTCACATTGGACTTCATGCAACTTGGATTCTGTGCCTCTCCACTCTTCCTCCAGACTCTGAGACCTTGATTATTAAATTAAATGCAATATATACTTTCATCCAAAAAGAGGACTTTAGACCACTGAGCAACAGCCCAGTCCTCTTTCTCCTTAGCACAGGTAAGATGCTTCTGATGTCATCTCTGGTTCAGGAGTGTCTTGACACAAGGAATGCGACAGTTGTAGCCCATGTCCAGGACACATCTGTATTTGGTGGCTCTTGAAGCACTGACACCAGCCATAGTCCACTCCTTGTGAATCTCCCCCAAATTCTTGAATGGCCCTTTCTTCACAATCCTCTCAAGGCTGCGGTTATCCCTGTTGCTTGTGCACCTTTTTTTTGTGGCGGGTGTCAATGACTGTCTTCTGGACAACTGTCATGTCAGCAATCTTCCCCATGATTGTGTAACCTACTGAACCAGACTGAGGAAACCTTTATAGGTGTTTGAGATAATTAGCTGATTAGAGTGTGACACCACAAGTCTACAATATTGAACTTTTTCACAGTTTAAAATTTTTCCGAGAAATTAAATATTGGGTTTTTACTAGCTGTAAGCCATAATCGTCAAAATTTAAAGAAAGAAATGCTTGTAATTAGGGATGAGCTTTATGTTCAAGTCGAACATGAATTAGACTCGAACATTGGCTGTTTGCCCATTTGGCGAACAGCGAACAATTTGGGGTGTTCGTGGCAAATTCGAAAAGCCGCGGAACACCCTTTAAAAGTCTGAGGGAGAAATCTAAAGTGCTCATTTTAAAGGTTAATATGCAAATTATTGTCATAAAAAGTGTTTGGGGACCCGGGTCCTGCACCAGGGGACATGAATCAATGCAAAAAAAGTTTTAAAAACGGCCATTTTTTCGGGAGCAGTGATTTTAATAATGCTTAAAGTGAAACAATAAAAGTGAAATATTCCTGTAAAGCAGCGTATGTTTCCCGTGTTTAGAATTGTCCCTGCACAAAATGTAATTTCTGAAGGAAAAAAAGTAATTTAAAACCACTCGCGGCTATAATGAATCCCCGGTCCCCAGCAATACGGAGAAAAGTCATTGAAAAAAAACGTCAGGGGTCCCCCCAGTACATTACCAGGCCCTTTGGGTCTGGTATTAATATTAAGGGGAACCCCTACCATTTTTTTCAATGACTTTTATCTGTATTGCCGGACCCGACAATTTATTAATAGATGCTATAGTTTTAAATTACTTTTTTTCCTTCAAAAATGACATTTTGCGCAGGGAACCAAAAAAAATAAAAAATACGTGGGGGTCCCCCCAAAATTCCACTACCAGGCCCTTCAGGTCTGGTATGGATATTAAGGGGAACCCCGCACCAAAATAAAAAATAAAATGGAGTGGGGTCCCCCAAAAAATCCATTCCAGACCCTTCAGGTCTGGTATGGATTTTAAGGGAAACCCCACACCAAAATTAAAAAAAAAATGGCGTGGAGTTCCCCCAAAAATCCATACCAGACCCTTTTCCAAGCACGCAACTTGGCAGGCCACAGGAAAAGAGGGGGGGATGAGAGAGCGCCCCCCTCCTGAACCATACCAGGCCACATGCCCTCAACATGGGGAGGATGTCCCCATGTTGATGGGGACAAGGGCCTCATCCCCACAACCCTTGCCCGGTGGTTGTGGGGGTCTGCGGGTGGGGGGCTTATCGGAATCTGGAAGCCCCCTTTAACAAAGAGGACCCCCAGATTCCACTCCATATTTTTTTTTTGGTGCGGGGTTCCCCTTAATATCCATACCAGACCTGAAGGGCCTGATATGGAATTTTGGGGGGACCCCCACGCATTTTTAAAAAAAAATTGGGTTCCCTGCGCAAAATGTCTTTTTTGAAGAAAAAAAAGTCATTTAAAACTACTGCATCTATTAATGAATTGTCCGGTCCGGCAATACAGATAAAAGTCATCGAAAAAAAGTGGTTTTAAATTACTTTTTTTCCTTCAGAAATGACATTTTGTGCAGGGACAATTCTAAACACGGGAAACATGCGCTGCTTTACAGGCATACTTTAGACACCCCCCAGGTACGAAATTTAAAGGAATATTTAACTTTTATTGTTTCACTTTAAGCATTATTAAAATCACTGCTCCCGAAAAAACGGCCATTTTTAAAACTTTTTTTTCCATTGATACATGTCCCCTGGGGCAGGACCCGGGTCCCCAAACACTTGTTATGACAATAACTTGCATATTAACCTTTAAAATGAGCACTTTTGATTTTTCATGTTTGTGTCCCATAGACTAAAGCCCTGTACACACGATCGGATTTCCTATGGATTCTAATCCAATGGATTTTTCCATCGAAAATCCGATGAAGATGACTTCCATCAGTCTTGCCTACACACCATCAGTCAAAAATCCGACCGTCCAAAACGCTGTGACGTACAACACGTATGACGGCACTATAAAGGGGAAGTTCAAATCCAATGGCGCCACCCTTTGGGCTGCTTTTGCTGATTTTGTGTTACCGCGTGTTAGTAAAAGTTTGGTGAGAGCCGATTTGCGCTTTTCAGTCTCCGTGCTTTTTTTCAGATCGTTTTCTGCGTTTCAGTTTGTGCTTGTGGGTTCGTATTTGTCTTGCAGTGTGTGCAGTCAGGTCGTTTCTGTTTTGCAGTGCCTTCTTGGCCGCTCGTTACTGTTTTTCAGGTCGTTCTTCACAGGCCTTGGTGTTCCTCAATGCGTTCTGTTTAAGTTCGTTCTGACCAGCCGATCGGTTTAAAGCCATGTTGAAAGTACGTTCTCATCGTAGAGCTCGTGCTGCGTATGCGCTTGGTGTTGCGGTTAATACTGTTACCCGAGTTCAGTCCATGAACAGGGCGAGGAGGAGTCCATGGACCAAGAATTGGTTGCTCCAGCGGGACCAATTCTCTCATATGCCTCTGCTGCGGGAAATCCAGGAAAATAATCCTGATGACTTCAGGAATTATCTCCGGATGACGGACCCCGTTTTTCACCGTCTGTTGGATTTGCTGTCCCCCTATATCACAAGGCAGGACACTGTGATGCGCCAGGCCATCACTGCCGAGCAGAGGCTTATTGCCACGTTGAGATACCTAGCGACTGGGAGAAGCTTGCAGGACCTCAAGTTCACAACAGGCATCTCCCCCCAGGCTCTGGGACTCATTAACCCTGAAACGTGTTCTGCCATCATACAAGTCATGCAGAAGGACTATATTAAGGTAAGTTTTCTCCTTTAATATCACATTCTATGTTTTGAATGTTTGCTAATGACTTGTATTTCTTTCATCCTTCCCAAATTACCATGATTGTAATATGCTGTGAATGTCCCCTTTGTCCCCATGCATGCTGTTACTTTTAAATGCTCCTTTTTTTGGCCTACATGCATTTTTTTTTGGTTTGCATAAACATGCATGGTTCAATAAAGAAAACATATAAAAACAATGGAACTTACAAAGTTCAACCTTAATAAAAACATGAGATGGGGTGATGTCACCCCTGAACCATCCAACATTTGAAGATGCATACAGTTTGTGTGCCAAATGGGTATTTTCATCCTGATCCCATGGCTAAAGTCAACATGTTCTATCTGCCAGCATGGGGGATCAATGGACGTGTTTTGGGGGTGCAAACCCTTCCTCTCACCTACTTGAGTAGCGCCCCCAAAACTCAGACATAGATATCCTGTGACGGCCTATAGCACATGTTGACACACTGTGTGCATCTTCATATTTTGGCTTGTGGTAAAACAACAAGAGCAAAAAAAAAAAGGGGGGGGGGGGTCAGACTATTCGCCCCAAAATATCAATGATGTTTTTATATTTTTGCTCAATCACATTCATCCTATTCCTCATAATGTCCATTTTGCTAATACATTCCATTATTTCTTGAATTATGATTTGGGCACTAGCACTTGAGAAAGGAGTAGTAGGAGTTTCTGACACACCACCATGTTCATCCCCTAAAAAAAAAAAAAAAAACGTATTAGAAAGATGCAGGCCTACATCTCTTTACCTGAAGCTGTGGTGACAGACACTGACTGATCGTTGTGGTGATAAGCTCCACCTCTCCTTCCTCCACCTCTCCTTCCTCCACCTCTGCTTCCTCCACCTCTGCTTCCTCCACCTCTACTTCCTCCACCTCTACTTCCTCCACATGCTGACCTTGGGGTTCTTTCAGAGCTTGGGGTTATTTCTGTGGTCTGTGCTTCCTAGGCTCCTCAGATTGGTGTCCTCCAGTCTTCTCTCCCCTATGAGAATGAAAACAAAGGTATCCTTACCACACAGATATTTGAGGGCATAAATTGGAAACATTGCTTGGAAGTGGGGTACAATTGTTTGTTTTGGCAGAGTTCCAAGATGAACACATGAGATTTTTGGAATTCCACAAAGCAGAAATACTTTCATATTTGGTCCAAAGTAACACACATGGAGACACCCCAAAGTATCCACTGGAGCACCTGTGTGGGACACCCTAAAAAGGTTGTTCTGGTGGCCCACACTATAGTGCTCCTGAGTCCAGATGTGTAACCAGCTGCTGAGTGTCCTCTCCTTTACACTGAATCTAGTTTAGCATTTCACATTCTACTTACAAACACATCATCCAGACAACAATGTTTATAAACGTTGTTTTAACACAAATAGGCCTGACCACATGTGGTTTAGGTGTATCTGTGCAAAACATGTGATTTAAGACGATCGCTGTTTACTAAAAGCATTCCAAAATTTGGCCACTAAACTAACATGAAAGTTGCCATTTTACAATGTGAAACCAGTCAATCCAAGCACATGGAGCAAAACATGCAAGAATAAATGTTACAATTTGAAATAACACAGGAAAAAAATTTACTTTTTTCCAGGATTTTTTTAATCTTCCTATACTGCTCCGGCTCCCTTAGCTTCAGGTCAGACCACCTTTTACGGAGTTGCT
Source organism: Rana muscosa (assembly GCA_029206835.1). Taxonomy (NCBI): domain Eukaryota; kingdom Metazoa; phylum Chordata; class Amphibia; order Anura; family Ranidae; genus Rana; species Rana muscosa. The sequence goes on along the minus strand of CM055117.1, from coordinate 683,258,931 downwards.
CCTTGGATCTCCTGACCCCAAAGTTATTATAGAGACTCCTCGCGACTTTGTCCATTATTTTGGACTTCCTGAGATTAGGGGTGTTGTATGGCCCATGCTTCCCATCGTAATCTTTCCTCCGCAGGATGCCCACCATCTCCGCCATCTCAACAAATGACATATTAGACGCCTTGTATCTTTTATTCCTGGATCGGGACGTTCCCACCTCCGGGCTTTCCTCGTCGGTACTTAATAAAACATGCACCTGTGTCACCGCCATGTCGTCGTCTCCCACTGTGCGCCGAACGAGAAGGGGCGGGGAAATTCAGAAAAAGACCGCCATGGGCGGGCGACGCGGGCGGAGTTTCACGCATGCGCAGGGTATATAAATGGTAAACGAGGTTGTGGGTGCGCGGATTAAGGACGACCGGAAGTGCATAACGAATCCAACGAAGGTAAGAATGAAACTTGGGGCATCAGTGGCCTATACTGGTTCATGATTGGAAAGGCCTATATTGGGATAAGATTAGGACAATTTAAGCTGACCTACTGTTTTTGTATTGTGTTTTATCTTGCAGAAATTAATATGCAGAAATTAAGAGAGCCAGATATAATGCTTGCCTTCATAGAAAAATACAGAGAAATTAGCAACTTGTGGGAGATAAAAAACAGTTTGTACCACAACACTGTGGTACGAAGGGCAACAATAGAAAAGTTAGCTGCATATATGAAGACCAGGATCCCAGAGGCAGACTATAGCATGATGAACAATAAAATTAACAACATGAGGAATTCCTACAAAAAATGGTACAAAGAGGTCCGCGATTCAAAGAGATCAGGAGCAGCAGCAGACAAAGTAGTTCAGCCCAAGCTGTAGTACTTCAAACATCTGGAATTTATTGACGACCAGATTGAATTCAGGGAATCACTTTCCAGCCTTCCTTCCACCCTTCCCTCCAGCGTTCCCTCCACCCTTCTTTCCACCCTTCCCTCCAGCGTTCCTTTCACCCTTCCCTCCACCCCTGCAGAGGGGGAAGAGGAGCAACCTGAGCTGGAAGAGCCGGATCTGTGCATCTTTAGCCAGGTATAGTATTTTAAAACATATTTATTGGCCTAGAATTATTATTGTGAACTAGATGTTATTATTCACAAATGAAATAATTTAAAAAATATTAAAATAAAAACATAGTGGCCAGAAATGATTGGTACAGTATTGAAAAATTCTGGGGTCAGAATGAGAGTCTTTGATATTTATTTAACATTCAAATTGCAACAGTCATGAGATGAAAATTGTGTGTGATTGATGAACCAAAAACTAACTATGTCCCTTTTTTATACACAGGATGAGCTCAGCCAGGAGGAAGAGGCTCCGGAATGTGGCAGGCAGGAGGAGGCAGGGGTGAGTGGCAGCCAGGAGGAGGCCGGGCCAAGTGGCACTCAGCAGGTCCCCAGGCCTAGTGGCAGCACCCAGTCCCAAGTGCCTCCCCTCCACGTCATACCCAAAAAAAGTCGCAGGATGACACAGGTGGAGGAGGAGTCACTAAAAATTATCAGGGACGCTGCAGCCATAATGAGGGCTCCCCTCAACCCTGTTGAGGGCTTTAGCGCCTACCTGGCTGATAAGCTGCAGAAACTTGAGGAGGGACAACGTGCCCTCTCTCAGCACCTTTTAATACTGTTCTTCACACGGCGGGGAGGGGCCAGCTGACACAGGCAACACATCTGTGCAATCTGGCCCATCCTTCTCCTCCTTCTCCTCCTCCTCCTGCCACACTACCACCAACAGAGCCACAGCCTGCAAGGGGGCGTGGACAGGGCCGTGGAAGGAATGCTGCAGGGAATCATGGAGGGAAGGCTACAAGGAAGACCAGAAAGTGATTCCCTGGCTTCAAGCTGCTCTGCCTGAAGATGCAGTTTGTTGGAGTACCACAGCTTGGGGACATGTATGTCTTCGGCTGCTGCTCCTGATTTCCTCATGTTGTTAATTTTATTGTTCATCATATTCATGTCTGCCTTTGGGGTCCAAAGTCTTAGGGAGATCTGGCTTTAAAAATATATAAAATTATGCATGAGATCACAAGAAACAATAAAGAAATACGTTTGACAGAACTCGGTATAAATATCAGCAGCAAAATGTTTTATTAGAAAACAATGTGCTGCATTAAATGAGGCAATAATTAGCAGAATGACGAATGTGCTTGCTCCATTACGAACGCTAGTTTTACCAGAACGAGTACTCCCGTCTCCTAATTCTGTCTGAGCATGCGTGGGTTTTTGATCCGATGGAGTTCCACACAGACGATCAGAATTTGCTATTGTTTTTTTTCCATCGGATAAATTTAAAACATGTTCTATTTTTTCGCACCGATGGAAAAAAGACCAATGGGGCCCATACACAATCGGTTTGTCCGATGAAAAAAGTCCATCGGACTGTTTTCACCGGTAAAACCGATTGTGTGTACAGGGCTTAACGGTGTTCGCGTGTTAAAAAATTTTTTTTGCCTGTTCGCATGTTCTGGTGCGAACCGAACCGGGGGGGGGGGGTTCGGCTTATCCCTACTTGTAATATATCACTGTGCGTATAATGAATCTATATAATACAGTCATAGCCGAAATTATTGGCACCCCAGACATTTTTCCAGAAAATCAAGTATTTCTCACAGAAAAGTATTGCAGTAACACATGTTTTGCTATACACATGTTTATTCCCTTTGTGTGTATTGGAACAAAACCAAAAAAGGGAGGAAAAAAAGCAAATTGGACATAATGTCACACAAAACGCCAAAAATGGGCTGGTCAAAATTCTTGGCACCCTTTCAAAATTGTGGATAAATAAGATTGTTTCAAGCATGTGATGCTCCTTTAAACTCACCTGGGGCAAGTAACAGGTGTGGGCAATATAAAAATAACACCTGAAAGCAGATAAAAAGGAGAGAAGTTCACTTAGTCTTTGCATTGTGTGTCTGTGTGTGCCACTCTAAGCACGGACAACAGAAAGAGGAGAAGAGAACTGTCTGAGGACTTGAGAACCAAAATTGTGGAAGAATATCAACCATCTCAAGGATACAAGTCCATCTCCAGAGATCTAGATTTGCCTTTGTCCTCAGTGCTCAACATTATCAAGAAGTTTGCAACCCATGGAACTGTAGCTAATCTCTCTGGCCGTGGACGGAAGAGAAAACTTGATGAAAGGTTGCAACGCAGGAAAGTCCGGATGGTGGATAAGCAGCCCCAAACAAGTTTCAAATAAATTCAAGCTGTCCTGCAGGCTCAGGGAGCAACAGTGTCAGCGCAAACTATCCGTCGACATTTAAATGAAATGAAATGCTATGGCAGGAGACCCTGGAGGACCCCACTGCTGACACAGAGACATAAAAAAGCAAGACTACAGTTTGCCAAAATGTACTTGAGTAAGCCAAAATCCTTCTGGGAAAACGTCTTGTGGACAGATGAGACCAAGATAGAGCTTTTTGATAAAGCACATCATTCTACTGTTTAACGAAAATGGAATGAGGCCTACAAAGAAAAGAACACAGTACCTACAGTGAAATATGGTGGAGGTTCAATGATGTTTTGGGGTTGTTTTGCTGCCTCAGGCACTGGGTGCCATGGATGTGCGCAAGGCATCATGAAATCTGAGAATTGCCAAAGGATTTTGGGTCGCACTGTAGAGCCCAGTGTCAGAAAGCTGGGTTTGTGTCAGAGATCTTGGGTCTTCCAGCAGGACAATGACCCCAAACATACGTCAAAAAGCACCCAGAAATGGATGGCAACAAAGCGCTGGAGAGTTCTAAAGTGGCCAGCAATGAGTCCAGATCTAAATCCCATTGAACACCTGTGGAGAGATCTTAAAATTGCTGTTGGGAAAAGGCACTCTTCCAATAAGAGAGACCTGGAGCAGTTTGCAAAGGAAGAGTGGTCCAAAATTACGGGTGAGAGGTGTAAGAAGCTTATTGATGGTTATAGGAAGCGACTGATTTCAATTATTTTTTCCAAAGGGTGTGCAACCAAATATTAAGTTAAGGGTGCCAAGAATTTTGACCAGCCCATTTTTTGAGTTTTGTGTGACATTATGTCCAATTTGCTTTTTTTCCTCCCTTTTTTTGTTTTATTCCAATACACACAAAGGGAATAAACATGTGTATAGCAAAACGTGTTACTGCAATACTTTTCTGTGAGAAATACTTGATTTTCTGGACAAATTTCTGGGGTGCCAACAATTTTGGCTATGACTGTATATGAGTTTCACTTTTTGAATTCAAATACTGAAATAAAACTTTTTGATGATATTCAAATTTTTTGAGATGCACCTGTATATATACTGTATATATATTTATATATAGTCGTCTTTGGCTAAACCATAAATAACAAACCAAAATTCAGCCACAATGTCCGTCCAGCTAAAGTAGATGACTAAATCCCCACTAAACATGATGGTATTAAGACAATAAAATGGGAGGATGGGTTGGAACCACGGTCCGTTTCCTTCTGAGGCTGCAGCAGCGCGGGAGCAGCGACTTTTTAAGGGGTAGAAAGTGTGGTCTGTGAATGCCTGCCAAAACCAGTCAATTCGTCACCTATTGCTACGCAAGGTTGCAAGGTTCCTGCTGCAATCTTCAATGGAAACCTGCAAAGAAAGGCGGGAAGAGGGAGATATAACCACTCCCCTTTGTATTATCCCATGAGGATCCCGCTGAGGGCTAGGGACCAGGTCATTTATCTTTTAACCTATAGTGACAAGGAATGCATCTTTCATATATCTCAGGAATCTAAAGGCATTATAAACCTTCCTATATTTTTGTAAAGAATAGGCCTATCAATTGAGTCTTTGGTTCAAACATGATAGCTGATCTTCAGACATGTATTTTGTGATATTTTGACTTTTTTCCTTGATGATTGAACATCATTTGACATAATTAGATCCCTATTTGTGGTCCACAAAATGATATACTTAAAATGTGTCTCCCCAACACCTTCCTTGGTGGACGAGTGGATATATGAACTAAAACAGGTTCACTGCCTCTGAGAAGGATACTTGTTATTTTCACAATGCCATGCACAAATTTGACAATATTTGGCCTTGTTTATCTTTTGGCACAATAAATTGCCCTGTTTGAAATACCTATTCTTGATCTATTAAAGTAACATTAAAGTGGAGCTCCACCCTAAATAGCAACTTTTGCTATTTGGAACCCTCCCCCCCTCCGGTGTCACAATTGACACCTTTCAGGGGGGAGGGGGGTGAAGATACCTGTCTAAGACAGGTATTTTCACCCACATCCGGGAGTCCTGTCTCCGGGAACCTGCGGGAGTTACGTCACTTCCCGCAGACTTCCCTTGGTGTTCTGGGAGACACTCGGCTCCCAGAACACAGGAGCACCAATCAGAACGGCGCAGCGCGACTCGCGCATGCGCCGTAGGGAACCGGGCATGAAGCCGCAGGGCTTCACTTCCTGGTTCCCTCAGCGAGGATGGCGAGGGAGCAGCAGAGCGACGAGCGGATCGCTCGTCCTCTGCTGCGGACGTCGCTGGACTCCAGGACAGGTAAGTGTCCAAATATTAAAAGCCAGCAGCTGCTGTAGCTGTAGCTGCTGGCTTTTAATATTTTTTTTTCCGGCGGAGCAACCCCTTTAACCAGTTAAGGACCACCCTATAGCATATTTACTGTGCAGAATCACACACACACACACACACATATATATATATATATATATATATATATATATATATATATATACTGTACATAATTGTGCACTTCTGCCTAGGGGCTGGGCACTGGATGAAGTTCTGCCTATGTAAACAAGGCAGATCTCTGATATGACAGGGAGGAAGGGATGGATTTTGTGTCCTGCAAAAGCAGGTCATGAAATATATTACTTCTCTAAATAAAAGTAGCACACATAGTACAGTAAAACACTGACTAGGCTCACAGTTAACCCTTTGATCACACTAGATCAGTGGTTCTCAACCTTTCTAGTGCCGTGACCCCTTGATAAAATTTCCCAAGTTGTGGGGACCCCTAACAGTAAAATTATTTTCGTAGCGTGGGTTGTCAGCACCCAAGGCAAGACAAGTAATTTGCGCCCATAACCTATGGACATTTAGCGCTCCCTGAGTCTCTTCCACTCATACAGTATTAAAACCCCTTGTAGTACATTTTAGGATGTACCACTCTTTCTCTTTGGTCTCCTTTCTTTCCCCTTTATCTCTCTCTATTCCAATTTCTTGTTTTTTTCCCATTCCTCTCTCTAGCCATCTTTTTATTTTTTTCTCTTATTCTTTCTCTCCCTTTTTTTCTTTGTTCCTCCCCCTCTTTTCCTCTCCCGTCCATGTATTCTCTAATTTTATTCCTTCTCTTACTCCTTGGTGGGGGGGGGGGGTTGGGGGGAATGGGGATCAGTGGTAGTGCTGGTGGGGGTTTGGATCAGTGGCAGTGTTGGGGGATGTTCTGATCAGCCAACTTAGGTGCTCTTGATCAAGGTCATCTGCTGATCCGAGAACTGTAGTGGGGAATTTTAATTCTTCTTAATCACAGGCAGTGTTACTGTGTCTCTGACTTTGTGGTGTCTCGTAGCAGTGACACCTATGCTGAAATCAGTAGATAGGGTCTCCTCCAGCCCCTCCCACTTCACAATCCTCACCAGTCAGCTGACCTCTAGTCTCTGCCCCCCATCCATGCCGTGAACTAAATTGGCGGCTGTGAGGAGGCCGAGTGGGCGGCCCGCGGGCTCCAGGAACAGCCCAGCTGGGCGGCCACAGGCTCCAGGGACAGCTCTGCTGGGCGGCCGCAAAAAAGCTGGGAGAGAGGTGTGGGCTTCAGGAACAGCCCAGGATTCGGTGACCCCTGGCAAATCATCATTCGACCCCCAAGGGGGTCCCGACACCCAGGTTGAGAACCACTGCCCTAGATGATTAACCCCTTCCCAGCCAGATTTATAAGTTTTAGCACTGATCACTGTATTAGTGTCACTGGTTCCCACAAAGTGTCAAAAGTGTCAGTTAGTGTCCAACTGACTACCGAAATATCCTACAGTCCCGCTATAAGTCGCTGATAGCCGCCATTACTAGTATTAAAAAAAGAAATCCAGTTTATATACTGAAAGGTGCAATTTCACCTTTAATCACTAGTATTATCTTATTATAAAATGTATAGAAAACAAAATCAAATCCCTGGGTAAGATAATGAAGGTTTTCTATAGCAGCGCTCAGGTGGTCAATACACTCTGATGTCCACTCGCTCTTATTTGCAGTTCATAAGAGTACATATAGAACTTGTGCAAAAATGCTGAAAATGACATAGATCTCCAGGTGTCTTCTTAACCACTTAACGACCGCCCACTGTAAATATACGTCGGCAGAATGGCACAGACAGGCAGAATCACGTATATCTACGTGACTGCCTTTGTATAGTTGGGGGGTCCGATCGGACCCCCCTTCTTTACAATGAGCGGTGGTTAACTGATCGGGAGCGATCAGGCATGAGGGGACGGCCGTTCGATTCCGGCCACCCCCCTCTCGATCGCTCCCGGCGAATGAGAGAGCTTCCCCTGCCTGTGTAATGTTTACACAGGCTGGAGGAAGTGATGTCATCTCTCCTGCGGCGCTCACATATACCGAGCGCCGTACAGGAGAAGATGCCAGGTTAGTGCACAAAACACTACACTGACACCATGACACATAGGTACATAAATCGCCCCCCCAGGCCCCCCCAGGCCCCCCCAGACACCCCCAGATCACCCCCAGTTCACCCTCCAGCCCCCAGCCACAGTGTCACTGATTGCAGTGACCATTTATTTACTGATCACTGCAATCAGTGACATTTGTGACTGTAAAAGTGTCACCAAAGTTTAGTTTTAGGTCCAGTGTAGCCCCCTAACCCCCCTAATAAAGGTTTAACCCCCTGATCGCCCCCCAGATAACCCTTTCACCCCCTATCACCACTGTCGCTAAGCGATAATTTTTCTGATCGCCATATTAGCGTCGTGATGCCGATCGGTAGCCAGTAATTTTTTTTAGGTTGGCCGCAGGTTTTTATAGCGTCGAGTACCCCCATATATTACCTAATAAAGGTTTAACCCCCTTGATCGCCCCCCCCCAGGTAACCCTTTCACCCTCTAGCACCGCTGTCACTACGCGATCGTTTTTCTGATCGCTGTTTTATTGTCGGTGATGCCGATCGGTAGCCAGTTTTTTTAGGTTCGCCGCAGGTTTTTATAGCGTCAGGTACCCCCATATATTACCTAATAAAGGTTTAACCCCCTTGATCGCCCCACAGGTAACCCTTTCACCCCCTATCACCACTCTCGCTAAGCGATCATTTTTCTGATCGCTGTCTTATTGTCGGTGATGCCGATCGGTAGCCAGTTATTTTTTTTAGGTTCGCCGCAGGTTTTTATAGCGTCAGGTACCCCAATATATTACCTAATAAAGGTTTAACCCCTTGATCGCCCCCCAGGTAACCCTTTCACCCCCTATCACCACTGTCGCTAAGCGATTGTTTTTCTGATCGCTGTCTTATTGTCGGTGATGCAGATCGGTAGCCAGTAATTTTTTTTAGGTTCGCCGCAGGTTTTTATACTGTCAGGTACCCCCATAAATTTTCTAATAAAGGTTTAACCCCCTTGATCGCCCCCCCAGGTAACCCTTTCACCCCCTATTACCACTGTCGCTAAGCAATCATTTTTCTGATCGCTGTCTTATTGTCGGTGATGCAGATCGGTAGCCAGTATTTTTTTTTAGGTTCGCCGCAGGTTTTTATAGCGTCAGGTACCCCCTTAAATTATCTAATAAAGGTTTAACCCCCTTGATCGCCCCCCAGGTAACCCTTTCACCCCCTATCACCACTGTCGCTAAGCGAACATTTTTCTGATCGCTGTCTTAGCGTCGGTGATGCAGATCGGTAGCCAGTAATTTTTTTTAGGTTCGCCGCAGGTTTTTATAGCGTCAGGTACCCCCATATATTATCTAATAAAGGTTTTAACCCCCTAATTGCCCCTAGTTAACCCTTTCACCAGTGATCACCATATAAGTGTTACGGGTGACGCTGGTTAGTTAGTTTGCTTTTTATAGTGTCAGGGCACCCGCCGTATATATAACCCAATAAAGGTTTAACCCCCTGATCGCCCGGCGGGTGATATCAATTAGGTTTTAGCGTCAGAGAGGGTCTGCGTCACACCCCAGGCAGCGTCAGGTTAGTGCCAGTAACGCTAACACCCACGCGTTAAGCATACACCCCCCTTAGTGGTATAGTATCTGATCAGATCAATATCTGATCTGATCAGATCTATACTAGCGTCCCCAGCAGTTTAGGGTTCCTAAAAATGCAGTGTTAGCGGGATCAGCCCAGATACCTGCTAGCACCTGCGTTTTGCCCCTTCGTCCAGCCCAGGCCACCCAAGTGCAGTATCGATCGATCACTGTCACTTACAAAACACAACACACATAACTGCAGCGTTCGCAGAGACAGGCCTGATCCCTGCGACTCCAGTGCTGTAGGAGGTGATTTCACCACCACAGTTAAAAAAAAAAGCATATATGCCGAAGCATTGGGGCAGCAGGGGCGGAGGAGCGATTTTGCTCCTAATGCCGCGTACATACGGTCGAAATTCCGACGGAGGCTTGCCCGTGGAAAAGTCCGACCATGTGTGTGCGGCATAACTTTTTTTGCGGGAGGATGCCCCCATGCTTCGGCATATATAAATGGTGCATGTATGCCCATCATTAGAAGTGGGTGGATGAAGGGCGGTATTCTAATGGTGGGCATACCCACCGATCAATCTCTTTTTTCGTTCAGCCAACTGGCTGCATGAAAAAAAAAGATTACAATACATGTCCAACAAGGACCAGCAACGTACTGGTATGTTGCTGGACTTTGAATGTTTATACCAGAATGATGCCTGCGGGTTTAGGTATCATCTTGGTATCATTCTTTTCAGCCAGTGGCCGGCTTTCATGTAAAAGCAATCCTAGTGGCTAATTAGCCTCTGGACTGCTTTTACAAGCAGTGGGAGGGAATGTCCCCCCCCGGACATAAAAAGCGCCATTGGGAAATTGGGAAAGCATTTTATCACACCGATCTTGGTGTGGTCAGATGCTTTGAGGGCAGAGGAAAGATCTAGGGTCTAGAAGACGCCAGTTTTTTCAAAAAAGAGTACCTGTCACTACCTATTGCTATCATAGGGGATATTTACATTCCCTGAGATAACAATAAAAATGATAAAAAAAAAAAAATATGGAAGGAACAATTTAAAAAAAAAAAAAAAAAAGCAAAATTAATAATAAAAAAAAAAGCACCCCTGTCCTGCCCTGATCCTGCCCAATGGCGAACGCAAGCATCGGTCTTGCGTCATATGTAAACAGCAATTGCACCATGCATGTGAGGTATCACCGCGAAGGTCAGATCGAGGGCAGTAATTTTAGCAGTAGACCTCCTGTGTAAATCTAACGGGGTAACCTGTAAAGGCTTTTAAAGGCTTTTAAAAATGTATGTAGTTTGTCGCCAATGCGCGTTTGTGCAAAATTTTAAAGCATGTCGTGTTTGGTATCTATGTACTCGGCCTAAGATCATCTTTTTTATTTCATCAAACATATACGTGATTGCCTTTGTATAGTTGGGGGGTCCGATCGGACCCCCCTTCTTTACAGTGGGTGGTCGTTTTACCTTCGGGAGCGATCCGGCATGAGGGGACGGCCGTTAGATTCCACCCCCCCCTCTCGATCGCTCCCAGCGAATGAGAGCTTCCCCTGCCTGTGTACTGTTTACACAGGCAGGAGGAAGTGATGTCATCTCTCCTGCGGCGCTCACATATACCGAGCGCCGTACAGGAGAAGATGCAGGTTAGTGCACACAACACTACACTGACACCAGGACACATAGGAACATAAATCGCCCCCCCCCAGACACCCCCAGATCACCCCCCAGATCACCCCCCAGCCCCCAGTCTCAGTGTCACTGATTGCAGTGACCATTTATTTAGTGATCACTGCAATCAGTGACATTTGTGACTGTAAAAGTGTCACTACATTTAGTTTTAGGTCCAGTGTAGCCCCCTAACCCCCCCTAATAAAGGTTTAACCCCCTGATCACCCCCCAGATAACCCTTTCACCCCCTATCAACGCTGTCGCTAAGCGATCATTTTTCTGATCGATGTCTTAGCGTCTGTGATGCTGATCGGTAGCCAGTAATTTTTTTTAGGTTCGCCGCAGGTTTTTATAGCGTCGGGTACCCCCATATATTACCTAATAAAGGTTTAACCCCCTTGATCGCCCCCCAGGTAACCCTTTCACCCCCTATCACCACTGTCACTAAGCGATAATTTTTCTGATCGATGTCTTAGCGTCGGCGATGCTGATCGGTAGCCAGTAATTTTTTTTAGGTTCGCCGCAGGTTTTTATAGCGTCGGGTACCCCCATATATTACCTAATAAAGGTTTAACCCCCTTGATCACCCCCCAGGTAACCCTTTCACCCCCTAGCACCGCCGTCGCTAAGCGATCATTTTTCTGATCGATGTCTTAGCGTCGGTGATGCTGATCGGTAGGCAGTAATTTTTTTTAGGTTCGCCGCAGGTTTTTATAGCATCGGGTACCCCCATATATTACCTAATAAAGGTTTAACCCCATTGATCGCCCCCCAGGTAACCCTTTCACCCCCTATCACCACTGTCACTAAGCGATAATTTTTCTGATCGCTGTCTTAGCGTCGGTGATGCAGATCGGTAGCCAGTAATTTTTTTTAAGTTCGCGGCAGGTTTTTATAGCGTCAGGTACCCCAATATATTACCTAATAAAGGTTTAACCCCCTTGATCGCCCCCCAGGTAACCCTTTCACCCCCTATCACCACTGTCGCTAAGCGATCATTTTTCTGATCGCTGTCTTAGCGTCGGTGATGCAGATCGGTAGCCAGTAATTTTTTTTAGGTTCGCCGCAGGTTTTTATAGCGTCAGGTACCCCCATATATTATCTAATAAAAGTTTAACCCCCTGATCACCCCCCAGGTAACCCTTTCACCCCTTATCACCACTGTCGCTAAGCGATCGTTTTTATGATCGTTGTCTTAGTGTCGGTGATGCCGATAGGTAGCCAGTAATTTTTTTTTAGGTTCGCCGTCAGGTTTTTATATAGCGTCAGGTACCCCCATATATTACCTAATAAAGGTTTTAACCCCCTAATTGCCCCTAGTTAACCCTTTCACCAGTGATCATCATATAAGTGTTACGGGTGACGCTGGTTAGTTAGTTTGCTTTTTATAGTGTCAGGGCACCCGCCGTGTATAACCCAATAAAGGTTTAACCCCCTGATCGCCCGGCGGGTGATATCAATTAGGTTTTAGCGTCAGAGAGGGTCTGCGTCACACCCCAGGCAGCGTCAGGTTAGTGCCAGCATACACCCCCCTTAGTGGTATAGTATCTGAACAGATCAATATCTGATCAGATCTATACTAGCGTCCCCAGCAGTTTAGGGTTCCCAAAAACGCAGTGTTAGCGGGATCAGCCCAGATACCTGCTAGCACCTGCGTTTTGCCCCTCCGTCCAGCCCAGGCCACCCAAGTGCAGTATCGATCGATCACTGTCACTTGCAAAACACAACACACATAACTGCAGCGTTCACAGAGACAGGCCTGATCCCTGCGACTCCAGTGCTGTAGGAGGTGATTTCACCACCACAGTTAAAAAAAAAAAAGCATATATGCCGAAGCATTGGGGCAGCAGGGGCGGAGGAGTGATTTTGCTCCTAATGCCGCGTACATACGGTCGAAATTCCGACGGAGGCTTGCCCGTGGAAAAGTCTGACCATGTGTACGCGGCATAACTTTTGCGGGAAGATGCCCCCATGCTTCGGCATATATAAATGGTGCATGTATGCCCATCATTAGAAGTGGGTGGATGAAGGGCGGTATTCTAATGGTGGGCATACCCACCGATCAATCTTTTTTTTTCGTTCAGCCAACAGGCTGCATGAAAAAAAAGATTACAATACATGTCCAACAAGGACCAGCAACGTACTGGTATGTTGCTGGACTTTGAATGTTTATACCAGAATGATGCCTGTGGGTTTAGGTATCTTGGTATCATTCTTTTCAGCCAGCGGCCGGCTTTCATGTAAAAGCAATCCTAGTGGCTAATTAGCCTCTGGACTGCTTTTACAAGCAGTGGGAGGGAATGACCCCCCCGGATATAAAAAGCGCCATTGGGAAATTGGGAAAGCATTTTATCACACCGATCTTGGTGTGGTCAGATGCTTTGAGGGCAGAGGAAAGATCTAGGGTCTAGAAGACGCCAGTTTTTTTCACAAAAGAGTACCTGTCACTACCTATTGCTATCATAGGGGATATTTACATTCCCTGAGATAACAATAAAAATGATAAAAAAAAAAAATATGGAAGGAACAATTTAAAAATAAAATAAAAAAGCAAAATTAATAATAAAAAAAAAAGCACCCCTGTCCTGCCCTGATCCTGCCCAATGTCGAACGCAAGCGTCGGTCTGGCGTCATATGTAAACAGCAATTGCACCATGCATGTGAGGTATCACCGCGAAGGTCAGATCGAGGGCAGTAATTTTAGCAGTAGACCTCCTGTGTAAATCTAACGGGGTAACCTGTAAAGGCTTTTAAAAATGTATGTAGTTTGTCGCCAATGCGCGTTTGTGCGAAATTTTAAAGCATGTCGTGTTTGGTATCTATGTACTCGGCCTAAGATCATCTTTTTTATTTCATCAAACATTTGGGCAATATAGTGTGTTTTAGTGCATTAAAATTAAAAAAAGTGTATTTTTTCCCCAAAAAATGCGTTTGAAAAATCGCTGCACAAATACTGTGTAGAAAAAAAATGCAACACCCACCATTTTAATCTGTAGGGCCTTTGCTTTAAAAATATATATAATGTTTGGGGGTTCAACATAATTTTCTTGCAAAAAAAAAAATCTTTTCATGTAAACAAAAAGTGTCAAAAAGGGCTTTGTCTTCAAGTGGTTAGAAGAGTGGATGTAAGCTTCCTAATGTTGTGTATAAAATGACAGAACAGTTCAAAACCCCCCCAAATGACCCCATTTTGGAAAGTAGACACCCCAAGCTATATACTGAGAGGCATGTCGAGTCCATGGAATATTTTATGTGTTGACACAAGTTGCGGAAAAAAGAATTTTTTTTTTTTTTTTTTTGCACAAAGTTGTCACTAAATTATATATTGCTCAAACATGCCATGGGTATATGTGGAATTACACCCCAAAATACATTCTGCTGCTTCTCCTGAGTACGGGGATACCACATGTGTGAGAATTTTTGGGAGCCTAGCCGCGTACAGGACCCCAAAACCAAGCACCGCCTTCAGGCTTTCTAAGGGTGTAAATTTTTGATTTCACTTCTCACTGCCTATCACAGTTTCGGAGGCCATGGAATGCCCAGATGGCACAAACCCCCCCAAATGACCCCATTTTGGAAAGTAGACACCCCAAGCTATTTGATGAGAGGTATTGTGAGTATTTTGCAGATCTCGCTTTTTGTCACAAAGTTTTGAAAATTTAAAAAAAAAAAAATTTCTTTCTTCATTTTCAAAAACAAATGAGAGCTGTAAAATACTCACCATGCCTCTCAGCAAATAGCTTGGGGTGTCTACTTTCCAAAATGGGGTCATTTGGGGGGGTTTTGCGCTATTTTGGCATTTTATGGCCTTCGAAACTGTGATAGGTAGTGAGGAGTGAAATCAAAAATTTGTGCCTAGAAATCCTGAAGGCGGTGCTTGGTTTTCGGGGTCCCGTACGTGGCTAGGCTCCTAAAAAGTCCCACACATGTGGTATCCCCGTACTCAGGAGAAGCAGCAAAATGTATTTTGGGGTGTAATTCCACATATAACCATGGCATGTGTGAGCAATATATCATTTAGCGACAAGTTTTTGTAATTTTTTTTTGTCATTATTCAATCACTTGGGACAAAAAAAAATATTCAATGGGCTCAACAGGCCCTTTAAGCAATTTTCTTGGGGTGTCTACTTTCTAAAATGGGGTCATTTGGGGGGGTTTTGTGCTATTTTGGCATTTTATGGCCTTCAAAACTGTGATAGGTAGTGAGGAGTGAAATCAAAAATTTGCGCCCTTAGAAATCCTGAAGGCGGTGCTTGGTTTCCGGGGGCCCGTACGCGGCTAGGCTCCCAAAAAGTCCCACACATGTGGTATCCCCGTACTCAGGAGAAGCAGCAAAATGTATTTTGGGGTGCAATTCCACATATAACCATGGCATGTGTGAGCAATATATCATTTAGTGACAACTTTTTGTATTTTTTTTTTTTTTTAGTCATTATTCAATCACTTGAGACAAAAAAAAAATATTCAATGGGCTCAACATGCCTCTCAGCAATTTCCTTGGGATGTCTACTTTCCAAAATGGGGTCATTTAGGGGGGTTTTGTACTGCCCTGCCATTTTAGCACCTCAAGAAATGAGATAGGCAGTTATAAACTAAAAGCTGTGTAAATTCCAGAAAATGTACCCTAGTTTGTAGACGCTATAACTTTTGCGCAAACCAATAAATATACGCTTATTGACATTTTTTTTTCTAAAGACATGTGGCTGAATACATTTTGGCCTAAATGTATGACTAAAATTGAGTTTATTCGATTTTTCTTATAACAAAAAGTAGAAAATATCATTTTTTTCAAAATTTTCGGTCTATTTCCGTTTATATCGCAAAAAAATTATATCGCAGAGGCAATCAAATACCATTAAAAGAAAGCTCTATTTGTGGGAAGAAAAGGACGCAAATTTCGTTTGGGTACAACATTGTATGTCCGCACAATTTACAGTTAAAGCAGCGCAGTGCAAAATTCTGAAATCACCTCTGGTCCTCTAGCTACCAAATGGTCCGGGGCTTAAGTGGTTAATAATGTATTCCACTCTTAATCATCTGTCATAGTCCCTTTCGGGTGCGTACTCACCACACAGTGGATTTAACTAATGTAGAAATATGGCCAGTAAAACGTCGTCAACTACGTTTTACTGGCCATATTTCTACATACGTTTGTATTTGAGGCCAATGGACGTTAATGGTACCGTAACAATTGAGATACACAGTTTTATATACCGGTTCTGAAAGACAAAGCAAAGTCATCCGTGGCTGCCCAAGAACAGATCTTTCTCTTCAATTCTGTTATCAGAGTGTGGAAACAGGATCAGGATCGGAACGATTGGAGGAATATCGGATGTGATCTGTGAGACGCCTATTTAAATCCACTGTGTGGTGAGTACCCACCCGAAAGGGACTATGACAGATGATTAAGAGTGGAATACATTATTAAGAAGACACCTGGAGATCTATGTCATTTCCAGCATTTTTGCACAAGTTCTATATGTACTCTTATGAACTGCAAATAAGAGCGAGTGGACATCAGAGTGTATTGACCACCTGAACGCTGCTATAGAAAACCTTCATTATCTTACCCATGGATTTGATTTTGTTTTCTATAAATTTTATAGTTTTATGTACTGCAATTATTTGTTTGTTTTAAGCGGCTGCTGATACAGTTACATATTATGAACATTTGGTTAATGACTACGGACACTTATTCATTGTAGTTTATTATAAGTCATCTGTGAGCGTCTGTAGTGCTGGGATAGTGAAAGAAGGCCAGGGGACTTCACTGTTTATTTTAGTATTATCTTATTGTCTAATTAGAATTACCTTATCGGCCGATTACATTGCTTTCATACCCAAATATCTCTATGCGTAGGAAATAATTAATAATTGACACAGCAAAGTTGCTTCATGCACTGTTCGGTTTTATTATCCCAGACAGGGTGTTAAGTGTGAATGTGAATGTTATAACTCATTATGTCACATTATATTATGTCACCCAGACAGATATAACTTCAGACCATCTCATGAGACACACGTAACTTCCCTATGTCTGGTTTCGACTTCAACACAAGTTCACTTCTTCAACAACAATATATATTTACTTGATCAACAAAGTGATACTTAAAGGAGCAGTTGAGCCTTAGATTACAAAACACAATATGAACATAAGGAGGTCTTTTTACATGCCCCTTTCATATACCATAGTTTGTACATGCTATAACTTTTGCACAAACCAATCAATATTTGCTTATTGCAATTTTTTACCAACAATAGGCAGAATACATATTGACCTTTTTTTTGGATATGTTTTATAGCAGAAAGTAAAAAATATAATTTTTTCATTTTTTTCAAAATTGTCTGTCTTTTTTCCTTTTAGTGCAAAAAATAAAAAATGCAGTGGTGATCAAATAGCACCAAAAGAAATCTCTATCTGTTGGAAAAAAAATTATCTACATTTTATTTGGGTACAGCATTGCATGAACACGCAATTGTCAGTTAAAACAATCTAGTGCCATATCGCAAAAAAGGCCTTGTCATGAAGGGGGTAAATCTTCCAGAGGTCAAGTGGTTAAACCTTTGTTTTTTTTCCTTTAAAAGAACAAACATGTCATACTTACCTGCTCTGTGCAATGGTATTGCACAGAGCAGCTCCGTTCCTCCTCTTCTGTGGTCCTCCGCCGGCACTCCTGGCTGCTCCTTCCCATGGGGGCACTCATGCGGGCTTGCTCCCGAGCCACATTGTCCATTGACACAGACAGGGTAGCTCAGCCCCTGCCCCCTTCTCGCTCATCACAGAATTTGAATCTGCTATCAATCTGTGCAGTAAGGAAAGCCAGAGCCAAGAAAGCTGCGGCTCTCATGCACGTCGCTGGATTGGGATTGGGCTCAGGTAAGTATAAGGGGGGCTGTGGCGACAAATGGAACACAGAAGGTTTTCCCCCTAATGCAAATTATGCATTCAGGTAAAAAACCCTAAGCCTTTAAAACCACTTTAAGTTTTTGAAACTTTTGAGAACTAGCTGTCATATCTCTGGTCAAAAATGGAGCTGTATCTTTCCTTCCTTGTTAACATTATGCTAATTGTATCTCACTGCAGACAAGCCATGCAGGATTGCTTCTATGTTTTTTATATGTAGTACCCCCCTGACACCCAGAAGCATGGTGGTGATCCCCAGAGACAGGATGGGCTAACATTTCACCTCAGGAGTAGATTACTTAGGCAACAGTGGGTTGTGAACAAATGGGCAACAGTCACTTTATGGTATAAAAAAAAAGGAGTTTATTGCTCGCAGTCAAACTACAGAGAAAGAGGGTAAGGGCAAAGGAAACCTAAAAACAAGCAGGCACCACAAAAGGGGAATAAAAGTACTCACAGTCTTCACAAATAGCGAACCTTAAAGCCGACCTTGTTTTCTGTGGTTGGAGCTCTGACTGTAAAGTACTTGTTTAATGAACTACCAGCACCCTGGGGAGAAAACGCCATACCCCAGTGAGGTCCAAGCTCCACATTCAAGCTTTTTCCAGTCCTGCATCCCATCTCTGGGTTGTCCATGGTTCCTAAATCCTCAGGCTCCTCACGCTAGGATCCATTTCCAGGCATTTTTTCAGCCACATGATCACCCTCTCAGGCTGCAGGCTTAAGAGGCTTCAGCAGTGAACATACCCCTCCCCTTAACAGGAGGCTCAGGAGAGAACAGACTAATTTCCCAAGGTCACTACCTAAATATTTATACCCTCATCCAGCATGCACCAGTGGCAAGAAAACTCCTACTGGTTGGCTAGAAAGAGATAAATATTTATAACCCTAATTAGTGTAGCTCTCATGGCAGCAATGCCACCTACTGGCAACAGAAGGATAACCAGAGCCCAGAAAAAAACCTAAGAAAACAAAATGAATTCAACTGAGCTGACTGCAGTTTAGCACCACTACATTTAGATAAACACTCTTCCTTAAGGCTGGGTGGCTACATTTGTATACAAAAATACTTTGATACTAAAAACAAAATAAAAAAGATAAACAAAATTCAAAAATAAACATTAAATGTGCCAAAGCAGTACCCTAAAATATTTAAATTTTGTATTGATTTCCTTCTTAAAACAGCAGTATATTTCCTGTATCTAGGCACTCTTGTGCTAATAGACTCATAGCTTTATATTTGCAATGTGAGGTCATCTAAGGCAATTGCGATGTGAGGTCATCTAAGGCACTTCTGCCTCTAAATGCTAGTCACATAAGATTTGCAATGAAATTTGATGATATCCCTACTGTGCTTCTCACCATTCTCCAAAGAGTTTTCTGGAGAGGAAGTTGTACTTAAATAACTGCAGAAACCTATGCTCCTGCTCCATCCATTGTGTGGATCTATGCTTCTTCTACTTATCCTTCTTGATCATTACCTCAGCAGTCATTCGCTCACTGATCAACATGGTGGCATGTCTGACACGAGGAAACAAGGTTATGCCTTTACCAAAATCTCAATCTTTCTAAAAGTAGTAGAGCTATAGGCCTCAGGTTTGGTTTATTAAAAATTAGATATGGCAGATCAGTTTTGTAGTAGTGAAACAAGCCAAAATATAGAAACATAAATGGCAGTTGTTTTCACAAAAAAATTAAGCTTTTGACATCAGATAATGTTGTGTAAAAAAATGACCATCAACAGAACAGTTTTTCAGCAGCAACATCAGGCCCAAATGAGGAGATCAAGACAAAATCTCCTATCTCTATATGAAAATTAGAGCTACAGCCTTTAAATACAGGTGTGCAGGGGTATAGTCGGAGTTATGGTAAGGGCTTATTTGCAATGCTGAGTGAATACTAGTTGAACTGAACCTGGGGGAGGAAGATGACACCTGCTTCATGAAGCAGTCAATTACTGGTGTTGTGACTGGATTGGCCGGTCACTCTGGCTAAGGATATGCAGATTGCCTTGACACTGTGTTTGCCATTAACAGCACTTTATTGTGCAGGGCTTTTTTCTAGAGTTTCTTGCCCCCTTTGAATTTGGCATGCAACACAGGTACCTTTCTTTCTAGGCCTGAGACTGTGTTTTTTTTTTTTTTCTGGTAGGTCTACACCTAACTTTTTTTTTTACTTTGGGGATAGGGGGGAAAGTCAGTGACAGGTTTTTGTGCACACTGTTTTTTGCAGATTTTTTTTTCTTTCAAATGATGCAGCAGCATGCTGTGAGTAAAACACAGCTCCAAGAACAGATGGTCACAGGAATGCATGGTATGCTTTCAGCACCTCAACTTAAAAAAAATATATATATATATATATATCAACCCCCCATCCCTACTGAAAAATCTAAAATACTTCCTTCCCCCTCAAAGAAACAAAAACTCACTATTTTTTAAACCCTGCAGCTCTCAAATCAAGCACACACTAAATAATAAATAAAAAAAAAAGTTCCAATAATAGAAACACACAAAAAAGGCATCAAATGGGGTGATTGCCCAAAAGCTAGCAAATGAGAGGTCAGCTGAGAGTGCACAGTCCGGGGACAAGTGCATTGCCACCAGCATGACAGAGATCCAAATGTTAGGTCAGTGCAATGGCATCATAGGAGATCACTAAATCTATCACTGTGTGATCAGTGACTTCCAGGGTGTGTTTTTGTGTGTCTGTGTGTCGGAAAGCTTGTGTTGAAATTGAAACTTGATATGAGGAACTTATATATGTACCAGACAATGTGCCTTGGCTGACAGGAAATCACAGGAGTTTTTATAAACTCTAAGTAGCATAATAGTTTTGCTTAGCTACAGATACGTAAAGAATTCTAAATATATGTATCATTATAATTTAGAGACTTTTGGGACCCCCGTGGTTGTATGTATGCTTACTAACCTTTGCACCTAGACCTAAGGGGGAGTATTCCAATGAAATATGTTAAATAAACTGTTGTTGTAACATGATATGATTACTCAAAAGTCTGTTATTTCATTTAGATGGCATTTATTGAAAGTATGTATTGATAGCTCCTGATAAAGAGGACTTTGTCCAAGAAACGTGTTGAGCTGTAAAGAAAACTATACATATTCACTACAGTATTGAGATTGACTGATTTTATGAACTGTATTTTATAAGTCTATTGTAAATATGGACCTTATATTGTCTAATTTTAGTAAATTTGAATAAATGTTATATTTTATCAAAAAATGTGCTGTGCTTTAAAAGTCCCACGCCTGTGGCATAGAGGTTGAATATATCTGATCGGATTGTATCTTTATAATTGGTTAATTGAATAAGTACGTTTACAATTTTCATTCAAACATGTACCCCTTATTGGTGGAAAATAATTAATAACACCCATCTGATCCTGTGTATTTAAGATCTTGTACAAGCCAAAAATGAATGAACAGTGTGTAGATCTAATCTGTATTGGGTCATTTTTATATATACATTGTTCCCTGCGCAGATCTGGATGTGGCGGAAACGAGGAATCCCAGCAAATAATAAAAAGGTAATGTAGATAATAATAAGATGATAGATAGGACCAGAGTATAGGATTAAAGAAGTATCCCATCAATTTGGTGTCAGAATTTAAAATACTCAGGAAATTAGATAACATGTTTAAATAGATCAAGTAGTACCACTGGTAGCTGGGCTTGTGGTAGAGTTGGTAGATTTGGTAGGGATTTAGCTTAAAAGGAAAAAGTTGTTTTGCTGGAGTACTGTTTGTTGGGAGGGGGTGCAGCCGCTGAGGTGACTGAATTGTTTAACCACTAAGCCCCGGACCAATATGCAGCATAAAGACCAGGCCCCTTTTTGCAATTCGGCACTGCGTCACTTTAACTGACAATTGCGCAGTCGTGCGACATGGCTCCCAAACAAAATTGCCTTACTTTTTTCCCCACAAATAGAGCTTTCTTTTGGTGGTATTTGATCACCTCTGCGGTTTTTATTTTTTGCACTATAAACAAAAATAGAGCGACAATTTTGAAAAAAAAATTCAATATTTTTGACTTTTTGCTGTAATAAATATCCCCAAAATATATATAAAATTTTTCCTCAGTTGAGGCCGATACGTATTCTTCTACATATTTTTGGTAAAAAAAAACACAATCGCAGTTTATTGATTGGTTTGAGCAAAAGTTATAGCGTTTACAATATAGGGGATAGTTTTATGGCATTTTTATACTTTTTTTTTTTTTACTAGTAATGGCGGCGATTAGTGATTTTTTTCGTGACTGCGACATTATGGCAGAAACTTCGGACACTTTTGACACATTTTTGGGACCATTGTAATTTTTACAGCGATCAGTGCTATAAAAATGCACTGGTTACTGTAAAAATTATACTGGCAGTGGAGGGGTTAACCACTAGGGGAGTGATTCTCACTGTTAGGGGGCGTGGCTACGAGTAACACGTCACTGATCTCCGCTCTGATTACACAGAGCGGAGATCGGTGACAGTGTTAGCAGGCGAGCGGGGAGATGTTGTGTTTACACTAACATCTCGCCGCTCCATCCCTCCATGAGACGATCGCGGGGATCCCCGCGGCGATCGAGTCCGCGGGACCCGCGGTCCGACTCACGGGGATGGCGGCAGGGTCGCGAGCGCGACCACACGGCAGGCAGTTAAAGGGCAACGTACAGGTACGTGATTATGCCTGTATGAGCCATTCTGCCAACGTATCTATGCCATGGGCGGTCGTTAAGTGGTTAACTACTAAATTGCACCTGGCCTGGGTTGCCCCCCCTTATTAGGACAGATTCCTGCAGAGAATTTGCGTACTGTTTGGTGTGGCAACCTGGGGCTTCTATATTGTCGTGCCCAGGTTGGCCTTAAGCGTTGGTAAGCTGTGAAAAAGTGTACAGGCCCATTGGTGCTCATATGCCCATTTACTCATTGGTGCTCGTGGGAAAATAAGGATGCCCAGCAGATAGGGACTTAGTCAGAAATAGGGACAAAAGAAAATTAGGAATCTCCTTTCCACACACCCAGATATCGTGAGAGTGGTAAGGGCTTTTATATTGACATTTGCATAATCTGTTAAATTTTCTTTACAAAATGAAAGAATACCAAGGTAGGGGGGAGATCTCAAATTTATCTATGGCATCACGTAAGGTGTTAAAAAGACTGAGAATACAAAGAAAAACTTTTATTGGTATGGTGCATATGGGAGAAATTGGTTTTAGCTGTGCAATTTAAACTTAAAAAGTTAACTAACATACAAAAGATTATAGCTAAAGTGACAGCCAAAATTTAGAGGGATACAATATGGATTAAAGGGGAGTTCAAGCCTTTTTTTATGTTTATTAAAAGTCAGCAGCTACAAAAAGTGTAGCTGCTGGCTTTTAATAAACATACACTTACCTGTTCCACTGTCCAGCGACGCGACGCCCGGAGCTTCGCTCCTCTACCCCCCTTCTCCGCCGGCGCCTCCATTCATAGAGCTTTCGGCTTCACGGCCGGGCACTCACTGCGCATGCGCGAACAGCGCAACGCTCTCTGAGTGGACAGGCGATCGCCTGGGACCTGTCACGTGTCCCAGGTGATCGTCTACAGGGATGGGCCGCCTTAGGCGATATGACGAGTCGCCTAGGCTGTCCCTGGGTGGAAGGAGGAAGTGGGACAGGAAGTCCCACTCCTACTGAAGCCCCCGCCAAAAAAATGACATGCCAAATGTGGCATGTAAGGGGGTGAGGAGTGGATTAAGCGGAAGTTCCAAATTTGGGTAGAACTCCGCTTTAAGGAAGAGGAAACTCCTTTAATTATGGTGGCTCAGCTTCAACAAACACTGGCACATTCTAAGATAGGGGTAGGAACAGGTATTTATATTCTTACTGATTGGCAAATATCTCAGGAGAGTGAAACTGGCAAACAGTTCATAAAGAGAATGAACATTCAGGAATAAGTCAGGGTAAAGGTATAATAATACATGAAAGAGGGAATCCCTTGTGTGATTCGTTTGTAGTACATGTCGATACATACTTATAGCACTTATAACAGACATTGGTACATATAGGGATGAAATAAGGAAACAATAATAATAAGAGTTAGATAATTATAGCTAGGTGCCATTACCTTGTTATAGATTTTATTGATTCTAGGTAGTGTACTAATAATAGCGAAAGGATCCAGGGATAAGGAGGTCTTCCCTTTATGAATATTTGTATATAGAGTATAAGTGCTCATTATGCTTGCACATACAGTAGTAACTGTGTAATTGTTAAGTAGATGTTTTAATGTATTTTTGATAACCGCCTTAAGGGTGAAGGCATGGAATGGTCGCAAGGTTGGGAACGGAAGTGTTTTTGGGTGTGCAGAGGGAATGTATAGGGAGGATGTTTTTTTTGCAATAAAGACACCCTACATCGTAGTCTTGTTAAGGTAAGTTGTTTAAAAAGAGAGATTATTACCAGAACCTGGGAACCGACCGAAGGTTCACGCAAAATTTAGAACCCTATTAAATACAATGGACTCGAATGTTCGAAAGCAAAAGTGCTAATTATAACGGATAATATGCAAGTTATTGTCCTAAAAAGGGTTTGGGGACCCGGGTCCTGCCCCAGGGGACATGTATCAATGCAAAAAAAGTTTTAAAAACGTAGTTTTTTTCGGAAGCAGTGATTTTAATGATGCTTAAAGTGAAAATAAAAAGTGAAATATTCCTTTAAATATCATACCTGGGGGGTGTATAAAGTATGTCTGTGAAGTGGCATGTGTTTCCCGTGTTTAGAACTGTCCCTGCACAAAATGACATTTCTAAAGGACAAAAAGTCATTTAAAACTGCTTGCGGCTTTAATGTAATGTCTGGTCCCGGCAATATGGATGAAAATCATTGAGAAAAGTGGCATGGGTACCCCCCCAGCCCACTACCAGCCCCTTTGGGTCTTGTATGAATATTAAGGGGAACCCGCACCCAAATTAAAAAAAGGCCCTATATACTCTGAACAGCAGTATACAGGCAGTGCAAACAAGACAGGGACTGTAGGTTTGTTCTTAAGTAGAATCTGTTTGTAATTTGGATCCGGTACATTTTTTAAATGTAGCTCCTGCCAAAAAATCTATTTTTAAGCTTTTTGGAAAACATAGGGAAGGGTTATCACCTCTAACATTTGTTTTGCTGTCTGTGCGCATGTTCAGAACATTTCACCTCACTTTCCGTCCCAATGACAAATGTTTTTTGAAAATTTTGGGTTTTTATTGAAACAAGGATTGGTGATAAAGCATCAGTGGAGAGGAGACATCTTTTTCCCATATTACCTCTTACAGGAGAGATTTCCTCTCGCTTCCTGTTGTCTCCTTCCGTTTGCAAATAGTAGTCGTTTGTAAGTTGGATGTTTGAAAGTAGGGGCCTGCCGTATATACTCTGCAGAAATTTGGACCTTAGGTGTTGGTGTTGCCACAAAACTGTAAACCCTCACAGTTACTCTTGGTGGGCCAGGTGGGCCCTGCTGTGATCTATTATATCAAGAATTGTAATTACATGCCATTGTTGAACAGTGGTAGGAAAAATTGGGCCTTTGGTGGTGGTGGTGGTGCTGGTGCCACAACACTGTACGTCCTCACAGTTACTCTTGTTGGGTGCAGGAATGGGCCCAGCTGTGAAATATTAGATCAAGAATTGTAATTACATGCCCCTGTTGAACAGGGGCATAAAAATTGGGCCTTAGGCACTGGTGCCACAACACTGCAACCCCTCACAGATACTGTACTTGGAGCGCAGCAATGAGCCCTGCTGCAAAGTATTGCATCAAAAATTGTAATTACACGCCCCTGTTAAACAGGGGGATAAAAATTGGGCCTCAGGTTCTGGTGCCACAACACTGCAACCCCTCACAGATACTGTACTTGGAGCGCAGCAATGATCCCTGCTGCAAAGTATTGCATCAAAAATTTTAAATACACGCCACTGTTAAACAGGGGCTTAAAAATTGTGCCTTAGCCACTGGTGGCGGTGCCCAGAACCAAAAATGTTCTTACAAGCTATCAGCATGATCATTGAGGAGGAAGAGGATAGTCAGTCACTCAGCATAACAGGATAGTCACTCAGCATCAGCATAGGCTGTCTTGAAGGGATCTGACATTCAAAAAAATAATTTGGTTACATCAGCATCAGGTGCTTGGTAGCTGGTGGTGATCCAACACTGATTAATTTTTATGAAGGTCAGCCGATCGACCGAGTTGGTGGACAGGCGAACCCTGTGATCGGTTACAAATCCTCCACAAGCACTTAATGTGCGTTCAGAAAGAACGCTGGATGCAGGACAGGGAAGTACCTCAATTGCATACTGTGCAAGCTCTGGCCATTGATCCATCCTCAAGACCCTGTAACCCAGAGGATTTTCGGTGGGAAAGGTGTCCAAGTCTGATCTTGCCCCTAGGTATTCCTGCACCATGTAAGCCAGACGCTGACGATATTTGCTGGAACCGATCATACCTTGGGGCTGCGGACTAAAAAATTGTCTGAACGCATCGGTCAGACGGCCACCTTCTCCACTGCTCCTTCTATAACTAACTGAAGCCTCAGCAACACGTTGTCCAGGACCAGGAATTTGTAACCTCCCAGTCTCTAGGAACACGTTGCACAGACATTTCTGCAAGGCCTCCCGAAGATGCTTCATCCACTGCTCCCTCTGCAATGGCAAGATAAGCTCTGCAACCTTACCCTTGTAACGTGGATCAAGAAGGGTTGCCAGCCAGTAATGATCCCTCTCCTTGATCGCACAAATACGAGGATCCTTCCGCAGGCTTTGCAGGATCAAGGAGGCCATGCAGCGTAGATTTGCTGAGGCATTCGGTGCTGAGTCCTCTGGGTCACTGAGGACGACATGATCCGCAGCCACCTCCTCCCAGCCACGTACAAGTCCATGGGTGTCTTGGGACTTTAATTGATCCCTTGAAGACTGCTGCTGATGCTGAGTGCTAGTCTCCACCTCCATTCTGACACAATCCTCCTCCTCCTCCTCCTCCTCCTCTTCCTGTGTGATAGCCGGGCCAGCAGGAACACTGTCTGGATAAAGGGGGCCTTGAGAGGTAAGGAAGTCCTCCTCTTCCTGCCTCTGTTCTGCCTCAAGTTCCCTGTCCATTATTCCACGCAGCGTGTGTTCCAACAGGTGGACAAGAGGAACAGTGTCACTGATACATGCACTGTCACTGCTCACCATCCTCGTGGCCTCCTCAAATGGTGCCAGGACAGTGCATGCATCCCTGATCATGGCCCACTAACGTGGGGAAAACATCCAAGCTCCCCTGACCCTATCCTGGTGCCACATTGCAACAGATACTCATTGATGGCCCTCTGCTGCATGTATAGCCACTGCAGCATGGCCAACGTACAGTTCCACCTGGTGGGCATGTCACAGATTAGGCGGTTCTTGGGCAGGTTGTAATCCTTTTGCAAGTCAGCCAGCCGAGCACTGGCATTATATGACTGTAGGAAATGCTCACAGAGTTTCCTGGCTTGCTTCAGGACCTCCTGTAAGCCCGGGTACCTGCCCAAAAACCGCTTCACCACCAAGTTAAGGACATAAGCCAAACAGGGCACATGGGTCAGTTGTCCCTGTCGGAGGGCGGAGAGGAGGTTGGTGCCATTGTCGCAAACCACCTTTCCTAGCTTAAGCTGGCGTGACGTCAACAACCTCTGAGCCTGCCCCTACAGAGCTGACAGAATCTCTGCCCCAGTGTGGCTCCTGTCCCCCAAGCACACCAGCACAAGCACCGCATGGCATCTTTTTGCCTGCGTACTTGCGTAGCCCCTTGAATGCCTACGGAGCACCACTGGTTCCAAGGACAAAGCACAGGTAGAGGCCATGGAGGAAGAAGAAGAGGAAGGGGTGGATTAGAGAGGTGTGTCAGAATCACCAGTAGTAACATTTTGGAGGCGTGGTTGTGGAACAACCTCCAACACTACTGCACCTTGTCCTGCATCCTTCCCAGCTGCCAGCAGAGTCACCCAATGTGCCGTGAAAGATAGGTAACGTCCCTGTCCATGCCTGATGGACCATGAGTCAACGGTAAGCCGGAATCGCCTTCCGTGAGAAAAAGTGGCGTTTGGGAACCTGCCACTGAGGAATCGCACATTCCACAAACTCACGGAAGGGGGCAGAGTCTACCAACTGAAAAGGCAGCAGTTGAAGTGCTAGAAATTTAGCCAAGCTAGCATTCAACCGCAGGGCATGTGGATGGCTGGGAACGAACTTCTTTCGGCGGTGCAGCAGCTGGGGCAGGGAAATTTGCCTGGTACAATCAGACGTCGGTGTACCGATAGAAGATTGCCCGCAAGTACTTGGCTGTGACACACCTAATTCTACACCTTCATTCAGTGTAGGTTTCAGAGAGGACTGAAGGTATAGTGGGGTTGGAGATCCCAGCTGATTAGGAGCAAGGAGAGGTCCGCTTTGTTCTTTGGTGTGGGTCTTTTAGGTACGCTTGCCAACGAACTGCATGGCAGGTCGACATATGTCTGGTCAAGCACGTGGTGCCCAAGCGGCTGATGTTTTGGCCACGCGAGATACGCTTTAAACATATGTTGCAAATGGCAATGGTGCGATCTGCTGCACACGTCTGAAAAAAGGCCCACACTAAAAAACTTTTGGAATAACGTGCAGAGACAGCAGCGCCCTGCACATGCGGAGCTCTGCAGTGTGATGCAGTCGTGTGCTGCCCTTAAGCTGGCCCCTGGAGGGCATCCTGCCTTGTTGGAGACGTGCCTCCTCCTCCTCCTCCTCTCTCCTATCAGGCACCCACGTGGAGTCAGTGACCTCATCATCCCCTCCTTCCTCATCACTGGAGCAAATCTGGCAGTATGCTGCAGCTGGGGGAACATGACTGTATAGCTGTCCTTGTTGGGCACCCCCTCTCTCTGGGCTCACGTTACTGCCTTCCTCAGCTGGGTTCCATCATCGGAGCCTTCAAAATGCAGGGCATCCTCCTTGAGCATGTACCCAACACTGTGGTCAAACAGTTCTGGGGACTCCTCAGGAGGACATGGTGGGGCTAGGGAAGGAGTGACTGATGCCATTGAGCCGAGGGAAGAGGCCGCTTTGGCAGCTGCTTTGCCAGACAAAGTACCCTGAGCCTGGGCGAGAGAGGATGAGGAGGATGAGGACGGCTTGGTCATCCACTCTACCAAGTCTTGGGCATGTTGCGGCTCAACATGGCCAGCTGCCGAAAAGAAGGACAAGTGTGTCGCACGGCCACGTGCTGATGAGGATGCACCGTGTCCACGACCAGCACTGTTGCCTCTAGACACAGAGCCTGCTTGCCCTCTTTTATTGCCTCGTGACTGTCTGCCTCTCCTTGTTTGCCTTCCAGACATACTAATGACCTGCAGTGAGATGTAGCTGCACAAAGGGGGGATGTATATATATATATATATATATACAGTATATCTGTACTAATTATAATGCAGCTATCAGAATCAACTGCCTGCTGTGGTATTAGTATGGGGAAAACAGCAATTGTCTTCAGTAGTGATGAGCCGAAAACCCCCGGGTTCGGTTCGCACCAGAACCTGCGAACGGACCGAAAGTTCGTACGATCATTAGAACCCTATTAAATACAATGGATGCGAACGTTCGAATTCTAAAGTGCTAATTATAACAACTATTATGCATGTTATTGTCCTAAAAAGGGTTTGGGAACCCGGGTTGTGCACCAGGGGACATGTATCAATGCAAAAAGAAGTTTTAAAAACGGTCGTTTTTCGGGAGCAGTCATTTTAATGATGCATAAAGTGAAAAAAAAAAAGTCAAATATTCCTTTAAATATCGTACCTGGGGGGTGTCTAAAGTATGCCTGTGAAGTGCCACGTGTTTCCCGTGTTTAGAACTGTCCCTGCACAAAATGACACTTCTAAAGGAAAAAAAAAGCCATTTAAAACTGCTTGCGGCTTTAATGTAATGTCTGGTCCCGGTAATATGGATGAAAATCTTTAAGAAAAATGGCATAGCTACCCCATGACCCCCCCCTACCCCAGCCCATTACCAGCCCCTTTGGGTCTTGTATGGATATTAAGGGGAACCCCGCACATAAAATAAAAAAGGCCCTATATACTCTCAACAGCCATATACAGGCGGTGCATACAAGACAGGGACTGTAGGTTTGTTCTTATGTAGAATCTGTTTGTAATTTTGAACAGGTACATTGTTGAAGTGTAGCTCCAGCCCAAAAATCTATTTTTAAACTTTTTGGAAAACATAGGTAAGGGTTATCACCCCTGTAACATTTGTTTTGCTGTCTGTGCCCCTGTTCAGAACATTTCACCTCACTTTCCGTCCCAATGACAACTGTTTTTGAAATGTGGTGTTTTTCTTGAAACAAGGATTGCTGATAAAGCATCAGTACAGAGGAGACACCTTTCTCCCATATTTATTCTTACAGGAGAGAATTTTCCTTCCTAGTGGTAGATTTCCTCTCACTTCCTGTTGTCTTCTTGCGTTTGCAAGTAGGAGTCGTTTGTAAGTTGGATGTTTGAAAGTAGGGACCTGCCGTATATACTCTGCAGAAATAGGCCCCTTAGTTGTTGGTGTTGGCACAACACTGTAAGCACTCACAGTTACTCTTGGTTGGTGCTGGAACGCCCTGCTGTCAACTATTATATCAGGAATTTTAATTACATATAATTGTTGAACAGTGGTAGTAAAAATTGGGCCTTTGATGGTGGTGCTGGTGCCACAACACTGTAAGCCCTGACAGTTACTCTTGGTGGGTGCAGCAATGGGCCCTGCTGTGAATTATTAGATCAAGAATTGTAATTGCATGCCCCTGTTGAACAGGGGCTGAAAAATTGGGCCTTTCGTGGTGGTGGTGGTGGTGGTGGTGTTGCCACAACACTGTAAGCCCTCAGAGTTACTCTTGGTGGGTGCAGGAATGGGCCCTGCTGTGAATTATTAGATCAAGAATTGTAATTGCATGCCCCTGTTGAACAGGGGCTGAAAAACTGGGCCTTTCGTGGTGGTGGTGGTGGTGGTGGTGTTGCCACAACACTGTAAGCCCTCAGAGTTACTCTTGGTGGGTGCAGCAATGGGCCCTGCTGTGAATTATTAGATCAAGAATTGTAATTGCATGCCCCTGTTGAACAGGGGCTGAAAAATTGGGCCTTTCGTGGTGGTGGTGGTGGTGGTGGTGTTGCCACAACACTGTAAGCCCTCAGAGTTACTCTTGGTGGGTGCAGCAATGGGCCCTGCTGTGAATTATTAGATCAAGAATTGTAATTGCATGCCCCTGTTGAACAGGGGCTGAAAAATTGGGCCTTTCGTGGTGGTGGTGGTGGTGGTGTTGCCACAACACTGTAAGCCCTCAGAGTTACTCTTGGTGGGTGCAGCAATGGGCCCTGCTGTGAATTATTAGATCAAGAATTGTAATTGCATGCCCCTGTTGAACAGGGGCTGAAAAATTGGGCCTTTCGTGGTGGTGGTGGTGGTGGTGGTGTTGCCACAACACTGTAAGCCCTCAGAGTTACTCTTGGTGGGTGCAGGAATGGGCCCTGCTGTGAATTATTAGATCAAGAATTGTAATTGCATGCCCCTGTTGAACAGGGGCTGAAAAATTGGGCCTTTCGTGGTGGTGGTGGTGGTGTTGCCACAACACTGTAAGCCCTCAGAGTTACTCTTGGTGGGTGCAGGAATGGGCCCTGCTGTGAATTATTAGATCAAGAATTGTAATTACATGCCCCTTTTGAACAGGGGCTGAAAAATTGGGCCTTTCGTGGTGGTGGTAGTGGTGGCGTTGCCACAACACTGTAAGCCCTCAGAGTTACTCTTGGTGGGTGCAGCAATGGACCCTGCTGTGAATTATTAGATCAAGAATTGTAATTGCATGCCCCTGTTGAACAGGGGCTGAAAAATTGGGCCTTAGGCACTGGTGGCACAACACTACAACCCCTCACAGATACTGTACTTGGAGCACAGCAATGAGCCCTATGGCAAATTATTGCTAAAAAAAATGTAATTACACGCCCCTGTAAAACAGGGGCTGAAAAATTGGGCCTTAGCCACTGGTGGCGGCACCCATAAACAAAAATGATCTTCCAAGCTATCATCATCAATCGTATCATTGAGGACTCGGAGGAGGAGGATAGCCAGTCAACATAACAGCACAGGCACTCAGCATCAGCATCAGTCTTGAAGGGATGTGACATGTTAAAATAAATTAGTCTGTTATATCAGCATCAGGTGTGTGGTAGCTGGTGGTGATCCAAGACTGGTTCATCTTGATGAAAGTCAGTCGATCAACCGAGTCGGTGGACAGGCGCACCCTGTGATCCGTGACAAATCCTCCAGCAGCACTGAATGTGCGTTCCGAAAGAACGCTGGATGCAGGACAGGCCAGTAGCTCAATTGCATACTGTGCAAGCTCTGGCCAGTGATCCATCCTCAAGACCCAGTAAGCCAGAGGATTTTCGGTGGGGAAGGTGTCCAAGTCTGACCTTGCCCCTAGATATTCCTGCACCATGTTTATCAGACGCTGGCGATGGTTGCTGGAACCGATCATACTTTGGGGCTGCGGACTAAAGAATTGTCTGAACGCATCGGTCAGATGGCCACCTTCCCCACCGCTCCTTCTTTGACTGGCCGAAGCCTCAGCAACTCGTTGTCCAGGACCAGGAGTTTGTAACCTCCCAGTCTCTGGGAACGCGTTGCACAGACCTTTCTGCAAGGCCTCCCGGAGTTGTCTCATCCTCTGCTCCCTCTGCGACGGTAACATAAGGTCCGCAACCTTACCCTTGTACCGTGGATCAAGGAGAGTGGCCAGCCAGTAATGGTCCCTCTCCTTGATCCGAAGAATACGAGGATCCTTCCGCAGACTTTGCAGGATCAGGGAGGCCATGCAGCGTAGGTTTGCTGAGGCATTCGGTCCGGAGTCCTCTGGGTCACTAAGGACGACATGATCCGCAGCCACCTCCTCCCAGCCACGTACAAGTCCACTGGTTTCTTGGGACTGTAAATCATCCCTAAAAGACTGCTGCTGATGATGCTGAGTGCCAGCCTCCACCTCCATGCTGACACAATCCTCCTCCTCCTCCTCCTCCTCCTCTTCCTGTGCGATGGGTGGGACAGAAGGAACACTGTCTGGGTAAAGGGGGCCTTGAGAGGCAAGGAAGTCCTCCTCTTCCTGCCTCTGTTCTGCCTCAAGTGCCCTGTCCCTTTTTCCACGCAGCGTGTGCTCCAACAGGTGGACAAGAGGTACAGTGTCACTGATGCATGCACTGTCACTGCTCACCATCCTCGTGGCCTCCTCAAATGGTGCCAGGACAGTGCATGCATCCCTGATCATGCCCCACTGGCGTGGAGAAAAAAAACCAAGCTCCCCTGACCCTGTCCTGGTGCCGTAGTCGCACAGGTACTCATTGATGGCCCTCTGCTGCGTGTGCAGCCGCTGCAGCATGGCCAACGTTGAGTTCCACCTGGTGGGCATGTCACATATAAGGCGGTTCTTGGGCAGGTTCAACTCCTTTTGCAGCTCAGCCAGGCGAGCACTGGCATTATAAGATCTGCGGAAATGCACACAGACTTTCCTGGCCTGCCTCAGGACATCCTGTAAGCCCGGGTACCTGCCCAAGAACCGCTGCACCACCAGGTTAAGGATGTGAGCCACACAGGGCACATGGGTCAGTTGTCCCTGTCGGAGGGCGGAGAGGAGGTTGGTGCCATTGTCGCAAACCACCATTCCTGGCTTAAGCTGGCGTGGCGTCAACCACCTCTCGGCCTGGCCCTGCAGAGCAGACAGGACCTCTGCCCCAGTGTGGCTTCTGTCCCCCAAACACACCAGCGCAAGCACGGCATGGCATCTTTTTGCCTGCGTACTTGCGTAGCCCCTTGAACGCCTACGGAGCACCGCTGGTTCCAAGGACAAACCACAGGAAGAGGCCATGGAGGAAGAAGAAGAGGAGGGGGTGGAGGAGAGAGGTGTGTCACAACCAGTAGTAGCATTTTGGAGGCGTGGCGGTGGAACAACCTCCAACACTACTGCACCTTGTCCTGCATCCTTCCCAGCTGCCAAAAGAGTGACCCAATGGGCCGTGAAAGAAAGGTAACGTCCCTGTCCATGCCTGCTGGACCATGAGTCAGCGGTAATATGCACCTTACCGCTGACCGCCCTGTCCAGCGAGGCCAAGACATTGCCTTCCACATGCCGGTAGAGAGCCGGAATAGCCTTCCGTGAGAAAAAGTGGCGTTTGGGTACCTGCCACTGAGGAACCGCACATTGCACAAACTCACGGAAGGGGGCCGAGTCTACCAACTGAAAAGGCAGCAGTTGAAGCGCTAGCAATTTAGCCAAGCTAGCATTCAACCGCTGGGCATGTGGATGGCTGGGAGTGAACTTCTTTCGACGGTCCAGCAGCTGGGGCAGGGAAATTTGCCTGCTAGAATCGGACGTCGGTGTACTGCTAGCAGAGTGGCCGCAAGTACTTGGCTGTGACACACCTAATTCTACACCTTCATTCCTCTCAGTGCATGTTTCAGAGAGGACTGAAGTTATAGTGGGGTTGGAGATCCCAGCTGATGCGGTGCAAGGAGAGGTCCGCTTTGTTCTTTGGTGTGGGTCTTTGAGGTAGGCTTGCCAACGAGCTGCATGGCAGGTCAACATATGTCTGGTCAGGCATGTGGTACCCAAGCGGCTGATGTTTTGGCCACGCGATATACGCTTGAGACATATGTTGCAAACAGCAGCTGTGCGATCTGATGCACTAGCCTCAAAAAAGGCCCACACCAAAGAACTTTTTGAATGACGGGCAGAGGCAGCGCCCTGCACAGGCGGAGCTCTGCGGTGTGATTCCATCGGTGTACTGCCCTTACGCTGGCCACCAAAGGGCATCCTGCCTCGTTGGAGATGTGCCTCCTCCTCATCCTCCTCCTCCTCCTCTCTCCTATTAGGCACCCACGTGGAGTCAGTGACCTCATCATCACCTCCCTCCTCATCACTGGAGCCAATCTGGCAGTATGCTGCAGCTGCTGGAACATGACTGCCAGATTGGTGTCCTTCTTGAGCATCCCCTCTGTCTGCTCTCACGCTACTGCCTTCCTCTAGCTGGGTTTCATCATCAGACCCTTCGAAACGCTGGGCATCCTCCTGGAGCATGTACCCAACACTGTGCTCAAACAGTTCGGGGGACTCCTCAGGAGGAGGACATGGTGGGTCTAGGGAAGGAGTGACTGATGATGAATCTGACATTGATACCAGGGAAGAGGACGCTTTGGCAGCTGCTTTTCCAGTACCCTGAGCCTGGGTGAGAGAGGATGAGGAGGAGGAGGAGGGCTTGGTCATCCACTCTACCAAGTCTTCGGCATGATGTGGCTCAACATGTCCAGCTGCCGAAAAGAAGGACAAGCATGTCCCATGGCCATGTGCTGATGACAATGCACCGCGTCCACGACCAGCACTGTTGCCCCCAGACACAGAGCCTGCTTGCCCTCTTTTATTGCCTCCTGACTGTCTGCCTCTCCTTGTTTGCCTTCCAGACATTCTAATAGATGGCCTGCAGGGAGATGGGAAAAAAGCAATAAGGGCTACCTTCAGGTGTCCTTCTCTGTCCCTTTACTTAAGGATTTGTAAATATGGTTGAGGATGATTGCTTTTGCACAGAATAGCACAACGACAATTTCCCTGACTGTCCAAAAAAACAAGGATTTCAAAGATGGTTGATGAGGAATGCTTTAGCACACTATAGCACAAGGAGAATTCCCTCACTGTCCTTCCCTGTCCCTAGAAACAAGGATTCGCACAGTAAAAGACACTGACACTCTCCCTACCTATAGTTTTCTGTCCCTAGAAAAAATGTTTTTTTAAAGCACACTATAGCACAAGGAGAATTTCACTCACTTTCCTTCTTTGTCCCTAGAAACAAGGATTATCACAGTGAAAGAAACTGACACTCTTCCTTTCTATAGTTTTCTGTCCCTAGAAAAAATGTTTTTTTTAAAGCACACTATAGCACAAGGAGAATTCCCTCACTGTCCTTCCCTGTCCCTAGAAACAAGGATTCGCACAGTAAAACACACTGACACTCTCCCTACCTATAGTTTTCTGTCCCTAGAAAAAATGTTTTTTTAAAGCACACTATAGCACAAGGAGAATTCCCTCACTGTCCTTCCCTGTCCCTAGAAACAAGGATTCGCACAGTAAAACACACTGACACTCTCCCTACCTATAGTTTTCTGTCCCTAGAAAAAATGTTTTTTTAAAGCACACTATAGCACAAGGAGAATTCCCTCACTGTCCTTCCCTGTCCCTAGAAACAAGGATTCGCACAGTAAAACACACTGACACTCTCCCTACCTATAGTTTTCTGTCCCTAGAAAAAATGTTTTTTTAAAGCACACTATAGCACAAGGAGAATTCCCTCACTGTCCTTCCCTGTCCCTAGAAACAAGGATTCGCACAGTAAAACACACTGACACTCTCCCTACCTATAGTTTTCTGTCCCTAGAAAAAATGTTTTTTTAAAGCACACTATAGCACAAGGAGAATTTCCCTCACTTTCCTTCTTTGTCCCTAGAAACAAGGATTATCACAGTGAAAGAAACTGACACTCTCCCTACCTATAGTTTTCTGTCCCTAGAAAAAATGTTTTTTTAAAGCACACTATAGCACAAGGAGAATTCCCTCACTGTCCTTCCCTGTCCCTAGAAACAAGGATTCGCACAGTAAAACACACTGACACTCTCCCTACCTATAGTTTTCTGTCCCTAGAAAAAATGTTTTTTTAAAGCACACTATAGCACAAGGAGAATTCCCTCACTGTCCTTCCCTGTCCCTAGAAACAAGGATTCGCACAGTAAAACACACTGACACTCTCCCTACCTATAGTTTTCTGTCCCTAGAAAAAATGTTTTTTTAAAGCACACTATAGCACAAGGAGAATTCCCTCACTGTCCTTCCCTGTCCCTAGAAACAAGGATTCGCACAGTAAAACACACTGACACTCTCCCTACCTATAGTTTTCTGTCCCTAGAAAAAATGTTTTTTTTAAAGCACACTATAGCACAAGGAGAATTTCCCTCACTTTCCTTCTTTGTCCCTAGAAACAAGGATTATCACAGTGAAAGAAACTGACACTCTCCCTACCTATAGTTTTCTGTCCCTAGAAAAAATGTTTTTTTAAAGCACACTATAGCACAAGGAGAATTCCCTCACTGTCCTTCCCTGTCCCTAGAAACAAGGATTCGCACAGTAAAACACACTGACACTCTCCCTACTGTGACAGCAGGAAGGTAAAGTCACCTGGTTGCATCCAGGGGGGTAGATATATTTCGCCCAGATTCAGGCTTTACGCCGACTTATACAACTAGGTGGAGAGTTGTATAAGGCTAGTGGGCTCATGGATGACTCATACCTCTAGGGAGAGGGCTGGGCGTCGTGCAGACAGGGAGTTGATGAGACCAGCTGAAGCTTGTCAGCTCATTTAGGCCTCTATAAGAACTCCCAGCTTCATTAGATGTTAGCTCATGCCTGGAACCAGACCTGTGTGGACTGTCTAGGGAGAGTGAACCCCTGTGCGGTGAGAAAAAGCCTGTGTGGCTAGTTGCTTGGACATTTAAAACCAGGGACTTAGGGACTAGGACAGCACTAGGCTGATCCCAGTTGTTAGTTAGGAAACCTGTATGTTTAGTCAGAGGTCAAAAAGGTGCGGTTTATTTTCTATTTACAGTGACAAAACACAGCAAAGCAAAAGAAACATAACCAAAATAAATCCTGGTCAAGTTGACCTCTGACTAAACATACAGGTTTCCTAACTAACAACTGGGATCAGCCTAGTGCTGTCCTAGTCCCTAAGTCCCTGGTTTTAAATGTCCAAGCAAATAGCCACACAGGCTTTTTCTCACCGCACAGGGGTTCACTCTCCCTAGACAGTCCACACAGGTCTGGTTCCAGGCATGAGCTAACATCTAATGAAGCTGGGAGTTCTTATAGAGGCCTAAATGAGCTGACAAGCTTCAGCTGGTCTCATCAACTCCCTGTCTGCACGACGCCCAGCCCTCTCCCTAGAGGTATGAGTCATCCATGAGCCCACTAGCCTTATACAACTCTCCACCTAGTTGTATAAGTCGGCGTAAAGCCTGAATCTGGGCGAAATATATCTACCCCCCTGGATGCAACCAGGTGACTTTACCTTCCTGCTGTCACATACCCCCCCTCTTGTTTTAACCTCGGGGTTGGAACACCAGCAATCAGGCATTCATGTACTCGAGACAAAGCATCCACATTCCCCATTTGAACGCCAGGGCGATGCTTTACTGTGAAGTTGAATTCCTGGAGGGCCAGGAACCACCTATTCACTCTTCTATTTGTTTCCTTGTTTTGAGCCATCCACTTTAACGGAGCGTGATCCGTAACCATGTCAAAGTGCCTACCTAGCAGGTAGTACCGAAGGGAATCTAGAGTCCACTTCACCGCTAAACACTCCTTTTCAACGGTGGCGTAATTTACCTCATGGGACTTCAACTGTTCTGTGGCAAAGTTTTCCCTGTGAACCTCAAGATCAGAAAACTCCACAGACGGTAGGTTTTCGTCTGAGGAGGTGGGCTCCTCTCCAGTTTCTTGAGTCTCCCCTGCCAATACTGATAAGGGAAATTCCGGAGAGTCCTCACCACTCTCAGGGGAGTTCTGGCTATCACATTCCTGGTACATAGGGGCACCAGTGAGGGGCTCAGGATCATCCCACAGTTCCCAGAACTTCGGAAAATCCCTTCCCACAATGGCGTCATGCGGTAACTGAGATACTAAGCCCACTGGATGAGAGAGG
Source organism: Rana muscosa (assembly GCA_029206835.1). NCBI lineage: Eukaryota > Metazoa > Chordata > Amphibia > Anura > Ranidae > Rana > Rana muscosa. The sequence continues at coordinate 683,220,407 of CM055117.1, read as the reverse complement.
GTACCTTTGGGGGTCTCGAAACACACTGTAGTCACTGGATACTCTCGGGTGTCCCCATGCACACAAATAACAGCTACCTTGCTATTCCCAGAGACCTCTGTTTTAACTAACTCAGCCTTTATCAGGGTCACAAGGCTACCTGAATCCAGCAATACCACAACATTTCTACCATTAACACACATTTTGCATAAATGTTTCTCAGTTCCTCGAATGGCAGTGCATGCGACTGTCGCACACAGCGACTGACGTCTGCCCGTCAGAAAGTCACACTGCATGGGTTCCTCCACATGATCCACAAGACCATCGGCCGTCTCTGGGTCTCCATGGCTTACCCACTTTTGGAATGCTGCCTCAGCCTCGGGGGTCCATTTAATCATGACCGACCCTTTCCCCTTCGTCAGGTTGGTTAGGGGCACAGCCTTAGAAGCAAAGTGGGGAATGAATCGCCGATAATACCCAGCGATTCCCAGAAAGGCTCGTACCTGCTTCTTGCTGTTGGGACGTGGCCAACTCTGGATGGCCTCGACTTTGTTGAGTTGGGGTTTTATTACCCCCCTCCCAATGGTGTACCCAAGATATTTGGCCTCAGATTGCTGCTGGGCTTGTTTCAAGAATTGGAATTTACTTTCAACCGTGGAGCCAAGACCCGTACCTTTTCCCCGGGGGATAGGATATTGGTACTTGTCCCTACGGTTGAAAGTAAATTCCAATTCTTGAAACAAGCCCAGCAGCAATCTGAGGCCAAATATCTTGGGTACACCATTGGGAGGGGGGTAATAAAACCCCAACTCAACAAAGTCGAGGCCATCCAGAGTTGGCCACGTCCCAACAGCAAGAAGCAGGTACGAGCCTTTCTGGGAATCGCTGGGTATTATCGGCGATTCATTCCCCACTTTGCTTCTAAGGCTGTGCCCCTAACCAACCTGACGAAGGGGAAAGGGTCGGTTATGATTAAATGGACCCCCGAGGCTGAGGCAGCATTCCAAAAGTGGGTAAGCCATGGAGACCCAGAGACGGCCGATGGTCTTGTGGATCATGTGGAGGAACCCATGCAGTGTGACTTTCTGACGGGCAGACGTCAGTCGCTGTGTGCGACAGTCGCATGCACTGCCATTCGAGGAACTGAGAAACATTTATGCAAAATGTGTGTTAATGGTAGAAATGTTGTGGTATTGCTGGATTCAGGTAGCCTTGTGACCCTGATAAAGGCTGAGTTAGTTAAAACAGAGGTCTCTGGGAATAGCAAGGTAGCTGTTATTTGTGTGCATGGGGACACCCGAGAGTATCCAGTGACTACAGTGTGTTTCGAGACCCCCAAAGGTACCCTCTCTCATCCAGTGGGCTTAGTATCTCAGTTACCGCATGACGCCATTGTGGGAAGGGATTTTCCGAAGTTCTGGGAACTGTGGGATGATCCTGAGCCCCTCACTGGTGCCCCTATGTACCAGGAATGTGATAGCCAGAACTCCCCTGAGAGTGGTGAGGACTCTCCGGAATTTCCCTTATCAGTATTGGCAGGGGAGACTCAAGAAACTGGAAAGGAGCCCACCTCCTCAGACGAAAACCTACCGTCTGTGGAGTTTTCTGATCTTGAGGTTCACAGGGAAAACTTTGCCACAGAACAGTTGAAGTCCCATGAGGTAAATTACGCCACCGTTGAAAAGGAGTGTTTAGCGGTGAAGTGGGCTCTAGATTCCCTTCGGTACTACCTGCTAGGTAGGCACTTTGACATGGTTACGGATCACGCTCCGTTAAAGTGGATGGCTCAAAACAAGGAAACAAATAGAAGAGTGAATAGGTGGTTCCTGGCCCTCCAGGAATTCAACTTCACAGTAAAGCATCGCCCTGGCGTTCAAATGGGGAATGTGGATGCTTTGTCTCGAGTACATGAATGCCTGATTGCTGGTGTTCCAACCCCGAGGTTAAAACAAGAGGGGGGGGGTATGTGACAGCAGGAAGGTAAAGTCACCTTGTTGCATCCAGGGGGGTAGATATATTTCGCCCAGATTCAGGCTTTACGCCGACTTATACAACTAGGTGGAGAGTTGTATAAGGCTAGTGGGCTCATGGATGACTCATACCTCTAGGGAGAGGGCTGGGCGTCGTGCAGACAGGGAGTTGATGAGACCAGCTGAAGCTTGTCAGCTCATTTAGGCCTCTATAAGAACTCCCAGCTTCATTAGATGTTAGCTCATGCCTGGAACCAGACCTGTGTGGACTGTCTAGGGAGAGTGAACCCCTGTGCGGTGAGAAAAAGCCTGTGTGGCTATTTGCTTGGACATTTAAAACCAGGGACTTAGGGACTAGGACAGCACTAGGCTGATCCCAGTTGTTAGTTAGGAAACCTGTATGTTTAGTCAGAGGTCAACTTGACCAGGATTTATTTTGGTTATGTTTCTTTTGCTTTGCTGTGTTTTGTCACTGTAAATAGAAAATAAACCGCACCTTTTTGATTTTGAAAACCACAACCTCCGTTTGCTGGGCCTGTTTTGTGTGGGGAGCCCATCCCGGGGGTCACACACACCCGCTGCCGAGCTAACCCCCTCACACTACCTATAGTTTTCTGTCCCTAGAAAAAATGTTTTTTTAAAGCACACTATAGCACAAGGAGAATTCCCTCACTGTCCTTCCCTGTCCCTAGAAACAAGGATTCGCACAGTAAAACACACTGACACTCTCCCTACCTATAGTTTTCTGTCCCTAGAAAAAATGTTTTTTTAAAGCACACTATAGCACAAGGAGAATTTCCCTCACTTTCCTTCTTTGTCCCTAGAAACAAGGATTATCACAGTGAAAGAAACTGACACTCTCCCTACCTATAGTTTTCTGTCCCTAGAAAAAATGTTTTTTTAAAGCACACTATAGCACAAGGAGAATTCCCTCACTGTCCTTCCCTGTCCCTAGAAACAAGGATTCGCACAGTAAAACACACTGACACTCTCCCTACCTATAGTTTTCTGTCCCTAGAAAAAATGTTTTTTTAAAGCACACTATAGCACAAGGAGAATTCCCTCACTGTCCTTCCCTGTCCCTAGAAACAAGGATTCGCACAGTAAAACACACTGACACTCTCCCTACCTATAGTTTTCTGTCCCTAGAAAAAATGTTTTTTTAAAGCACACTATAGCACAAGGAGAATTCCCTCACTGTCCTTCCCTGTCCCTAGAAACAAGGATTCGCACAGTAAAACACACTGACACTCTCCCTACCTATAGTTTTCTGTCCCTAGAAAAAATGTTTTTTTAAAGCACACTATAGCACAAGGAGAATTTCCCTCACTTTCCTTCTTTGTCCCTAGAAACAAGGATTATCACAGTGAAAGAAACTGACACTCTCCCTACCTATAGTTTTCTGTCCCTAGAAAAAATGTTTTTTTAAAGCACACTATAGCACAAGGAGAATTCCCTCACTGTCCTTCCCTGTCCCTAGAAACAAGGATTCGCACAGTAAAACACACTGACACTCTCCCTACCTATAGTTTTCTGTCCCTAGAAAATTTTTTTTTTAAAGCACACTATAGCACAAGGAGAATTCCCTCACTGTCCTTCCCTGTCCCTAGAAACAAGGATTCGCACAGTAAAACACACTGACACTCTCCCTACCTATAGTTTTCTGTCCCTAGAAAAAATGTTTTTTTAAAGCACACTATAGCACAAGGAGAATTCCCTCACTGTCCTTCCCTGTCCCTAGAAACAAGGATTCGCACAGTAAAACACACTGACACTCTCCCTACCTATAGTTTTCTGTCCCTAGAAAAAATGTTTTTTTAAAGCACACTATAGCACAAGGAGAATTCCCTCACTGTCCTTCCCTGTCCCTAGAAACAAGGATTCGCACAGTAAAACACACTGACACTCTCCCTACCTATAGTTTTCTGTCCCTAGAAAAAATGTTTTTTTAAAGCACACTATAGCACAAGGAGAATTTCCCTCACTTTCCTTCTTTGTCCCTAGAAACAAGGATTATCACAGTGAAAGAAACTGACACTCTCCCTACCTATAGTTTTCTGTCCCTAGAAAAAATGTTTTTTTAAAGCACACTATAGCACAAGGAGAATTCCCTCACTGTCCTTCCCTGTCCCTAGAAACAAGGATTCGCACAGTAAAACACACTGACACTCTCCCTACCTATAGTTTTCTGTCCCTAGAAATTTTTTTTTTTTAAAGCACACTATAGCACAAGGAGAATTCCCTCACTGTCCTTCCCTGTCCCTAGAAACAAGGATTCGCACAGTAAAACACACTGACACTCTCCCTACCTATAGTTTTCTGTCCCTAGAAAAAATGTTTTTTTAAAGCACACTATAGCACAAGGAGAATTCCCTCACTGTCCTTCCCTGTCCCTAGAAACAAGGATTCGCACAGTAAAACACACTGACACTCTCCCTACCTATAGTTTTCTGTCCCTAGAAAAAATGTTTTTTTAAAGCACACTATAGCACAAGGAGAATTCCCTCACTGTCCTTCCCTGTCCCTAGAAACAAGGATTCGCACAGTAAAACACACTGACACTCTCCCTACCTATAGTTTTCTGTCCCTAGAAAAAATGTTTTTTTAAAGCACACTATAGCACAAGGAGAATTTCCCTCACTTTCCTTCTTTGTCCCTAGAAACAAGGATTATCACAGTGAAAGAAACTGACACTCTCCCTACCTATAGTTTTCTGTCCCTAGAAAAAAAGGTTTTTTAAAGCACACTATAGCACAAGGAGAATTCCCTCACTGTCCTTCCCTGTCCCTAGAAACAAGGATTTGCACAGTAAAACACACTGACACTCTCCCTACCTATAGTTTTCTGTCCCTAGAAAAAATGTTTTTTTAAAGCACACTATAGCACAAGGAGAATTCCCTCACTGTCCTTCCCTGTCCCTAGAAACAAGGATTCGCACAGTAAAACACACTGACACTCTCCCTACCTATAGTTTTCCGTCCCTAGAAAAAATGTTTTTTTAAAGCACACTATAGCACAAGGAGAATTTCCCTCACTTTCCTTCTTTGTCCCTAGAAACAAGGATTATCACAGTGAAAGAAACTGACACTCTCCCTACCTATAGTTTTCTGTCCCTAGAAAAAATGTTTTCTTAAAGCACACTATAGCACAAGGAGAATTCCCTCACTGTCCTTCCCTGTCCCTAGAAACAAGGATTCGCACAGTAAAACACACTGACACTCTCCCTACCTATAGTTTTCTGTCCCTAGAAAAAATGTTTTTTTAAAGCACACTATAGCACAAGGAGAATTTCCCTCACTTTCCTTCTTTGTCCCTAGAAACAAGGATTATCACAGTGAAAGAAACTGACACTCTCCCTACCTATAGTTTTCTGTCCCTAGAAAAAAAGTTTTTTTAAAGCACACTATAGCACAAGGAGAATTCCCTCACTGTCCCTCCCTGTCCCTAGAAACAAGGATTCGCACAGTAAAACACACTGACACTCTCCCTACCTATAGTTTTCTGTCCCTAGAAAAAATGTTTTTTTAAAGCACACTATAGCACAAGGAGAATTCCCTCACTGTCCTTCCCTGTCCCTAGAAACAAGGATTCGCACAGTAAAACACACTGACACTCTCCCTACCTATCCTTCTCTTTCCCTAAACTAAAGGAATCCAGGTTAAGCAAGAAAAAAATAAATGTCACTGTCCCTGCCTATGCTTCTCTTTCCCTGCTCCGGAACACACTACACTAGGCCGCCATGCTGGCGGCCTTTTATAGTGTGGGGCGTGTACTAAACACCCTCAGCAATAATTGGCCACAGGCATCCTGCCTGTGGCCAATCATTGCTCTCCTCGCTGCCGGCGCTGTGATTGGCCAAGCATGCGGGGTCACAGTGCATGCTTGGCCAATCACAGCGCCTGGATGACACTGCGATGGCGTAGTGCATTGTGGGCCGTTCGCGTCACTCGAATTTGGCGCGAACGGCCCAAATCGTTCGATCTTCGTCGAACGATCGAACAGCCGATGTTCGAGTCGAACGTATGTTCGACTCGAACACGAAGCTCATCCCTAGTCTTCAGCTAGTTTTAGGTGAAAACTGAGCAGAGGACACAGTACACTAACTGAAAATACTTGCAGCTCTCTGCCTGTGGTTTTATTATGAGAACAACACTATTAGTCACTAACTGTATCCAGGTAAGCTTTAGGTGAACGCTATACAAAGCACACAGTACACTAACTGAAACACTGACTGCAGCTAGCACAATCGCCTGCCTGCCTGTCACAGTATAGAGAACAAATGGAACAGATCTAGCTAAACTGATTACAGTGTATAAATATATATACAACACCTAGGATGCATATATATCCTCTACACACTGTAACTGCAGCTAACTGACTCACCTGCCGCTCTATCTAACTCAATATAAATGACATTGTCTATCTCTGTAATCTCTCTCTTTAAACAACTCCAACACACTACACAAGGCCGCCAAGCCAGCGGCCTAATATAGTGTGGGGCGCGTACTAAACCTCCTGAGCCATAATTGGCCAAAGCCACCCTGGCTTTGTCCAATTACGGCTCTCTGTTCAGACGGCGCTGTGATTGGCCAAGCATGCGGGTCATAGTGCATGTTTGGCCAATCATCAGCCAGCAATGCACTGCGATGCCGCAGTGAATTGTGGGCCGTGACGCGCCACTCGAATTTGGCGCGAACGACCCATAATGTTCGCAAATCGGCGAACAGACGATGTTCGAGTCGAACATGGGTTCGACTCGAACATGAAGCTCATCCCTAGTGATAAGCCCCTCTGGTTCAAGCAGCCGAGTTTATTGCACTTACACAGGCTTGTTAAATTTTAAAGGACAAGATGTCAACATTTACGCTGATTCCAAATACACACATGGTATGACACATTGTTTCAGATGCACCTAAAAGTGATAAGGCTTCATTGCTGCAAATGGAAAAAACATGAGCATTTTAGTCACTGATTTTTGGGATGTTATATACAAGCCAAGGTCTATTACAGTGTTCAAATGCAAAGCACCACTTCTAATGTTCCTGTAGCTTTGAAAATGCCTTGGCAGACAGAGAAGCTACAAAACTGCCATTAGGAGTCCAAGTTAGTGTCTCTATGGGGAATAAAACAGACGTACTCTGTGGAACAATTATAAAAGTCCTTAAACGTGTATGTCTTCCCTTTAATAACAAATGATTTTTGGCCATGTTGGACAAACTGGCATGTCTTACAAAGGGATTTCTTACACTGGAACATACTATGAAGGGGGATCATGATAAGTGGGGTAGCTACTGCAGTGGAACGGATCCTACTGGGGGCAATTTTGCTCTTGATGTTACGAGCCTTCCGATATGCTACTTTAGGAACAGTTGCTAAGTTCGACTTGAGGTGGGGATCCTCAAGAAGTATGGACCAATGATTGGCTAAAATCTTTTCCAGTCCTTAAAGGGAAGACATACACGTTTAAGGACTTTTATAATTGTTCCACAGAGTACGTCATATACTGCCTTACCTGCCCCTGTGGGCTTTTTTATGTAGGAAGGACTATCAGGGCTTTGAGGGAACGTTTCGGCGAGCATAGAAGATACATTGAGAAAGGAAGGGACCACCACAGTGTCCCTAAACACTTTCTCTATCACCATAAGAAATCCACCTCAGGTTTGAAAGTATGGGTACTGGAATCAATTCCAGGCACTTTACCTGGAGTCAAACGTTTTAAACGGCTCTGTCAGCAAGAATCCTTTTGGATTTATTCCTTGGGGACTTTAGTGCCTGGTGGGCTTAATGAAGAAATCGAAGTCCATACCCTTCTGTGAATAAGATATTGTGTTTACCCATATATGCATATTTCTCTGTATATAGGACGCCTTTGTCATACCCACATTGCCAATTTCTATTGTACGCCCACCTATATGTGTATTTTATACATCATGTTATTATATGCATGCTTGTGCGCATATACCAGTAGGGTCTCTGGGTATATGTAGAATATCGTGTGTTTTTTAATGGGGATATGTGATCAGCTTATTTTTAGTATTATTTTTAGTATTATTTGTATTTTATATGTTAAATGAGGGCTATTTATTCTCCCTCTCCTTCTCCCCCCCCCCCCCTTTTTTCATATATGTATTTTTTTCTACATATATATATGTGTATATGGATGTTCTAGTAAGGACACAATCTTATTTCACCAAAGTATTTTTATATTTCTGCGGTTGCTCCGCTTGTAAATAGTAATCTTTTTCCACCTTATGTATTTTTAGTATTCCCCTTCTCTTCCTCTTCTTACCTACTTGGGTTGTAGTTTTTTAGCATTTCTTTCCATACTGCTTTTGTTTTGTATGCTGGGACTTGCTGTCCCACTAATGGTCACAGCACATAAATAGTACCATAGCTGCAGTACCGTGTTAGGCCTCTTGAAGGAGCAGATAGCTCCAAGCGCGTAGCCTGGTTTCTCAGTGGTGTGCTGAACACCTGTCCTTCCTTCCGGTGATCTCTCTTGTTCGGCTTCTGGTGACGTCATCATCCTCGTTTCCTGCTGGTTCTGGCTGGCTTCCTGGTGGCCACAGGATGAAAACTACACACTGCTCTGCCTACCTATGAGCCTGGATGCACCTGAAACCGGATCACACCGTGAACTACACACACAGATGAGCCCGTTTTTTACATATGTCTGTAAGTGCATCTCCTCTGTCTTTAATAAATTGTGACTAAAATATTGCACTTAGGTGGCGCTTCCTGTTTTGTTCCCCTGTCTTCCTTGTGCAGAGCCGACTTTCTCTGAGGACAGCTGCCTCCTATCACCCTTCCATTGCTCCCCCCTGTTATAGGAATGGTCATTATATACCAGCAAATGGACTAAAAAGAACTGTGACTGGACTTTTTGAGATCCAATTCCTGGCCATCTATCATGCATTAGTCTTTTGCGCTAACAGTTTATTCCATTGTTTTTTCAGTGTCTCTATGACCATGTTAGAACCCCACAATTCCAGAACATCAAGTTACGTGGAAGTTAATGGTTTCATTTAAATAATAGAGCTTATGGTTATAAAACAGGTTTGTATAATAGGGACATTTTATAAAAAAAATTGTAACAAAAAAACTTTAATGTGTTCATGAGTTCATAATTTTATTGGAATTTTATGTGGAAAACGTGATGTCACTACTAAATTACATGTATTGAATGGTACCGAATAGTAACTGATCAGATAGTCAATTAGATTGAAAGGTTTAGGAATTGCAGCTATACATTTTAAAAGAAATAATATTAATACTGTTTTAATAAGAAGAAGTTAACTTGCTGCATCCAGTCTCAAACCACAAGGGAGACATTGAGAAATTTTTAGTTAAAGGGTGCACAGGGTATTATGGATGGGATTCAAAATTCACCCTTTGAGAATTCACCTAGAATTTTTAGGAGAAGAATTAGAATCCCCTTTTGCTTTTCAGACTTAAAGAGAATATGAAAAACAGAAAATTTATATTGAGTTATTTTAATGGTTTACATTTCTGTCAGGAAAGGGTTTACCCGTTGATGGCGCTGTTGGTCCTGTGGATCACGGTACCAGTGTCCACCAGCAGGTGTCTTCTTGCAGCCAGGTTCTGTGATAAAGGATCTCACCTGCTGGTGGCACTGTCTCATCCATGGGCTGCAGTACCATTGTCCACCAGCGGGTGTATTCCGGCAGTGTGGGACAGGCAGCACCTCCTGCGCTCAGGTGTTACCTGAGGACAATTATCACAGTCTTATAAATACCTGGCAAGCCCTCACATGCTTGCCTTGGTATCTCTCTTCCTGACCTTGAGCCTGCAATCCTGACCCTGAGCCTGCATCTGACCCGACCCGACCTGATCCGATCTGATCCCTATCCCGAGCCCATCCTGGACCTGCCCCTCCTGTTACCTGTTTACCTTGGATCCCTGCCCTGCAGCCTGTCCATTCATCCTCTCCCTGTCCTGTTGTTTCCCCGTCCTTACCCATCTGCTGATATCCCTTTGTTTGTTACCTCGGCCTGGCTTTGTTTACAATTCCGGTATCTCCCCTTTATTTGTATATACTATTTGTTTTTGATTGTGCACTGGTTGTTTTCACTTGTTTGTCACCTTTTTAATAAACATCTTTTTTCTTTCACTTACATGCGTTTTCGATCTCCTTTGTCGGTCACACAGTCTGGTCTACCAATTCCATGATATTATACCAAGGCCATCCCTGGCCAGACATGGCTGCATTGAGGAACCATCCTGGTTTGTTAGTCCTGTTAATATGGATATCAATGAAACCATTTATTATTCTCTGCTGGCAGCAGAGGATGGTGAATATTGTCGCCAGACTTTAAAAGATTGGACCAGTGACCAGCTGATGGAAACTATCCGATCAGCTCATTCCTTGGTGGATCTGGGCTATATGTCTTTTGAGGATGTTCAGCCATTAATCCGGTTATGTGTAAAGCCAGCCCTGTCATGCATTCCTGAAGGAAGTGATAATTTCTCTCCTCCCTTCAATGGTGACCAAGTTGAATCCCTGGTATGGTTATTAGAGGATGATCCGCTCTCTTTCGATGAACATTATGTCCCTTGTTCCCAGCAGGTGTTATCTGATTGTATTCGTTCAGTGCAGTCTCTGATCAGACAGGGTGTGTGAACCAGCTTTTGTTCAACCTGTGCTGCAGGCATGGTCAGATCTCCTGTGTTTAGCCGAGCCACAACAATCCAGCCCTGCCATTGGTCATCTGCCTTCCCAAGATCCTATCTCCCCATCGCCCATGGCAATCTCAGCTGCAGCCCAGTATACATAGCTTCCCACCAAATACTATTAGCCAGTCTCTACTTGCCGCACTTATCCTGCCTTCAATCCACCTGCCTCTTCCCTGTAACAATTCCACAAATATCTCCTCCAGCCACTGTCCCTGTGTCTCTACCACATTCCAGCCCTTCCTTTTGCCCAATTACATCCTTCTCATACAGTCCTCCCGTTACTTACAAATCTGCAGTGGCTAAGCCAAAAAAGAAGCTGAAGTTCTTTCTGACCCACACAATCCTGCCAGTAACAAAACCTGCCTCCACATCAACCAACCTGCTCCAGCCTGTGTTCACGCCAGTTGAACCTGATGACCCACCTAAATTGACCAACTCTTTGCCCGCTTTGCAGTCTGATGTGCCCGCTTCCCAGTCTGATGTGCCCGCTTTCAAGTCTGATGTGCCCACTTCCCAGTCTGATGTGCCCGCTTCCCAGGCTGATGTGCCCGCTTCCCAGTCTGAGGTGCCTGCCTTCCAGCCTGATATCTCGGTGCCTGCCTTCCAGCCTGATGTCTCAGTGCCTGCCTTCCAGCATGATGTCTCGGTGCCTGCCTTCCGGTCTGAAGTCCCCGTGTCCCAGTCTGAAGTGCCGGTGTCCCAGTCTGAAGTCCCAGTGTCCCAGTCTGAAGTCCTGCTGTCCCAGTCAGAAGTCCCGGTGTCTCAGTCTGTTAAACCGATACCCATTACTTGGCTTGCTGGACCAGCGCCCGGTGTCCGGCTCGCGGATCCAGGGGGCCCGTTACCCAGGCCACTGGCCCAGGGCCCGTTTCTCTGCTTGCCGAGCCGATGCCTGTTGCCCAGCTTGCCAGTAGGGAGTCTGCTGCCCAGCTTGATGACCCGGATCCTGCTGTCTGCCCGGATGTGCCCGCTGTCTGCCCGGATGTGCCCGCTGTCCGCTTTGACGTGCCTGATGACCAGCCTGAAGTACCCTCATCCATTGTGCTACTCAATGCCATAGACTATGGACAATTAAGACTTGTTGGAGCATCCGGAGGTGCTCCTTTTGGGGGGGTACTGTCGGGAAAGGGTTCACCCGTTGGTGGCGCTGTTGGTCCTGTGGATCACGTTACCAGTGTCCACCAGCAGGTGTCTTCTTGCAGCCAGGATCTGTGATAAAGGATCTCACCTGCTGGTGGCACTGTCTGATCCATGAGCCGCAGTACCGGTGTCCACCAGCGGGTGTAATCCATCAGTGTGGGGCAGGCAGCAGCTCCTGCGCTCAGGTGTTACCTGAGGACAGTTATCACAGTCTTATAAATACCCAGCAAGCCCTCACATGCTTGCCTTGTTATCTCTCTTCCTGACCTTGAGACTGAAATCCTGACCCTGAGCCTGCATCTGACCCGACCCGACCTGATCCAATCTGATCCCTATCCTGAGCCCATCCTGGACCTGCTCCTCCTGTTACCTGTTTATCTTGGATCCCTGCCCTGCAGCCTGTCCATCCATCCTCTCCCTGACCTGTTGTTTCCCCATCCTTACCCATCTGCTGATATCCATTTGTGTATGACCTCAGCCTGGCTATGTTTACGATTGCGGTATCTCCCCCTTATTTGTATATACTATTTGTTGTTGGTTGTGCACTGGTGGTTTTCACTTGTTTGTCACCTTTTTAATAAACATCTTTTTCTTTCACTTAAATGCGTTTTTGGTCTCCTCTGTGCAGTCACACAGTCTGGTCTACCAATTCCCTGATAATTTCCTTTGTGATTTATTTGGTATTTTTTTTTATCTTCTAGTCTGATGCTTTAAATAAAGTATATTAATTAAAAAGTTTACTTATATGTATAGAACCCTCTGGTCTATATGTAATATAATTTGATATTCTTCCAATGTTTTTCTCAATATAGCTTGTTTAACCTAAATGTGTTTTTGTGTTCCTGTGACAAATCTTATCGTATGAGGTAAAACAAAAAACAAATGCTAGTGCTCCACTTTATCCAGTGGACACAGTGCCTGTGTCCCATGTACTATACCAAAGTAATCTTTACTGTTTATTGAAGATTTTAAACAAAGCAATGCATTTTGGGGATCTGTTTCCATTTTATAAGGACTAATAATAAACTTAGTTAATGTTAATTATTAAACTGCATACATATAACTCTGTAAAATATGTATATAAAATGTACACTAGATAGAAGTCTGGCATGGATTTTAAGGGGGTACTCCATGCGAAAACAAGAAATAAAAGCATGGGGTCCTCCCAGAGGTATCCTCACCATCAGACCCCCATAACCACAATGCTAGGACTGTGGGAAAGAGGCCCTTGTCCTCATCAACATGAGAACAAGGTGCTTGCCTATACTGAAAGGCATATGGCCTGGTGTGGCAAAGGAGAAGGGAGGCACACATTCACTGTTCCCCTTTCCTGGACAGCCAGGCTAAATGCTAGGATAAGGATCTGGTGGGGATTTTGGGATGCTGTTTCCTTGTTTTTTGTATGCATTCCCCATTAAAATCTCAAATGGTCTGGTATGGAAATTGGTGGAGACCTATCACTACCAGACAAGTACTCACCGAGGCCGAGATGCCGAGAGCAGTTTACCCTTGCGACTAAGCACACTTCGCCCCCTGGAGGTGAGACAGTGGGTAAATGGCACAGAGAGGCACAGGCTACCCAACAGGTGGAAGCTGACTTGAATGAAGATCTTAAGGGAGATCAAGCAGCTGTGCAGACTGGCAGGTGACTGGCTTGCTGGGAGAGCTTGATCAGAAAGTCCAGAAGTAGGCTGAGGATCAAACACAGGCAGGTAAGGCAGTCCCAGTCACTGGCTGAGGTAGTGTGCCAGGAAGACAAGAGACAAATCCGCTTCACAGGCAGGGGGTCAAAGACAGGAGACAAGATGGAGTCCATAGTACAAGCTGAGGTCAGGTCCAGGAGAAGATCAGAGAAGTCAGAGGCAATCCGGGTCACAGCAGGTAATCAAACACAGAAAACAAGGAAACAGGTAAACAGGAAGCTGAAGACGAACCAGCAACTAGACTGAGCGCCAGAGCTCCTTTTATAGGCCAGCCAGAGGGTCACGCTGGGCGTGTGCTAGTGCGCATGCGCACGCGCCGTTCCATCAGGCTGCGAACGCGCATGCGCCAGAGCGCCGTTCTGCCGCGCACGCACACAGGGACGCGGCTGATGTGACTGGAAGGACCATTTCTCTGACAGACCCCACACTTTGTTTTTTGTTTTTTGCATAGGGTCTCCCTTTGAAATCCATACTAGACCCTCATCAAGGATAAGGATCAAGGATATGTATTTTAAGGGTGAACTCCATACCTTTTTTTTGTGGGTTGCCCCCTTTACATTTATGCCAGTCCCTCATATAGGATAAGAAGAGAAAGGATAATCCACCCGCTTTGTTTACAAACAGAATTAGGTGGTTGGGAAATGTAATTTAGAATCAATTTAAGTGGTATTTAAATGGTATTCTTTGCAATTGTAACTGTTGCAGTACAGTGAATTGTTTACATTGTACAGGCATGCAAATTTACAGGCAGGTTTAAGTCATCCCTGAGCATGTTATTTGTTATTTTATTAAAGGAATTGTGAATTGTTTTTCTTTCACTTTAAGGACTAAAATAGCTGTTCCCTGCCAAATGGTATTTAAAAAAACAAAATTTTGCATTGGTACATGTCCTCCAGGGCCATGCCCAGTAACTCACGCCCTTCGTTTGATTTTCAGATGAATAAATCTGTATGAAGAAACATGTCGGGGGCATGGCTAAATGGCAACCATCTGTAAGCACTTCACGCTGGACACCAGATCAGAGAGTAACGGTTCGAGCAAGAGGAGCGAGTGAAAGTGATATCTAAGCCGTACACCTCGGGTCTGCCGTGACCACACTATATACTACTACAGACGTTTTCTCCAAGAGCTGTTTGCTGTGATTTTACCGGCTGGCTTTGAAATGATGTGATGTGAGTGTAATGGTTGAAGTTTTTCACATTGCGTTTTATTAAACTGGTTTTACAATATTACACTATTTGGAGCACTTTTTATTTACAGGTGGAGAGATCCTATTTACATGCTTGCGTCTGGATAACGGAGATCAGCTAACCCTGTCTGTGTGGTTTAAAGCGATTTTTGCAAAGCACGAGAGTGTAAGGCATAAATATCTGGTGAGTATGTTATCCAAAGGGAGCGGAATCATTGGCACTTAGTGGTGTCTGTGGTGGAAGATCAGAAAAGTTTACACTGGATCAACTCTTTTTCGGATGCATTTCATTATGCTTATGAACTTTTTATTGAATGTAGTATTATTTCACTTGTCACAGGGTGATATTGTTACACTGATAATTTGAATCATCACATTGTTATCATCTTTATAGCGATACTTTAAATTGTACTGCGTATGAAGTTGTCTGTATTTTATTTTTAGGTTTACCTTTGCACTTTATTGGAGTTCCATACACATGAGTGTAATAGCGCCACTTATTTTTTCACTATTGAGTTTGGATAGAGGTAAAAAATACAATCACATATCCTCCCTATACCTGGTTCTTCTCCTTTGGAAGGGATTTATTTCCCCTTTGCTCCACCTTACCAAAACACCTTAGTGGGTAGTGGCATATGGTTTAGCAGTTGATTCCTTCTCCACGGCTGGACTGCTCCTATACACCATTTTTCCAGGGTTTTTTCATTTTTTACCTCTTAAATTTAAGTCTAACGTTTGATGAGAGTTGGTAACAGACCACAAAATACTGGTTATTTACCCTTAGGCCTTCCACTTCCCCCCAATAGGCCCCCCTGAGTGTCCACTTAGGTACTCTAGTCTATTAGCCTCAGCTAGATTAGTAGCTTCGCTCTCCCTGTGAGAGATCTTCCTCGACTTTACTGCCTTTCTTACTTGGATTCCCACCCTTTAAAGTTTTTATAACTTCTACCCTGTCATGTGTTCTCTCACCATTTGCTTATTCAATGTATATGGCTTAAATGTTCCAGAGAAATGTTTGAAGATTTTATATCCTGCTCACAAATGAAAAGTAGATATCTCGCTTCTGCACAAAACCCACTTCATAGGTCCATCCCCATCTACATTCCATAGCAACTACTATACCAAATGGGTCCACTGCCCTAACTCTACTTCAAAGTCACATGGGGAAAGATTTACTAAAACTAGAGCACTCAGAATCTGGTGCAGCTGTGCATGGTAGCCAATCAGCTTCTAACTTTAGCTTGTTCAATTAAGCTCTATCAATAAAACCTGGAAGCTGGTTTCTATGCAGAGCTGCACCAGATTTTGCATGCTCCAGTTTTAGTAAATCACCCCATGGTGTCTACATTGCATTCCACAAGAACCTCTTATTCACCATCCTAGAATCTCAAGGTGGCATTTCAGTAAGTGCCTTCTCTGTATAACTCAATATACATAATTGCTAATCTCTATTTTCCCAATCAGGTCAAGTACCATTTGGAATATCTGCCCAACCCCGGCTTTGGCATTTGCTGCTGAGAGCATTATTGTTGGAGGTGACCTGAACACAGTTGTGGATCAGTTTTCTGTCTCTTTTTTCCCTAACTTGACTGTAAAAAAACATTAGCAGCACATACCATCACCAAAACATAGACTGAAGCATCAGAGCCAGATTGTGTATAAATGAAAACAACAGCTTTCCTATTGGCTTCCTGCATAGTTTGGACACTGATTAAAATTTGTAATAAAAACTTCAAAGATGCTCTCAAAATGTCAAAATGAATAATACTTCCATTGGCACTCACTCACGTTAACGTGGTTTGGTCGTTGCAATGCCCTCAAGATGACATTACTGCCCAGGGTGTTGTACCTGCTGCAAGCACCTCCCCCCAGTGTTTCTCAAATGGGTAAACTCAATGTTTAGAGATTTCATCTGGTTCTATTGCAAGTCTTGTATCAGGTTGCAACTTCTCCATATTGCAAAGCATAGGGTAGGAGTTGGTCTCCCATATGTGAAAGCCTATTACAGAGCATAACACCTCACCAGGTTGGTGGACTGGTACTGTCACGCAGAGGCGAAACATTGGGTGGCCATGGAGACGGAGGACTCTGACTACACAGCCAAGAGCTGGCCGTGGATTTCATCACCACTCCCAAAGACCCTCACTGATCACTCTACACTGGGTAGCACTCTTCTGGTCGCCACATTTAGACATACTTCAGTGTCACCACTACCCTCTCCTATGGTACACCTCATTCACCTCCCCCCAGTGTTTTTCAAACGGGTAAACTCAATGTTTAGAGATTTCATCTGGTTCTTTCGCAAGTCTCGTATCAGGTTGCAACTTCTCCATATTGAAAAGCATAGGGTAGGAGTTGGTCTCCCATATGTGAAAGCTTATTACAGAGCATAACACCTCACCAGGTTGGTGGACTGGTACTGTCACGCAGAGGCGAAACATACTTCAGTGTCACCACTACGCTCTCCTATGGTACCAGTATTGGGCAACCCGGAGTTCCCCTCAGAATCCCTATTTCAAGCGGTTAGTCAGGAGTGGACAACTCCGCCTTTGCGACTTTGTGGGTTCTGACAGCTGACTCACTCCCTCTGCAGGGGTGTCTGCCACGGATCACCCGCTGGATTTCAGGAGCGGATTCCAGTTACGCAACTTCTTGCACGGGTGTCTACTGACACTGGGTGCCTCTCGCCAACTCACAGAATTGGAGCACCTGTGTTGTCGAGGGGAACCAGTCCGCCATGGCCTCTCAGTAATATATGCCTCTTTGACTTGACCAGCGGAGGGACATATTCCACCCTTCCTAACCAAGTGGGAGTCTGACTTAGGCACCCAGTTTACTGACTCTCAGAAAGAGAAGATCCTTAATTTCTCCCAAAAGTCCTCCATAGCCATGAGGATCCAGGAGACATGTTACAAGATCTTGACCAGATGGTACAGAGTGCTTACCACTTTGCACCGTTTCCTTCCACATGTCCCCAGTGTATTCTGGTGATGCGGAAATGCTGCATATTTTCTGGGATTGTCCCAAACTTGCCCCCTTTTGGCCTGAGGTGATCTGTACAGTCAAGCACCTGACAAATGTTGACCTGGAAGGGAACCCGGCGGCCCATCTTTCAAAAAGACCGATCAAGAAATATAAGGCCTCTCTCACAATCCAGCTGCTGAATGCAGCCAAGGCATGTATCCCCCTTTGCTGGAGATCAGAAAACCCTCCATTAAAATCTCTGTGGTTCTCTAAGGTGAACGAATGGAGGATCTAACCACTACTTTGCATAACCTGGAGGAGACCTTCCGAGAGGCCTGGCGAACCTGGAACAACTTTGTGTACACTGACACATATCTACAGGAGGTGGCACAAATGAGCTAACCTTCCCGTATCCAACTCCACTCCCTGGGCGAGAGGCCCTCTCTTCTCTCTGTTTTCTCCCTTTCTTCCCCTTTCATCAAGCTTTTCCTGTTCTGGGGACAACTACTCTAGGGATGAGCTTCGAGTTCAAGTCGAACTCATGTTCGACTCAAACGTTGCCTGTTCGCCCATTCGCCGAACAGCGAACAATTTGGGGTGTTCGCGGCAAATTCAAAAAGTCTATGGGAGAAATCTAAAGTGCTAATTTTAAAGGCTTATATGCAAGTTATTGTCATAAAAAGTGTTTGGGGACCCGGGTCCTGCCCCAGGGGACATGTACAGTATCAATGCAAAAAAAAGTTTTAAAAACGGCCGTTTTTTCGGGAGCAGTGATTTCTATAATGCTTAAAGTGAAACAATAAAAGTGAAATATTCCTTTAAATTTCGTACCTAGGGTGTGTGTGTATAGTATGCCTGTAAAGTCGCGCTTGTTTTCCATGCTCAGAACTGTCCCTGCACAAAGTGTAATTTCTGAAGGAAAAAAAGTAATTTAAAACTCACTCGCGGCTATAATGAATTGTCGGCTCCCGGCAATATAGAGGAAAATCATTGATAAAAAAAAAATATGTGTGGGGGTCCCCCCAAATTCAATTACCAGGCCCTTCAGGTCTAGTATGGATATTAAGGGGAACCCTGCTGCAAATTAAAAGAAAAAATGCGTGGGGTTCCCCCCAAATATCCATACCAGGCCCTTAAGGTCTGGTATGGATTTTAAGGGGAACTCCACCCCAAATTTCAATAAAATATGGCGTGGAGTTCCCCCAAAAAGCCATACCAGACCCTTTATCCAAGCATGCAACCTGGCAGGCCGCAGGAAAAGAGGGGGGGGCGAGAGAGCGCCCCCCTCCTCCTGATCCGTACCAGGCCACATGCCCTCAACATGGGGAGGATGTCACCATGTTGACGGGGACAAGGGCCTCATCCCCACAACCCTTGCCCGGTGGTTGTGGGGGTCAGCGGGCGTAGGGCTTATCGGAATTTGGAAGACCTCTTTAACAAAGGGGACCCCCAGATCCCACCCCCCCTATGTGAATTGGTAATGGGGTACATTGTACCCCTACCATTTCACAAAGAAAGTGTAACAAATTGTAAAAAAACACAGACACCATTGGGAAAGTCCTTTATTAAAAAAACAAAACAAAAAAAACATTCCAGCGATGAAATCCAGTGTCCCGCGGTGATCAGATGTCCATCGCTGTCCACACGAAATGTCATTGGTTGAGCCTGAGCGGACCTGATGGGGAACTTCCTCCGCAGTGTATTAAATGAATAGACCCGCCCCTTCTAAAGTTCCCCATCAGGTCCACTCAGCCAATGACGTAGGTGTAAGGCTAAGCGGACCAGATGCGGAACGTGAGAAGGGGCGAGTCTATTAATTAATTACACTGCGGAGGAAGTTCCCCATCAGGTCCGCTCAGCCAATGACGTAGGCGGGGTCTAACATACTAGGGGGCGGACCTGATAGGGAACTTCCTCCGCAGTGTAATAAATAAATAGACCCGCCCTTTCTCACGTTCCGCATCTGGTCCGCTTAGCCTTACACCTACGTCATTGGCTAAGCGGACCTGATGGGGAACTTTAGAAGGGGCGGGTCTATTCATTTATTATCCCCATCAGGTCTGCTCAGGCTCAGCCAATGACATTTTGTGTGGACAGAGCTGGACATCGGATCACAGCGTGACACTGGATTTCATCGCTGGAATGTTTTTTTTTATTTTTTATTTTTTTATTTTTAATAAAGGACTTTCCCAACGGTGTCTGTGTTTTTTTTTTACAATTTGTTACACTTTCTTTGTTAAATGGTTGGGGTACAATGTACCCCTTACCAATTCACATAGGGGGAGGCCGGGATCTGGAGGTCCCCTTTGTTAAAGGGGTCTTCCAGATTCCGATAAGCCCCCTGCTTGCAGACCCCCACAACCACCAGGCAAGGGTTGTGGGGATGAGGCCCTTGTCCCCATCAACATGGGGACATCCTCCCCATGTTGAGGGCATGTGGCCTGGTACGGTTCAGGAGGGGGGGGGCGCTCTCTCGTCCCCCCCCTCTTTTCCTGCGGCCTGCCAGGTTGCGTGCTCGGATAAAGGGTCTGGTATGGATTTTTGGGGGAACTCCACGCCATTTTTTTTTTAAATTTGGGGTGGAGTTCCCCTTAAAATCCATACCAGATCTGAAGGGCCTGGTATGGATATTTGGGGGAACCCCACGCATTTTTTTTTAATTTGCGGCAGGGTTCCCCTTAATATCCATACCAGACCTGAAGGGCCTGGTAATTGAATTTGGGGGGACCCCCACACATTTTTTTTTTTTTACCAATGACTTTTCTATGTATTGCCGGGAGCCGACAATTCATTATAGCCGCGAGTGAGTTTTAAATGACTTTTTTTTCTTCAGAAATGACACTTTGTGCAGGGACAGTTCTAAGCACGGGAAACAATCGCGACTTTACAGGCATACTATACACACACCCTAGGTGCGAAATATAAAATAATATTTCACTTTTATTGTTTCACTTTAAGCATTATTAAAATCACTGCTCCCGAAAAAACTGCAGTTTTTAAAGCTTTTTTTTGCATTGATACATGTCCCCTGGGGCAGGACCCGGGTCCCCAAATACTTTTTAGGACAATACCTTGCATATTAGCCTTTATAATTAGCACTTTTGATTTCGAACGTTCGAGTCCATTGTATTTAATAGGGTTCTAAAGTTCGCGCAAACTTTCTGTCTGTTCGCAGGTTCTGGTGCGAACCAAACAGGGGGGTGTTCGGCTCATTCCTAATCTACTCCCGACATCCTTTCCCCCTCTGGTTGTTCCCCCTCTCCTACTTCCATTTTTTATTTTTTTTAGACCCAGTGATGGAATATGCTTTTTAGATATGATGTATGTCCTTGTTTATATTTTGCTTTTATATTGCCCCATCCCTGGGCTTATCAGACCTAAGGGAAATTCAACCTCCCGCTAAGCTAACTGAAAAGTTCCAATCTAAGTTACTTCATTTTATTGTATATATTATTTTACTTTACTTTACTGTTTCATGCATTAAAGCATATATGCCTTGGTCCTCTATATAAATGTATGATGGACGTCCCAGCGTGATGCACTGAGCAATATCTTCATAAACGTATTCAACGTTTTGCAATGCTGGGCCTGTTGTTTTCTGACTCGGCCTTCAAGTACTTATATGTTATCTGATTGAGATACTGTAAACACTGTCTCCTTTGGCTGTTACATGTAACTTTCTTTGGCAAATAAAGGAATAAAAATAAACAAAACAAAAAAAAAGAATGATACTTAATATGGATCAAAAAGTTGTTAAAACACAAACGCTGGACTCCAGCTTGTTAGGTGTACAAATAATTAAACACCACCTGTGACACCACCCTTTTACATAGGGTTTGGCTGTGCTTATCTTCCATTTTTATATATTTTAAAGTGTATCTATGGTCAAAATGTAAAATCATATATTAATTTGCTACTGTATTTTAATTATTTCTAGCCCACTCCTATTAATCTGAATCATCTTGAAGTTTTAAAACGTACTTTGTGAAGATCTCCATACATTTAATACCTTGAATTCTGTGACATGTATTTACTATGTCTTGTGGGTAGGCACTGCTGTGTCACACATTTCATAGTGCCTGTCTTCTGACCTACATAGCTGCTCAGTGGTGAAGTTTTGGAAGGCAGAGTCAGTACAGGAATCACTGCTTGCAGGCATAAAGGTACCATGGGATACATAGTCCTTAGAAACTGAAACTAAACAGCAGAGGAGACTTTGCAAAGCATGCAGGAAATCCAAGAAGTTGTAGTAGAAAGAGATGTTTAATAGACAAGCAATAACTGCAATATGAAAGGACATTTTTCAAGTAAGATTATATTGGATTGTCAAAATAACTATTATTTGTATTGCTATTACAATATTGTGTTATAAAATTAAAGTGTATGCTAACTGATTTAACATTTTACATATTTTTATTGAGTGACGTTGACACCAGGAATAAGTTGAGAAATCTACATTGTTAATAAAAAGGAGAGAACAAGTTGAAAAAGGCAATGGAGAGTGTCCCACGATAAATGCCTAAGGGCCCCCACTCAGGCTGACAAGGTCTGATGATTTGGATGCTGCTGACTAGTGAGGGTGCAGCCTAGGGAAATGTCATCCAGACCAAAAGCATGCTGTTGAAATTGGGAGAGATAACCCAGCTGCCACAAACCTCACCTGGTCCAAGAGGTTAGCAGGTGAAAGTAGCCTCAGCTCGATTCATCCTGACCACGCCCCCAAAATGTTCCACGTTGCCCCAGGGGCTTAACCACTTAACGACCGCCCACTGTAAATATACGTCGGCAGAATGGCACCGACAGGCAGAATCACGTACATATACGTGATTGCCTTTGTATAGTTGGGGGGTCCGATCGGACCCCCCTTCTTTACAGTGGGTGGTCGTTTTACCTTCGGGAGCGATCCGGCATGAGGGGACGGCCGTTAGATTCCAGCCCCCCCCCTCTCGATCGCTCCCGGCGAATGAGAGCTTCCCCTGCCTGTGTACTGTTTACACAGGCTGGAGGAAGTGATGTCATCTCTCCAGCGGCGCTCACATATACCGAGCGCCGTACAGGAGAAGATGCAGGTTAGTGCACACAACACTACACTGACACCAGGACACATAGGTACATAAATCGCCCCCCCAGGCCCCCCCAGACACCCCCAGATCACCCCACAGATCACCCCCCAGCCCCCAGTCACAGTGTCACTGATTGCAGTGACCATTTATTTAGTGATCACTGCAATCAGTGACATTTGTGACTGTAAAAGTGTCACTACATTTAGTTTTAGGTCCAGTGTAGCCCCCTAACCCCCCCTAATAAAGGTTTAACCCCTGACCACCCCCCAGATAACCCTTTCACCCCCTATCAACGCCGTCGCTAAGCGATCATTTTTCTGATCGATGTCTTAGCGTCGGTGATGCTGATCGGTAGCCAGTAATTTTTTTTAGGTTCGCCGCAGGTTTTTATAGCGTCGGGTACCCCCATATATTACCTAATAAAGGTTTAACCCCCTTGATCGCCCCCCAGGTAACCCTTTCACCCCCTATCACCACTGTCACTAAGCGATAATTTTTCTGATCGATGTCTTAGTGTCGGCGATGCTGATCGGTAGCCAATTTTTTTTTTTAGGTTCACCGCAGGTTTTTATAGCGTCGGGTACCCCCATATATTACCTAATAAAGGTTTAACCCCCTTGATCACCCCCCAGGTAACCCTTTCACCCCCTAGCACCGCCGTCGCTAAGCGATCATTTTTCTGATCGATGTCTTAGCGTCGGTGATGCTGATCGGTAGCCAGTAATTTTTTTTAGGTTTGCCGCAGGTTTTTATAGCGTCGGGTACCCCCATATATTACCTAATAAAGGTTTAACCCCCTTGATCGCCCCCCAGGTAACCCTTTCACCCCCTATCACCACTGTCACTAAGCGATAATTTTTCTGATCGATGTCTTAGCGTCGGCGATGCTGATCGGTAGCCAGTAATTTTTTTAGGTTCG
This sequence comes from Rana muscosa, assembly GCA_029206835.1. Lineage (NCBI taxonomy): Eukaryota > Metazoa > Chordata > Amphibia > Anura > Ranidae > Rana > Rana muscosa. The sequence continues at coordinate 683,196,786 of CM055117.1, read as the reverse complement.
CCGCAGGTTTTTATAGCGTCGGGTACCCCCATATATTACCTAATAAAGGTTTAACCCCCTTGATCACCCCCAGGTAACCCTTTCACCCCCTAGCACCGCCGTCGCTAAGCGATCATTTTTCTGATCGATGTCTTAGCGTCGGTGATGCTGATCGGTAGCCAGTAATTTTTTTTAGGTTCGCTGCAGGTTTTTATAGTGTCGGGTACCCCCATATATTACCTAATAAAGGTTTAACCCCCTTGATCGCCCCCCAGGTAACCCTTTCACCCCCTATCACCACTGTCACTAAGCGATAATTTTTCTGATCGCTGTCTTAGCATCGGTGATGCAGATCGGTAGCCAGTAATTTTTTTTAGATTCGCCGCAGGTTTTTATAGCGCCAGGTACCCCAATATATTACCTAATAAAGGTTTAACCCCCTTGATCGCCCCCCAGGTAACCCTTTCACCCCCTATCACCACTGTCGCTAAGCGATCATTTTTCTGATCGCTGTCTTAGCGTCGGTGATGCAGATCGGTAGCCAGTAATTTTTTTTAGGTTCGCCGCAGGTTTTTATAGCATCAGGTACCCCCATATATTATCTAATAAAGGTTTAACCCCCTGATCGCCCCCCAGGTAACCCTTTCACCCCCTATCACCACTGTCGCTAAGCGATCGTTTTTATGATCGTTGTCTTAGTGTCGGTGATGCCGATAGGTAGCCAGTAATTTTTTTTAGGTTCGCCGTCAGGTTTTTATATAGCGTCAGGTACCCCCATATATTACCTAATAAAGGTTTTAACCCCCTAATTGCCCCTAGTTAACCCTTTCACCAGTGATCATCATATAAGTGTTACGGGTGATGCTGGTTAGTTAGTTTGCTTTTTATAGTGTCAGGGCACCCGCCGTATATAACCCAATAAAGGTTTAACCCCTGATCGCCCGGCGGGTGATATCAATTAGGTTTTAGCGTCAGAGAGAGTCTGCCTCACACCCCAGGCAGCGTCAGGTTAGTGCCAGTAGCGCTAACACCCACGCGTTAAGCATACACCCCCCTTAGTGGTATAGTATCTGAACAGATCAATATCTGATCAGATCTATACTAGCGTCCCCAGCAGTTTAGGGTTCCCAAAAATGCAGTGTTAGCGGGATCAGCCCAGATACCTGTTAGCACCTGCGTTTTGCCCCTCCGTCCAGCCCAGGCCACCCAAGTGCAGTATCGATCGATCACTGTCACTTGCAAAACACAACACACATAACTGCAGCGTTCGCAGAGACAGGCCTGATCACTGCGACTCCAGTGCTGTAGGAGGTGATTTCACCACCACAGTTTAAAAAAAAAAGCATATATGCCGAAGCATTGGGGCAGCAGGGGCGGAGGAGCGATTTTGCTCCTAATGCCGTGTACATACGGTCGAAATTCCGACGCAGGCTTGCCCGTGGAAAAGTCTGACCATGTGTACGCGGCATAACTTTTGCGGGAAGATGCCCCCATGCTTCGGCATATATAAATGGTGCATGTATGCCCATCATTAGAAGTGGGTGGATGAAGGGCGGTATTCTAATGGTGGGCATACCCACCGATCAATCTTTTTTTTTCGTTCAGCCAACAGGCTGCATGAAAAAAAAGATTACAATACATGTCCAACAAGGACCAGCAACGTACTGGTATGTTGCTGGACTTTGAATGTTTATACCAGAATGATGCCTGTGGGTTTAGGTATCATCTTGGTATCATTCTTTTCAGCCAGCGGCCGGCTTTCATGTAAAAGCAATCCTAGTGGCTAATTAGCCTCTGGACTGCTTTTACAAGCAGTGGGAGGGAATGTCCCCCCCCCGGATATAAAAAGTGTCATTGGGAAATTGGGAAAGCATTTTATCACACCGATCTTGGTGTGGTCAGATGCTTTGAGGGCAGAGGAAAGATCTAGGGTCCAATAGACCCCAGTTTTTTCAAAAAAGAGTACCTGTCATTACCTATTGCTATCATAGGGGATATTTACATTCCCTGAGATAACAATAAAAATGATAAAAAAAATAAAAATATGGAAGCAACAGTTTAAAAATAAAATAAAAAAGCAAAATTAATAATAAAAAAAAAAAAAGCACCCCTGTCCTGCCCTGCTCTTGCCCAATGGCGAACGCAAGCGTCGGTCTGGCATCATATGTAAACAGCAATTGCACCATGCATGTGAGGTATCACCACGAAGGTCAGATCGAGGGCAGTCATTTTAGCAGTAGACCTCCTCTGTAAATCTAACGGGGTAACCTGTAAAGGCTTTTAAAGGCTTTTAAAAATGTATGTAGTTTGTCGCCAATGCGCGTTTGTGCGAAATTTTAAAGCATGTCGTGTTTGGTATCTATGTACTCGGCCTAAGATCATCTTTTTTATTTCATCAAACATTTGGGCAATATAGTGTGTTTTAGTGCATTAAAATTAAAAAAGTGTATTTTTCCCCAAAAAATGCGTTTGAAAAATCGCTGCGCAAATACTGTGTAGAAAAAAAAAATGCAACACCCACCATTTTATTATGTAGGGCCTTTGCTTTAAAAATATATATAATGTTTGGGGGTTCAACATAATTTTCTTGCAAAAAAAAATATGTTTTCATGTAAACAAAAAGTGTCAAAAAGGGCTTTGTCTTCAAGTGGTTAGAGTGGATGTAAGCTTCCTAATGTTGTGTATAAAATGCCAGAACAGTTCAAAACCCCCCCCCAAATGACCCCATTTTGGAAAGTAGACACCCCAAGCTATATACTGAGAGGCATGTCGAGTCCATGGAATATTTTATATGTTGACACAAGTTGCGGAAAAAAGAAAAAAAAAATTTTTCACAAAGTTGTCACTAAATGATATATTGCTCAAACATGCCATGGGCATATGTGGAATTACACCCCAAAATACATTCTGTTGCTTCTCCTGAGTACGGGGATACCACATGTGTGAGACTTTTTGGGAGCCTAGCCGCGTACGGGACCCCAAAAACCAAGCACCGCCTTCAGGCTTTCTAAGGGTGTCAATTTTTGATTTCACTTCTCACTGCCTATCACAGTTTCGGAGGCCATGGAATGCCCAGATGGCACAACCCCCCCCCCCCAAATGACCCCATTTTGGAAAGTAGACACCCCAAGCTATTTGCTGAGAGGTATTGTGAGTATTTTGCAGATCTCGCTTTTTGTCACAAAGTTTTGAAAATTGAAAAAAAAAAAGAAAAAAAAATGTTCTTTCTTCATTTTCAAAAACAAATGAGAGCTGTAAAATACTCACCATGCCTCTCAGCAAACAGCTTGGGGTGTCTACTTTCCAAAATGGGGTCATTTGGGGGGGTTTTGTGCTATTTTGGCATTTTATGGCCTTCGAAACTGTGATAGGTAGTGAGGAGTCAAATCAAAAATTTGTGCCTAGAAATCCTGAAGGCGGTGATTGGTTTTCGGGGTCCCGTACGCGGCTAGGCTCCTAAAAAGTCCCACACATGTGGTATCCCCGTACTCAGGAGAAGCAGCAAAATTTATTTTGGGGTGCAATTCCACATATAACCATGGCATGTGTGAGCAATATATCATTTAGTGACAACTTTTTGTATTTTTTTTTTTTTTGTCATTATTCAATCACTTGGGACAAAAAAATAAAAAATATTCAATGGGCTCAACATGCCTCTCAGCAATTTCCTTGAGGTGTCTACTTTCTAAAATGGGGTCATTTGGGGGGGTTTTGTACTGCCCTGCCATTTTAGCACCTCAAGAAATGAGATAGGCAGTCATAAATTTAAAGCTGTGTAAATTCCAGAAAATGTACCCTAGTTTGTAAACGCTATAACTTTTGCGCAAACCAATAAATATACGCTTATTGACATTTTTTTTACTAAATACATGTGGCTGAATACATTTTGGCCTAAATGTATGACTAAAATTGAGTTTATTCGATTTTTCTTATAACAAAAAGTAGAAAATATCATTTTTTTTCAAAATTTTCGGTCTTTTTCCGTTTTTATCACAAAAAATAAAAATCGCAGAGGCAATCAAATACCATTAAAAGAAAGCTCTATTTGTGGGAAGAAAAGGACGCAAATTTCGTTTGGGTACAACATTGCATGTCCGCACAATTTACAGTTAAAGCAGCGCAGTGCAAAATTCTGAATTCACCTCTGGTCCTTTAGCTACCAAATGGTCCGGGGCTTAAGTGGTTAATCATGGAGGCCTCCATGATTAAGCCCCAGGGTGGGGGAAACATGTTGGGGGCTTTGCCTGAATGAATCAAGCTGAGGCTGCTTTTACCCACTAACCACTCAGGCTGGGCAAGGTGTGCAGTGGTCTGGCTAACCCCTTCCAATTTCTACAGCATGCAAAGGAGGGTGTATTTGAATTTGGCTAGACAGGTCAAATGGCCCACCAGGAGATGCAGCCTGCTAGCAATTTAAAATTATTTCTGCCACCTAGGTCAAAACTCTAATGATTAGTGGAAAGTGATCATTTTTAGCTTGCATCTTAGTTTCCCCATTGTTTCTACCACCACCATGCACATTGGCTGAAAGAATGCAGTGATGTAGGGTCTGTAGCATTGTACTCTTTCACTGGTCAGAATCAATTGCCATGAGCAATGTACAAGCCTAGAAATAAATTTTCCTGTCTCCCTATGTTAACTGTGTTGTACCACCCTCTTCTTTCTATCCCAATCGAATAGCTAGCCATAGTAGTACACTAACAAAATCAGATGCCACAGTTACAATTGAAATGCTGACGCTAATAGAGGAAAAACTAAAACAATATTTGCCCACCCTTTGTCGGTGTTACTAGAACCGATCACTAGAACAATAGACAAACTGTCACCCTTCCCCGCTGAAAGTCAGTTACAGGTGTACAGACCCAGAATGAGGGAATTGCATGTACACAGTAAACTATTCTACCAACAATCAAGCATTAATTGTGCAGAGCCAGTAACAATGGGAACCCACCAAGATTGCCCTGTCAAGCAGTATGGAACCTTTAGTTAAATGGAAAATGTGCTACTGACTTTCAGTAATATAATGTTTGCAATAAAGGGATTCTGTTAGTTGAGAATCAGATTTTTCAGACTTCAGATCTAAATTTCACTCCACAGATTTTCTAGCCAATGAAAGCAACCCATTGACCAAAAATAGAATGCTCATTGGGGAATTTGGAGGAGATAAAAGATAGGTTTCAGTTGTGGTTTGTGTATAAAATTAAGTAGCTTCTCTGAGACAAAAGTATCTGACAAATGTCAATAAAAGTAAATAGACATGTCATGATACATTCACTTTATTTGGAAAATTAAGTTTTTCATTTACGAAGACCTGGCAGTAATGGATGAAACACCCTGTAGATGTGTTACATGTCACATACTACATTCAGTATAAATAGAAAAGCAAAGCTTACTTCTGGTCATCTACCAGTCAAATAATCTGTTTAGAAAGCATATTATCACATTCAGTTATCAACATAAAAATTTCTGCTTTCTGAATTCTAACAAAACGTTTTTTTTGGTGTATGTCCACTTTAAGGAATAGTTTGGTAAAGTCACTTCTTTCAGCATGGTAATAGAATGTCATTTGTAAGCTGACTGTCATTGCTAATGGTCTATGCACACAATGGCACATGCGTACTCATACTTCCTGAATTTGCCATCTGTTCGCTAGAAAAATATGAACATAAATTAAAATAATTGCTTAATTAATTACTGTTTGCATTGTGACCAGCATCGCTAGACCACTTTTGTCTATAAAACATCCATCTAGCACAGATGTTGGCACTGAGCACAGAAGTATAGTATATTTAGGTTCCATTATCCCTGACCTGTATCCTAAAATAAGACACATTTGATTCTCACATTTTAAATACAAAAACTGTCAGCGTTAATAAACCAGTCAGAATTTAAGAAATTCACATGTACTGTACATCTTTACAATTATGTTTTACATTTTAGTAAGTTGAACAACAAGATTTTTTAGAGTTAAAAACGATTCATTGTATAAATGAAAAAATCCAAATGTTCATAAATAACATACAAAGCTCAGGTTTCATTACTCGGGTTACCGTTGTTTATGTTGTTGTGGGTATATATATATATATATATATATATATATATATATATATATATATACAGGGCTTTTTTTCTCAGAGAATAGGTGCAGGAACTCCCCCCTTCTAAATCACTTCTTGTCTCCGCCCCCTACCCACCTCTGAGCACTGTTCCTTGGTTCCACCCCCTACCCACCTTCCAGTAGTGCCCCCCTGAGAGAATACAGAGCCAAGTATAATTTTGTGTTGGTAAGTAAATTGTACGGAATTTGTTAATAATAACAAGAAAAGTACAAAATAGATCCCCCACAGCCAGCAGCAATAGACCCCCCCCAACAACAATAGATTCACCCAGAAACAATAGACCCTCCAGCAGTAATGTACCCCCAGAACAAAATACCACCCCAGCAGCAACAACAGATCTCCCAGCAGCCATAATCAATTGACTCTCCAGCAGCCAGCAACGAAAGACCCCTCCCTCAACAGTAGATCTCTTCCAGCAATAATAGATCCCCCGCCAGCAACAATAGACTGCCACACAAAAATATATCCCCTCCAGCAACAATAGTTTCCCCAGCAGCCAGCATTAATAGACTCTTCAGCACACCCCAGCACCCCTTGCCATTATATACATTCAGTGTTGGAGGTGCCGGAACTGCGTTCCCCAGCGTTCCCGCTGAAAAAAAGCCCTGTGTATATATATATATATATATATATATATATATATATATATATATATATATAAAAGCATCAGGAAATCGAGAATATTGCTGACAGATTTTTCAGGATTTAACTAGTGAGCAGCTCCAGGATTTTCCAGTCAGAAAAAGAAATTGCCAGCTCAGTTTTGTTCAACCCACACTTAGTCTGGTCAGACATATCACCTCCAGCCTCAGTTAGGTCTCAGTTCAGTTATTCTCATGTTCTCTCCAGCGTCACAATGTCATAGAGCTGGGCTTACCAATCTGGCATCTTTGACCGGTCCCCTGAGTACCAATCTTTATTTGTTTTTCATTAGCCAGGCTCAGAGAATGTCACTCCCACACATGCCCAGGAGTTAATTTATCTCAGCATTGCCCAAAATGTGTACTGAGCTGTACAGTGTGGACAGGCAGGTAAGAAGCTGCCTAGTATGTCTCTTTGGCATAAAAAAAAACAAGTTTTATTTACTACAGTTCCACTTTAACTTACACCAAGTCTCTAGACACCAGCTTTCTCAAAGATCCCCTTCTTCATTATATATATAGCAATGACAGCTGCAACTCAGTACACATTACACCCAACCATATATCAGTACCCTACTCTGGCTCCTGCTGACACTGGCTGTATAGTCCTGACCAGTGGACCCATGGATTGGTAAATTCAACTTTGGGGGATCAATTCTATTACCTTATATTTACATATTTATTTACTGTTTTTTGGGGGGAATTTACTAGAGCCCCCCCCCTCCCTCTTATACCATGATTACCTTTTACAGACCTATTGGGGTCAATCCGAGCGCACTCTTTCTGTCTCCCTCTGGAGGACGGCAGACTGTATGGGAGGTACTGATAACAGTTTTAACATATTGTGTAAAACTGGTAATATTAAGTTGCGCCCTTCCCATATATACCACCACCGCGCTTAAGGGTTAAAACTAAACCTATACCAAATATGCAGCAGCCACTTTAAATAAAAAATATGAACAAAATAGTGTAAAATCAAAAATAACCTCACACAGCGGCGCTAAAAAACGATACCCTCCCCCTCCTGTGTCCGTGTGATTGGACTGAGAGAAGGTTACTGTTAATCAATTAAATATATACACCCTGTGACATAAGTGAATAATGTGCACAAGTAAACTAAATAAAGTCCACACAAATTCAATCCAAATGTGAGACAATCTTCTTCCAAATTCTCCACCACACACAGTGTTTAGTGTTTTCGTGATCCCGCTCCCATCAGATGGACACTCACCACAGCAAGTTGCCTCACACTTTCGTGTTTGGCTTAAAGACGTGTGCAAAGATCTTATACAGCTTTGCGGGCGATCCTCCCAATTCAAATCAAGTGTTTTTAAAGTTGTAATCCATATGCAAATGTAAAAGAAAGCTCCAAATAGTGTGATAACGTAAAATCAGTTTAATTACACACCAAACACGCACTTAAAATACTGCAATTACCTAAAACACAATTTAAATAAGCGTATAAAACCACTGCAACTCCAAAGGCAAAAGTGCACCGAACAGCGAGTGTACAGGTCGCGGCGGACCCTCAATAAACCAGTCAGATCTCACCACCTTCCCGCTGCCACTCACTACTCCTTCGCTGCTCAATTCGATCCTGTGACGTCGAATAATCCGTCAGACGGTTACCGCATAGCCACGCCCCGACATGTTTCGTCGAATAGACTTATTCATGGGATTGGCTGTGCGGCATACCAGCTCCACCTTTTATTTCTCTTAACTTATGGGCGGAAGTACAATCTCTCCTCCATCCGCTTTGGGCGGATATGCGTCGTTCCCATACGACTTTCCATACCGCCCACCTTCCCAGCCCATCTGAGGGCGGAAGTGCGTCATCCGTTATATGCACCATGGGCGGAAGCCGGATATAACTTCCATTGACACAAAGCGAGTGTCCCCGCTGCCCACATACACTCGCTATTGGTGTCCATCTATATTTCAACTCAAATATCCTATACCATATTAGCAGTCGTGTGGCACATATCTACTTGGGGATGTAGTTCAGTGTTATCAAACATTAACAATAATATATAGCGCATATGCTAAATATCATAGAAAAAATTATCAATATTTTAAAACCACTAGTAGCACCATGAGATCTTAATCTTATTATTACCACTCTGTATTTAATGTGATACAGATATACTCAGTTGCGGGATCAAAAAACATCAAGTATTCTGAACAAAAAAATATATATATATAAGTGGTAAATATTAGATATTTTTGTTTAACCTAAAGAAAAAAACCAATTAGTATATATATATATATACGTGCTGCGATTTTTTTTAACTCATAGACAGTTATCCTATCTTACACATGGTATATATATACACCTAATACACATCACCATACCTATGTGTACATTACAGGAAACTATTACTAGAAAAAAACAATAATATTAATAATAATATGTCCGTAACATACATTCACTGATTGAATGTGTTAGCAGACCTAGACCGTGATGGAAAGCTATTAAATAAATATTTTAGACCCACAAATATCTAAAATTGTTAAACTATATCACAACCAACTATAATTATTTAAAATAATCTAAAAATTGTTTAAAATTATTTAAAATTATTTAAAATCATTTAAAAGTTGTTAATAAAACAGTTCAAATCCAATTCAATATTGAGGCCCCTAGGGTAAAGACTTTTTAAAAGAAATATCCACTTTGTCTCTCTTTGTGATAAATCTCTCACACGATTTGAGCCCCTCCACGATGGATGCACAAAATCTATACCACAGAATTGTATTAAAGAGGGATCTTGTTGGTGTTTCTCCTTAAAATGTAACGACACGCTATGGTATCTAAAGCCATTTTTTATATTTGTAAGATGTTCACCTATACGTGTCTTGAGCAATCTCTTAGTTCTACCCACGTAATAAAGCCCACAAGGGCACCACATGAGGTATACCACATAAGATGAATTACAAGATATAAATTCTTTAATATCAAATGTTTCCTGGTCATTATTGGTAACACTCATTATCCCTCTATTCTGTACTTTTACTGTTCTGCAGCATTTGCATCTTCTACATGAGTAAAATCCTTTCAGATCAAACCGCAAATTACGTTCATTTGGGGGATCCAAAATTTTATTAACCACCCTGTCACCAAAACTCGGGGCTCTTCTATATATAAATTTTGGTGTATTGGGTAGAGCCTCCCCCAGATGTCTGTCACGTCCCAAAATGTGCCAATGCTTTCTAATGATGGTCTCAATTTCTTTGTATTGATGATGGAAACCTGTTATAAAGCCCCATTGATGTTGTCCATCATTAATCTGAGTTGATTTATTTACAAAGCACTGGCTCCTTGGGGCTTCACCTATTTCATGTATTAAATTTTGAAGAGGTTCCTCTCGATATCCTTTATGTATAAATTTGTCTTTCAACATATTTGCCTGAATCACAAAGTCCTCCTGACTAGTGCAGTTGATGTTTTTTGATCCCGCAACTGAGTATATCTGTATCACATTAAATACAGAGTGGTAATAATAAGATTAAGATCTCATGGTGCTACTAGTGGCTTTAAAATATTGATAATTTTTTCTATGATATTTAGCATATGCGCTATATATTATTGTTAATGTTTTTAATGTTTGATAACACTGAACTACATCCCCAAGTAGATATGTGCCACACGACTGCTAATATGGTATAGGATATTTGAGTTGAAATATAGATGGACACCAATAGCGAGTGTATGTGGGCAGCGGGGACACTCGCTTTGTGTCAATGGAAGTTATATCCGGCTTCCGCCCATGGTGCATATAACGGATGACGCACTTCCGCCCTCAGATGGGCTGGGAAGGTGGGCGGTATGGAAAGTCGTATGGGAACGACGCATATCCGCCCAAAGCGGATGGAGGAGAGATTGTACTTCCGCCCATAAGTTAAGAGAAATAAAAGGTGGAGCTGGTATGCCGCACAGCCAATCCCATGAATAAGTCTATTCGACGAAACATGTCGGGGCGTGGCTATGCGGTAACCGTCTGACGGATTATTCGACGTCACAGGATCGAATTGAGCAGCGAAGGAGTAGTGAGTGGCAGCGGGAAGGTGGTGAGATCTGACTGGTTTATTGAGGGTCCGCCGCGACCTGTACACTCGCTGTTCGGTGCACTTTTGCCTTTGGAGTTGCAGTGGTTTTATACGCTTATTTAAATTGTGTTTTAGGTAATTGCAGTATTTTAAGTGCGTGTTTGGTGTGTAATTAAACTGATTTTACGTTATCACACTATTTGGAGCTTTCTTTTACATTTGCATATGGATTACAACTTTAAAAACACTTGATTTGAATTGGGAGGATCGCCCGCAAAGCTGTATAAGATCTTTGCACACGTCTTTAAGCCAAACACGAAAGTGTGAGGCAACTTGCTGTGGTGAGTGTCCATCTGATGGGAGCGGGATCACGAAAACACTAAACACTGTGTGTGGTGGAGAATTTGGAAGAAGATTGTCTCACATTTGGATTGAATTTGTGTGGACTTTATTTAGTTTACTTGTGCACATTATTCACTTATGTCACAGGGTGTATATATTTAATTGATTAACAGTTTTAACATATGGCTGACCAAATTTGTAAAATGTACTCTTTTTTGTAAGTACTATGGTATAGTATACTTTTGAAGTAGCTGATTGTCCCATAAAAGCAAGAGATATACTGTAACTGGGGATGGGCCGAACGGACCCCTGTTCAGTTCGCACTAGAACTTTCGAACACCGCAAAAGTTCGGACCCGAATAACGAACCCCATTAAAGTAAATGGGACCTGAACGTCAAAAATCATAAAGTGCCTCTTTTGAAGGCTTATATGCAAGTAATTGGGCATACAATGGTTATAGGGGTCCAGGTCCTGCCCTGGGGGACATGTATCAATATAAAAAAGTTTGTGAAAATGAGCAGTGATTTTTTTGATTTTTAAAGTGAAAGCATAAAAATGAAAAATTCCTTCCAATAAAGTGCCTGGGGGGTACACACGATCGGTTTTCCTGTTGGAAAAAGTCTGATGAGAGCTTTTGGTCGGGAATCCTGACTGTGTGTATGCTCCATCAGACTTTTTCCAACTGAAAAACTGCTGGAAAAAAATAGAGAGCATGTTCTCTATTTTCCCATTTTTCCGATCGTGTGTACAAATCCCGACGCGCTAAATTCCGATGCATGCTCGGAAACAAATCAACGCATGCTCGGAAGCATAGAACTTAATTTTCTCGGCTCGTCGTAGTCTTTTACGTCACCGCATTCTTGGCAGTCAAAAGTTCACCAAACTTTTGTGTGACCATGTATGGCAGGTAGGCTTGAGAGGAATTCCGTCGGAAAAACCATCCAACTTTTTTCCGACGGGAAAACCGATCGTGTGTACGGGGCATAAGTCTACCTGTAAAGTGGAAGATCTGTACCATGTCTAGAATCTTCTGCAGCAATAACTGCATTTATAAAGCCCAAAAAAATTATTTTTCCCTGCAAGCTGCCTTTATTTTGCTCAGCAACAGCTGGGGAGCCAGTGTGTATGATGAGGCCACAATGTTGTGCACTGGGAACAAGATTAGAGATTTTTTGCATACATTCTGCTGTCACTTTGACTTTGGATAGAAGTAACGTGTGCGTAAAAATTGGTCTTTGGGTGGCGGTGGCGCCTACCCCCCGTAACCCTATAGAGGTAATCTTGATGAAAGCAAGAATTGGCCTTGCTGTAAAAAAATTGCAATGATATGCACCTGTCAAACAGATGCATAAAAATTACTCTTTGGGTGTCGGGGTGCCTTCCCACCGTAACCCTATAGAGGTGCTCTTGATGAAGGCAAAAAAAATTGCAATGATAAAAACAGGTGCTGAAAAATTGGTCTTTGGATGTTAATTGTGCCCATGAAACCTATACCAAAAACATTCTTCCAGATGAAATGATTGAACACCCTCAAAGCTACAGTAGGTGCCGCCGACATTGTATATCCATCGCGATCCCATCGTGGAGATTCTCGGTGACAGGGTGCCGACATCTCGCGCTCGCTGCAATAGCGAGAAGGCGACGCGACACTGTATTGAACGGGATCCGACGTGGAATCCCGCCAATACCAGGCACTGTGTTTGGTATGAATCCTGAGTGGGAACTCCATGCCAAATTTTAAATAAAAAAATGGCATGGGTTCCCCCTCCAGGAGCATACCAGGCCCTTCGGTCTGGTATGGATTTTAAGGGGAATCCCCTAAGCCGAAAAAAAGGCGTGTGGTCCCCCTCAAAATCCAAACCAGACCCTTATCCGAGCACGCAACCTGGCAGGCCGCAGGAAAAGAGGGGGGACGAGAGGGCGGCCCCCCTCCCTCCTGAACCGTACCAGGCCGCATGACCTCAACATGGGGTGTTTGGTGCTTTGGGGCAGGGGCACCATATTGATGGGGACAAGGGCCTCTTCCCGACAACCCTGGCTGTTGGTTGTCGGGGTCTGCGGGCGGGGGCTTATCGGAATCCGGGAGCCCCCTTTAATAAGGGGGGCCCCCAGATCCAGGCCCCCCATCCTATGTGAATGAGTATGGGGTAAATCGTACCCCTACCCATTCACCTGGTGGAATAAAAATGTCAATAAAAAAACACACACAGGTTTTTAAAGTAATTTATTAGGCAGCTCTGGGGGTCTTCTTCCGGTGTGTCCTCAAGAGATTTTATCTTCTGCACTCTCTGTGGGGATGAGATGAGGTCTGAGACCTTCCCCTTATAACGGTGGTCAAGGAGGGTTGCCAACCAGTAATCATCCTTCTCCTTTATGCCGCGTATTCTTGGGTCCTTTCACAGGCTTTGAAGCATGAGGTCGAGCCGTACTCGCACAGGTACTCATTCACAGCCCTCTGCTGCATGTATAGCTGCTGCAGCATTGCCAAAGTCAAGTTCCACCTGGTGGGCATGTCACAAATCAGGTGGTTTACGGGAAGATAGAATTCCCGCTGAATTTCAGCCAACAGAGCACTGGCTGTGCATGACTGCCTGAAATGTCTACAGAATCTTCTGGCCAGCTTTAGGACATCTTGCAACCCTGGGTACATATTTAGTAAATGCTGCACCACCAAATTGAGGACATGTGCCAGGCATGGCACATGTGTCAACTTTCCCTGTCTAAGGGCGGATAGGAGGTTTGAACCATTATCGCACACCACCATTCCTGGCTCCAGCTGGCGTGGTGTGAACCACCTCTGGGCCTGTCCCTGCAGAGCTGCAAGAATCTCTGCCACAGTGTGGTTCCTGTCCCCTAAACACACCAACTGAAGCATTGCATGGCACCTTTTAGCCTGACTCATGGAATAGCCTTTTGAACGCTTAGGGGGTACCTGATGTTCATAGGACAATTCTGCAGAGGAGGGCATGGAGGTGGCGGAGGGGGAGGAGGAGGGGGTCAAGCTCACAGGTCTGGTATCATCACCACCAACTGTTTGGAGACGTGGGGCACAACAAGCTGCAGCACAGAGCCCTGTCCTGCATCTTTTCGAGTTGCAAGCAGCGTTACCCAGTGTGCTGTGAACGAAATATATCGTCCCTGCCCATGCTTGCTGGACCATGTGTCAGCAGTAAGGTGGATTTTAAATGCCTTGTTAAGCATGTGGTACCCAAATGGCTGGTGTTTTTGCCATGTTTGATGTGCCTGAGACACAGTGTGCAGATATCAACAGTGAGATGTGCTGAAAAAGGCTCAGACAGCTGAACTTTGAGGAGTGGGCCAGCTGCCGAATGTGATGGAATAGGGTGGCTGCTCTCTACTCTTTCTTGATGTTGGCCTCCTTGGGGTTGTGCCGCCTCACCTTCAGTTTCCTCCTCTACTCTACCTGGCACCCAAGTCATATCAGTGACCTCATCATCATCATCTCCATCTCCTCCATCTTCATCATCATCATTACCACTGGAGACAACTTGGTAATACGCTTCGGCTGGGGGAACATGAATGCCAGTTTGTCTACCAGTGTTCTCCCCTCTCTCTAGGCTCATGTTCCTGTCATCCTCAACCTCAGAACCAACATCTGAATCCAGTAATGGCTGGGCATCATCAAGGGGGAAGTGACTAATGCTGTGGTCAAATAACTCAGCTGACTCCTCCATGGCTGATGTTGGGGCTATGGCAGGAATAGATGTGGACAAGGAGGCAGGTTTATCCACTCTGGCAACTGGAGGGGACTGCACACTTGTCTCTGCTTGCGTGACAGAGGATGAGGAGGATGAGGAAGGTTTAGTAAGCCAGTCCACCACCTCCACTGCATATTGTGACTAAATAGCATGGGCAAACTCACTAAACAGAGGAAATGATGCCCTGCCTGAGGATTGACCACCACGTCCACCTTTGCCTGTGGACACATTTGTTGCTGGCCCATTTACAGTGCCAAGGGAACGTCTGCTTCTCCTTGTTGTCCTCCCAGACATTATTGGGAGGGAGAGGGCGGTGCTTATAAGCAAATGTAAAGAAGGAGTGGAAATCTATACGTAGATGAATTTTAAATGATGTAAAGTGGTGTTTGGTGCACTTTAATTTGAGTACTCACCCTACACAGACACACTCCATGGATACACTATAATATACTGCAATATAATGTGCCAAACGTACAGTGACGCACAGGACTATATGGCATTAACCTGGCAATAACGCACACAGAACTATATGGCGTTAAACTGTCAGTAACGCACAAAAAACTATATGGCGTTAAATTGGCAGTAACGCACACAAAACTATATGGCGTTAAACTGGCAGTAACACACAGAAGTAAATGGCGTTAAACTGGCAGTAACTCACACAGAACTATATGGCGTTAAACTGACAGTAACGCACACAGAACTATATGGAGTTAAACTGGCAGTAACGCACAAAAAAAACCTATATGGCGTTAAACTGGTAGTAGCGCGCACAAAACGATATGGTGTTAAACTGGCAGTAACGCACACATAAATAAATGGCGTTAAACTAGCAGTAACGTACACAGAACTATATGGCGTTAACCTGCCATTAATGCACACAGAAGTAAATGGTGTTAAACTGGCAGTAATGTAAACAGAAGTAAATGGCGTTAAACTGGCAGTAACACAATCAAATAGACGGTGTTCAACCGTCACTACACTGATGCTTGCTATCTGAATTGTCCCTACTCTAGCAATACACGAATGTAAAGATTACTGACATGGTCTCACTACACTACACTGAAACTATCTGAGCTGTCCCTACTCTACACTAATGTATGTATGAATGACACGGTCTCACTACACTACAGTGAAACTATCTGAGCTGTCCCTACTCTAGCTGCACACTATGCAAAGCTGAATCATGGCCCCCTAACTACACTCACTATCCCTAGACTAACACTAAACTAATATTCTACACTGACAATAGAAGCAAAATAGCAAAGTATAGCACACTATCTAACTAATAGCACTGAGCAGAGCCCTGTTCTAGCTCTCTCCACGCCAAAATCACACTGAAAATGGCTGCCATTGAAAGAATACTTATATGCTGTGGGGTGGGAATGAGCCATGATTGGATAAAGTCATGATGACAGTGTCCAATCATGACTCTGACAGTGCTCTGTGCCCTGATTGGCTGAAGCTTTCACTGCTTCAGCCAATCAGGGCTTGCAATGCACTGTTCAGCGCCGCAATGCATTGTGGTCGGTTCGGGTTGTTTGCCGAATGGCCGGACAATGAAAGTTCGGCCTGAACTTATGCTCGAGCCGTGCTGTTGGTATGTGAGACAACTTCAGTGAGAGATGACACAGTAACCAGGAGAGGAGGAGGAGGGGGGCAGGCAGATAAGAGGTGAACTAATAAAGTGATGGGAGGGGAGAGGGGGTTATGGGGATATGTGCTGGGAAGTGATTTAAGAGGAAAGAAGATATGTGCTAGTAGGGGGGTCTGATCCCCCCCCCCCACTAGCACATATTAGGGTTGCCACCTCATCCCTTTAAACCCGAACACATATGAATTACACAGGTTCTGAGGCTAATTTAATGCAGATAAGGCACTAAGTGAGTTTAATTAACACCTTAATCAGCCACAGAACCTGTGTAATTCATATGTGTTCGGTTTTATAGGGATGAGGTGGCAACCCTAGCACATATCCTCTCCCCTCCCAAATCACTCCCCAGCACATATCCCCATACCCCCTCTCCCCCCAAATTAAAAGATGCTCTGCCCCTCCCCACCCTGTCCCTCTGTCCTCATCCCACCCTGTCCCTCTGTCCTCATCCCACCCTGTCCCTCTGTCCTCATCCCACCCGGTCCCTTTGTCCTCATCCCACCCTGTCCCTCTGTCCTCATCCCACCCTGTCCCTCTGTTCTCATCCCACCCTGTCCCTCTGTCCTCATCCCACCCTGTCCCCCTTTCCTCATCCCACCCTGTCCCTCTGTCCTCATCCCACCCTGTCCCCCTTTCCTCACCCCACCCTGTCCCTCTGTCCTCATCGCACCCTGTCCCTCTGTCCTCATCCCACCCTGTCCCCCTGTCCTCATCCCACCCTGTCCCGCCTTTCCTCATCCCACCCTGTCCCTCTGTCCTCATCCCACCCTGTCCCTCTGTCCTCATCCCACCCTGTCCATCTGTCCTCATCCCACCCTGCCCCCCTGTCCTCATCCCACCCTGTCCCCTGTCCTCATCCCACCCTGTCCCGCCTTTCCTCATCCCACCCTGTCCCGCTTTTCCTCATCCCACCCTGTCCCTCTGTCCTCATCCCACCCTGTCCCTCTGTCCTCATCCCACCCTTCCCTACCTGTCCTCATCCCACCCTGTCCCTCTGTCCTAATCCCACCCTGTTCCTCTGTCCTCATCCCACCCTGTCCCCCTGTCCTCATCCCAACCTGTCCCTCTGTCCTCATCCCACCCTGTCCCCCTGTCCTCATCCCACCCTGTCCCTCTGTCCTCATTCCACCCTGTCCCCTGTCCTCATCCCACCCTGTTCCCCTGTCCTCATCCCACCCTGTCCCTCTGTCCTCATCCCACCCTGTCCCTCTGTCCTCATCCCACCCTGCCCCCCTTTCCTCATCCCACCCTGTCCCTCTGTCCTCATCCCACCCTGTCCCTCTGTCCTCGTCCCACCCTGTCCCCCTGTCCTCATCCCACCCTGTCCCCCTGTCCTCATCCCACCCTATCCCTCTGTCCTCATCCCACCCTATCCCTCTGTCCTCATCCCACCCTGTCCCTCTGTCCTCCTCCCATGAAAATGACAGGACAGGTCTTAAAAAGGAAGGGGCGTAGTCTTGACAGGAAGGGATGCGTCATATATAAAGTAGGGGGTGCGCGAGTTTCGTCAGGCCTAGGGCAGCACAAAACCTAAATACACCACTGCCCCACCCCCACCTGTATACTGTACAGCCCCCGCCCCCACCTGTATACTGTACAGCCCCCACCTGTATACTGTACAGCCCCCACCCCTCACCTGTATACTGTACACCCCACCTGTATTCTGTACATTGGGGGTATTACACTGAGGTGATTACATTTGGGGGGATTATAAAAAATCTCCACCCGCCAGCTCCACCGCATACATGGGCAAAGGGGGTGGAGTCAGGGTGGAGTTTAGTCGGAGCCAAAGGGGGCAGCAAAATGAGTTTTCGCCTAGGGTGTCGAAAATCCTTGCACCAGCCCTGGGTGTCTGTGTGAATGAGCTCCGGACACAGGGCCAGCATTTGGACGACTGATTAATTACATTCAGAGTGACTATTCAATACTATGCAGGAATCAGTACAGCATACAAGGGAGCAATAGTCTGCAGTGACGCAGCTCACCTATCTTCAATCTGTGTTGTGTCTTATCCTCAGAATCTAATCTACTAAAGTACTATTATCTATGGGCATCCCATGTCACTACACCTTTACCCAACTCTACCCAAGAAAACTTTTATAATAAAAATACCACAAGGTAACGCAAGTGACTCTTCATTGTGTCTAAAGGAGGGAGAGTGAGACAAATGGATGAATGCAACAAGGTGATGTGTGAATCTGTTGAACTTGTGCCCAGAGTGCACCCCTACACAACAATCCTGTATAGTCACATTCTGATAATCCATCAGTATCTATGTATCAAATACTTATGCCTAGGCATCTTATTACTGACTTAATTTGGGGAGAAAACTAAACTGGGGCACACAGAATCTGATGCAGCTGTGCAAAGTAACCAATCAGCTTCTAGGCTTTATTATCAAAGCTTAATTGAGCAAACTAGAGTTAGAAGCTGATTGGTTACCATGCACAGCTGCACCAGATTCTGTGTGCACCCATTTTAGTAAATCTCCCTTATTGTGTTGTTATCCTAATTATAATTACACACTATACTCTCCTCAGTCCTCACCACTGTACTTACAATTCATTACATACAGGGGATCTAGAAAAACAAAAAAAGGGATGTACTGACGAATGATGGAGCCTTACCTGGTTGATAAAATGTTTTCATTGTTTGTTTTAAGCGTTAAAATAACCCAATATATCACTGTGCCCCCTCAATTTTCTTTACTGTAAAATTCATCACCATTATACTTTTTAATGGCAATAATACAAAGCATATTTTTTTTTAGCCTAGGACTCATATGATTTATCTGAATAAACTATAGATATCTAAATAGATTGTAATCTTTGTATATGGGATGTGGATACCAGAATACAAGAAAAACATTGATAACAGCAACATTTATTGTGAATTCAGATAGCTAAATACCTGAATTCATCACACTGTAATTAGCAGCCAAACACTTGTCTTCAGTCCAAGCATTTTGCAGTAGCAGTCAGCCAGCAGCATCCTGAACAGACAGAAGGGCAGCCAGATTAGAGGACACAAGCTCCTTCTCAAACACTATGAAAAAATGTGCAGCTCTACCTGTCTCCAAATACATATACAGTAAATCTCTGTTCAACAGTCATTACAACCAATATGAGGTAAATAATTATCTATTCGTTAGCTGAAATAAATCTGGATAGACTGCTGTATCCTCTACATAGTAAGAAAACAAGGAAATTCATAGTCCTTAAATACTGAGGGAATTTTAATAATACATCTCTTAAAAAAAGAAAATACATACACACACACATATATATATATATATATATATATATATATATATATATACTATATTATCAAAAGAAACAACTATAACAGCTTCAACTCTGTCCACAAGGTTTAGGAATGTGTCTATTGGAATGTTTGACCATTTATCTAGAAGCGCATTTGTGAGGTCAGGCACTGATATTGGACGAGAAGGCCTCTAATTCCTTCCAAAGCTGTTCTATTGGATTGAGGTCATGACTCTGTGCAGGCCAGTCAAGTTCCTCTACCCCAAACTCGCTCATCCATGTCTTTATGGACCTTATTTGTTCAATGATGCTCAGTCATGTTGCAACAGGAAGGGCCCACAAAGTTGGGAGCAGGAAATTGTCCAAAATGTCTTGGTATGCTGACGCCTTAAGAATAAGGGGCCAAGCCCAACCCCTGAAAAACAACCCCACACCATATTCCCCCCCTCCACCAAATGATTTGGACCAGCGCACAACGCAAGGTCCATAAAGACACGGATGAGCAAGTTTGGGGTGGAGGAACTTGACTGGTCTGCACAGAGTCCTGACATCAATCCGATAGAACACCTCTGGAATGAATTAGAGCGGAGACTGCAAACCAGGCCTTTTTGTCTAACATCCGTGCCTGACCTCACAGGAAGAATGGAAGAATGGTCAAACATTCCCATAGACACATTCCTAAACCTTGTGGACAGCCTTCCTAGAAGAGTTTAACCACTTGCTTACTGGGCACTTAAACCCCCCTCCTGCCCAGACCAATTTTCCGCTTTCAGCTAGTTCAACCCCAGCCTATGGTGGCAACAGCGCCACCTATAGGCCACAGGGAACTAGACACCATTGATATCCTCCACTGGCATAAATTGGCCCTGGAATCCTAACTATTGTTGCATCTGAGCCTGGTACCACTCAGATGCCTCCCCTAAATATGACCACCCGCTACATATATATATATATATATATATATATATATATATATATATATACTGTGTGTGTGTATATATATATATATATATATATATATATATATATATATATATACATTTATATATATATATATATATATATATATATATATATATCTATATATATAATGTTTTTTTTTTCAGTCAACATTTCTTGTACATAGGATCATGAGAAACCTTTTTAAATTCCATGTTTAGCATCTTCTAAGCTGAAGTATGCACAATTTAGCTGCGCATTTTAAGTGGTAACAAAGGAGTATGCATTGATCATAAGATGATCCTCTAGCTGTTGGCTCTTGTCAGCAGCAGAAGTAGATAATGTGCTGTAGAGGAATGCAGTGCTAAATTTCCCTTAATTCATCAAAACACTGCTTCATCTAATAACTACTTTTCAGAAGTGATTGGCATGCTTGTGGAAAAATTACTTCAAATTATCTTCTATCTTGTGTAAAATTCACAAATTTTCAGGCTGCATGCCCTATCAGTAACATGACACTTGCACAAATTTTGTGGGTTTGTTTTCTTCAATGTCTTAAATACTTCTTAACATTTCAGTTTGGTTACCAGTTCATCACCTGCTCATTCATGTATCATCATTATTTTAGCTAAAACCTCTAGAAGAAAAGCTTTTTGTTCATAAAACTAGAACTAGTTTACAATCTTTTAAAAACTATTTCAAGAAGCACCTTGCTGCAGAGCTGAGATTTCCAAGCTTATTATATACAGTACAAGATGATCTCACATGGATAAACAATAATAATAATAAAGTCCTCTTGGTAAATTAGTCAGATAATTTTCCTTGGCAACCAACATATTTTGCAACGGTATTGCATGGTGTAACGTAAGCATAGGCGGTGGCTAGGGATGAGCTTCGAGTCAAATTCATGTTCGACTCGAACATTGCCTGTTCGCCCGATCGCCGAACAGCGAACAATTTGGGGTGTTCGCGGCAAATTCGAAAAGTCTATGGGAGAAATCTAAAGTGCTAATTTTAAAGGCTTGTGTAGCGGGGTCCCCTTCAAGACTCTTGGGACTACCTTGCCCAGAATCCCTTTCGGCATGTTTCCACCCCAGAGACTCATGGGAGGGGTTATAAAAGGAGGAGGCGAGGCTGGGCTCGGCCTCTTTGGGACACGAGACTTCAGTGACTGATCCTCCTGTGCGGAAGTGCCGGAGTGCAAGGCCTGAAGCCTGAGGCCTTGCACAGCACCAAAGAGCCTTCCACCCCACTGCGAGCCTGGGTGGCATCTGACTTCGCTTGTCTACAGCCTTGGTTGGATCGGGGACCCGATTGCTGGAGACACTGTGTGTGTGAGGACACAGTCGGTGGAAGTTCCCGGACTGGGATCGCGTCCGGAGGGGTGAGCGAGCGTATGCTCAGACCATATACTGTTGTTGCTAATGTGCCTATAGACTGCCGTGGCCCACAAGTTATTTCTGATACTCTCACTGGAGAACCTTATCAGAGCTGAACTCAGAGTTCATACAGTAAAGTATTTATTTCATCACAACCTTCCCACTGGATTACAAATGGTATTCTGTTATGTGCACCACCTTTAAAGACTTGCTGGTGAAGAAACCATCATCCCCTATAGACTGAGTTGTAGATATCTGAGCCAGGCCTGGCCAGCTTGTTAGTTCATTTAGTTACTGCGTCACAGGACGCCTAGTTAACGGTTGCCCACGCTGCGGACCTTTACTGTTCATTTTAATGCATAGTATGTTTATTGCTGCAGGGCTCTGCAATTTATTACCTGTGAACTGTTACCACTGTTAACCTTTCTTAACAAAAGCTTAAAGTAAATTTTATACCCCTTTCATTATTGCCTTGGTGTCTGGGTTTACTCATACAGTATAAGAAATATATATTGCTGCCATAACTAACTGTGCCAGTAGGGGGTCGAGTACATTGACGGGGGTTGGCGGAGCTGTTCTCAGGGCCCAAACTAAATCTGCGGCCTTCTTAGTTGAAGGTATCGCTACACTTATATGCAAGTTATTGTCATAAAAAGTGTTTGGGGACCCGGGTCCTGCCTCAGGGGAAATGTATCAATGCAAAAAAAGTTTTAAAAACTGCAGTTTTTTCGGGAGCAGTGATTTTAAAAATGCTTAAAGTGAAACAATAAAAGTGAAATATTCCTTTAAATTTCGTACCTAGGGTGTGTGTATAGTATGCCTGTAAAGTCGCGCTTGTTTCCCGTGCTTAGAACTGTCCCTGCACAAAGTGTCATTTATGAAGGAAAAAAAGTAATTTAAAACTCACTCACTGCTATAATGAATTGTCGGCTCCCGGCAATACATAGCAAAGTCATTGATAAGAAAAAAAAAATGTGTGGGGGTCCCCCCAAATTCAATTACCAGGCCCTTCAGGTCTGGTATGGATATTAAGGGGAACTCCACCCCGAATAAAAAAAAAATGGAGTGGAGTTCCCCCAAAAATCCATACAGACCCTTTATCCGAGCACGCAACCTGGCAGGCCGCAGGGAAAGAGGGGGGATGAGAGAGCGCCCCCCCTCCTGAACCGTACCAGGCCACATGCCCTCAACATGGGGAGGATGTCCCCATGTTGATGGGGACAAGGGCCTCATCCCCACAACCCTTGCCCAGTGGTTGTGGGGGTCTGCGGGCAGGGAGCTTATCGGAATATGGAAGATCCCTTTAACAAAGGGGACCCCCAGATCCCGCACCCCCTACATTGTACCCCTACCATTTCACAAAGAAAGTGTAAAAAAAATGTAAAAAAACACACAGACACCTTGAAAAAGTCCTTTATTAAAAAAAAAAAAATTAAAAACCCATTCCAGCGATGTAATCCACTGTCCCGCGGCGATCCGATGTCCAGCGCTGTCCACACGAAACGTCATTGGCTGAGCCTGAGCGGACCTGATGGGGAACTTCCTCCGCAGTGTATTAAATGAATAGACCGCCCCTTCTAAAGTTCCCCATCAGGTCCGCTCAGCCAATGACGTAGGTGTAAGGCTAAGCGGACCAGATGCGGAACGTGAGAAGGGGCGGGTCTATTCATTTATTACACTGCGGAGGCAGTTCCCCATCAGGTCCGCTCAGCCAATGACGTAGGCGGGGTCTGACATACGAGGGGGTGGACCTGATGGGGAACTTCCTCCACAGTGTAATAAATGTATAGACCCGCCCCTTCTCACGTTCCGCATCTGGTCGGCGGGTCTATTCATTTAATACAGGGGGGTGTTCGGCTCATCCCTAGCGGTGGCTAATTTGGGAGCCTAGTGTGTCTCTATGCCTTCAGTCTTGTTGGTTGAAGGGGACCTCTAATTGAGAAATATTCACTTGTAACCAAGCAGTTTCACACATTTAAATCTATGTTTCATTGCATATCAATTTGCAATAGGAACATCAGGCAGTAGAGAGTTGGCAGAAAAGCCAAAGAAGCACTAGGATCCCTCTGTTTTTCTCAGGTAACAGTCCCTGGACAAATTCTTAGACTTTCCCACACTTATCATCACTGACTTCAGACTTCTACAAGATAGAGTTTCTTAATTTTTCCTGTGCCAGGTATGTGATCGTAGCAAGCAATGACTCAGTGAAGATTTCAGTAACACTCCATGTTGACATTATGGAAGTTTCAGTGTTTTTTTTCAATCATCCTGCCTATTAGGTCATGCAGTGTGTCCTCCAGGAGAAACATAAGAGGGAGTTTGTCACTAATCCTGTCTCTTTGTTGATTATCATCTTTTCAAAAGGAGCAAACATGGTGCAAGCATCTGATGAAGAACCACTGACATTGTGATAAACTCCCCAGAGCTTCTTCTAATGCTATTATCACATAGAAGGATAAGGAGGTGGAGGAAGAAGAGGTATAGGAGGAAGGGGAGGAGGAGGAGGGGTGGAGTATTAGGAGGTCAGTGAGGAGTATGAGATACAGGTAGCTGTTCTGTCACCATCAGACAAGCCATGTGGCAACATGTGCCCATCCTGCAACTTTCCTGGCCACCAGAAGATTTACCCAGTTTGCCATAAGTGATATGTAGTGCCAATGCTACTGGACCATGTGTTTGTGGTTATGTGTACCCTTCTGCCGACAGTGGCACATTACATGGTGGAGGACAGGGATGGCCTTCTGGGCCACAGATGTTGCAGAAAATACAGCAAGATAATATTATGGAGAGAGGATCCCCAAAGTGACAAACAAGAATTAGAAGGAGGAGAACAGGGGGCCTCTTGCTATTGACTTGTCTTATTAAGGTGTTGTTCCACTGCGCATAACCAATATCATCCTCCTGAAGGTTGGTGATTGTGAAATCAAATAATTCCACAGACTTCTCATAACATGATTGCGGGGTTATGGCAGGATTGAAAGAAAAGATGGAGGAGGAGAAGAAGACGGAAAAGGGCACAAGAGTAGCATTTGTAGACAACTGGCTTTGTACCCGTGAGTGCTGTGGCTGTAAAGCTCAACCACAATGATATAGAAAACAGGAGAAAGGAGGGGGGTTCAAACAGTTAAACAGCAACCACAGTTATTATTGACATACACAATATGGTATTATAACTGCTGGGTCTCTGAACTGTTATGCCACTAGTTTTGTGTTATGTTTAGGGCTTTAGCTATATTTTTTAAGAGTAAATGTCCCTGGAGCTTTTAGCTGGTAATCTCTCCGGTGATGTTAGGCCTATCAGGTGTCTCAATCAAAACCTAAAAAGGGACCTTTTTTAAGCTGATACCATCAGATTAGTGCTGCCCACAATAACATTTATTAGGGCACATGGCTAAGTTTGGGTTTTACAAATTTCAGAACAGGTATGACAACCCCCCCATGAGTTGAACATGGGCAGCTTTGCTTATGAGGTTCATGGTGGAGTGATCATAATTAGACATGTTTAGTAATACTATATTATCAGCCGTTTTTATTTATTTTCTTGCACTCTAGTTTAATCAAGAATCTTCAGAGGACACAAAAAGGATTCCTATTTTATTCTAGAAATGCTGTTTAATGTCAAACTGTTCCCTGAATTTATGCCTTGAGTCTCACTTCTCGTGTGTTCTGTTGCAAATGTTGATTTATACATTGTCATTTCACCATAGACCCAGTCTGTCTAGATAGCATGGTCACTTACTGACTTGGCATCAAGCTCAGGTAGCTAAACCCGTTTATGCCAGCAGGAGATAGCACTCGACAGGCGTCATAGAGGCTGCAGATCTTGAGACACTGTGATTGGCTGTACAGTGCTGATGACATTAGGACTCCATCCTACTGACTCCTTATCATTGGTACTTGACTGTGAAGTCCAAAGACATCAGATGAAATCTGGAAGGATATTTGACATTGCAGTTTTGATATCTGAAACTGTCCAAAAATGCATCAAGTCACTTCTCCATGGGTGGCAAATCATGCATAATACCTTAGAGAAAGAAGTTGAAAAGTCTGTCCTGATGATCTGAAGGAATTATGGATAATTACCGTATATACTCGAGTATAAGCCGAGTTTTTCAGCACATTTTTTGGTGCTAAAAATGCCCCCCTCGGCTTATACTCGAGTCACCTTTTTGCGCCTGATCTCCTGGACTTTGGGGACCCAGTACTGGCAGGCCGTAGGTCCCCATGACCCCAAATTTGGCACACATGTAGCCCCATTTCTCCTCTACAAGTGTGCAAAGTTTGTTGTCTGGGCGACCTACTTCCGGGGAGCACCAATTTTTGGGTGGACACCCCTTCCATAGACTCCCATGTTAAATGTCAGTCTAGTCATGGACACAGTGAGTCATGGGCACAGTGAGGCATGGACACAGTGAGGCATGCACATGGGCACAGTGAGGCATGGACACAGTGAGGCATGGACACAGTGAGGTATGCACATGGACACAGTGAGGAAAACTGAGGCACAGTGAGGCATGCAGATGGACACCCTAGGCTTATACTCGAGTCAATACGTTTTCCCAGTTTTTTGTGGTAAAATTAAGTGCCTCGGCTTATATTCGGGTCGGCTTATACTCGAGTATATATGGTATGTCCTCGGGAGGCTTTACTTTTAATCTTTTAAAGTGAAGAATGTTGTTTGAAAAATAGATAGAAGACTTGGATGAATAACGTGGGCCGCTGACTTTTAGCAAGATTCTTGGGGTGTTGCTTGAGCTGTCAGCCATTTTAGTCTGTGACTTGGAGGGTTGATCTGCAGCACAATTGCATCTCAGGCTGAGTCTCCTTTGCAGTAATGAGGAATCAAAGCCTTTGGAACTCTCGCTGGGAGTCTCTACGTGAAAAAACAGATCTGTTTTGCAGCTACTTAAAAACAAATAAATGTGTTGCACTGCTGAGATTAACCAAACATATATACTTCTCCAATACATAGAATAAACAATTATGTGCTAATCAATGTGGTTAGAAAAGACAAAATTGTAATGCAAAAATATAATGTGCAAGTAAATGTTACATGCTCCTAAATCACAAACAACATAGCTCTTAACAATAATTATATGTCATAAAAATTACATTTGTGCATCAAACCGTGCATTTATAAAGCATAAAACATGCAAAGAGTCAACAAATGATGCAAGCCTCAATTGCTATAGTGTCTTCACCAATTCTGTGAGAAATATTTACCATACAGTGTTCGTGACTAGGGATGAGCTTCGAGTTCGAGTCAAACTCATGTTCGACTCGAACATTGCCTGTTCGCCCGTTCGCCGAACAACGAACAAATTGGGGTGTTCGCGGCAAATTCGAAAAATCTATGGGAGAAATCTAAAGTGCTAATTATAAAGGCTTATATGCAAGTTATTGTCCTAAAAAGTGTTTGGGGACCCGGGTCCTGCCCCAGGGGACATGTATCAATGCAAAAAGAAGTTTTAAAAACGGCCGTTTTTTCGGGAGCAGTGATTTTAATAATGCTTAAAATGAAAAAATAAAAGTGAAATATTCCTTTAAATTTCGTACCTGGGGGGTGTGTATGATGTGCATGTAAAGTGGCGCATGTTTCCCGTGCTTAGAACTGTCCCTGCAAAAAGTGTCATTTTTGAAAGAAAAAAATGCATTTAAAACTGACTCGCGGCTATTAATGAATTGTCGGCTCCCGGCAATACATACAAAAGTCATTGAGAAAAAAAAAAAAAAAAAGCGTGGGGGTTCCCCAGAATTCAATTACCAGGCCCTTCAGGTCTGGAATGGATATTAAGGGGAACCCCGCCGCAAATAAAAAAAAAATTGACGTGGGGTTCCCCCAAATATCCATTCCAGGCCCTTCAGATCTGGCATGGATTTTAAGGGGAACTCCACCCCAAATTAAAAAAAAAATGGCGTGGAGTCCCCCTAAAAATCCATACCAGACCCCTTATCCGAGCATGCAACCTGGCCGGCTGCAGGGGAAAAGGGGGGGACGAGAGAGCGGCCCCCCCTCCCTCCTGAACCGTACCAAGCCACATGCCCTCAACATGGGGAGGATGTCCCCATGTTGATGGGGACAAGGGCCTCATCCCCACAACCCTTGCCCGGTGGTTGTGGGGGTCTGCGGGCGGGGGGCTTATCGGAATCTGGAAGACCCCTTTAACAAAGAGGACCCCCAGATCCCGGCCCCCCCCCCTATGTGAATTGGTAAGGGGTACATTGTACCCCTACCATTTCACGAAGAAAGCGTAAAAAAATGTTTAAAAAAACACACAAACACCTTGAAAAAGTCCTTTATTTAAAAAAAAAAAAAAAAACATTCCAGCGGTGAAATCCAGTGTCCCGCGGCGATCCCGATGTCCAGCGCTGTCCGTCATTGGTTGTGCCTGAGCGGACCTGATGGGGAACTCCCTCTCAGTATTTTAAATGTATAGACCCGCCCCTTCTAAAGTTCCCCATCAGGTCCGCTCAGCGGACCAGATGCGGAACATGAGAAGGGGCGGGTCTATACATGTATTACCAAAGTGAGAGCAGTTCCCCATCAGGTCCGCCTCCTCGGTATGTCGGACCGGCTACGTCATTGGCTTGAGCGGGGAACTTCCTTCACTATGTAATATTACATAGTGAAGGAAGTTCCCCGCTCAAGCCAATGACGTAGGCGGGTCCGACATACCGAGGGGGCGGACCTGATGGGGAACTGCTCTCACTTTGGTAATACATGTATAGACCCGCCCCTTCTCATGTTCCGCATCTCGTCCGCTGAGCGGACCTGATGGGGAACTTTAGAAGGGGCGGGTCTATACATTTAAAATACTGAGAGGGAGTTCCCCATCAGGTCCGCTCAGGCACAACCAATGAAGGACAGCGCTGGACATCGGGATC
The DNA here is from genome assembly GCA_029206835.1 of Rana muscosa. Classification (NCBI taxonomy): domain Eukaryota; kingdom Metazoa; phylum Chordata; class Amphibia; order Anura; family Ranidae; genus Rana; species Rana muscosa. The sequence goes on along the minus strand of CM055117.1, from coordinate 683,167,818 downwards.
GCCGCGGGACACTGGATTTCACCGCTGGAATGTTTATTTATTTATTTTTTTAAATAAAGGACTTTTTCAAGGTGTTTGTGTGTTTTTTTAAACATTTTTTTTACGCTTTCTTCGTGAAATGGTAGGGGTACAATGTACCCCTTACCAATTCACATAGGGGGGGGGCGGGATCTGGGGGTCCCCTTTGTTAAAGGGGTCTTCCAGATTCCGATAAGCCCCCCGCCCGCAGACCCCCACAACCACCGGGCAAGGGTTGTGGGGATGAGGCCCTTGTCCCCATCAACATGGGGACATCCTCCCCATGTTGAGGGCATGTGGCTTGGTACGGTTCAGGAGGGAGGGGGGGCCGCTCTCTCGTCCCCCCCTTTTCCCCTGCGGCCGGCCAGGTTGCGTGCTCGGATAAGGGGTCTGGTATGGATTTTTAGGGGGACTCCACGCCATTTTTTTTTAAACTTGGGGTGGAGTTCCCCTTAAAATCCATGCCAGATCTGAAGGGCCTGGTAATTGAATTCTGGGGAACCCCCACGCTTTTTTTTTTTTTTTTCTCAATGACTTTTGTATGTATTGCCGGGAGCCGACAATTCATTAATAGCCGCGAGTCAGTTTTAAATGCATTTTTTTTCTTTCAAAAATGACATTTTTTGCAGGGACAGTTCTAAGCACGGGAAACATGCGCCACTTTACATGCATATCATACACACCCCCCAGGTACGAAATTTAAAGGAATATTTCACTTTTATTTTTTCATTTTAAGCATTATTAAAATCACTGCTCCCGAAAAAACGGCCATTTTTAAAACTTCTTTTTGCATTGATACATGTCCCCTGGGGCAGGACCCAGGTCCCCAAACACTTTTTAGGACAATAACTTGCATATTAGCCTTTATAATTAACACTTTAGATTTCGAACGTTCGAGTCCATTGTATTTAATAGGGTTCTAAAGTTTACACGAACATTTTGTCTGTTCGCAGGTTCTGGTGCGAACCGAACAGGGGGGTGTTCGGCTCATCCCTGTTCGTGACACTAAAGTCCCAGTAATGCAAATCCCCAGACCAAATCCACACTAAGGTGAAGCATTTCTATGTGATAGGTGTGCCCTCACCTTGAATCATGGACCTATAGAGTCAGAATTCACCTTCTTCTACTTAAGGGTTGGATAAGGAAACCATAATTCAGTTTTCTCGCTTCCACGATAACTGGATTGCTGTCACTTTAAGAGATTGGTTCATTGATGATGTCTCTAAAAATGCTCAGAACATGATAGAAAACTGCCAAAGTGTAGTAAAATCAAATAATAGCAAATTTTATTTTGTAGATTGCTCATTTAAAATGAACAGTTTCGCATGTATACAACAGGTTCACGATTCCCGAAAGCTTGTTTCTGCCTACGTTCCGGTATTGGTGCTGATGTCACCAATGGTTTTCTTTTGAACTCTGAGCATTTTTTAGAGACATCACCAATGAACTGATCCTTTAAAGCAACAGCTATCCAGGAATTGTGGAAGTGATAAAACATAAAACTAGGGTTGCACTGATACCACTTTAAAACCGAGTACAAGTACCGATACTTTTTTCAAGTACTCGCCGACACCGATTACCGATACCTTTTTTAACCACTTCCCTATCGAGCCACTTCTGGCACTTCTCTTCTTCATATAAAAATCATAATTTTTTTGCTAGAAAATTGCTCAGAACCCCCAAACATTATATATGTTTTTTTTTAGCAGACACCCTATGGAATAAAGTGTCCATCATTGCAAATTTTTATCTTGCATGGTATTTGCGCAATAATTTTTCATGAATTAAAAAATAACAAAACATAACAAAACAGTAAAGTTAGCCCAATTTATTTGTATAATGTGAAAGATGATGTTACGCTGAGTAAATAGATACCTAACATGTCACGCTTTAAAATTGCGCACACTCATGGAATGGCGCCAAACTTCGGTACTTAAAAATCTCCATAGGCGACGCTTTAATTTTTTTTACAGGTTACCAGTTTAGAATTACAGAGGAGGTCTAGTGCTAGAATTGTTGCACATGCTCTAATGCATGCGGCGATACCTCATATGTGTGGTATGAGCGGCGTTTACATATGTCGGAGGGACTTACATGTGTGTTCACTTCTAAGTGCAAGCTACCGGGGACAGGGGCGTTTTCATTTTTAATTTATTTAAATTTTGCACTTTTAAAAAAAAAACATTTTGATCGCTTTTATTCCTATTACAAGGAATGTAAACATCCCTTGTAATAGGAATATATTGTCAATAAGACCCCACATCTCTCCTCCAGGCTGGAAAGCATGAGATTGAGAAAAAAAATTCACCCATCTCATGCTGACAGCCGCGATCACGGCTTTGTTAAACATTCGGGATCCAGGGCGTGACGTCATAACGATTCATTCTCCGGGCCCCCGATGGCACGGGAGAGCCCGGAGAAGCATCGGATAGCGGCAGGAGGGGGGGCGTCAACTCCCGTCATCTATAAGAACGATCAAGAGGCGGAAATGCCACTATGATCATTCTTATCGTGCACAGAATCGACGGCTGCAAAGAATGATATCTGAATGATGCCTGTAGCTGCAGGCATCATTCAGATATCTCCCCGAAATTCCAGGACGGCCGGCGGTAGGGAAGTGGTTAATGCCATGTGACAGTGGCACTAATATGCAGCGCTGATGGGTACTGATGAGGCATCAGTGTTTTTTATTTAATTTTTTATTATTTTTACAATTTTACGTTAAAATATTTATTTATTACAATGTTTCCATTTTTTTTATTCAACCCTGTTGAGGGGTAGGGGGGCTTTGGTGAGATGTCAGGGGTCTAAAGAGATCCTTGTCATCTCTCCTTTGAGACATGGAAACGGAATGAGGATAGAGATTCCCAAGTCCCTTTCTCAGCAGCCTCAGCTGCACTGAACATGAATGGATAGGAGGTAGTGGCTCCTCTCTCCATTCATAAACTGAAGCATTATAAACACAGTTTACTATGCTCAGTTATGAATAGACAGAGTCAGTGATCAGAGTCAGTGATGTGCATTCAGAGAAGGAAGAAGCTGGTAAATTATATTTTCCTCTGCTCTCCATCCTGAAAGATCTGGGACAGGGGGGCGGAGGAGGACAGGGGACAATAGGGGCACACAGTGGGGGACCGGAGGAGGAAGGAGGGGGGACCGGAGGTGTACGGGGGTGGGCCGGAGGAGCACACAGAGAGGGGACAGGAGGAGCCCACGGAGGAGCACAGAGGAGGACACAGAGTGGAGCCAGAGGAGGATATAGTGGACACTCAGGAATGATCGGTGCGGCGGTGGGGGAAGTTATCCCTGTGTGGCTTTCAATAAAGCAGCTGAAAGACGCGGAGGGGAGAGGAGGAGAAGCGGCTGCTTTTTTAAAAGCCACACAGGGAGATCGTGATTATAACTTCCCCTGCCGCCGCACTGATCATCCCTGAGTGTCCAGGTATTGGATCAGGCATCGGGAGCATTTGCACGAGTACATGTACTCCTGCAAATACTCAGCATCGACACTGATACCGATACTAGTATCAGTATTGGTGCAACCCTAACTTTGACTGTACTACATATATCAGGGTGTGGATATGACCGTTTGTCCCTGGAACTGGTCAAACCTTAATGAACAAATCAGTGCCCTGATTATCAGTGTGGATGTCCCTTTCACACAAACCAGTTATCGTCTCTCCTCTTCTCACTTTGTCAGCATGAGGAAAGGAATGCCGATAACCGGCTTGTGTTTACATCACGATCAGCTGTGATTGGACACAGCTGATAACGTGGAAAGGGCCATTGTGATTGGCCCTTTACCCCAATCTGTGATAAGCTGTGTCCTAAGGAAACAGAGATCACAGACCGCTCCACCCACATGCCACAGCAGATGCGATCACGAGAGGACGTCATATGACGCCCTCCCAGAACTGGACGACCGCAATGTAGTCGTCTTTTTTTTCTTTTTTTTTTTGCATTGGTAAATGTTCCCCATGGCAGTGTTTATCCACCATGCAATTTTTCACACCCTTTGTCTATTATTAGCTGAGAAAATTGACATTTTTAATTTCACATATTCAGCTCTTATTGATTTCAATGGGGTTCGGCATCTGTATGTCCTTGAAGTTCGTCAAACCCTGCTCAAACCTTGAATCCCAAATCTTTTCTTATCAGCGTGACTGTCCCTGGACTGCCCTTTTAATGTATTGAATTTCAATTATTTTAATCATGGAGGCTCAGCATCACATGGTATGCAAACCATAGGATGGTTTGCATATACATGGTATGCAAACCATAGGATGGTTTGCATACCAATGCAGTCTGCCTAGGAATGGCCACCTCTCCACACTGACATTTTGATATTCGCCAAACTCCTAGTAAAAACTAAACCACACCTTGCATCAGGACTGAGGGCTCTTGAGATTAGTACCATGGCAGGGTGCTGTGATGTTTTCGGGAAGCTATGTACAGTGGTCTAAAACAACATATGTAATGAAAACAGGGAGGTTTTATTTAAAAATCTCACTAGCATGATGATGAAGGGAAAACGAGAAACCAGAGAAGGCAAAAAATATAAGCAGATTAAACTCCAGCTTGAAACCACACTTGTTTGTTTCACACAAATTTAGCCTATGCACACCGTAGCCTGTGTGTGCATCAATACATGCCTTCCGTGCAGATGCGATTTGCTTGTCTGCACACAATCAATGCGTCATTGTAAATGAATATAATTTATTACATTAGGTCTCCTGTCTGAATTTTTCCTAAGATAGAACCTGCTGGGACAATTTGAGACTGACTCTGGGATAACAGAAAATAAAACACTTTACACAGCCTCCCCACCACATATTACTGCAGATCAGGGTGCTCCACTTTTACTGGTACACACACAAATGCCTAGGTGCCACTTGAAATTGATACTAAACTCATCCTGATTAGCACCAGAAGGGTAACCCCTCTCTGCTGCCCCCACCTATACATGTATTGAAGAACCTATTTAACGGTGCCTCTGCTCCATTACCTCTGAAAAGTTAAATGTAGGTCCCTTTGCTTCAGCCTGCTAAGGTCAAGTTTCTGTGTTCTGCTTCCTGTGTGAAAAAATCGCAAGAACAGTGTGAGAGGTGATCATTGTTCATCTGCTATTGGTTAATTAGCAACGAAATTCCCATATTGACAATAAATGACTCAAGCGCAAATAGGAAAGCAACAAGTGGTTAAAAAGATCTGTAGAACAGCCAGCTAGGAGATAGCCTAAATCCTCCAAAAGCAGCACAAATCAAAAACTATAAACAATTACTGCAGTGCTCACACATAAATCCTTTGCGCAAAAATGAACATAAAGTAATAAATGACATGTATAACAATAAAACAAGACACTCTATATTACCAGCTGCATGTTGCTTCTGAGCTGTGTTGCTTCAAAGTTGCTAATGCAGTTCAAGCATGTGTGTAGTGGTACAATTGGAGCAGAGCAAAGAAGAGGAGCACTAATCAACTTAACACAAACATCCTAGGCCCTGGCCACTGGCAGCCAGCCTGTATGCAATAGTAAAAAACTCTGATGACAGTGCACACTTTACAGCAATCCCCCTGAACTAGTGACGTCACCTCCTGCCTATACCAACATGTTTTTTATGTTTCAATTGGATACCACCAATCTTTCAAGATTGGTGGTATCCGATCAAAACATGTCAGTACCTGCCTATACTGAAATTTTTTCTGTGTTTTGATTGGATAACACCATTCCTTCTCCTTTGTGAAAAATTGATGGCATCCAGTCGAAACATGTCAGTATAGGCAGGAGGTGACGTCACCAGTACAGGGACATTTCTGTGGAGTGTGCACTGTCATCAGAGTTTTTTACTATTGCATACAGGCTGGTTGCCAGTGACCAGGTCCTAGCCTGTTTGTGATAAGTTAATTAGTGCTCCTCTTCCATGCTTTGGTCCTATTGTACACAAGTTTGGAAAAAAACTTTGGCTGTTTGAGCATTCATCAGGTAATGTACTGTATACCTGGCTTCACTAATTCACCATCTATTTCAATAGATGCTACAAAGTTGTTCACAGTGAATCAGCTGCAACCTCAGGCTAGTCCTTTCTTCGATGGAACTACACCTGGCAACCGGCTGTATCCTGGCCTAGGCTAACAAGGCCCAGGCCTAGGGCAGCACTTTGCAGGGGGGCAGCACAGAAAGAGTCCCCGCCGGCTGTCGCTGTTAGTGTAGTGCCAGTATTATGGGGCGGACTGGGCTGAGAGGCAAAGTCTAGCGCCCCCATAAAGCGGCCGCACTGCTTCCGGTATGCGGGCGGCCGTCATTCCGTAACTGTAGGGGGGGGGCGCAGCTTCTAATTTTGACCTATCATCCTGGACCACAAACCTTCCTCACTGTGCTATATGTTTTCTGCTGCACCATTGGCATGGTTATATCTTCTTAGTCCTCGCCATCAAATTATCAGAAATTTGTGCTTAAATTAGAACTATAGGCAACACTTTTTTTTTCATTTTGGATAGAGTAAAGGGAGGGTTATAGCCCCTGTCAGTTTATTTTTTACCATCCCTGTCCCATTGCAGAGATTTCCCTTCACTTCCTGCCCCATAGCCAAACAGGAAGTGAGAGGAAATCTATGCAAATTAAGGGAATCCATTGCCCCCCCAGGCCTTCGGAACTAGTGTCCCCACTCGAAAATTTCAGGGCGGGTCTTAAACAGAAAGGGGTGTGGCCTTGACAGGAACAGGTGGGTTATATTTAAATTAGGGGGTGCACGAGTTTAGTCAGGCCTAGGGCAGCACAAAACCTAAATACACTACTGCTGGCAACTACAAAACAGTTTAACAACCGATAGATGCCAACTACAGTAAATATAACGCTCTCGATTCTCAGCTGCTGCTACCATCTAAAGGGTGTTCCCACTCGACCAAAATGACTACAAGACAAAAATACATACTCCTCCAAACAGAGACATTTTATGAAATCAGTGGGCCCGTGTGTAACATTAGAGTTGGGGGAACAGTTCGGCCCGAGCATGAGTTCGGGCCAAACATTGGCTGCTTGACGTTTGACGAACACACAAATTATCGGGGTATTTGACTGTTTGTTCTGCCCGCTGAACGACCACAATGCACAGAGCACTGTCAGAGCCATGACTGGAGAAATTAATGATGACTCTATCCAATCATGGTTCATTGCTCTTAGTCCTGCCCTACACTATAAAAATATTCTCCCTATAGCTTTAATAGGCATTTTTTTGTGAGTGTAGTGTGACCATTCATTTTTACTTTAGTGTCAGTTTTTGTGAGTTTAGTATAACCATTCATTTTAGTGTCAGTTTAATTTGTCAGGGCAGGTTTCCTGCAGCATATATCAGTGCAATACTGCACGTTTAATGCAGTATTTATCAGTGCGTTACTGTACATTTAATGCAGTATATATAAGTGTTACTGTACGTTTAACACAGTATATATCAGTGCATTAATGCATGTGTAACGCAGTATATATTCATGTGTTACTGCAGTATATATCCATGCATTGTTGTAAGTTTAACGCAGTCTATATCAGTGCATTACTGTACGCTTAACGCAGTATATTTGAGTGCATTACTGTACGCTTAATGCAGTATATTTGAGTGCATTACTGCACGCTTAATGCAGTATATATCAATGCATTACTGCCCGTTTAACGCAGTATATTTAAGTGCATCACGGCACGTTTAATGCAGTATATTTGAGTGTCTAACTGCACGTTTAACGCAGTATATATCAACGCATTACTGTATGATTAATGCAGTATATATCCGTTCATTACTGAACGCTTAACTCAGTATTTTTGAGTGCATTACTGAATGTTTAATGCAGTATATATCAGTGCGTTACTGCATGTTTAACGCAGTATATTTGAGTGTGTTACTGTACGTTTAACGCAGTATATATCTGTGCGTTACTGTACGTTTTACCCAGTATATTTCAGTGAGTTACTGCACATTTAACACAGTAAATTTCAGTGCAGTAGTGCACATTTACCACAGTATATTTCAGTGCATCAGTGCAGTTTTACTGCAGTATATTGTAGTGTGTCAGTGGCGTGTGTCTGTGTAGTAAGTACTGAAGTTAAAGTGCACCAAACACCACTTTCCATTGATTAAAGTGCACCCACGTGCACATTTCCACATCCCTATTACATTTTGTTAATAATCACCCCCCATCATGTCTGGGAGACCAACAAGGAGAGTCAAACATTCCCATGGCACTGTGAGGGGGCCAGCAGCATATATGTCCACAGGCAAAGGTGGACATGGTCCGTCCTCAGGCAGGGCATAATTTCCCCTGTTTAGTGATGTTGCCTGTGCCATCCAGCCACAGTATGCAGAGGAGGCGGCGGACTGGCTTAATAAACCATCATCATCCTCCTCATCCTCCGTCTCCCAAGCTGAGACTACTGCACAGTCTACTACAGCTGCCAGAGTGGCTTATTCTGCCTCCTTGTACACAGCTACTCCTGCCATAGCCCCAGTATCAGGCATGGAGGAGTCAGCTAAGTTATTTGAACACAGCGTCAGCCACTTGCTCCTTGGCGATGCACAGCCATTACTTGATTCAGATCTTGGTTCTGAGGTTGAGGAAGGAAGCAACATAAGTACTGGTAAACAACAACAGCGTATTTCCAAGTTGTCTCTAGTGATAATGAAGATGGAGGGAATGATGATTATGATGAGGTCAGTGACGTGACTTGGGTGCCGGATAGAGCAGAGGAGGAAATTGAAGTTGAGGCACAACCCCAAAGAGGCAGCCATCATAGAAGAGTATAGATCATCCACCCTATTCCACCAGATTGTGGAGCTGTCATCTCCCAGCCCACTTCCCACAGCTCAGCTGTTTGGGCCTTTTGTAGCTCATGTGCAGCCGATCATACTATTTAAATTTGCAAATTTTTCTTCAAGTACAGTACTGTACATCAAATGTGGCAAAAACACCAGCCATTTGGGTACCACATGGTTGACAACGCATTTACCCTCCCACCACTCAGCCCGTTGGCAAGAGCACCTAAAAGCCACATAAAAGGGATGCAATTCTGCTCCTCCTCACTTTTTCAGTCTACCCCCGCTATACCTCATGACCTCTCAGCAGCCTCCACTGACGGGGGAGATGGTATAGCGCAGGGTGTCCCAGGTCCTTGCAGCACATTTGCCAGTAGCACACCACCAGTTGTAGACTACAGCAGGCAAATTTCTCTGCCCCATCTGCTGCAGCGAAAAAAAAAATAGTCACTTCCACCCACATGTCCAGCATCTAAATTCAAGCTTGTCAAAGCTGCTGGCTTTACAACTCCTGCTTTTCCATCTGGTGGATTTTGCCCCCTTCCGTGAATTTGCAGAATGTGTTGTACCACAATGGCAGGTTCCCAGTCGTTATTTATTTTTACGTAAGTCTATTCCAGCTCTCTACAATCATGTGGAAGGCAATGTTGTGGTATCGTTGGGCAAGGCAGTCTGCCGCAAGGTCCATGTTACTGCTGACACGTTTTCCAGTAAGCATGGTCAGGTGTGATTATATTTTGTTCACAGCACACTGGGTAACTCTGCTTGCATGTCGGAAGGATGCAGGACAGGGTTCAGTGCTGCAGCTTGTTGTGCTGCCACATCTTCATACAGCTAGTGGTGATGATGCAGAATTTGCTAGCTGGAAGACTGCTGAAGGAGGCCAGAAGAGTCTGTAGCTATTTCAGGCGGTCATACACAGCCAGTGCTCAGTTGGCTGAAATTAAGCGGGAAATCCACCTTCCCTGTAAACCGCCTGATTTTTGACATGCCCACTATTTGGAACTCAACATTGACAATGCTGCTTTTTCCCCCACGCCAATGGCTGCTGATAAAGGATGCATGCACTGTATTGCAAAAAACTCTTCTGTTACATATTATTTTGTGTACAGTGAAAATAGACAGAGAACTAACACTTTCTCTAAACCTACCTTATTGAAGAACTTCATTAAGATAGACAGGGACTGCTTAACTACCACCAACTGTTGAGACAATAAACACTTTGGTCAGAAGTATGCAAATGTACAATATAGTGTATATAGTGCAGGAGTATGTAATGTACAATATAGTGTACTGTATATAGTGCAGAAGTATGTAACGTTCAATATAGTGTAGTGCAGGAGTCTGAGACTGAGTATGTCCCCCAGATCAGTCAACACAGGTCAGTGTTCCACAGCACAATTACTAACCACCCAGATCACTGTCCCCTAACACAATTACTCCCCACCCCAGATCAGTGTCCCCCAGCACAATTGCCACCCCCAGGTCAGTGTCCCCCAGCAAAATCAAAACTCCTCCCCATGTCTCTTAAGCCCAACTACCACCCCCAGTTCAGTGTCCATGAGCACAAATACCATCACCACCAGGTCAGTGTCCCCCAGCACAATCACCATCTCGCCAGTTCAATGTCCACCAGCACAATCACCACCCCCCCCATTTCAGTGCCCCAGCACAAACATCACCCCCCCACCAGTTCAGTAACCCCCAGCACAGTCACCCCCAGTTCAGTGTCCCCCAGTACAATTACCATCCCCTCCAGTTGTGTCCCCCAGCACAATCAACATCCCACCCTCCCCAGTGTCCCTCAGCACAATTACCCCCCATTTCAGTGTCTCTAGCACAATTACCACCCCCTAGGTCAGTGTCCCCCAGCACAATCACCACTACCCCCCAGTGTCCCCCAGAGCAGTTATCTTCCACCCCCCTCTGTTTAGTGTCCCCCAGCACAGTTACCAAGACACCACCTTCCTTCTGAGTATGGTCAGTTAACAGCTAACAGACCTCAGACACATTAGGGCAGTTGACAGCCAGTTGAATATCCCGAACAGCATCTGACAAGTGGACACAGGCATTGGCACAGTGACAGCAGGACACATATAAAAGCACACTGACAGCAGGATAGTGACAGCGAGGCACAGACAGTGGGGCAGTGACAGCAGGACATAGACAGAAGCACGGTGACAGCATGACATTAAGAGGCACACCACACAGCCAAAGTTTTGTTTTTCAACCCATATGCACCACACGCATTGCCCCCATGGATTATACCCCACTGCCTCCAATACATAGCATAAACAATTATGTGAAAATCAATGTGATTAGAAAAAAAAAGAAATTGCAATGCAAAAATATAATGTGCAAATAATTATGTTACATCCCTAAATCACAAACAACATAAAGTAGCTCTTAACAATAATTTTGTGTCACAGAAATTACATTTGTACATCAAATTGTGCATATACTGTATATAGAACAAAACATGCAAAGAGCTCATCAACAAGTGATGCACACTATGATGAACCACCTCTATGTGATAGGTGTGCCCTGACCTTTAATCATAGACCTATAGGTGGGTATAGGTCAGAATGGACCTTACCCTAATTTAAGGGCCACCTAACTTAAAGCGGAGTTCCACCCAATTTTTTTACTTTTTTTTATTCCACTCCTCACCCCCTTACATGCCACATTTGGCATGTAATTTTTTTTGGGGGGGGAGTGGGGGCTTCAGTAGGAGTGGGACTTCCTGTCCCACTTCCTCCTTCCGCCTAGGCGATACGTCATATCGCCTTGTGGTGGCTCCTCCCTGTAGGCGATCACCTGGGACGTGACAGGTCCCAGGCGATCGCCTGTCCACTCACAGAGCGCTGCGCCATTCGCGCATGCGCAGTGAGTGCCCGGCCGTGAAGCCGAAAGCTGTCACGGCCGGGTGCCCACACTGTGAATGGACACGCCGGCGGAGGAGGGGGGAGAGGAGCGGAGCTCCAGGCGGCGTGTCGCTGGACAGTGGAACAGGTAAGTGTATGTTTATTAAAAGCCAGCAGCTACACTTTTTGTAGCTGCTGACTTTTAATAAACATAAAAAAGGGTGGAACTCCGCTTTAAGGGTTGAATAAGGAGGATATCTTCAAAATTCTGTTTTATCTAGGGTTGAGACAAAAGAAAAAAGAAGGGTCTGGTGTCACCAGTGACACACCTCCATCCCTGAATTTCATGAAAAAAAGAGAGATTCGCCCTTGGGACTTTGAGTGAGGTGAGCACTGTTAGGCCAATAAAAAAAAATCGCAAGAATAATTGCAGTGTATATTTATTCAGGTAAAAAGCAGTACATACATTAATGTCATGAACATGGGCCAATTCATACAAAATACAAGACCAATATAAATTAGGTAAAATGATATTGCGAGTATCTGACAGTAATTATGTAAACACATAGGCATCAAAAGTAACCCGACGCGTTTCGCGAGGCTTGGCTCGCTCTTCAGGGGTGGATGCACGTAGTGTACCTAAAATGAGAGTGATATAGTATAAAGCATGATATGAAGGCACAGGGGGGGGGCCTTGAATATGGAAAACCCCATACTCACCACTGGACATTGCCAAAAGACAGCGGGGGTGAAGCTCAAACGGCGGCAGCGACTGTCTCACCAGGGAGCTGAGGAGGCGGAGCCAAACAAAGCTCCAAATCGGAGTCAAACGGAAGGAAGGCCCAGCATGGATGGAATAGGTGTAACCCCAAGAGTGTCAGTGAATCCAAGAGGAATGTTGGCTCTAAATATAAATATGTATATTGAATAATTAAAATATGGGAGTATACGAGTATATGGTAACATATGTGTCTTTGCATGTATAAAAGACATGAGCCAAGAATGCTACTTCATTTCTCCCTGGGAGCTGCGATGTGCATTATAAGGGGGACCTTTGTCCCCTGCTGTCCCCGCCTGCCCTTTTTGAGCGGACGGGGCCACTTGCACATCGGCACCATGTTAATGCGTCGGCCGCGCGATGTCTGCGATTTTGCAGCATCGCTGTGGCTGCAGGCATTACTACCATCAAGATGGTCCTGGGAGTGTCTTGGCTCACACACCGCCTTTTTGATGGTTGGTGGGTTTAGGCACTCGTTTGCTGGTAATTTGCACATGGTGTTGGGGGCGGAGCCTCTCGGGCCCCTTCAGGGGTATATATTGGAGGTTTGCACAGCATGGATCTCATTGTTTGCTTTCTTTCACTGAGGACAGACACACAAGTGCAGGTCCTTCCCTTGGAATTTACTACTCTTAGACCTACTTCACCAAGGTATACTTTTATATGTTTATATATTACTCGCTGCAAGCATTTACATGCAACTTGTTTTCTCATCACAGTCCTCATCACACACCTGTATTTCATTCCATTCACACTCTCTTTCACTCATTACTTTCCTCTCTGAACTTTCCTTAATCATACTAGTCAATCTGGTATTTTTTCACTCTCCCCCTCAGTCTCCATACTCTAACCATTCTTGGCTCATGTCTTTTATACATGCAAAGACACATATGTTACCATATACTCGTATACTCCCATATTTTAATTATTCAATATACATATTTATATTTAGAGCCAACATTCCTCTTGGATTCACTGACACTCTTGGGGTTACACCTATTCCATCCATGCTGGGCCTTCCTTCCGTTTGACTCCGATTTGGAGCTTTGTTTGGCTCCGCCTCCTCAGCTCCCTGGTGAGACAGTCGCTGCCGCCGTTTGAGCTTCACCCCCGCTGTCTTTTGGCAATGTCCAGTGGTGAGTATGGGGTTTTCCATATTCAAGGCCCCCCCCCTGTGCCTTCATATCATGCTTTATACTATATCACTCTCATTTTAGGTACACTACGTGCATCCACCCCTGAAGAGCGAGCCAAGCCTCGCGAAACGCGTCGGGTTACTTTTGATGCCTATGTGTTTACATAATTACTGTCAGATACTCGCAATATCATTTTACCTAATTTATATTGGTCTTGTATTTTGTATGAATTGGCCCATGTTCATGACATTAATGTATGTACTGCTTTTTACCTGAATAAATATACACTGCAATTATTCTTGCAATTTTTTTTTTTTATTGGCCTAACAGTGCTCACCTCACTCAAAGTCCCAAGGGCGAATCTCTCTTTTTTTCATGAAATTCAGGGATGGAGGTGTGTCACTGGTGACACCAGACCCTTCTTTTTTCTTTTGTCTCAAGGATACCCGGGTGGAAGACACCCAATAGCCCAAAACTGGTCTGTGGTCACACTCGCCAATAAAAACAAAAACATACATATATGTATGGATTTTACATTTTTATCATGCACTAGCCATTTGTTATTCCAACATATCCAATAACATCTCGCATTGGACTTTTATCCCAATCCAGCTGGTGTGGTGTTCTCTGTTGGCGGCGGTGCTACTTCATTTCTCCCTGGGAGCTGCGATGTGCATTATAAGGGGGACCTTTGTCCCCTGCTGTCCCCGCCTGCCCTTTTTGAGCGGACGGGGCCACTTGCACATCGGCACCATGTTAATGCGTCGGCCGCGCGATGTCTGCGATTTTGCAGCATCGCTGTGGCTGCAGGCATTACTACCATCAAGATGGTCCTGGGAGTGTCTTGGCTCACACACCGCCTTTTTGATGGTTGGTGGGTTTAGGCACTCGTTTGCTGGTCATTTGCACATGGTGTTGGGGGCGGAGCCTCTCGGGCCCCTTCAGGGGTATATATTGGAGGTTTGCACAGCATGGATCTCATTGTTTGCTTTCTTTCACTGAGGACAGACACACAAGTGCAGGTCCTTCCCTTGGAATTTACTACTCTTAGACCTACTTCACCAAGGTATACTTTTATATGTTTATATATTACTCGCTGCAAGCATTTACATGCAACTTGTTTTCTCATCACAGTCCTCATCACACACCTGTATTTCATTCCATTCACACTCTCTTTCACTCATTACTTTCCTCTCTGAACTTTCCTTAATCATACTAGTCAATCTGGTATTTTTTCACTCTCCCCCTCAGTCTCCATACTCTAACCATTCTTGGCTCATGTCTTTTATACATGCAAAGACACATATGTTACCATATACTCGTATACTCCCATATTTTAATTATTCAATATACATATTTATATTTAGAGCCAACATTCCTCTTGGATTCACTGACACTCTTGGGGTTACACCTATTCCATCCATGCTGGGCCTTCCTTCCGTTTGACTCCGATTTGGAGCTTTGTTTGGCTCCGCCTCCTCAGCTCCCTGGTGAGACAGTCGCTGCCGCCGTTTGAGCTTCACCCCCGCTGTCTTTTGGCAATGTCCAGTGGTGAGTATGGGGTTTTCCATATTCAAGGCCCCCCCCCTGTGCCTTCATATCATGCTTTATACTATATCGCTCTCATTTTAGGTACACTACGTGCATCCACCCCTGAAGAGCGAGCCAAGCCTCGCGAAACGCGTCGGGTTACTTTTGATGCCTATGTGTTTACATAATTACTGTCAGATACTCGCAATATCATTTTACCTAATTTATATTGGTCTTGTATTTTGTATGAATTGGCCCATGTTCATGACATTAATGTATGTACTGCTTTTTACCTGAATAAATATACACTGCAATTATTCTTGCAATTTTTTTTTATTGGCCTAACAGTGCTCACCTCACTCAAAGTCCCAAGGGCGAATCTCTCTTTTTTTCATGAAATTCAGGGATGGAGGTGTGTCACTGGTGACACCAGACCCTTCTTTTTTCTTTTGTCTCAAGGATACCCGGGTGGAAGACACCCAATAGCCCAAAACTGGTCTGTGGTCACACTCGCCAATAAAAACAAAAACATACATATATGTATGGATTTTACATTTTTATCATGCACTAGCCATTTGTTATTCCAACATATCCAATAACATCTCGCATTGGACTTTTATCCCAATCCAGCTGGTGTGGTGTTCTCTGTTGGCGGCGGTGCTACTTCATTTCTCCCTGGGAGCTGCGATGTGCATTATAAGGGGGACCTTTGTCCCCTGCTGTCCCCGCCTGCCCTTTTTGAGCGGACGGGGCCACTTGCACATCGGCACCATGTTAATGCGTCGGCCGCGCGATGTCTGCGATTTTGCAGCATCGCTGTGGCTGCAGGCATTACTACCATCAAGATGGTCCTGGGAGTGTCTTGGCTCACACACCGCCTTTTTGATGGTTGGTGGGTTTAGGCACTCGTTTGCTGGTCATTTGCACATGGTGTTGGGGGCGGAGCCTCTCGGGCCCCTTCAGGGGTATATATTGGAGGTTTGCACAGCATGGATCTCATTGTTTGCTTTCTTTCACTGAGGACAGACACACAAGTGCAGGTCCTTCCCTTGGAATTTACTACTCTTAGACCTACTTCACCAAGGTATACTTTTATATGTTTATATATTACTCGCTGCAAGCATTTACATGCAACTTGTTTTCTCATCACAGTCCTCATCACACACCTGTATTTCATTCCATTCACACTCTCTTTCACTCATTACTTTCCTCTCTGAACTTTCCTTAATCATACTAGTCAATCTGGTATTTTTTCACTCTCCCCCTCAGTCTCCATACTCTAACCATTCTTGGCTCATGTCTTTTATACATGCAAAGACACATATGTTACCATATACTCGTATACTCCCATATTTTAATTATTCAATATACATATTTATATTTAGAGCCAACATTCCTCTTGGATTCACTGACACTCTTGGGGTTACACCTATTCCATCCATGCTGGGCCTTCCTTCCGTTTGACTCCGATTTGGAGCTTTGTTTGGCTCCGCCTCCTCAGCTCCCTGGTGAGACAGTCGCTGCCGCCGTTTGAGCTTCACCCCCGCTGTCTTTTGGCAATGTCCAGTGGTGAGTATGGGGTTTTCCATATTCAAGGCCCCCCCCCTGTGCCTTCATATCATGCTTTATACTATATCACTCTCATTTTAGGTACACTACGTGCATCCACCCCTGAAGAGCGAGCCAAGCCTCGCGAAACGCGTCGGGTTACTTTTGATGCCTATGTGTTTACATAATTACTGTCAGATACTCGCAATATCATTTTACCTAATTTATATTGGTCTTGTATTTTGTATGAATTGGCCCATGTTCATGACATTAATGTATGTACTGCTTTTTACCTGAATAAATATACACTGCAATTATTCTTGCGATTTTTTTTTATTGGCCTAACAGTGCTCACCTCACTCAAAGTCCCAAGGGCGAATCTCTCTTTTTTTCATTTTATCTAGGGTTGCACCGATACCGATACTAGTATCGGTATCGGTGCCAATACCGAGTATTTGCAGGAGTACTTGTACTCGTGCAAATGCTCCCGATGCCTAATCTGATACCAGGACACTCAGGGATGATTGGCAGAGGAAGTTATAATCACAGATCTCCCTGTGCGGCTTTCAATAAAGCAGCTGATAGCCGCTTCTCCTCCTCTCCCCTCCACAGCTTTCAGCTGCTTTATTGAAAGCCACAGTGATTATAACTTCTCCCACTGCCGCACCGATCATTCCTGAGTGTCCCCTGTATCTTCCTCTGGCTACCCCTGTGTCCTCCTCTCTGCTCCTCTGTGGGCCCCTCCGGTCCCCCCCTGTCCTCCTCCGGTCCCCCCCACCATCCTCCTCCGGTCCCCCTCCATGGGCTCCTCTGGTCCCCGCCATCCTCCTCCGCCCCTCCCTGTCCTAGATCTTTCAGGATGGAGAGCAGAGGAAGGAGACTGTAAATATGTAATTTCTGACTGTCCATTCATAACTGAGCATTGTAAACTGTGTTTACAATGCTTCAGTTTATGAATGAATAGAGGAGCCGCTATCTCCTGTCCATTCATGTTCACTGCAGCTGATGCTGCTGTGAAAGGGACTGGGGAATCTCTGTCCTCAGTCCCTTTCAGAACCTAGGATTCAGTCTGACTGACACTGGATCACACCTTAGATGGAATCAGGTGGGCATCATTCACATGTCTGGAATATTAAAATATAGAGAACCTGTCTCAACCATTCCAATATATCTATGACAGCATTCACACAGAATGCTAGCATAATTAAAAGCCGCCTTTGATAAACAACCATTAACAGTGTGACAGGAGTGACTTTGGGTCGGGGGTTTGTGCAGCTCAGCTTGCCCTGGAGAGTTCTGGAGGCTCCTTGTCCAGCTTCCCAACGCCTCTTATGTGCAGATCACCCTGTGTCTCTAAAAGGGGCACAGGGTGAATGAGAACCCCAGTCTGATCTGTGCTAGTCAGACTTAATGCTGTATACATTGTATATATTGTGTGTTGGCTGTTGTGTACTATTTGCTGTGATGGGGTGGGGTGTGACTATTCTATTGTCTATTGTGGCTGCCTCAACTATTATGCGATGTGTAAGTGTATTGCTGTGAGGAAAGAGGGGGGGATTCCTCCAGTAGCCCCCCTGCTAAGACTATTTACTGATGAGAAGTTGAAACACACCTGACCTGTATCATCATTGTCATTGGACAGTTTAACCCGCCCTGTTTCCCAAGGGTGGGGGGAGTGTTTTGAAGTGAGGGATCTGTTAACTTGTGTTTGAATAAAGAGTCTGTTGGTTTTTACCCTACACTGAGGTGTTGTCTGATGACTGGGATGGCTTGAGAGTCTGGGATAATTGCTGGTTCTGAACAGAGAAAGCATTGACGGCGGACCTAGATCTGTTTGAGGACAGAGGGTTCGTCACAAACAGACATTCTTCCTTATCCCAAAATGGTACATACCTGATGCCATCCCAACAGAGTTAGCATAGGATAGGAGGACAATATTGTCCTGGGTGCAGAAAACATTTATTTGGGTATAGTGTAGCATGACCGCACAATTGTCATTCAAAATGTGACTGCACTGAAAGCTGAATATTGGCCTGGGCAAGAGGAGGTAAAAATGCCCAGTAGGCAAGTGGTTAAAAATTACAAAAAGAACAACAAAGGGCCACCCATGCTCAGACCTCAATATTCCAAAATACAAAAATATACAATATGCCCATGGGACCTTTGAGTGGTGCTCAAGTAAAATGGTACAACAGATATATAAAAAAATACAAAGTTTTTATTAGAGTTGACATAAAAAAAAAAAAACGTATACACTTCCACATGGATTTTTTTCATAATAGCAAATACTTTCACATATGTCATGTCAGCGTAGTAAATAACTCAGCATTCATTAAGCTGTAATCTGTAAGCATTTTGTGGGACAATGCCCACTTCATCAGGAGACAGCTGCAGTTGGCTTATGTATACATCTGTGGAAAGACCATGTCAATATACAGACACATTTTGCTAAAAAAAGGGGAAAATGCAACCAAATCACATTAGAAAATGCCTTAATTTTAATGGATAGAATCAAATGTTATATACTAGATATACTCACATGGAGGTTAGTGACGTAGCACAACAAAATCACATGGTTGAGGTCAACCAAGATGAGAGGTGAATCTCAATGCTGTGAAAAACACCTTAATAAAAAAGTCCTAATCACAGAGATGAGAAGTTACATGCTTGGGAGAAGCCTTGAAGCTATATGAGATGTTATGGAACAATACAAAAAAATAAATAAAAAATTCTACTTTTAAATTAATAAAAATTTATATTATTACAGCAGCAGTTTAAAGAAAACAATATTTTGATGTTTTTAGGAACAATTGGTTATACAAGGATGGTAAGGGGGTTCAGGGAATGTGGGGTTTTGGTTTTGAAGTGTTTTTGTGCACTCTTGTTTGCCATTTTATTAAAGTTTTTAGACAATGCAGTGTAGTACAGCAAAAAAGTAACTCACAAACTATACTATGAAACTATTTTGCCACCTGTCAATATGTAAGATGTTGAGGGCTTTAGGTTTATTTTTTTAAAGTAAAATTTCAAAACAACTTAAAAAATCTTTATTTCAGCGTTTTTGCAGAAATTGGCTAGTATCGGGACAGTATGTGAGCACTTGAAGAAGCAAACGGAAATATCTCTACAGGGTGGGCTTTTTTTTTAAATCTATCTGCTACTGACAGCACCATTGAAGTCTGCAGCCTCTGTCCAGGGGCGGATCCAGGGGGGGCAACAGGGCAATTGCCCCCCCAGAGACCATCTGTCACACTCCCTTGCTTGCGCTGTTTTTTTTTTTTTGCGCCTGATCTCCCGGATTTGGGGACCCGGTACCGGCCGGCCATAGGTCCCCTGGACCCCAAACGTGGCACACATATAGCCGCATGTCTTCTTTAAAAGTGTTCAAAGTTTGGTGTCTGGAGACCTACAGCCGGGGAGAACCGATTTTTCAAAGCCGGGCACTCCTTCCATAGACTCCAATGTTAAACGGTAATTTCTCCAGTGACTTTGCGGACCCGGCACCGGCCGGTCCTAGGTCCCCTGGACCCCAAACTTGGCACACATGTAGCCCCATGTCTCCTCTACAACCTTGCAAAGTTGGTGTTTGGGAGACTTACGGCCAGGGAGAACCGATTTTTAAAAGCCGGGCACTCCTTCCATAGACTCCCATGTTAAACATCAGTCTAGTCATGGGCACAGTGAAGCATGGGCACAGTGAGGCATGGGCACAGTGAGGCATGGGCACAGTGAGGCAAAGTGAGGCATGCAGATGGACACCCTACGCTTATACTCGAGTCAATACGTTTTCCCAGTTTTTTGGGGTAAAATTCGGGTCGGCTTATACTCGAGTATATACAGTACTTGTTCTGCGGCTGCCGCTGCCGCTGCCTTTCTGAGTCTCTCTCTCAGTTTCTCGCATGAGCCGATCAGCGGCGCAGAGAGAGAGACTCGTCTAATGTAGTTACGCGGCGCATTGACACGATACCAGGAACGGAGGAGGAGGTGGGTGGAGCCTCTTCCCTGCACTCGTTGCTAACACCTGGGCCGCTTGGCGTCTAGCAATGAGTGACGTCAGTGAGTCACGTCGGACCGCTCTGCAGGCAGGTGCGATAGCGTGCGGCTCCACAGACGGGTAAGAAAGCGGGCGGCTCCGCTTGCGGCACGGTTTGTGGGCGGGCGGCACAGTTCGTGGGCAGACTGTGCTGCTCAGTGTGTTGGCAGCGAAGGTGAGAGTGAGAGAGCAGGCTCATCTCTCACCGCCCGTGCCTGCCCTGCATTCCTGCAGTGACTTCCTCCCTCACTGAGCAGGCAGCAGAGAGATTACATTATCTCTCTGCTGCCTGACTCTGGGAGCCTGGGACACAGCAAGAGACAACCAAAACTACACCTTAGCAGGCAAGTTAGTGACAATCCGCAAATTGTGTCAGGTGACGTGGCAAATGACAATCTGCATCTGGTGACAGGCAAGTGACAATCAGCAAGGTTTGGCAGGTGAGTGGCAAGTGACAATCCGCAAGGTGTGGCTAGTGACAATCCGAAAGGTGTGGCAGGTGACGTGGCAAGTGACAATCCGCAATGTGTGGCAAGTGACACGCTCAGGGCTCCCAATAATTGCAGGCGACGGTGGCAAGTGACACACTCGGGGCTCCCACTGATTCTGCATTGAACTATTTAATTTTATATTACAATGTAATAATAGAAATAATGCACTTTAATCATCCTGACACCATAACAACCATGGTGCCGGGATGATTGAAGCGCCGACACCAGCCATTTCCCCGATAAATTTCCCACAAAAAAATCATATTTTTTGGCAGTGCCCCTCCCGAGAAAAGACTCTGAATCCACCCTTGCCTCTGTCTGCAGTGTGTCAGCCATGGTGAAAGTACCAGCCATTCAGGGATCACATACACAAGGAAACACATAACTACACCACAGAGCTCAGTGTGAGCACCTCAATGAGAAAAGTTAGTGTGGACAGACTGTCAGCAACAACATGCTCCAATCACCAGAAGCTTAAAGTTGTTGTAAAGGCTAATGCATTCTTTCAAAATTTCAATAGCTCCTGTTGCTGTCAATCATAATCAGTGACAGGGGAGCAGGGAGTGGGCAGAGCTACACTGGTGGCATAGAGGAAAGAGTGTCTGAGAGCACTGGCGGGGGACCTGAGAAGGATTGGGGCTGCTTTGTGCAAAACCATTGCACAGAGCAGGTAATAAAAACATATTTGTTATTAAAAAAATAAAAGACTCCATTTTATTGACAAAAGTAGCTAAGGTTACAAATGAGAAGCTAGCTATCAATCAGTTGTTGCAATTGGTCCTTTAATGAGTTTTGCAGGTACTACACAGATCTGTGTACAGTCAGAGCACATAAGAAAATAAACCCCAGCACTGCAATTCAAAGAACTCAAGCTTTATGTGTTAACTATGCCTCTAAAATGGAATATGAGCTTTAAAAGCTAGTGATACGCAAATAAAAGTTCTTGCTTGGGTGCCTTATGTTATGTTATGCCTTATGTTATAGGTCTATGGTGGCAAATAGGGATGAGCCGAACACCCCCCGGTTCGGTTCGCGGCAGAACATGCGAACGGACCGAAAGTTTGTGCGAACTTTCGAACTATGGGACTCGAACGTCAAAAATCAAAAGTGCAAATTTTAAAGGCTAATATGCAAGTTATTGTCCTAAAAAGTGTTTGGGGACCCGGGTCCTGCCCCAGGGGACATGTATCAATGCAAAAAAAGTTTTAAAAACCGCTGTTTTTTCGGGAGCAGTGATTTTAATAAAGCTTAAAGTGAAAAAATAAAAGTGAAATATTCCCGGGTGGTGTCTATAGTATGCCTTTTAAAGTGACGCGTGTTTCACGTGTTTAGAACTGTTGCTGCACAAAATGACATTTCTAAAGGAATAAAAGTCATTTAAAACTGCTTGCGGCTGTAATGTAATGTCGGGTCCTGGCAATATGGATGGAAATTATTGAGAAAAACGTCATGGGTACCCCCCCCCAGCCCATTACCAAGCCCTTTGGGTCTTGTATGGATATTAAGGGGAACCCCGCACCCAAATTAAAAAAATAAAAGGTGTGGGTCCCCCAGGCCCTATATACAGTATATACTCTGAACAGCAGTATACAGGCGGTCCAAACAAGACAGGGACTGTAGGTTTGTTCTTAAAGTGAATCTGTTTTTAATTTGGAACAGGTACATTTTGTAAGTGTAGCTCCAGCCAAAAAATCAATTTTTAAGCTTTTTGGATAAAATAGGGAAGGGTTATCATGACCCCTGTAACATTTGTTTTGCTGTCTGTGCCCGTGTTCAGAGGATTTCACCTCACTTTCTGTCCCAATAACAAATTTGGGTTTTTTAGGGAAACAAGGATTGGTGATAAAGCATCAGTGGAGACACCTTTTTCCCATATTAACTCTTACAGGAGAGAATTTCCCTTCCTAGGGGTAGATTTCCTCTCACTTCCTGTTGTCTCCCTCCGTTTGTAAGTCGGAGTTGTTTGTAAGTAGGATGTTTGAAAGTAGGGGACCGCCTGTATATACTATACGGCCTGCCCTATATACTCTGCAGAAAATATGGCCTTAGGTGGTGGTGGTACAACACTGTAAAGCCTCACAGTTACTCTTGGTGGGCGCAGGAATGGGCCCTGCTCTGAAATATTATATCAAGAATTGTAATCACATGCTCCTGTTGAACAGAGGCAGAAAAATTGGACCTTAGGCAGTGGTGGTGGTGGCACAACACTGTAAAGCCTCAGTTACTCTTGGTGGGCGCAGGAACGGGCCCTGCTGTAAAATATTAGATAAAAAATTGTAATTACGCGCCCCTGTTAAACAGGGGCAGAAAAATTGGGCCGGTGGTGGTGGTGGTGGTGGCACAACACTGTAAAGCCTCACAGATACTCTTGTTGAGCACAGGAACAGGCCCTGCTGAGAAATATTAGATCAAAAAATGGAATTACGTGCCCCTGTTAAACAAAAATTGGGCCTTAGCCACTGGTGGTGGTGCCACAACACTGCAACCCCTCACAGATACTCTAGTTGAGCGCAGGGATGAGCCCTGCTGCAAAAAATTACAACAAAAATTTTAAATACACGCCCCTGTAAAACAGGGGCAGAAAAATTGGGCCTTAGCCACTGGTGGTGGTGCCACAATACTGCAACCCCTCA
The DNA here is from genome assembly GCA_029206835.1 of Rana muscosa. Classification (NCBI taxonomy): domain Eukaryota; kingdom Metazoa; phylum Chordata; class Amphibia; order Anura; family Ranidae; genus Rana; species Rana muscosa. The sequence continues at coordinate 683,143,989 of CM055117.1, read as the reverse complement.
CAGATACTCTAGTTGAGTGTAGGAACGAGCCCTGCGGTGAAATATTACAGCAAAAATTGTAATTACACGCCCCTGTTAAACAGGGGCAGAAAAATTGGACCTTAGCCACTGGTGGTGGTGCCCAGAAACAAAAATGTTCTTAGAAGCTATCGACATGAACATTGAGGAGGAATAGGATAGTCACTCAGCATAACAGGATAGTCACTCAGCATCAGCTTAGGCAGTCTTAAAGGGATCTCACATTCATAGTAAAATTAATCGGTTACATCAGCATCAGATGATTGGTAGCTGGTGATCCAAGACCGATTCATTTTTATGAAAGTGAGCCGATCAACTGAGTCTGTGGACAGGGACACTCTGTGATAGGTTACAATGCCTCCAGCAGCACTGAATGTGCATTCAGATAGAATGATGGATGCAGGACAGGCCAGTAGCTCAATTGCATACTATGCAAGCTCTGGCCAGTGATCCATCCTCAAGACCCAGTAACCCAGTGGATTTTTGATTGGAAAGGTCTCCAAGTCTGATTTTGCCCCTAGGTATTCCTGCACCATGTAAATCAGACGCTGGTGATGGTTGCTGGACCGATCAGACCTTGGGGCTGCGGACTAAAAAATTGTCTGAACCCATCGGTCAGATGGCCACCTTCTCCAACGCTCCTTCTGTGACTGACCGAAGCCTCAGCAACACGTTGTCCAGGACCAGGAAATTGTAACCTACCAGGCTCTGGAAACGCATTGTACAAACCTTTCTGCAAAGCCTCCAGAAGATGTTTCATCCTCTGCTCCCTCTGCGAAGGCTGGATTAGTTCCGCAACCTTACCCTTGTAACGTGGATCAAGAAGGGTTGCCAGTCAGTACTGATCCCTCTCCTTGATACCACGAATCTGAGGGTCCTTTTGCATGCTTTTCAGGATCAGGGAGGCCATGCAGCATAGGTTTGCTGAGGCATTCGGTCCGGAGTCCTCTGGGTCACTAAGGACGACATGATCCGCAGCCACCTCCGCCCAGCCACGTACAAGTCCATGGGTTTCTAGGGACTGAAATGATCCCTTGAAGACTGCTGCTGATGCTGAGTGCTAGGCTCCACCTCCATGCTGACACAATCCTCCTCCTCCTCCTCTTCCTGTGTGATCGGCGGGCCTGCAGGAATAATGTCTGGATAAAGGGGTCCTCCTCTTCCTCCCTCTGTTCTGCCTCAAGTGCCCTGTCCATTATTCCAAGCAGCGTGTGCTTCAAAAGGAAGACAAGAGGGACAGTATCACTGATGCATGCACTGTCATTGCTCACCATCCTCGTGGCCTCCTCAAATGGTGACAGGACAGTGCATGCATCCTTGATCAGTAGCCACTGGCATGGCGAAAAAAAGCCAAGCTCCCCTGACCCTGTCCTGGTGCCATAGTCGCACAGGTACTCATTGATGGCCCTCTGCTGCATGTGCAGCCGCTGCAGAATTGCCAACGTTGAGTTCCACCTGGTGAGCATGTCACAGATGACGCGGTTCATGGGCAGGTTGCATTCCTTTTGAAGGTCAGCCAGCCGAGCACTGGCATTATATGACTGGCAGAAATGCCCACAGACTTTCCTGGCCTGCCTCAGGAGATCCTGTAAGCCTGGGTACCTGCACAAGAACCGCTGCACCACCAAATTAAAGATGTGAGCCAAACAGGGAACATGGGTCAAGTGTCCCTGTCGGAGGGCGGAGAGGAGGTTGGTGCCATTGTCACAAACCACCATTCCTGGCTGAAGCTGGCATGGCGTCAACCACATCTGAGCCTGCCCCTGCAGAGCTGACAGAATCTCTTCCCCAGTGTGGCTCCTGTCCCCTAAGCAGCCTAACTCAAGCACTGCATGGCATCTTTTTGCCTGAGTGCTTGCGTAGCATCTAGAACGCCTACGGAGCACCGCTGGTTCAGAGGACAAATCTGCACAGGAAGAGGCCATAGAGGAAGAAGAGGAGGGGTGGAGGAGAGAGGCGTGGCAGAATCACCACTACCAGAATTTTGGAGGCGTGGTGGCGGAACAAGCTCCAACCTTACTGCACCCTGTCCTGCATCCTTCCCAGCTGCTAGCAGAGTTACACAGTGCGCCGTGAAAGAAAGGAAACGTCCCTGTCCATGCCTACTGGACCATGATTGAGCGGTAATATGCACCTTACCACTGACCGCCCTGTCCAACGAGGCCAAGACATTGCCTTCCACATGCCGGTAGAGAGCCGGAATCATCTTCCGAGAAAAAAAATGGCGTTTGGGAACCTGCCACTGAGGTACCGCACATTCCACAAATTCTCGAAAGGGGGCAGAGTCTACCAGCTGAAAAGGCAGAAGTTGGAGTGCTAGCAATTTAGCCAAACTAGCATTCAACCGCTGAGCATGTGGATGGCTGGGACCGAATTTCTTTTGACGGTTTAGCAACTGGGGTAGGGAAATTTGCCTGCTACAATCAGATGTTGGTGTAGCAATAGCAGATTGCCCGCAAATACTTGGCACACCTAATTCTAAACCTTCATCCCTCTCAGTGCAGGTTTCTGAGAGGACTGAAGGTATAGTGGGGTTGGAGATCCCTGCTGATGAGGAGCAAGGAGAGGTCCGCCTTGTTCTTTGGTGTGGGTCTTTTAAGTATTGTTGCCAACGGGCTGCATGGGAGCTTGACATATGTCTGGTCAAGCATGTGGTGCCCAAGCGGCTGCTGTTTTGGCCACGCTTGATACGCTTCAGACATATGTTGCAAACAGCAATGGTGCAATCTGCTGCACACGTCTCAAAAAAGGCCCACACCAGAACTTTTGAAAAAACACGCAGAGTCAGCAGCGCCCTGCACATGCAGAGCTCTGCGGTGTGATGCAGTCGGGTGGCTGCCCTTAAGCTGGCCCCTGGAGGGCATCCTGCCTCACTGGAGATGTGCCTCCTCCTCCTCTCCTCTATCAGGCACCCACGTAGAGTCAGTGACCTCATAATCCCCTCTCTCCTCACCACTGGAGAAAACCTGGCAGTATGCTGCAGCTGGGGGAACATGACTGCCAGTTTTTTGTCCTTCTTGGGCACCCCCTCTCTCTGGGCTCATGTTACTGCCTTCCTCAACCTGGGTAGCATCATCGGAACCTTCAAAACGCTGTGCATACTCCTGCAGCATGTACCCGACACTGTGGTCAAACAGTTCGGGGGGGGTTTTGATTTATAGGGTAAATCATAAGAAGATACCGAGTGTTTTTTTAAATACAGATGCAGAAAAAGCATTCGACAGAGTAAACTGGAAATTTATGTTCGAGGTCTTAAAACAGATGGGTCTAGGTGAGCGCATTAGTAAAAGTAAACGGGATAGATTCTAGGCCCTTTACGATCACAAATGGAACCGGGCAGGGCTGCTCCCTGTCGCCTCTTTTATTTGCCTTGACATTAGAACCACTGTTAAATAAGATTCGACAGAATCCGGATATTGTAGGGATTGAGGTGGGGGGAAAGGAATATAAAGTATCGGCATATGCGGACGATACACTCTTCTCACTAGCAAGACCACAAATCTCTTTACCGAATTTAATTAAAGAAGTAGAATTATATGGGACTATGTCAAACTTAAAAATAAATTACGGCAAGTCAGAGGCGATGGAAGTGGTACTCCCGGATTCCATCAAAAGTGGATTAGAGCATAGCTTTAAGTTCAGATGGACGACCAAAGCATTGAATTACTTAGGAACACAAATGCCCCCAAATCTAACAGATATTTTTGAGCTAATTTTTATAAGATTACGTAGCAAAGTTAGAATATTATTGGACGGCTGGAGTAAAAGCACACATTCATGGTTTGGGAGATGTAATATTTTAAAAATGAGTGTGGTGCCAAACTTTCTGTATCTCTTTCAAGCACTGCCGGTTAGAATCCCCACGTCTCTCTTCAAACAAGTTTGTGGCGTGTTCACAAAATTTATCTGGGTCAGTAAACGGCCAAGGATAAGCAGAATATTGGTGACTTTACCTAAAAGGGCTGGAGGAATATCGGCACCAGACATGTATAAATACTATCAGGTGGTCCAACACGATAGGATAGTAGATTGGAGTAGACATGGAGATTATAAACTGTGGATTACTATGGAGCAGCAAATGTGCCCAGTTCCTCTAAATAGGGCTTTATGGCATTATACATCCCTACCACCACTAGTAAAAAATCACCCTACGATAGGTGAAACTTTAAGAATAGGAAGCAAAATAAGCCAGAATCCCAAATTCTCTACTAAAAATTCCCCCCTGTATCCGATTTTAGGAAATCCAGAGTTCCCACCAGGAATGGATTCACAAATATTCAGGAAATTGAGGGAAAAGGGAAGTTTCCAAGCATCACATTTTTCAGGAGACAGGGGATGGGCATCAATTGATATGTTAACACAACGAGGAGGGCAATATGAAATCCCTATTATGGCAAGCCCGACAGGTTAGACATTATTTGGAAAGCCTGGGACCTGCAGGAAAATACAGGCGAATACGAACTTAGTTTGAGGAGTATTGTGAGGGGGAGGAGCCCCTACTTCACGTAATCTCTAAAATGTATATAATCCTGACTGCACCCTCAGAGGACTTTAAAATGGATTGCCTTGCCAAATGGGAATGGGATTTAGGCCAAACTTTCTCTCCAGCACAATGCCAGAATAATTTAGACATGTCTTTAAAATCTTCAAGGTGTAGGAAAATACAGGAATCAAATTACAAAATATTAACACGTTGGTATTATACGCCATCGACCTTGAATACATTTTTTCCAGAAACATCTGACAGGTGCTGGAGAGGATGTGATGAAAAAGGGACAATGATACACATTTTCTGGGCATGCCCAGTAATTAGACAATTTTGGCAAACTGTACAGAGAATTATGCCGCGTACACACAACCGTTTTTAATGTTATTGAAAAAAACTGCATTTTTCTCAACGTGATTCTTCTCAAGCCTGCCTTGCCTACACACTATCGTGGAAAAAAATGTTCGAGTAAAGCGCAGTGACGTACAACACGTACAACGGCACTCTAAGGGGGAAGTTCCATTCATGTTAGTAAAGTTTGTTGAGAGACGATTCGCGCTTTTCAGCCTCGTGCTTTTCAGTCCGTTACAGCGTGACAAATGTGCTATCTCCATTACGAACGCTAGTTTTACCAGAACGAGCGCTCCCGTCTCATACTTGATTCTGAGCATGCGCATTTTTTTCACGTCGTTTAAAGCCTACACACGGCCGTTTTTCATGACGAGAAAAACGACGAGGAGAAAAACGCAGAGAAATTAGAGCATGTTCCAATTTTTTCATGGCCATTTTTCACATTGGGAAAAATGCTCGGAAGCCCACACATGATCATTTTTAATGACCATTTTAAAAAATGGCATTTTTCTCGTCATTAAAAACGGTCGTGTGTACGTGGCATTACTCAAAAATTCACTGAATACCAAATCGTAGAAGACCCAGCCCTCTTCTTGTTACACCATACACAAATTCCACCGAAAAAATACATAAACTCAGTTCTCTGTCATCTAATAAACGCGGCAAAAAGTTGTATCGCAATGAATTGGAAAGATCCCTGTGCCCCTACGATCTCAATGTGGTTAAACAAAGTTAGAAGGGTGGGAATAATGGAGAAACTCCTACCAATAACGTTGGAGGAAAAAAAAACAAATACAAAAAACATGGGTACCATGGGAGCAATTCGTAAAATCAGAAGAAGGGAAGAGGTTATTAGGAGAGTAAAAATAAAAACTAGACGGACAGGTAGAAAGAGTAAGTAGGGAACTCTCGAAGTTCCACAGCTAAATTTAAAGTTTTTTTTGTTTCCCTTTTTTTGTTTTTGTTTGTTGTGTTATGGTGTAGATATTGGTTTAATGTTTCCCTGCGTAAGCAGGAGTAAAGAAAGGAAGAAATCAGGGTCGGAGGGAGGGGACGGAGGGAGGAGAAGGGAAATAGGATAGGGGAATAGAGATTAAGGAAGAAGGATAAGTAGAGGGAAAAGAAGAGGGGGGTAATTGGAAGAAGAGCCTAGAAGACGACAGTAAAATAATGAAACTGAAATAATATGGTTTAAATAAGGCTTTCGCAATTGATTTAAGTATGGCGAAGTACCCGCTCTGTTTTTTCTTTTTTTCTTCTATCTGGCAATATTATATTTGTATACCTTGTTTTAAGAAAATAAAGAATAAAAAAAAAAAAACAGTTCGGGGGACTCCTCAGGACATGATGGTGGGGCTAGGGAGGGAGTGACTGATGACATTGAGCCAATGGAATAGGCCGCTTTGGCAGCTGCATTGCCAGGCAAAGTACTCTGAGCCTGGGTGACAGAGGATGAGGAGGATGAGGACGGCTTTGTGATCCACTCTACCAACTCTTCTGCATGTTGTGGCTCAACACGGCCAGCTGTGGAAAAAAAGGACAAGCGTGCTCCACGGCCACGTGCTGAGGATGCACCGTGTCTACGACCAGCACTGTTGCCTGTAGACACAGAATATAAAATAGAGAAAAGAAAAAGACCGCGCTGTCAATGCGAATGGGGATAGCTGCCTGCACAACAGGTGTACTGTAATGTAAAAGCAAATGAAAGTGGTAAAGTGCTCAAAGTAGTGGTTTATCTGACAAAAACTTATGAAGTAACCTCCATAGCGAATGGATGGATACAACCAATGTGCTGGTTAGATACACAAAAATGAATTAATAATGCAAATTATTATAATAATATGAAGTAAATAAACAATATTGGATAAAACCTGTGAATAGCACACCAAGAAAGGCGAAAGCCAATAGGGCAAATGAACAAATGATTAACCACTTAACGACCGCCCACTGTGATTATACGTCGGCAGAATGGCACGGACAGGCACAATCACGTGCCGGTACGTGACTGCCTTCGTATGGGTGGGGGGGTCCGATCGGACCCCCCTCCGGTACAGTGGGCGGCCGGGATTGCTTCGGGAGTGATGAGGGGGCCGCCATTCGATTCTGGCCACCCCCTCGCGATCGCTCCCGGCGAATCAAATGCTTCCTCTGCCTGTGTAATGTTTACACAGGCAGGAGGAAGTGATGTCATCCCTCATGCGGCGCTCACATATACCGAGCGCCGCATGAGAGAAGATGTCAGGTTAGTGCACTAACACTACACTGACACCAGGACACATAGGTACATAAATCGCCCCCCAGGCCCCCCCAGACACCCCCAGATCACCCCCCAGCCCCCAGTCACAGTGTCACTGATTGCAGTGACCATTTATTTACTGATCACTGCAATCAGTGACATTTGTGACTGTAAAAGTGTCAGGGCAGTTAGTTTTAGGTTCAGTGTAGCCCCCTAACCCCCCCTAATAAAGGTTTAACTCCTTGATCGCCCCCCAGGTAACCCTTTCATCCCCCTAGCACCGCCGTCACTAAGCGATCGTTTTTCTGATCGCTGTTTTAGTGTCGGTGATGCTGAACGGTAGCCAGTTATTTTTTTTAGGTTTGCCGCAGGTTTTTATAGCGTCGGGTACCCCCATATATTACCTAATCAAGATTTAACCCCTTGATCGCCCCCCAGGTAACCCTTTCACCCCCTAGCACCGCCGTCACTAAGCGATCATTTTTCTGATCGCTGTTTTAGTGTCGGTGATACCGATAGGTAGCCATTTTTTTTTTTTAGGTTTGCCGCAGGTTTTTATAGCGTCGGGTACCCCCATTTATTACCCAATAAAGGTTTAACCCCTTGATCGCCCCCCCAGGTAACCCTTTCACCCCCTAGCACCGCTGTCACTAAGCAATCGTTTTTCTGATTGCTGTCTTAGTGTCGGTGATGCCGATAGGTAGCCAGTTATTTTTTTTAGGTTCGCCGCAGGTTTTTATAGCGTCGGGTACCCCCATTTATTACCCAATAAAGGTTTAACCCCTTGATCGCCCCCCCTGGTAACCCTTTCACCCCCTAGCACCACTGTCACTAAGCGATCGTTTTTCTGATCGCTGTCTTAGTGTCGGTGATGCCGATAGGTAGCCAGTTATTTTTTTTAGGTTCGCCGCAGGTTTTTATAGCGTTGGGTACCCCCATATATTACCTAATAAAGGTTTAACCCCTTGATCGCCCCCCAGGAAACCCTTTCACCCCCTAGCACCGCTGTCACTAAGCGATCGTTTTTCTGATTGCTGTCTTAGTGTCGGTGATGCTGATAGGTAGCCAGTTATTTTTTTTAGGTTCGCTGCAGGTTTTTATAGCGTCGGGTACCCCCATATATTACCCAATAAAGGTTTAACCCCTTGATCGCCCCCCCAGGTAACCCTTTCACCCCCTAGCACCGCTGTCACTAAGAGATCGTTTTTCTGATCGCTGTCTTAGTGTCGGTGATGCCGATAGGTAGCCAGTTATTTTTTTTAGGTTCGCCGCAGGTTTTTATAGCGTCGGGTACCCCCATATATTACCTTATAAAGGTTTAACCCCTTGATCGCCCCCCAGGTAACCCTTTCACCCCCTTTTGCCAGTGTCACTAAGCGATCGTTTTTCTGATCGCTGTCTTAGTGTCGGTGATGCCGATAGGTAGCCAGTTATTTTTTTTAGGTTCGCCACAGGTTTTTAAAGCGTCGGGTACCCCCATATATTACCTAATAAAGGTTTAACCCCCTGATTGCCCCTAGTTAACCCTTTCACCAGTGATCACCATATAAGTGTTACGGGTGACGCTGGTTAGTTAGTTTGCTCTTAATAGTGTCAGGGCACCCGCCGTATATAACCCAATAAAGGTTTAACCCCCTGATCGCCCAGCGGGTGATATCAATTAGATTTTAGCGTCAGAGAGGGTCTGCGTCACACCCCAGGCAGCGTCAGGTTAGTGCCAGTAACGCTAACACCCATGCGTGAAGCATACACCTCCCTTAGTGGTATAGTATCTGAACAGATCAATATCTGATTTGATCAGATCTATACTAGCGTCCCCAGCAATTTAGGGTTCCCAAAAACGCAGTGTTAGCGGGATCAGCCCAGATACCTGCTAGCACCTGCGTTTTGCCCCTCCGTCCAGCCCAGGCCACCCAAGTGCAGTATCGATCGATCACTGACACTTACAAAACACAACACACATAACTGCAGCGTTCGCAGAGACAGGCCTGATCCCTGCGACTCCAGTGCTGTAGGAGGTGATTTCACCACCACAGTTAAAAAAAAAGCATATATGCCGAAGCATGGGGGCGGAGGAGCGGAGGAGCGATTTTGCTCCTAATGCCGCGAACATACGGTCGAAATTCCGACGGAGGCTTGCCCGTGGAAAAGTCCGACCATGTGTGTGCGGCATAACTTTTGCGGGAGGATGCCCCCATGCTTCGGCATATATAAATGGGGCATGTATGCCCATCATTAGAAGTGGGTGGATGAAGGGCGGTATTCTAATGGTGGGCATACCCACCGATCAATCTCTTTTTTCGTTCAGCCAACAGGCTGCATGAAAAAAAAGATTACAATACATGTCCAACAAAGACCAGCATGTTGCTGGACTTTGAATGGTTATACCAGATTGATGCCTGCGGGTTTAGGTATCATCTTGGTATCATTCTTTTCAGCCAGCGGCCGGCTTTCATGTAAAAGCAATCCTAGTGGCTAATTAGCCTCTGGACTGCTTTTACAAGCAGTGGGAGGGAATGTCCCCCCCCGGATATAAAAAGCGCCATTGGGAAATTGGGAAAGCATTTTATCACACCGATCTTGGTGTGGTCAGATGCTTTGAGGGCAGAGGAAAGATCTAGGGTCTAATAGACCCCAGTTTTTTCAAAAAAAGAGTACCTGTCACTACCTATTGCTATCATAGGGGATATTTACATTCCCTGAGATAACAATAAAAATTATTAAAAAAAATATATATGGAAGGAACAGTTTAAAAATAAAATAAAAAAGCAAAATTAATAATAAAAAAAAAAAAAAACACCCCTGTCCTGCCCTGTTCTTGCGCAATGGCGAACGCAAGCGTCGGTCTGGCGTCATATGTAAACAGCAATTGCACCATGCATGTGAGGTATCACCGCAAAGGTCAGATCGAGGGCAGTAATTTTAGCAGTAGACCTCCTCTGTAAATCTAACGTGGTAACCTGTAAAGGCTTTTAAAGGCTTTTAAAAATGTATGTAATTTGTCGCCAATGCGCGTTTTTGCGAAATTTTAAAGCATGTCGTGTTTGGTATCTATGTACTCGGCCTAAGATTATCTTTTTTATTTCATCAAACATTTGGGCAATATAGTGTGTTTTAGTGCATTAAAATGAAAAAAAGTGTATTTTTTCCCCAAAAAATGCGTTTGAAAAATCGCTGCGCAAATACTGTGTGGAACAAAAAATGCAACACCCACCATTTTAATCTGTAGGGCCTTTGCTTTAAAAAAATATATAATGTTTGGGGGTTCAACATAATTTTCTTTGTCTTCAAGTGGTTAGAAGAGTGGATGTAAGCTTCCTAATGTTGTGTATAAAATGCCAGAACAGTTCAACCCCCCCCAAATGACCCCATTTTGGAAAGTAGACACCCCAAGCTATATACTGAGAGGCATGTCGAGTCCATTGAATATTTTATATGTTGACACAAGTTGCGGAAAAAATACAATTTATTTTTTTATTTTATTTTTTTTGCACAAAGTTGTCACTAAATGATATATTGCTCAAACATGCCATGGGCATATGTGGAATTACACCCCAAAATACATTCTGTTGCTTCTCCTGAGTACGGGGATACCACATGTGTGAGACTTTTTGGGAGCCTAGCCGCGTACGGGACCCCAAAAACCAAGCACTGCCTTCAGGCTTTCTAAGGGTGTAAATTTTTGATTTCACTCCTCACTGCCTATCACAGTTTCAGAGGCCATAGAATGCCCAGATGGCACAAACCCCCCCCCCCAAATGACCCTATTTTGGAAAGTAGACACCCCAAGCTATTTGCTGAGAGGTATGGTGAGTATTTTGCAGATCTCGCTTTTTGTCACAAAGTTTTGAATTAAAAAATAAAAAAAAAATTTCTTTCTTAATTTTCAAAAACAAATGAGAGCTGTAAAATACTCGCCATGCCTCTCAGCAAATAGCTTGGGGTGTCTACTTTCCAAAATTGGGTCATTTGGGGGGTTTTGTGCTATTTTGGCATTTTATGGCCTTCGAAACTGTGATAGGTAGTGAGGAGTGAAATCAAAAATTTGTGCCCTTAGAAATCCTGAAGGCGGTGCTTGGTTTTCGGGGTCCCGTACGTGGCTAGGCTCCTAAAAAGTCCCACACATGTGGTATCCCCGTACTCAGGAGAAGCAACCAAATGTATTTTGGGGTGCAATTTCACATATAACCATGGCATGTGTGAGCAATATATCATTTAGTGACAACTTTTTGTAATTTTTTTATTTTTTTTGTCATTATTCAATCACTTGGGACAAAAAAAAATATATTCAATGGGCTCAACATGCCTCTCAGCAATTTCCTTGGGATGTCTACTTTCCAAAATGGGGTCATTTTGGTGGGGGGGTTTGTACTGCCCTGCCATTTTAGCACCTCAAGAAATGAGATAGGCAGTCATAAATTAAAAGCTGTGTAAATTCCAGAAAATGTACCCTAGTTTTGTAGACGCTATAACTTTTGCGCAAACCAATAAATATACGCTTATTGACATTTTTTTTCTTAAGACATGTGGCTGAATACATTTTGGCCTAAATGTATGACTAAAATTGAGTTTATTCGATTTTTCTTATAACAAAAAGTAGAAAATATAATTTTTTTTCAAAATTTTCAGTATTTTTCCGTTTATATCGCAAAAAATAAAAATCGCAGAGGCAATCAAATACCATTAAAAGAAAGCTCTATTTGTGGGAAGAAAAGGACGCAAATTTTGTTTCGGTACAACATTGCATGTCCGCACAATTTCCAGTTAAAACAGCGCAGTGCAAAATTCTGATAACACCTCTGGTCCTTTAGCTACAAAATGGTCCGGGGCTTAAGTGGTTAAAAAGTCCAAATATCAATATTGTTTGTAGTGTTCAAATGGTTGAAGTTATGAGTGAGAAAATGATCTCTGTACTAAAAAATCATAACAAAAACAATAGGAACACCATCAGTGGTAATAAACCAAATATACTAGTGAGCAAATAAATAAAAAGTCCAAGTGTTCCAAAGTGATAAAAGTGATTAAATATATGGTTGTCTGCAGGTAATCCACCACCGTGAAGATCAAAGGCTTACCAGGCGAGTTGGACCCAGCAAGGCGTACACCTGATGGGTCAAACGAGCTTGTTGGTGTAGCACACCCAGGGAGAAGTACAGCAAGCACAGCTTCCAATATATACCAGGCAGGGATGCTTCACAACTTTGACATCAATGAGTATCCACCATAGATTAAGCCACGGTACTTCATATAAAAATCCTCCCAGTGTATCATATGGCAAAAGGAGAAAAATTGGGCCACATAGTGTGATTCCGTTTAAAATGAGAGCATTTAATGGTAAAATATAAAATGGTCACTCACTTTTGAGAAGACATGTAAAAGCATATAAGATCAAAATGACGCAGTGGCATCAGCAGAGCCCTTCCCGACGTTTCGTCCTAAAAAGGCATCTTCTGGGGTGCTGGTCCGCTGCGTCCACTGTGTATTTATAAGTATGGGGATACCCCAAATGGGGGCCAGCTCCGCAAATAGCAAAAAAACTTAACAAGCTACTTCCGGTTAGTAAAGATGGTGCCCATGGCTTGCACATCAAGCCTCACTCTGGTGTGTGGCTCATGCCTCGATCCCAGGAAGTGGAAAGTTATGGTGTATATACTTCAGCCAGACCCCTCTGGCTGAAGAAAACATGTGAATTATTCTTATAACTATAAAATGGGTATATAAAAGGACCGATGATATGTAAATATATCTATCTTTCGCTGAACTTCTAAGCCAATGTGCCATGGGACCACAACAAAATGGCGCCCGGACCTGGTGGATAGGTCTAATATTGAACGCTGATTACAAAACAGCGGACCATGTCCAAAATCACAGCCGAGTGTCACCGCGGCCACAACAGTGGAACTCACAAATGCGGACCCCAGCACATATGCAATCCCAAATAGGGGAGCCTGGAGATGTGCTCCGCTGCAAGACCACGGCAAAATGGCGCCCGCAATCCAAGCCGCAGTCCCCCAGTGGGCATCTACATCAAAATGGAGGATGAAACCAGCTGTAAGCTAAGCCTCATCTTGACTGTAACCATGGCATCCGGGTCTTGTCAGAAGTCCCGGAAATCAGCCAATGGGCGAGAAACCAGGCCAAAAAAAGTTTATTTAGTATCCTCGTGGTTGAATAAAAATGATAAAAATTATAAAACATAATTGCACCAGCCACTAAGCTGTATTATATAAGATGAACTACGCATATATATCTCGCTGTATGTATGCCATCCATTAAACTCGGTGTGTCACCAAATGGTGCCCCCCCGGGCCAATGGAATGGAACATGGCATATAGCCGCGGAGCTGTCCCCCATCGCGGGACATGAGACAATACAATTGCACATATTGACTATTAAATGTACATATACCAAAATCTATTGGAAGAATAGTATATTAATATGAACAAAAGGTGTTGAAGAGGTGTATATTGGAGATGTAAAATTGGAATCCTATCTAAATGTAAATGTTATATAAAGAAAAGCGGTCGGGGGTTAAGCCTTATTAAGAAAGGCATTAACATCCCACTCAAGGTTCATACCCCACGGTTGGTATGATTGGAGATCATATATCCAATATGTCTCTAGTTGTGAAATGTCCCTAGTGGGGGGACCACCTCTCCATGGTGGAATATAACTATCTATCACCAAGAAACTGGTACCAGCAGGGTTGCGATCATGGTGTTCCCTATAGTGTCTGGGAACTGTATGCTTGGTGTCACCACCCTTAATCTTAGCAATATGTTCCCCTACTATGATTGTGAACGTACGTGTGGTACGTCCAATGTACTGTTTTCCACAAGGACATGTGATCAAATATAAAAATCCTTAGAAAAGAGTTTTTATGGAAGAGTCCTTATGGAAAACATACAAAATATCGGAAATATCCAATCAGGGTATTCAGGTGCTGTAAAACGGCTGCGTGAACACGCCCCCAGAACGTCACATTGCTTCCTGTTGCCTGACCAGAGTGTCAGCGTTGATTGCATGCTTTTACTTTGTCTAAATGTGAGTACCCAAGCTGTGTTTTATTAATAAATACGATTTTAAAATGTTATCACACCATCTGGGGCCCCCTTCCTTTCTCTTATACATGGGCCATTTTTGAGCAATAACACTATCAAGAGAAGAGGGACAAGTAATTGCCAGAGGGCTACACAGTGGCCCTCACTGTGAAGGCATCATACCCCAAGAGGGGGGTAATATCTGGTGAGTGCAGTTTTTGTAAGAGCACAGTTTGCAGTGATCACGGCTCCTTCAAACTAGGCACCAAGCACCCTTTTTTACAGCACCTGAATAACCTGATTGGATATTTCCTTTGTATGTTTTCCATAAGGACTCTTCCATAAGGACTCTTTTCTAAGGATTTTTATAGCACTAATTGAAGAGGACTGCATTTTATTTATTTATTTCATATATTTCATACATTGATTTGTATGTTCACTTGTATATTCTTTATCACGATTATTAAGAAGGGGTACAAATACCCCAATATATTTTTAGTATTTTTATTATTCAATTTATTTTGCACATATTTATAATTATATATATGAGCAGTTTGCACAGGCACTTTAGGATTCAAGAACTTTTTAGCACTTTGAGTTTAGTTATTCACACATTGCACTTTACACATTTGCATTATTTAGTGCAGCACCAGGCTGCACAGGGCTCCAATAGACCAGCGCCATATTTGCTTTTTCTTTCCTTTCCATTCATTTGCTCCACCCAGGTGGACACAATCAGTAGAGGCAGCTGTCTATTGATTCCCTTGAAAAACATAAATCCTATACCTCTGCTGACATTGGTGTTTTTAAATACTCTTGCGTGGATTCATTTTTTATACATGTGATCAAATATACAACATATCTCGAAGCACATGTATGAAAACCTTTGATTTGGTAAATTTGATTAGTAACCGAGGAACTAAACTGCAAAGTTTTGGCTTTCCCAATTTTGTTATGACAACTAGGGATGAGCCGAACACCCCCCCCCCCCCCGTTTGGTTCGCACCAGAACCTGCGAACAGACCTAAAGTTTGCGCGAACTTTAGAACCCTATTAAATACAATGGACTCGAACGTTCAAAATCAAAAGTGCTAATTATCAAGGCTTATATGCAAGTTATTGTCCTAAAAAAAAGGGTTTGGGGACCCGGGTCCTGCCCCAGGGGATATGTATCAATGCAAAAAAGTTTTAAAAACTGACGTTTTTTTCGGGAGCAGTGATTTTAATAATGCTTAAAGTGAAACAATAAAAGTGAAATTTTCCTTTAAATTTCGTACCGGGGGGGGGGGGGTGTATAGTATGCCTATAAAGCAGCGCTTGTTTCCGTGCTTAGAACTGTCCCTGCACAAAGTGTAATTTCTGAAGGAAAAAAAGTAATTTAAAAGCACTCGCGGCTATAATGAATTGTCGGCTCCCAGAAATACAGGGAAAAGTCATTGATAAAAAAATTAAAAAAAATGCGTGGGGGTCCCCCCAAATTCCATTACCAGGCCCTTCAGGTCTGGTATGGATTTTAAGGGGAACTTCACGCCAAATTTTAAATAAAAATGGCGTGGAGTTCCCCCCCAAAAATCCATACCAGACCCTTTATCTGAGCACGCAACCAGGCAGGCTGCAGGAAAAGAGGGGGGGACGAGAGAGCGCCCCCTCCTGATCCGTACCAGTCGACATGCCCTCAACATGGGGAGGATGCTTTGGGGGTCTATAACCCCTCAAAGCACCATGTCCTTACGTTGATGGGGACAAGGGCCTCATCCCCACAACCCTTGCCCGGTGGTTGTGGGGGTCTGCGGGCAGGGGGCTTATCGGAATCTGGAAGACCCCTTTAACAAAGGGAACCCCCAGATACCGGCCCCCCCTAGGTGAATTGGTAAGGGGTACATTGTACCCCTACCATTTCACAAAGAAAGTGTAAAAAAACACAGACCCAGTTGGGAAAGTCCTTTATTAAAAATAAAAAACCCATTCCAGCGATGTAATCCAGTGTCCCGCGGTGATCCGATGTCCAGCGCTGCAGTCTCCTCCAGTCTCCACTCCACACGAAACCCCCATGACGTATGAGGGGGTGGGGTCACCCGTCACTTAATAGGGTAAGCCCCAGCTTTCCCCGCTTGACGGGGAATAGCCAATGACGTAGGCGGTATCCCACCTACGTCATTTGCTATTCCCCGCAAGCATGGAAAGCCGGGGCTTACTCCTATGATCTGACGGGTGACCCCACCCCCTCGTACGTCAGACCCCGCCTACGTCATTGGTTGAGCGGACCTGATGGGGAACTTCCTCTGCAGTGTAATAAATGAATAGACCCCGCCCCTTCTCATGTTCCCCATCAGGTCCGCTCAGCCTTACACCCAGTGAAGGTGACCCCACCCCCTACGTCATTGGCTGAGCGGACCTGATGGGGAACGTGAGAAGGGGCAGGTCTATTCATTTATTACACTGCGGAGGAAGATCCCCATCAGGTCCGCTCAGCCAATGACGTAGGCGGGGTCTGACGTACGAGGGGGTGGGGTCACCCGTCAGATCATAGGGGTAAGCCCCGGCTTTCCCCACTTGCGGGGAATAGCCAATGATGTAGGCGGGATCCCGCCTACTTCATTGGCTATTCCCCGTCAAGCGGGGAAAGCTGGGGCTTACCCTATGATGTGATTGGTGACCTCGCCCCCTCGTACGTCATGGGGGTTTTGTGTGGAGTGGAGACTGGAGTTTTTACATTTTTTTACACTTTCTTTGTGAAATGGTAGGGGTACAATGTACCCCTTACCAATTCACATAGGGGGCGGGATCTGGGGGCCCCCTTTGTTAAAGGGGTCTCCCAGATTCTGATAAGCCCCCCCACCCGCAGACCCCCACAACCACTGGGCAAGGGTTGTGGGGATGAGGCCCTTGTCCCCATCAACATGGAGACATGGTGCTTTGAGGGGTCACAGACCCCCAAAGCATCCTTCCCATGTTGAGGGCATGTGGCCTGGTATGGTTCAGGAGGGGGGGCGCTCTCTCGTCCCCTCTCTTTTCCTGCTGCCTGCCAGGTTGCGTGCACGGATAAAGGGTCTGGTATGGATTTTTGGGGGGAACTCCACGCCATTTTTTTTTATTTGGCATGGAGTTCCCCTTCAAATCCATACCAGACCTGAAGGGTCTGGTATGGATATTTGGGGGGAACCCCACATAATTATTTTTTTATTTGACGCAGGGTTCCCCTTAATATACATACCAGACCTGAGGGGCCTGGTAATTGAATTTGGGGGGACCCCCACGCATTTTTTTTTTTATCAATGACTTTTTTCTGTATTGCCAGGAGCCGACATTCATTATAGCCGTGAGTGCTTTTAAATGACTTTTTTCCTTTTTTCCTTCAGAAATGACACTTTCTGCAGGGACAGTTCTAAGCATGGGAAACAAGCGCTGCTTTACAGGCATACTATACACCCCCCCCCTCCCCACCAGGTATGAAATTTAAAGGAATATTTCACTTTTATTGTTTCACTTTAAGCATTATTAAAATCACTGCTCCGGAAAAAACTGCCATTTTAAAAACATTTTTTTTGCATTGATACATGTCCCCTGGGGCAGGACCCGGGTACCCAAACCCTTTTTAGGATAATAACTTGCATATAAGCCTTTAAAATTAGCACTTTAGATTTCTCCCATAGACATTTACAGGGTGTTCCGCGGCTTTTCGAATTTGCCGCGAGCACCCCAAATTGTTCGCTGTTTGGCGAACGGTCGAACAGGCAATGTTCGAGTCAAACATAAGTTCGACTCGAACTCGAAGCTAATCCCTAATGACAACATACCACACATTTTTTGCAGGGATAATATCCTTTCATGTTGTGAAAGAAGGATGGACGTACTGTACAGGAGGGTTGATTATATTTGGAGCAATTTTACTCTGTAATGAAGGAACACCTCTGAATGTGACCTTGGCATTTTCTGGTAATAATGGACGGAGAACCTTGTCTGTTCTCAACACTCCCAATGTCTATTCAATATAGTTTTGATGGCTGTAGGCACAGAGCCTGCTTGCCCTCTTTTAGTGGTCTGTGAGCGTCTGCCTCTCCTTGGTGGCCTTCCAGACATACTGTAAAATTTGATTAGCATAACACTGCCTGAAGTTTACTAGAAAAAGTACATCAGGAATAGCCTGCAGTCAGGTATTGTCTTGGCTAGACTAGATGCAGTGGATATATATATGTAAGAGATAGTATATATATTTTATGCACTGCAGATCACTGAATCACCTGTCTGGCCTGTCTGCCTGAAAGTGTCTTTGAATACGTACACCAGGAATGGCCTGCAGTCAGGTATAGTCTTGGCTAGACTAGAATGCAGTAGATATATATGTAGCAGACAGTATATATATTTTATGCACTGCAGATCACTGAAACACCTGCCTGGCCTGCCTGCCTGAAAGTGTATTTGAATACGTACACCAGGAATGGCCTGCAGTCAGGTATAGTCTTGGCTAGAGTAGAATGCAGTGGATATATATATTAAGAGACACCATATATATTTTATGCACTGCAGATCACTGAATCACCTGCCTGGCCTGCCTGCCTGACAATGTATTTGAATACGTACACCAGGAATGGCCTGCAGTCAGGTCTAGCTACACAGGATACAGTGTGTGTGTTTGTATATATTGTGAGGGAGTTAGCTCGGCAGCGGGTGTGTGTGACCCCCGAGATGGGCTCCCCACACAAAAACAGGCCCAGCAAACGGAGGTTGTGGTTTTCAAAATCAAAAAGGTGCGGTTTATTTTCTATTTACAGTGACAAAACACAGCAAAGCAAAAGAAACATAAACAAAATAAATCCTGGTCACTTGACCTCTGACTAAACATACAGGTTTCCTAACTAACAACTGGGATCAGCCTAGTGCTGTCCTAGTCCCTAAGTCCCTGGTTTTAAATGTCCAAGCAAATAGCCACACAGGCTTTGTCTCACCGCACAGGGGTTCACTCTCCCTAGACAGTCCACACAGGTCTGGTTCCAGGCATGAGCTAACATCTAATGAAGCTGGGAGTTCTTATAGAGGCCTAAATGAGCTGACAAGCTTCAGCTGGTCTCATCAACTCCCTGTCTGTACGACGCCCCACACTCTCCCTAGAGGTATGAGTCATCCATGAGCCCACTAGCCTTATACAACTCTCCACCTAGTTGTATAAGTCGGCGTAAAGCCTGAATCTGGGCGAAATATATCTACCCCCCTGGATGCAACCAGGTGACTTTACCTTCCTGCTGTCACATACCCCCCCCCTCTTGTTTTAACCTCGGGGTTGGAACACCAGCAATCAGGCATTCATGTACTCGAGACAAAGCATCCACATTCCCCATTTGAACGCCAGGGCGATGCTTTACTGTGAAGTTGAATTCCTGGAGGGCCAGGAACCACCTATTCACTCTTCTATTTGTTTCCTTGTTTTGAGCCATCCACTTTAACGGAGCGTGATCCGTAACCATGTCAAAGTGCCTACCTAGCAGGTAGTACCGAAGGGAATCTAGAGCCCACTTCACCTCTAAACACTCCTTTTCAACGGTGGCGTAATTTACCTCATGGGACTTCAACTTCCTGCTGAGGTAAATGACTGGGTGCTCTTCCCCGTTCCAGACCTGGGACAATACTGCTCCTAACCCCACATCTGACGCATCACTTTGTACGACAAAGTCTTTAGAGAAGTCGGGTGAGTACAACACTGGCTGGCTACATAAGGCTTGTTTCAAGAATTGGAATGCTGCCTCAGCCTCGGGGGTCCATTTAATCATGACCGACCCTTTCCCCTTCGTCAGGTTGGTTAGGGGCACAGCCTTAGAAGCAAAGTGGGGGATGAATCGACGATAATACCCAGCGATTCCCAGAAAGGCTCGTACCTGCTTCTTGCTGTTGGGACGTGGCCAACTCTGGATGGCCTCGACTTTGTTGAGTTGGGGTTTTATTACTCCCCTCCCAATGGTGTACCCAAGATATTTGGCCTCCTCCTGCCCAATGGTACACTTCTTGGGGTTAGCCGTAAACCCCGCTTCCCGAACAGAGTCCAGGACTGCTTGCACTTTTGGCAGATGTGAGGCCCAATCTGTGCTATGGACAATTATGTCATCCAGGTAAGCCGCAGCATACTTCCGATGGGGCCTCAGCATCTGGTCCATTTTCCGCTGGAATGTGGCCGGCGCATTCTGTAACCCGAACGGCATTCTTTTATATTGGAACGCCCCGTCTGGGGTTACAAATGCGGTTTTCTCTTTGGCCGACTTGGCCAGGGGGATTTGCCAATACCCTTTTGTGAGGTCAAGAGTCGTCATGTATCGGGCTGTTCCCAGCCGGTCGATCAACTCATCTATACGTGGCATGGGGTAGGTGTCAAATTTTGTAACTTTGTTCAACTGTCGAAAATCGTTACAAAATCGCCAGCTCCCATCCGGTTTAGGCACCAACACAATGGGACTAGACCAATCACTTTGGGACTCCTCTATCACCCCTAAGTTCAGCATTTTCTGTACTTCCTCCCGTATTGCCTCCCGTCGGGCCTCTGGGATCCGATAGGGTTTTAACTTCACCCTTTCACCGGGCGGGGTAATGATGTCATGCTCTACCCCAGATGTTTGTCCCGGCAGCTCAGAGAATACCTCCTTGTTGCGAAGCACAAACTCCTTAACCTCCTGTTGTTGGGGTTGTGACAAGGTGGCTGCTATTCCAACCTCCGGAATCACGCAACCAGTTTGAGCTGGTGACCAAGTGTCTGCGACTAGGGACTCTCTATCCCTCCAGGCTTTCAACAGATTAACGTGATAGATCTGTTCGGGCTTTCGCCTTCCTGGTTGTCTGACCTTGTAATTCACTTCGCTCACTTTTTCCATTATCTCGTAGGGGCCTTGCCATTTGGCAAGGAATTTACTTTCAACCGTAGGGACAAGTACCAGTATCCTATCCCCCGGGGAAAAGGTACGGGTCTTGGCTGCACGGTTGTACACTCTCTGCTGTGCTAACTGCGCTTGGGCCAAATGTTCCTTCACGATGGGCATTACCTGTGCAATTCGGTCTTGCATCAGGGCGACATGCTCAATCACACTCCTGTGGGGAGAACTCTCACTTTCCCAAGTTTCCTTGGCAATATCCAACAGCCCTCTTGGGTGTCTCCCATACAGTAACTCAAAGGGGGAGAATCCCGTAGAGGATTGGGGCACCTCCCTAATAGCAAACATCAGATAAGGAAGTAGACAGTCCCAATCCTTTCCATCTCTATCCACCACTTTCTTCAACATTTGTTTTAGGGTTTTGTTGAACCTTTCAACCAGCCCATCGGTTTGGGGGTGATACACAGATGTACGTAATTGCGTCACTTTGAACAATTTACACAGCTCCTTCATAACCCGGGACATAAAGGGTGTACCTTGGTCCGTAAGCAGTTCTTTACAAATACCCACCCGGCTAAACACAAGAGATAGCTCTTTGGCTATGGTTTTGGCCGAGGTATTTCGGAGAGGGATCGCTTCTGGATAACGGGTGGCATAGTCCATTATAACTAATATGTACTGGTGCCCCCTAGCGGACTTGATTATAGGACCTACCAAATCCATGGCGATCCTCTCAAACGGGACCTCAATGATGGGTAGAGGGACCAGCGGGCTACGGAAATGTGGCATCGGGGCCGACCTCTGACACACAGGGCAGGAGGAACAATAATTTTCTATGTCCTTCATCACCCCCGGCCAATAGAATCTCTGTAATACCCTCTCTCGGGTTTTCTCTGTCCCCAGATGACCTCCAAGAATGTGCCCATGGGCCAACTCCAACACCAACTTCCTGTAAGGTTTGGGCACCACAAGCTGCTCAACGGTTTCTTCTGCCCTTTTTGCCACCCGATACAGTAGGTCCTTCTCTACGCTGAAGTATGGGTAAGTGCAGGTATTATCTGGGTTCACTAACTCGCCATCTATTTTCACTACGTTTTCCCGTGCCTTTATTAGGGCGGGGTCTTTCAACTGTTCTGTGGCAAAGTTTTCCCTGTGAACCTCAAGATCAGAAAACTCCACAGACGGTAGGTTTTCGTCTGAGGAGGTGGGCTCCTCTCCAGTTTCTTGAGTCTCCCCTGCCAATACTGATAAGGGAAATTCCGGAGAGTCCTCACCACTCTCAGGGGAGTTCTGGCTATCACATTCCTGGTACATAGGGGCACCAGTGGGGGGCTCAGGATCATCCCACAGTTCCCAGAACTTCGGAAAATCCCTTCCCACAATGGCGTCATGCGGTAACTGAGATACTAAGCCCACTGGATGAGAGAGGGTACCTTTGGGGGTCTCGAAACACACTGTAGTCACTGGATACTCTCGGGTGTCCCCATGCACACAAATAACAGCTACCTTGCTATTCCCAGAGACCTCTGTTTTAACTAACTCAGCCTTTATCAGGGTCACAAGGCTACCTGAATCCAGCAATACCACAACATTTCTACCATTAACACACATTTTGCATAAATGTTTCTCAGTTCCTCGAATGGCAGTGCATGCGACTGTCGCACACAGCGACTGACGTCTGCCCATCAGAAAGTCACACTGCATGGGTTCCTCCACAACCGGGCAATTGGCTGCAATATGTCCCGCTTGCCGGCAGCGGTAGCAAACGATCCTTCTTGCGGCCTCTTGAGCCGCTGATTTCCCAGGCTGTTCTCGCCAAACTTGGGGTAGAGCTCCCACCCTCTCACTCTCTCCACCCTCACCCCTTGGAATCCTCTTATCTGCCCCTGGGGATGGTCTGGTCTTAGGGTGGAAAGTCCGAGTGTCTCTGGAAGAGGCCGTCAGGTTCTCTGTAGCCAAGTATTTCTCCACACGATCCACAAGACCATCGGCCGTCTCTGGGTCTCCATGGCTTACCCACTTTTGGATGGCAGTAGGAAGAGCTCTCAAAAACCGATCCATTACAACACGTTCCACAATCTTTGGTGCGGACAAAGTCTCTGGCTGTAGCCACTTTCTGCTCAGGTGAATGAGATCATACATTTGAGACCTGGGGGGTTTTCCAAGCTGGAAAGTCCAGTTATGCACACGCTGAGCCCGGACAGCCTGGGTGACACCCAGCCTTGCCAATATTTCAGCTTTTAGCATCGCGTAGTCTTTTGCTTGGTTAGGCTCTAGGTCATAGTAAGCTTTCTGCGATTCACCAGTTAACAGAGGAGCCACCAGTCCAGCCCACTGCTCCTCAGGCCACTTTTCTCTTTCAGCGGTCCTTTCAAATGTGGTCAAAAATACCTCTGGATCATCCTCTCCAGTCATTTTTGTCAATAAACGACTCACCCCAAAGGACGCGGTATTAGTGGGACGGCTTTCCTCACTGGTCTGCGGACGTTGCTGCATTGCTGCTTCCATCTGTTGTTGTAGTCTCTGCTCTTGCTTCTGTAACAGGTCTATGAAGCGGGCCTCAGATTGCTGCTGGGCTTGTTGCTGAGCCTCCAGACTCTGTTGCAAAGTTGCGTTTGTCTGCTGCTGGGCTGCAAGGCTCTGTTGATGAGCTTGCTGCTGGGCTGCAAGGCTCTGTTGATGAGCTTGCTGCTGGGCTGCGAAGTTCTGTTGTTGAGCTGCAAGGCTCTTTTGCAAACCTGCATTTGTCTGCTGTTGATTGGCATTTGCTAGAGCCAGCTGCTTCAGTATCTCCTCCATGCTGGCTTAAAAAAAAACTGCCACTGGTTCTCCACCAACTGTGAGGGAGTTAGCTCGGCAGCGGGTGTGTGTGACCCCCGAGATGGGCTCCCCACACAAAAACAGGCCCAGCAAACGGAGGTTGTGGTTTTCAAAATCAAAAAGGTGCGGTTTATTTTCTATTTACAGTGACAAAACACAGCAAAGCAAAAGAAACATAAACAAAATAAATCCTGGTCACTTGACCTCTGACTAAACATACAGGTTTCCTAACTAACAACTGGGATCAGCCTAGTGCTGTCCTAGTCCCTAAGTCCCTGGTTTTAAATGTCCAAGCAAATAGCCACACAGGCTTTGTCTCACCGCACAGGGGTTCACTCTCCCTAGACAGTCCACACAGGTCTGGTTCCAGGCATGAGCTAACATCTAATGAAGCTGGGAGTTCTTATAGAGGCCTAAATGAGCTGACAAGCTTCAGCTGGTCTCATCAACTCCCTGTCTGTACGACGCCCCACACTCTCCCTAGAGGTATGAGTCATCCATGAGCCCACTAGCCTTATACAACTCTCCACCTAGTTGTATAAGTCGGCGTAAAGCCTGAATCTGGGCGAAATATATCTACCCCCCTGGATGCAACCAGGTGACTTTACCTTCCTGCTGTCACATACCCCCCCCTCTTGTTTTAACCTCGGGGTTGGAACACCAGCAATCAGGCATTCATGTACTCGAGACAAAGCATCCACATTCCCCATTTGAACGCCAGGGCGATGCTTTACTGTGAAGTTGAATTCCTGGAGGGCCAGGAACCACCTATTCACTCTTCTATTTGTTTCCTTGTTTTGAGCCATCCACTTTAACGGAGCGTGATCCGTAACCATGTCAAAGTGCCTACCTAGCAGGTAGTACCGAAGGGAATCTAGAGCCCACTTCACCTCTAAACACTCCTTTTCAACGGTGGCGTAATTTACCTCATGGGACTTCAACTTCCTGCTGAGGTAAATGACTGGGTGCTCTTCCCCGTTCCAGACCTGGGACAATACTGCTCCTAACCCCACATCTGACGCATCACTTTGTACGACAAAGTCTTTAGAGAAGTCGGGTGAGTACAACACTGGCTGGCTACATAAGGCTTGTTTCAAGAATTGGAATGCTGCCTCAGCCTCGGGGGTCCATTTAATCATGACCGACCCTTTCCCCTTCGTCAGGTTGGTTAGGGGCACAGCCTTAGAAGCAAAGTGGGGGATGAATCGACGATAATACCCTGCGATTCCCAGAAAGGCTCGTACCTGCTTCTTGCTGTTGGGACGTGGCCAACTCTGGATGGCCTCGACTTTGTTGAGTTGGGGTTTTATTACTCCCCTCCCAATGGTGTACCCAAGATATTTGGCCTCCTCCTGCCCAATGGTACACTTCTTGGGGTTAGCCGTAAACCCCGCTTCCCGAACAGAGTCCAGGACTGCTTGCACTTTTGGCAGATGTGAGGCCCAATCTGTGCTATGGACAATTATGTCATCCAGGTAAGCCGCAGCATACTTCCGATGGGGCCTCAGCATCTGGTCCATTTTCCGCTGGAATGTGGCCGGCGCATTCTGTAACCCGAACGGCATTCTTTTATATTGGAACGCCCCGTCTGGGGTTACAAATGCGGTTTTCTCTTTGGCCGACTTGGCCAGGGGGATTTGCCAATACCCTTTTGTGAGGTCAAGAGTCGTCATGTATCGGGCTGTTCCCAGCCGGTCGATCAACTCATCTATACGTGGCATGGGGTAGGTGTCAAATTTTGTAACTTTGTTCAACTGTCGAAAATCGTTACAAAATCGCCAGCTCCCATCCGGTTTAGGCACCAACACAATGGGACTAGACCAATCACTTTGGGACTCCTCTATCACCCCTAAGTTCAGCATTTTCTGTACTTCCTCCCGTATTGCCTCCCGTCGGGCCTCTGGGATCCGATAGGGTTTTAACTTCACCCTTTCACCGGGCGGGGTAATGATGTCATGCTCTACCCCAGATGTTTGTCCCGGCAGCTCAGAGAATACCTCCTTGTTGCGAAGCACAAACTCCTTAACCTCCTGTTGTTGGGGTTGTGACAAGGTGGCTGCTATTCCAACCTCCGGAATCACGCAACCAGTTTGAGCTGGTGACCAAGTGTCTGCGACTAGGGACTCTCTATCCCTCCAGGCTTTCAACAGATTAACGTGATAGATCTGTTCGGGCTTTCGCCTTCCTGGTTGTCTGACCTTGTAATTCACTTCGCTCACTTTTTCCATTATCTCGTAGGGGCCTTGCCATTTGGCAAGGAATTTACTTTCAACCGTAGGGACAAGTACCAGTATCCTATCCCCCGGGGAAAAGGTACGGGTCTTGGCTGCACGGTTGTACACTCTCTGCTGTGCTAACTGCGCTTGGGCCAAATGTTCCTTCACGATGGGCATTACCTGTGCAATTCGGTCTTGCATCAGGGCGACATGCTCAATCACACTCCTGTGGGGAGAACTCTCACTTTCCCAAGTTTCCTTGGCAATATCCAACAGCCCTCTTGGGTGTCTCCCATACAGTAACTCAAAGGGGGAGAATCCCGTAGAGGATTGGGGCACCTCCCTAATAGCAAACATCAGATAAGGAAGTAGACAGTCCCAATCCTTTCCATCTCTATCCACCACTTTCTTCAACATTTGTTTTAGGGTTTTGTTGAACCTTTCAACCAGCCCATCGGTTTGGGGGTGATACACAGATGTACGTAATTGCGTCACTTTGAACAATTTACACAGCTCCTTCATAACCCGGGACATAAAGGGTGTACCTTGGTCCGTAAGCAGTTCTTTACAAATACCCACCCGGCTAAACACAAGAGATAGCTCTTTGGCTATGGTTTTGGCCGAGGTATTTCGGAGAGGGATCGCTTCTGGATAACGGGTGGCATAGTCCATTATAACTAATATGTACTGGTGCCCCCTAGCGGACTTGATTATAGGACCTACCAAATCCATGGCGATCCTCTCAAACGGGACCTCAATGATGGGTAGAGGGACCAGCGGGCTACGGAAATGTGGCATCGGGGCCGACCTCTGACACACAGGGCAGGAGGAACAATAATTTTCTATGTCCTTCATCACCCCCGGCCAATAGAATCTCTGTAATACCCTCTCTCGGGTTTTCTCTGTCCCCAGATGACCTCCAAGAATGTGCCCATGGGCCAACTCCAACACCAACTTCCTGTAAGGTTTGGGCACCACAAGCTGCTCAACGGTTTCTTCTGCCCTTTTTGCCACCCGATACAGTAGGTCCTTCTCTACGCTGAAGTATGGGTAAGTGCAGGTATTATCTGGGTTCACTAACTCGCCATCTATTTTCACTACGTTTTCCCGTGCCTTTATTAGGGCGGGGTCTTTCAACTGTTCTGTGGCAAAGTTTTCCCTGTGAACCTCAAGATCAGAAAACTCCACAGACGGTAGGTTTTCGTCTGAGGAGGTGGGCTCCTCTCCAGTTTCTTGAGTCTCCCCTGCCAATACTGATAAGGGAAATTCCGGAGAGTCCTCACCACTCTCAGGGGAGTTCTGGCTATCACATTCCTGGTACATAGGGGCACCAGTGGGGGGCTCAGGATCATCCCACAGTTCCCAGAACTTCGGAAAATCCCTTCCCACAATGGCGTCATGCGGTAACTGAGATACTAAGCCCACTGGAT